>JARYHS010008075.1:41681667-42291951 GCA_031002005.1 Vandiemenella viatica | reverse complement strand
TTCTTTAAATTTTAACTTTGAATTTTACGCAAAATAATGCCCTTTCGTCAAAAAATCTCTTCACTCGGTGAATAAGGTGTAACAACAAACAATTTAAAACCATTTTCAAGAAGTAGTCAAATACCCAATTATCGATCTATCAAATCATAAGAGCCAAAATGGCCTCCAATTCAAAACTAGCATCTTATTGATGCGCCCTTTATAAATATCCCAATTGTATTGTTTTATCAGTTTACAAATACACAAAACAAGTATTTCCCTTGAACCTCTTTCAAGTTTCACAAGTCTTAGAACAAATCATACATACAATGCTTTTCATTACTGTAAAAATTATAAGATGCATAATAGCCAAGTTATTATATATTCTTATTATTATTTCATATCAACGATCCATACACCGAAATAAACATTCTATTTCAGAAGGTGAAAAGTGCAGACTTGGCTCAGAACAAGATCTCATAACTTTTTGACACGGAATTTAGCTTGTTTTTAAACAACCGTTTTTGTGGAATTAACTTTATGGTTCCATGTTAGCATATGTTCATATTTGATTAATTTAGTTTTCTTCTGTTTTCTTTATAATATTAATAAAAATATGTAGATAATTTATTGACTAACTTTTCACTTTGCCAGTTTTCGTTTTATTTGCTTGACATTTGTGTTATTATAACAGACAACTTTCAATACAGAAATTTTTTTTAATCGCTTTTCATCTCTAGTAGAGATCTTTGGTGTGGAAATCACGATCATAGAACGAATAAGTCTGATAAATAATACACCACCATAGGTTTCTCACCCTGAAGCAGCTCTGCCTGTTGGTCCTCTATTTAAGAGAAATCGAAGACTAAAAATTATAAAAAATGTGTGTGAATGGTGTAGACTTATAGATAAGGCCATTTCCAACAAGTGTCGGTTTGCTTATGTGCGTTAAGGCGATGTGTTCCTCTGTGGTTTGTCTCGGTTTCGATCCCACCTACATCCAACTGTTTTTCGTATTTTGTTCTCTTTGCTATTCGCTTTTGCACCTTAACAAATTTATTTTGAAACAAATTCATCAATTTATTTATTTTCCTTTGAGGAATTCGTAAATTTTTGGTTGATACAAATAATACAAACACTTGAATCTCAAATTACGTGCACACCAGGAACATTTGATTAAAGATGTGCTTCCACAACTACATACATTTTTTATTATTGAGGTATGAAAGCGTATTTCCTTTCCATTTGTAAATTCCGGTCTTTCCTTCGTTAATTTTGAACTTTACCATGCATATTTTATTATGCCATAAAAAATAGGCGCTGGAAAAATGTGAATAATTGAATGTATTTTCGCGAGAAGATATTTTACGATTATCTTTCAATAGTTCAGGTGCACTTTGCAGCCTTTTCATTAGTATTTTTACCTGGCGATAGAAATACAAAATTGATACATACATAATTGATCATAAACCATCGTATCAACGTGGCCACCCAACGAATCGACCAATAACAAAAAAATTCATTCCTGGCGTGTGGTTTAATGATTAACTCACTTATATGTACAGATAATTGAGGACGTGGGTTTTAAGGGGTATGTAGAAATGAAGAGGTTAGCATAGGATAGGAAGGGATGGAGGATTGCATTAAACTAGTCGAAAGAATGACGACAGCAAATATATATATATATAGTTCTTTCGTCAGCTTCACCGATCCGGAACATTTGCGTATAGTCCAGTAACGGGGTCGTAAAAAGGGGGTCTCACAAACATCACATCACGTAGAAGATTTTTTTTTCTTATCTTGTATATATTGGTGAGAGTATGCATAAACCAAGTTTTCGACCTCCAGCACCCTCGGCACAATTTTCTGTGGCCAAAAAACATCAAAATTTGGGTACTTTTTTCAGTTTTTCGTCTATAACTCCTTCCTGATAAGTCCTATCAAGAAATATTTTGTTTTCAATTTGAAAGAGGACAAAATTTCCTACAACTTTCGTATTAAAAACTTTTTTTCTAAACTCAAAATTAAGCGAGCTACAGTTCTTCGAAAATCAGCCAAATTTCACACTTTTCCTAAAAGTTGGGTTTTTACCTAATTTGCAGCTCAAAATGACCTGAAACCCCTGTATATATAACCGATATATATGTATTTCTGTATGACATAGTATATATATGTACTATACTTTGATTACTGATGGTCCATTCAATAATCATATAGCATTGTTGGCCGGGAGATCCCGAAGGATTATTCGGCCGTCAGGTGACAGTGTTATGGTTAGGCCGCGCAGTGCGCTTCTTGTGGCTATCTAACCTGACCAAGTACTAGTACCGCATATAGGGAACCTACAGCTTAAGATGGAATTAAAACCACAGAATCGTTCTGGCTTTCTCCGTATTACACAGCAAGCTGTGACAGAGGTAAAGCTCGGGTAAATGGCCTTTGCAAATTACTGCTGAGAACGGGATTTCGATCTTCAGTCAGATACCTTAACCACTGAGCTACCATTTCGTACTATTACCTGATGGTATTTGTACCAGTTTGAAAAACGGATTTGCAAAACTGAAAACATAATGTTATGGCACAAAGTTTATTTATGCAGTCAAAATTAAGTCATAATAAGTCAAAAATTATTCATAAATCCATTTCTTTTCCGTTTTATTGGATTAAAACAATGTGTTCCATTTGAATTTGTTCCGTACAACAATGGAAAAAAATTGTCGCTATATGAAGCATTTAAATCTCTTCAAGATACAACACCCAACACAAAATTTTTTGCTATGCACGGATGATTCCTCCTGCATAAGGTTATGTGGCATAGTAGTAAATACCTTGGCTGCTTCTGTGGAAAATATGAAGCCTATTTGACAACGAACTATAGATCCAACATCACAGTTATATTTGACGGATACCGAAGTTATGCTGCGCAGAGAGGAATAAAGTCATCTGAAATGATTTGTAGTTTGAAAACATCAGATACTTCAGCAGGCATCATTTTCAGTGAGGAAACAAGTGCTACAGTGACGCAGCAAATGAGAGCAGCAAGAACTGTGTAATGTTGATACTAATGCAAAAACTGAAAAAGGAGGCATCCAAGATCAACAGGCAAAACAAGATGCTGCTGGATTGATCGTTGACGCAGCAATTTCCCAAGCAGCAAAATTCGACAGTGTGATGATTCTAAGTGAGTATATTGGCTTTCTCATTTTGCTAATGGGCTTTGGTACCACTAGTTTGAACCCACACACATCCTCTTCATCCATGCATTTGCTGGATGTGATACAATATCAGCATATTTCGGCTATGGGAAAGAAAACTTCTACTGCATGATTCAATACCAACCATATCTGAAAGTAACATGCATGCTAACTTCTCAGAACTCTAGCCTCCAGAGAACATTTGGAGAACACTCAGGGGAACAGATCATCTTGGAACGGTACGGAAAAATTGCTTGTGGAACATTGGAAGGCTCAGATATGAAATGATTAAGAAATCTGCCCAAAAAATGCATTCAGACTAGCATGGTTGCCACCAAAATCAGATGCGGCAACGTTTCACTCAATATGCACGTACCACCAAGTAAAGGTTGGTTGGGTCGAGAACCGTACCCATTGCCGTGAGGATGAAGGAAAGGCTCGTCCAGTCTTATTACAGTTACAATAATAAATGCATTCAGGAGGACGTCGGTTCGAATTCCCGTCCAAGCATCCAGATTTGGGTTTTCCATGGTTTCCTCAAATCACTCCAGCCGAATGCCGGGATGCTTCCTTCAAAAGACCATGGCCGAAATCCTTCACGTTCCTTGTCCCCAATCCCATCGTGCCACTAATGAACTCGACGTCGACGAGGCGTAAAGTCATAAAAAAAAACAATAATAAAAGACGATGCACTTGAGTTTACTTCGAAGGTTGTATCATATTCCTTCCAGAAACCTTGTTCTCCTCCATGCAGCTGTCGCTAATCAGGACTGCATTGTTCAGCTGCTTGCAAAAATTGCTCTCGCCTGCCTCGTGAAAGCGTTCCTGGAATGTAGTAGACAAAGGAGAGGAAGATTTCTTCGACCTCGAGGAAGCTGTTCCTGATGCAATGGATGAAACAGACACAATTCATTGATAAGCCGGGACAATCCAAACGGAAAAGAAATTTATTTATGACAATTTTTTTAACTTATTTCGAAATTATTATGACTTTATAACTTTGCGTCATAACATTATGAATTGTTGTTCACTCTATTATCTTCAGTAATAGAGCGATCTGGTAGCTCAAGGCGTCTGACTGGAGATCGAAATCCCGGTCTCTGCAATGATTTTCAAAGGCCATTAACCCGACCTTTACCTCTGCCACAGCGTGCTGTGTAATATGAAGTAAGCCAGAACGATTCTGTGGTTTGGATTCCACCTTAAGCTGTAGTTTCCCTATATCCGGTACTAGTACTTGGTCAGGTTAGATAGCCACAAGAAATGCACTGCGCGGCCTATCCATAACACTGTAACCTGGCGGCCGAACAATCCTTCGGGATCTCCCGGCCAACAATGCTATATGATTATTGAATGGACCATCAGTAATCAAAGTATAGTACATATATATACTATGTCATACAGAAATACATATATATCGGTTAAATATACAGGGGTTTCAGATCATTTTGAGCTGCAAAGTAGGTAAAAACCCAACTTTTAGGAAAAATGTGTAATTTAGCTGATTTTCAAAGAACTGTAGCTCGCTTAATTTTGAGTTTAGAAAAAGTTTGTAATACGAAAGTTGTAGGAAATTTTGTCTTCTTTCAAATTGAAAATAGAATATTTCTTGATAGGACTTATCAGGAAGGAGTTATAGACGAAAAACTGAAAAAAGTACCCAAATTTTGATGTTTTTTGGCCACAGAAAATTGTGCCGAGGGTGTTGGAGGTCGAAAACTTGGTTTATGCATACTCTCACCAATATATATAAGATAAGAAAAAAAAATCTTCTACGTGATGTGATGCAAGTGAGAACTACCCCGTTACTAGACTAGTATTCCTCAAAGGAAAATAAATAAATTGGTGAATTTGTTTCAAAAGAACTTTTCATGTTGCAAAAGCGAGTATAAGTGAGAGAAAAATACAAAACAAGTTGGCAGTTGATGGGATCGAACCCAGGAGCAAATACGCAGAAATACACCGATGCTGATAACTTATTCTCTGCAGGTGCATCATTCACACCCAATTTTCCCAATTTTTAACGCCCAATTTCTCTTAAATGGATCGCAGCAGGCAGAACTGATAAACGGCGAGAAACCTGAGATGGTGTAGGCCTACTATTTATCAGACTTGTTCGTTCTATAATCGCGATTTCCAGCCGAAAAACTCTACTAGTCAGTGCAATGAGTTTACCTTTTTTTCTGGTTCCTGATGTCCTGAAACATTAAGAACAATATAATGGATTAGAAGGTTTTTAGTGTAATCATCTGTGTGCAATTGCCTAATTTTTATGTAAACGTTTGTTTCAAATACATTTATATAACATATAATTTTTTAAGCCAGAAAATGGGTATAAAACCACCAAATTAACTTTTTGTGACTCATTTTTTTAAATATATAAATTTCACTTAACATATCAAAAATCACAATTTTAAATTTAAAAAAAAAAATGATTAAAACTATATGTTCGCGTAGGCCTATTAGAGGTAAAAGCTGGTTTTTAATTTTGAATTAAGGTTGTGATTCATTTAACTTCTGTCCAACAGATATTCTCAAACGTATTGAGCATGTTTCTTCCAAATGGCACTTTGTTTGTGGATGGTTATTTTACATTAGGCGCTTTTACTCTTTCTTACTTTTTGATGGAAGACTTGAAGAAGACAAATAAGAACATATTACAACTTCTTGCTGGAGTAGTAAATCGATACATCAGGTATATGAATGATGCTTATATGAGTTTTACTTTTTTAACTTAGGCTATATTATATGAGCATTATTTAATTTGAATTTATTTGATTCGAGCATTAATTTTCTTCTTAAGTATACACGCTTGCATATATTACTCTCTCCTAATTATTTCCGTGTGTTGTGAATAATGTATAAAATTAAGTATTTGCTATTTTGCTCATTACGTTGTTATTCTTTTTTATTAGTAATAATCTCTAAGATTTTTAAAATCCGTGCATCTTATTCAAAAGGGACATGAAGTAGAAAGGTTCAGTTGATTATACTAGAAAAGAGTATAGCATTCCAGCTGTAGAAATTTGTGTGCTGAGTATTTCCGTTGATTTTTTATTGAAAATACATTTTAAATTCAGCCTACATACATATGACACATAATCCATTCAGGTACCAAATCTGATAATACCTATTTTAAATGTTGCTTTTATTAAATTCCTTGATTTGTTTTATTAGCTGCTAATGCAGTGTAACAGCTTGTTTCTAATACTAGCCGTTTGTCAGGAATGGCTGGTGGTCATAGGCCAAGAGGATAACGGAAAGTTAGACTTACTGGTCTGGTGTTTCTTCTGAAGGCCACTCTTCAGGCTCCGCTCCAAGTCAGGATAGTAGACTGGCACAATTAGTGAATAGCTCTATACAACCCAAGCAACTTGCAATGAAGGAAGGAGTGCTCGCAAGTCTTCATAGCTATGCGTGTTTATACACTAGTGACATTGGATACAGTTCTAGCAGCTCCCCATCAATGGAACTCCATAACTTCAGTTCATCAATCGAGAAATCAACACTTACAATCACATCTGGGCGTTGTGGTCAGTGAAGCAGGCTGGGCTGGTGTTGACACTCAGACGGGCACAGCGACGGCGCATCCACTCTTGCGACTGGCTGACCTACAAGACACCTAGCCGGTCTCTTATACACCACAGTCACGTGTATTGACAGTGTGACCGAGTATCAGGACCCCAGAATTCTAACCATGTTCTCGAATCTTTTCCACGTGACTTAGTCACGTTTTACTATCGCATGCGCTGGTCAGGCAATGACCTGAAGCTTCCATCAAGATTCCAGAACATATTCCGCGTGACTGCCAAAGCGAGTGATCAGCCACACTCGTAAATTACTGATCTGTGCGTGCCCTACTTTCTCTGCTCAGGGCGACGCCCGCCGAGCCAAGCTTGCCGCCACAACCCGATCCTAAAATTAGTCTATTTCAGCAGGTTGATGTTTTTTGGTACAGTTATAAACGTTGGTGGTTTTGTAAATTAATAGATGTGAGCATAGTTTGATAAATAATTTGATTTGATATTAAGGAGATCAAATTAAGTATTTTATTTTTTGACATAGTCCTCTAGAATCTCAACAGATTTACTTCAACGTTTCTAATGCTTTGTGATTCCCTCGTGGAAACTAATTTCTTCAAAACCCTCAAAATAATCATTTACGTTCTGTATGAACCACTCATTTGTCCCAAAATGTATGTCTCTCTTGGAAAGATTTGAGTTTCGGAAACAGATGGTAATCGTTTGAACAGGGTGGATGCGGAAGGATTTGAAACCATTGTTCACTCATCGGTGCATTTTCATGGTGAAGCAATACCTTCTACACGTTTTTTCCGCAATCGCTGTCTTTAGTCTCTCCAAAATTGATGCGTAGTATTTTCCAGTAACGGTTTCTTCCCTTCTCCAAGGAGTCAATCCAGAGAATTCCTTTTGCATCTCAAAAAACTTTCCAGCAGATTGAACGCATTTCACTTTCTTTAGAGTCCACTGATTTGACTGCTGTTTCATTTCCGGTGGGTGGTGATGAATCCACGTTTCGTCCATAATTTCAAAATGCCACAAAAGTCACTTGGATTCTTTTTAAACACCCCTAAACAGTCTGCCGATGTTCGCATGCGATTTCGCTTTTGTTCTGAAGTGAGCAGTCGAGGTACCCACCCTTCACAAATATTTTTCTTGTGTAATTCATTATTTAAAATAAGATGAAGCCACTCAAGTTAGATGTCTGTGGCCTCTGTTAGCTATTTTACTTTCACTGGTCTGTCAGTGTAAACAGTGTCATGGACTTTTTCGGTGATTTCAGGTTTCAGAGAAGTTTTTGGAGCGCCGGGAAATGGTGCGTCTTCAAGGCTTTTACTGCCACCTTTGAATTAATTTGCCCAAAATCAAACGGTTTCAATTGAAGAACATGAGTCACTCAATGTAGGAAAAATCCTCTTACGAATTTCTTTTGCTGTTTTTCCTTTCAGAACAAAAACAGAATCACACCATGAATCCCAAGTCTCTAGTACTCAACAAGCTCGTGTTTAAGCCACTGTAAAACAGAGAACAGTCATCAATAATAAACTTTGGCTAGTTATGGATTTATAAAAAGCAAATAATATAACCACATACACAGTTGGCGCTGCAACCTTCTATTAGAGTGCAAACCCAGTTACTTATCAAACCACAGTGGCGGATCTAGGAATTTTCCAAGCCGGAGCAATAACTGTGAAAGTGCGACAGAGCGTGGTGGTGTAACGGTTAGCGTTCTGGCCTCGCATTCGGGAGGACGGTGGTTCGAATCCCCGTCCGGGCATCCAGATTTGCGTTTTCCATGGTTTCCCAAATCACACCAGGCAAATGCCGGGATGCTTCCTTCAAAAGGCCATGGCCGAATTCCTTCCCATTCCTTGCCACCCATTCTTTCCCGTCTCTAAAGACCTCGCTGTTAAGAGACGTTAAGCAGTTAAAAAAAAGTGCGGCCCCTTTGAGCAATATTTCGCTGCTTTCATTGTCGCCACCTCACGTGTCGCCGCACCGATTTCCACCCTTAAAATTGCCGTCAGGGACAATAGTTCCGTTTTGCCTCCCCCCTCCTCCCCCTCCTGCTCCGATCCTAGATCCAGCGCTTTCAAATCACACTCGTATTAAGTGTGAAATGCAGGGCTGCATTTAGGCTCTGTGGGCCACTAGGTGGTGCGGGCTGCTGTCGGCAGTGGCCCTAGCTGCCTTCGGCTATGGATGCTTATATTCGAAATTCAGCCTAAAAATGAAATGGATTGAGAATATAACACAAATAGAACTTTGTTAAAATGGATCCTTCAAATGATAAGAAAGTCCTTAACTTACAATATCGATGATAAGTGGAAGTACTTTTAGACAGTTAAAACAACAAAAGTAAAGCAGACCCATCACTAACGATAGACAAATGCAGGAGAGCCGCGATGAACACACAATAAAAGAGAGAGTGATAGAGAGATTTGCATATAAAATCTTATCTATGTGCAGAAACTAGTCATATTACAATGAAGGTCTGCACACACTAGACTTACTGTATGACTCATGAGTGATAGTTCCACTTTCCCATCCTTTGTTTTATTCAAAACCCTTAATTTAAGAATAGTATGTTTTTCTTGTGTGGTCATAATCTGCTTTTACTATATAGTTTCAACGATTCTATTTAGTAGATGGTTTGCCATGGTATTTTGTTACTGGTGATTGTGAGAAACTCAAGTTTATTCTGTCTGAAAATGATGTTTCTTATGATCTGTGTTATTTCCTTTGTGAACTGAGGCTTTGCTATTGAGGTTGAAATTGGCGCATGTCCTACCAATTACTTAGGTGGCTATGGAAAACTTTCTAAAAACTTTAACAGGAATGGCTAGTATGTTAGACCTGAGATTTAGAGCTGAAGTTCCACTATGACAGCACTTTCACCAAAACAGCCAAACTGGTAGGTTATGTGTGAACAGGACTGAAATTTAAATATTTCAAACAAAGAAATTTTAGAATGTATTTTCAATGAAGGTCTAGGAACACTAGCTTAGGAATGATACAGAAAAAGGAAACAAACCATCTAGAATTTGTTTACTGGTAACAACTTAATTAGAAATTACAAATTCAACTATTTTTCCAAAAAAATAGTTTTGAAACATTTTTGTTAAGAGTGTAATCTGTAGTAGGTGACTTTAAAGCAAGAAAAACAACATATTTCACAATTTTTTTGTATTCAACTTTTTTATGGGTTTACTTCCTCGAAAAATTATTGTCAACCTCGAAAGTTTAAGTATATAAGTTATAGACATAAGCTCTTTAACTATTTTTGGAACTAAGTTTAGTTACCTAGGATCTCAATCTTGTTAACATTAAAAACTTTACTGTCTATGCTAATATACATACCTGTAGGTGAGGATTCACTAGGGATAGCCTACACCTAAATATTAGAGGCAAAGGAGTACTTTCTGAGTTGTTAGGTAAAGCAGTAAGGGAGACCATTTCCGGTGATGATGGGGTCTGGACTGTGCCTTTTTTAGGTTAGGGGCTGCTGGTGAAGGGATAGAAATAGATGATCAAAGTTATACTGATTGTAGATCCATGATGGGAAAATCACAGATGTTAATGAAATAGATGAAGTTGCTAAAATAAACTAACTGGGGTAGAACTGGGAAGGAGGAGGTAAATGCTGATAATATAAAGCCAGTAATAGGTGTGTTAATGGTGAACTGTAGAAGTATAATGAAGTAATCAAATTAGCAAACTTAATAGAGGTAAAAGAACCACAAGTAAAAATAGGGATAGAGAGTTGGTTAAAAGAAGATGTACTAGACAGTGAGGTTTTCCCAATGGTTGCAGAGCATACCACAGCAATTGAGAAGCAATTGGTGGAGGAGTTTTCATACTAGTTAACAAAAACTACGACAGTTCAATGAGGTTCATGGGCCATTGCCATGAGTTACTTGGGGTAGATTTCTGGGGTAATAGAAAAAGAAAAAATCAGTGGTTGCTTATGGCAGTGGTAAAATGGTGGATGAAGATGAGGCTCTTGGGGAGAAATTAAATTCATACTCAAATTTCAGAGATAAGAATAGAATAGTCATTATTGGTGGGGATTTACCAGGTGTAAAATGAGTAGAAAATAAGATTAATAACACAAGGGAACAAAGATTTGCAAATACCTTAATAAGGGAAGAAGGATTTACGCAATTGGTAGAGCAGAACACTAGGGGACAAAATATTTTTGATATATTCCTAATAAAGCCCAATGATAACCTTCTGGAGTGTCAAGTGACTAAAGGAATAAGTGATCATGAAGCAGTGCTGATGGATATTAAAGGATTCAGAGAACCAGCAGCCAAAATTGAAGGGGGAAATAGGTACAATTATAAAAAGCCACAGATTTTGAACTTGAAGAGATATTTCAGAGAGCATTTGAGCAAATGGAAGAAAGGCACAACTACAGTAGAGTCAAGGTGGGAAGAGTTCAAGAAGATAATAAGAAAGGGGAATTTTTTTTTATTACAAAACAGAAACTAAAGAGGAGAACTTGTGTACTTCAATAGGGAGTTGAGGAGGTTAAAGAGGTTGGTAAGAAGAGATTATTACAGAGTTAAGAGATGGCAGGGTATTTGAAACAACTAAACAATGATTTAATAATAGCATAGAAGGTGGCTAAAGCTGGGTTTATGAAGAGTATTGTCAGTGTAAAAGGGGGGGGGGGGAGGCATTGACTGATGCATCGAGAAAGTTCTATGGCCCTTTTAGAAAACTGAGGGGAAGGGAGGGTGTTGAGAATCTTATAGATAAGGATGGAGAAGAAGTTGCTGAGGATTTATAAAAGGCATAGCTTTCAAGTAACTGGTTTAGTAAAAGCATTAGGGACAATGAATCAGAAATGGCAAGGTCTAAATCAATGAACGAGCTTAACGACACAGTTAGAAATGAGCATACCAAAAAATTTGAAATTCATTGTGACGATATCATGAACTAAGAAAGCTGAAAAAATATAAATGGGCTGGTGTAGATAATATTACTACAGATGTCTTAAAGATATCAAGGTGTGATATTGTACCTTATCTTGAAATATTATTTCAATTAAGTCTATAGGTAACAGTGAAAGGATAGAAATGCCGCGAGGCAATATTTACATGGAAAAGAAAGGGAAAAAACACCCAACACTTGTCAATTAAACGTTCTTTTAATTTTTTCCTGAGTTTAATCTTATCATCTGCTAGTCATTGTCGGGAGCTTATTGAGGATATATATACCTGAATATTTGACCCCTTTTTGAATGAATGATGACTTGTAATCCCAATGAAGATCATTTTTACTTCTAGTGCCATAATTGCGTAGTTTGCTATTTGTTTCAAATAGATTATAATTTGGGACTGCAAGCATATACTCGGCCACCAATGTTAAAATCCTTAACTTCTTGAATTGCTCTCTGCATGAAGTTCTACTGATAACCCACACATAATTTTTATTACTCACTTTTGGGCTCTGAACATTTTGTCTCTATGAATAGAATTGCTCCAGAACATATGATGGCATTAAAGAGTGATAATAGTGAAATAAATTAGTTCCCTCCTAGAGAGATCATCTACAGCTGAAATTGTACAAATTTCAAATGTGGCTGCATTCAATTGATTCAGTAAGCTGGAGACATGTACTCTCCAAATTCAATTATGATCAATATACAAACCTAGAAATTCCACCTTTTAAATGGACTGTCTGGTGCATTTAAACATTTCTTTACATATGTTAGTATCTAAGAGGAAATAAACCAAACAGAATTTATAACATGGAAAAACATGTGGAAGAGAAGTCCTGACATAGCATGTACTCCAAATTTTGTTATTTATAGTGTCTGTAATGTGAAAAACATTATTTTTCATGTTTATGACTATCTAAATAGTTCTTATGCAGTAAAAGTTTAACAGTTGATTATTAATAGTTCGGAGAGGGGGGGGGGTAATTCATAGTTCATATATGAACTATATTTGTTACCTTTTGATATAGTTAATCATCTCGGGACTTCTGTGATTCTCAAATTTTATTTCCATTGCACTTCACAGGTTAACACCAACTTACTTCATTATACTAATGTTCCATGTATCTGTACTTCCATATTTGGGAAGTGGGCCTTTCTGGAAATCGCATGTCATTCGCGAGCAGGTCCGATGCAAAACATATTGGTGGACTAATATCCTCTACATAAATAATTATGTTGGTGTGGAAGACATGGTGAGTAGCATTAAATTTACTAAACAAAATTGCTTTTAATATTTCACACTTAAACTCAAATTTATTTTAGCAAACAATGCCAAACTGTTATGATCATCATGACTATTAATAATATAATGTTCTCATGTTACTAGCCAAGTGAACAAGGTTTTTACACACGGTATTTTAGTGATCAGAATCTCACCACCATCTTCTGGCTAGTTACTCGAGTACATTATATTAATTCTCAACATTGACAAAAACTTCATTCTTATGATCTTTATTATTAATGATGGAGCTCATCTCCAAGCATCAATTTTACTACACAGCCACTTACAGCTAGTTTTGACTTTTACTTTTAATTGATTGAGGTATATTGTCCAGAAACTGGTTCAATAAGTTAATATTCTATCCTCTGACTCCCTAAAACTTTTTACACCCTTATGACTGAAATCAAGTAATAATTTTTTCTTCCCTTACATATAGTAATTCTTTGTCCAGTATTCATCCAATCCTTATCACCAACATAAGTTTTATAAATGTCTACTGCTCTTTTTACCCATCTCCCGTTTCCCAACCGAACTTCTTTAGCAATTCAGTTACCTAGTTTGTTCCACACTTATTCCCAAAAACAAATCCAACATCCTTCTATTAAATCACTTGCATCCCATGTGTTTGGTACTCATAGTGTTAGTCCCAAATCATTCTACCATAATCAAACTAGTACATAATTAATCTTTAATAGCCCATTGTGACCAGACATTAATTTTTAGATATGCACCTTCATTTATAGAAAATATGATTAAAATGAGTAAGAAGTTTTAAAACACTAAGGTTTGAGTGAACAGTTTGAAGTATTTTAAGGATTGAAGGATTTAAAAGTATGGTTTCAGACAATTTCTAAGAAATTTCTAAAGGCTGGAAGAACATCTTGTAGATACAAGTGAATGGCAATTTGTGGATTGAATGTGTTGATTGGACAGTTGAGTAATACAGTTAGGGTGCGTCGGAGGAAGTACAAACCAAAATTTATTAAGTTCATCTTTAACTGACCCTGAAAAAAAAATGGCTTTTGGATCATGAAATGTTGGACTCTTTGAAATTAATCAACAGAATTTTCTCCTTAAAAACATGTGCTCAAAAAACTTTATTTTAATAAATATGAATTTTCACAGTGAATGAACGGATGAAGAACCAACATATGCACTTGTCCCCACAAAACAGGGTAACTGCATATGTGGCCTTTATTTATCCCTAATTTTACTCTAGAGCAACATAGGGGTAGTTGCAAAAAGTCTGTTCAGTGATGATTCCTTTGTTATTTGGATGGCTTGAAATGGAAAAAATTTGTAGAGTTATACACTTTTCCTGAGTCAGATAAGAAGATATGAGGAAAGGGAAAAAATCAAAAAAGATGAACAGAAAATAACTAACAACCAAAAAGCTTTTTTTATTGACAAAAACCTATATTGAAAACATTAAAAATTTGGATCAAAGTTACAAATTCAACAGACATACTTGTTACAATCAAATTTTTTGTCTTTGGTTTTTCCTGAGTATTTTCTCATCATTTTGTGGAGAGAATGTCGAGTGGGAAAAAATAAAATAAGCAAACTTAATATTCTTAATAATAATGGAAAATTTGGTAATTCCCGCTATCTCAAGTATCCTGAAAGGCAATCAAAACTTATATGTACTGTACATCAATAGTTATATTTTGGAGAATTATGGAAACGAAGTTTCAAAATCCTTCACTTTTTGGAGAGAGTGGTGTGATATACCAGAAAAGTAAGGAAATTGGGTTACAAAACATTGGTAAGACCATTGCTTGAATATGGTAGTGTAGTATGGGACCCACATTGAGTATCAAATACAGGAGTTGGAGAGGGTGCAAAATAGGGCTGGTAGATTTGTGTCTGGAAATAACCCTAGAACACAATCAGTAACTGATATGATAAAATAGCTGGAATGGAATTAATTGGCAGACAGGGGAAGGGTGAAGAGAGTCATGGGAGTGTACAAGGATTATATTGGTGATGAGGTGTGGAAAGATATTGGTGTAAGAATTAAAAGTAATGCATGGAAAGGAAAAGATGACCATGACCACAAGCTGGCACTTGATTTCAGGCACAAGGATGAGGAACAATTTTCTTTTGTAGTTAAGGGGTCAGGGATAGGAATAATTTACCAAGAGAATTTATAAATAATTTACAAAAAATTGAAACAATTTAAAGTTGAAATTTGTAGAGGGCAAAAGTAGGTGGGTACAGGAAAGGCGGTAAAATGAATGTGTAGGGAAATTGTACCTTCTTTATTCTTTAATTTTGACTATCAATATGCAAACATTTCAAATATCTATATTACCAAAGTGATAAATACTAACATCAATAAATTATTGAAGGGAGGGAGTTGGATGATTCTTTGCTAAATGTACAAGTACACCAAATATACAAAATTTACAATGGACATAAACATACTATTTATTTAAGAAAATGTTAATTGTTTTATTTTAACAATTACAAATTGATTGAAAACAAGTTCTTAGCAGACCTTCACATGGGTTGTTAAAATTTCCCTCTCTTGAAAATAATTACTGTTTTCAGGATATACCTCATGTAATTTAACTTTAATTGATGAGCAAGAAACTCAATTGAAAGAAGTTGTCCATTTCAGAGCGGCACTGGGTTTCACACGACTACACTTTGCAGTGATCCATTTATAGCTGTCATTACCGTTACACTAATGAAGCAAATGTGATGCAGCTAGGCATCATCTGGATGCTGGAGGCTGTAAGTGCTCGACTCTTCCAGTGTCGTGACTTATTCACTCAAATCCACTGCCATATGCATTCCATGGATGATGCAGCCAAGCTCTCCATATGAGCTTACACAATAGATTGTATGGACCTTTCTCAGTGATGTCGATGGCATCTCTTGTTGCCCATAGAATGGAAAACAGCCACATTAACACTGAGCAACCACAACCTCATTCATTTTAGTGGTGCCCCTACACTCAACACTGCTGTCGCACCCCATATGTGGTGACACATCTGTTTCTACCCGGGAAGTTCATGTGGAATTTTCCTCCTCCCTGAAGGCTGCGGTGGTCAGCCTGCCACCTTCCCCCAACATGGGCTGCATTTCCTTAGCGAGCATGAAAATGTAATGTATCCAAATTTCAGGGTACATTACATTGGACAAAGATGGTGGATAGGAATACAGTCAAGAAGTAACAGGTGCTTGGTGATTTGACCAAGAAATTCCATAGTAATAGCAATAATTGTAGAGTGGTATCTATCTGGAACAGTGGCATTCACAGATGACCTAGCTCTTCTATCTAATTCAGTAGAAATAACAATGAATCATCTTAATGTTCTCAGACAACAAGCAGCAAGGGCAGGGCAACAAGTGTCACTTAAAAAAAAAAGTCTTCATGAACACCAGTCAATCTCCAGGTGTATTACATCTGAAATAGGGAAGGATCAAGAAAACAAAAAAGTTCAAATACATGGTTGAGCTCCAGTTTCTGAATAAACAGCATAACCAGCTCAAGTTAATAAACTAGAACTGGCATACCAACTGACCAAGAATACTCAGAAAAAATATTGCTTCCAAAACACTAAAATAAAGCAATACCAACAGTCACCTGACCTGAAACCTCATATGTTTCAGAATGTCTAATATTTGACATGTAGAAATTCACATATAAACTCAAAATTCAGTAGAGAAAGAAAATTGAAAAGATATAGAAAAAAATTCAGTAGAGAATGAAAATGGAAAAGATAAAGAGATCAGTTATGGAAGAGAATGAGTACCAGGTAATTAGGAGCTCTACCAAACTGAAAAAAAAATCAAAAGAAAAATCATTTATATAGTCAGAAAGAAACTTCTATCATTTTATAGATATGACTCCAGGATCAGTTTATCACATACTGGAGAAAAAGCAAGGCCAAATCACTGTGACTGATAAAATTCAGCTAGGAAGAGAATTAGAAGACCAAACATGTTTCGGGGATTCCAGGACAAACCATAGAACAAGACAGATGCCATTTGGGCAAAGAGGAGGAAGGAGCAGCTCAGCCAGAGAACTCTCCCCGAAACCAACAGTTGAATGTAATGTCCCTTAGACCCCTTATATGAAATAAGAACAAAAATGGAGTGGTCTGGTAGCTTATTGCTAAGGAGACCTTACCAAAAACTGAAGGTCACCTTTTCAAATCCAGACAGGGGACAGAAGTTCAAGAGGGCCATATCATTACCATTATTATAAGCAAATGAAGAACACTGTTATCATTGCATAAGTCGATTTTATGCCCAGAGGAAAGGGACTGCTTGTTCTACCTCTGACTTAGTATGCCTCCTTTGTTCACATTGAGCTTTAACAACACTAACATAATAAATTGATATGATCTTAAAAGCTGTATGTAAAAGTTTCAAAGTGCTACATATTCTGCCTGATCATATTAGAGACAGGGGCATAGCTATCGGAGGGCTAGGTGGTACCGTACACCAGAACCCCTAAGCTCATGAGGACCCCAAACACAGCTCAGGGAGCCCCCAAGTGCAGCTCAGGGGTCCCACAAGAGCAGCTCATTGGGCCCTCTAAAGCTCAGGGAGCTCCTGTCAGCAAATCTCACAAGACTTGGTAGAACTAAAAAAGTGGTTGCTCATCTGGCATGAGGAACTAACATATTTTTTTGCACCAGGGCCCTATGCTACTGAAGAGAGATCAGAGTGTTCTCCATACATACAAACCAAGCTTTACCAGGAAAATATTTATATATTTGGGCTGTTGGAATATTGAGGGCATAAGAACTAAAGAAGAAGAAGTATTGAAGGAATTGTTAGGACCAAACACTGACATAACCATACACAGCAAAATAAAGAGAACAGGAAGAGAATATTAAATGAGAGGATAGCAAGATCACGTTTATAGCAATGTAGGTAAGGTAAAACAGCCATGTGCATATTAGGCCTGCGTGCCATAGGTTACCATAACTTTTATATTATCAGCATGCTGATGTTCTGCTCAAGCTGCCATAAGAACACTAATTTAAATTTCCCCGCATTAGGTGGTAATATTACTTGAATAATACTAAAGAATATTTGAAAAAAAAAAAAAAAAAAAAAAAAAAAAATTTGGAGGGTGCATGCAAAAAAAAAATACCGAACAAACTGAAAGAAGGAGGGCTGCAGTGACAAGAAACACAATATTTTGTGCTCTTCTCTTACTAATTTTGATGGAAATCGATGCATATGTACTTATGGCAAACCAGCCATGTAACATGCTTTGTTGTGGACCATTTGGTTCAGAGCAGAAGTGTTTAATTCAATTTAATTGCAATGGAGCACAGGCTCCGGTGGCAATTTCCCTACACACCCAACTTCCCCCTATCCTGCACCCACTTACATTTGCCCTCTACAAATTTTATCTTTAAATTCTTTCACAGTTTTCGGTAAATTATTCATCATTTCTCTTGGTAACTCATTCCAATCCCTGACACCCTTACCTAAAAAAGAGAATCTTCCCACACCCTTGTGCCTGAAATCGAGTGCCAGCTTGTGGTCATGGTCATCTTTTCCCTTCTATGCACTACTTTTCACCCCTATTGCAATATCTTTCCATGCCTCATCGCCAGTATATGCCCTGTACACTCCCATGACCCTCCTCATTCGCCTCCTGTCTTGCAATGAATCCCATTCCAGCTCCTTTATCATATCCGTCACTGATTGCATTCTGCGATAATTTCCAGAAACAAATCTAGTGGCCCTTTTTTGCACCCTCCCTAACTCCTGTATTTGATACGTAAAATGAGGGTCCCATACTACACTACCATATTCGAGCAATGGTCTGACCAAAGTTTTGTAACCCAATTCCTTGACTTCTCTCGTACATCCCCTCATCACTCTCTCCAACAAGTGCAGAACTTTGAAACCTTTTCCTACCACCTGTCCTATGTGTCCTGCCCAGTTAAGTTTGTTATCAAAAGTAATTCCAAGATATTTACATTTCAAGTCTTCAGCAAGCAATTCTTTCCCCACCTTATATTCATAATTAACCTTTTGTTTTTTATTTGTGTTTCTAATAAGCTGACTCTTCTTTGCATTTATCTTCATTCCATGTTTACCAACCCAATTAGATATCCTGTCCAGATCACCCTGCAACTGTTTACAATCCTCTATCGTTTTGATTCTTTTATACAGCATTATGTCATCTGCAAACAATCTAATTTCAGATAGTAAACAATCAACACAATTATTCATTAGAATAATGAATAGCAATGGTCCCAATATGCTACCATGTGGCACACCCATTTTTACTTCAACTTCTTTTGATACTACATTTCCTACCCTAACTTTCTGTTTTCTACATTTTAAAAATTCTTCTACCCAGCAAATGACTTTCTTATCCACTCCAATGATTTTTACCTTATTTACTACCATTTTATGGCTTACTCTGTCAAACGTCTTAGACAGATCTAGTGCTACACTATCAATTTGGCCTCCCTTGTCCATTTCATCTGAAATATCTTGCATATATCCCACCAACTGAGATTCATATGAATATCCTTGCCTGAAACCATGTTGCCTGCTTGAAAACCACTTACATTCCTCACATATATTTCTGATGTGGTTGCATATCAATCTTTCCATTAATTTACCTACCACTGATGTCAAACTGTTTGGCCTGTAATTCTCAACTCTATTTCTCACCCCTCCCTTATGTACCGGTACTACTATTGCACTTTTCCAGTCCTGTGGTAAGCAGCAAGTGTCTAGACTCAATTTAAATAATATTTCAAGATAAGGTACAATGTCACATCCGGCTATCTTTAAGATATCTGTAGTAATATTATCTTCACCAGCCCCTTTTTTTTTTCAGCTTTCTTATTTCCTTCATGATTTCCTCAGGATGGATATCAAATTTTTTACTATCGTCATTTCTAATTGTGTTGTTAAGCTCGTTCTCCAAGTTAGACCCTCTAGTTTCTGATTCATTGTCCCTAATGCTTTCACTAAACCAGTAACTTAAAATATCTGCCTTTTTCAAATCCTCAGTGATTTCTTTTCCATCATTATCTATAAGTGTCTCAACAACCTCCCTTCCCTCAGTTTTCTAACATAGACATACTAATTTCTACATGCATCAGTCAATGGTCCCCCTGCACTGACAGTACTCTTCATAAACCCATCTTTAGCCACTTTCTTTGCTGTTATTAAGTCCTTGTTTAGTTGTTTCAAATATTCCCTACTACCCTGCTGTCTCTTAACTCTGTTAAGTTCTTTTCTTACCAACCTCTTTAAACTCCTCACTTCCCTATTATAGTACATAGGTTCTCTACTTCTCTTAATTTTCTGCTTTGGAATAAATTTTTCTTCCCCCTTTCTTATTATCTCCTTGAACTCTTCCCACCTTGACTCTACTGTACCTGAGCCTTCCTTCCATTTGCTGAATTCTTCTCTGAAATATCTCTTCAAATTTGAAACCTGTGCCTTTTTATAATTGTACCTATTTCCCCCTTCAATTTTGGCTGCTGGTTTACTGAATCCTCTAATATCCATCAGAACTGCTTCATGATCACTTATTCCTTCAGTTACTTGATACCTCAAAAGGTTTTCATTGGGCTTAAGCAGAAATATATCCAAAATATTTTGTCCCCTAGTGTTTTGCTCAACCACTTGTGTAAATCCTCCTTCCCTTATTAAGATATTTGCAAATCTTTGTTCCCTTGTGTTATTTATCTTATTCCCTTCCCAGTTTACAACTGGTAAATTTAAATCCCCGCCGATGATGATCATTCTATTCTCACCTCTGAAATCTGAGTATGAATTTAATTTCTCCCCAAGAGCCTCATCCTCTTCTGTCATTCTTCCGCTGCGGTAAACAGCCAACACTCTGGTTTTTTTTTTTATTACCCCAGAAATCTACCCCAAGTAACTCATGGTCTTGATCTATGAATGCCAGTGAATTGTGGTAGTTTTTGCTAACTAGTATGAAGACTCCTCCACCAATTGCTCCTCTATCTCTGTGGTACACTCTGTAACCATCAGGAAAAACCTCACTGTCTAGTACTTCTTCTTTTAACCAACTCTCTACCCCAATTATTACTTGTGGTTCGTGCATCTCTATTAAGTTTGCAAATTCGATTACTTTGTTCATTATACTTCTACAATATACCATTAACACCCTTACTACTGGCTTTATATTTTCAGAATTTATCTCCTCTTTCCCACTTTTACCGCAGTCAGTTATTGTTTCAGCCATTTCATCTATTTCTTTAATATCTGTGACTTTCCCCATCGCGAATCTGCAATCAGTATCACTTTGATAATCTATTTCTGTCCCTTCACCAGCAGCCCCTAACCTAAAAAAGACACAGTCCTGACCCCATCATCACTGGAAACGGGCTCCCTCACTGCTTTAGCTAACAACTCAGAAAGTACTCCCTTCCCCCTTCTATTTAGGTGGTGGCCATGCCTAGTGAAACCCCACCTACCAATGGTGTTCACAGGCACAACCCCCAACACAGAACTAATGCCTTTCCCAAGTAGCACTTCCGTTTCGACATTAACCCGCCTCACAGAATAGATCAATTGTGGTCGGTCATGGCGACTTAGGACCTTCATGAGCTCCACCCTGGTATGCTGTGCCTCCTTCACCACCTTCCGCAGGTCACTCTCTATACCATAACTCGCGTTTCTATCAATACTATTTCCCGCACCTCCCACTATCACTACTCTATCATCCTTAGTGAAACTCCTACAAAGGGAACCTATATCCTCTATTACCTGGCCTAATGTTGCACTAGGTTTGAAAAAACTTGTGACCTGATATCCTGTACCTAACTGATCCTGCAGAAGAGGGCCTACACCTCTTCCATGGCTACTACCTAGCAGCAGAACCCTTTTTTTCCTATTCTTGCCTTGCACGCCCTTATTCCTAAAGGTCTTCTGCATCTTACCTACTCCTACATCTACATGAGGCTCTCCTCCTCCTGACTCTGGCAACAGGTCAAACCTATTTTACTGAAGTGTCTGGCTTGTTCATTAACCATGATTCTCCTACGACCATCCTTATCAACTTCCTCCAACCCAGTATCTCTACTTTCTGCCTCTACAGCTTGAGCCTCGACAAGCACAGCCCCCACAGGCTGTGCCTGTGCAGTCTGAGCCTCCACAGGCTGAACCTCCACAGGCGAGGCCACCACAGACCTATCCATTCTGGATGTCGACGACCATCTTGGCTGTCTCATCTCTGCTCATTGATGCTCTGATTAACTCCATATTTGTCTTGGAGGTCCATATTCTTAGATTTTTTAACCAAGAAGTTCTTCTTCTACCAGCACTTCTTTTTCCTGGTATTTTCCCATGGAGAACAGACTGCAGGAGTTAATAATGGCTATTATTCCTCATGATGTGGCCAAGGTACTGAAGCTTTCATGTTTTTATGGTGGCCAGTATTTCAATGTCTTTTTTCATTTTGCGGAGCACTTAAGCATTTGTGATTGTGCCTGTCCATGGTATTCTCAACATTCTTCGATATAGCCACATTACAAAAGCTTCTAGCATTTTACTGATAGTTTCTGTTAATTCCCATGTTTCAATGCCATACAGGAGGACAGAGAACACATAGCAGCGCAGGAGTCTCATCTTTGTGGTAATTGATAAATTATGACTTTTAAAAAGGTTATTCATTTTATTGAAGGTATCCCTGGCTTTACCAATATGTGACTTTATTTCATCAAATGGATCCCATTGGCTGTTTACTGTGGTGCCAAGATACGTATACCTTGATACATAATCAATGATCTTCTGGTTAATCATAATATGGCATTGGGAGTTATTGTTTTTGCCAATGGCCATTACTTTTGTCTTATTTGTATTAATGTAAAGTCCATATTTGTGGCTGCTTTGAGATACTCTATCTATAAGATATTGTAAACTTTCCTGGCTGTCTGAAAAAATGCCTGTGTCATCTGCGTAGCGAATATTGTTTATCCAGGTTCCATTCAACAACACTCACATCTTCACATCACTCAACACCTCCCTAAAGATATACTCTGAGTATGTATTAAATAATAAGGGGGACAGGATACAACCTTGTCTTACACCATGAAGAATTTTTTCTTCATCTGTGTTTTCTTCCTTCAGTCTCACTTGAGCAGACTGATTCCAGTACAGTTTAACAATAATTCTGAGGTTTTTATCATCCAAGACAATACTTTTTAAAATTTATATCTTTTTCTGATGATTTACTCTGTCAAAGGTCTTCTGATAATCTATAAAACAAGCATAGACATCACAATTTATATCTCGGCAACATTGAAATAGTACTTGGATGTTAAACAGAGCTTCTCATGTTCCAACTGCATTTCTGAATCCAAACTGTGTCAGCACCAGGGTAGGTTTACACTGAAGTACAGCTGTTTCTGTATCTTTTATTGACTAGGATGTAATCAATCTGATTTCTGATGGTGTTTACTGGTGAATCTCTGGGAGATCTCCATGTGTACAGGGATCTAGGTGATAGTTTGAAAAAGGTATTAGTTATTACAAATCCCTGTTCTCCTCCAAACGTACTAAGTTGTTCCCTCTTTTGTTTCTGTGGTTGGGGCATACACCTGGATTATATTCATCCATGTTGGCATTTATTTGTAGTAACAAGAGTCTCTTCGAAATTGGGACAAAATTAGTGACACTCTCAGCAATCTTTTTACATATTATGAGTCCTACGCCAAACTGAAACTTACCATTGGATGTACCTGAATAGTACCCTGGATGTTTATTGATGTCACACTCACTCACTCCTAAGATCTTGATCTCCATTCTCTCCATTTCCTGAATGGCATTGTTAATTTTTCCAGCCTGTGACATGGTTCTTACATTGCATGTGCTTATCCTTACATTAGCATTTGTTGAAAATTTACTTCTCACAGTGGTGTCCAATACTGTCCCACCCGGAGATCCGAATGGGGGACTTGAAGCTCCAGAACATTTAGTTTTGACCACAGCCATGATGTGTTACAAGAGAATCCAATAGCTCTTTAATGCAGTAGTTTCTTGTTGCTTTCTGCATCCTCACGCTGTTGGCCCACTTGTGGCTCATCTGCCTTCTGGAGTGATTTCTCACTCCAAGGGGAAGAGAGTGCCCTAGGTTCCACCACTGGGTGGAAGGAGTCTCCTTATCCCAGGAGATATTTGGTCCCTTCATTTGTTGGCCGCTTGTCTGTGTGAAACATAGACAAACGTTGCCCCCTCTATACCACATGGAGATGAATGTCAGGGTTTTCCCTTCTCTGAATCTAGGACCATGATGGCATTACCTAGATTTTCCAGTACTTTTAGGTTTGTAAGTATAATAAATTATTTTGATATTGATTACATGATTATATCACGGAAACTGAGGATCTATAAACTATTAGTGAAATCAGAAATGCTAGCAATAGCAACGAGAAGAGTAAAAATCATTGGACAAATTTATGTGATTATATTGAATTTAAATCAAGATTGGGAGAAAAATTATTTTACGAATTCAAACTGTGTTTAACTAAACTTTCTGCAATCAAGACTAGCATTAATAATCTTAAATAACACATGAAAAGTATACATAGATCCAAATATTTATAGTGTGAAGAAAAAATAGAAGCCAGGTCAACCTGTGCGATAAGGAAAAACAATTCAAAGCTTTCTTCAAGTGCTGTAGATTCTGTAGATAGCTGCAAAAGTATTTTTTTAATCTCCATCTCCTAATAAAAGGTTATGTTGAACACAATTGGTGAATCTTTTGGTATTGTAGTTACCGATATATCTAGCTGGTGTGGACCAATGTATTGTAAACTTTTTTGTTGCCAACATGATTCTATTACATGTTGTAGCATCCAATATGTTTGAAAAGATGATTAAAACATTCAAGTTCAGTAAGAACTCAATTTCCAGAGGGACGTTTGGTAGATGTATTATTGATGGTTAACTTTTAATGGATAACTGTACCTTGCATTAAATTTTAATGCTTTAACAATATCGAAGTTAACTTTACAAGTAGCGGATTAACGATTAATGAAGTTAACTTTTTGATTAACAGTTCCCTACCTATTGTAACTATATTGGGTTAGAAAACTGCCAGACCATTGCTTGAATATGGTTGTGTAATTTGGATCCCACATTTTGGGTATCAAATCCAGGGATTGGAAGGTGTGGAAAGGATGGCAGCTAAACTTGTTTGTGGAAATTACTGCAGCAATGAGTCAGTAACTGATATGATATATGAGTTGGGAGTCATTGAAAAATAGGATGCTGTGAATTTATAAGGCATATGTTAGTGATGAGACTTGGAAAGATTTTCGCTGAAGGATTGTGAATAAATCATGAAAGCTGGTACTTGATCTCATGAATGAGCGAATGGAAAAATTTTCTTTTGCAGATAAGGGAGGAATTGGAATAAATTACCAAGGTAATCAATGAATAATTTACCAAAAATGCTGAATTTAAAATTCATAAAGGTTGAAAGCAGATGGGTGGGAGAATTTACATTCAAAAGAATATAAGATGATATAATATAAATAATAATACAAAGAAGAACAAAAAAATGGGTGAATAAAAGACTGTGGTAATTGCCTCTGGAACATGTGATCCATCACAATTAAATTAAACTTGTTGAGACCAGTAATGAGTATTCTTACAACCCATGGATCAGTCAACCTTTTTTCACCAAGTGCAACAGGTTTTTAGCTTTGGCAGAAGAAAGATGTATGTATCGTTCAACATATATTACCTCAATAGATTATTGTACCTCAGAAGGAACTAAAGAAAAGATTTAATTAACACATAGTGCTGGATACATCCTTTGTTGACTCAAATATAAAAAGAGGATTAGAAAAATAGTGAAATAAATTAAGTATGTAAATATTCTGATATATTTTTGTTTCATTAAATAATTTTACTCAGTTATTAAATCAACTGATTTTTTTTTATATGAGGGTAATTTGGAAAGTAACCTCCACTCTAGCATGGTGCTCGTAGTTGCGCATGGAGTGCCGCCATTTTCACATCTGAGTGTTCCCTGATTCAGTAAGCATCCAGCTTACCTCGTTCTTTTGTGCACTGTCTTGTTATAATCTTAAAACATGAGCGCTGCAATAGAAAATCCCGTGAAGGCATGCTGCAATAAGATTTCTTTTGGTGCAAACCATTTCAGCAGCAGACCTTCATCATCAATTGTGTACTGTATATGATCCGAACATTATGAGTGAAGGTGTTGTGTGGCAATGGGTCCGATTTTTTAAAAGTGGTACAAAAACATTCATGATGAAGAGAGGAGTGGTAGACCTTCTGTTGTGAGTAATGATCTTGTCAAGAAAGTTGATGGGAAAAATTCGTGAAAATAGAAGATTCACAATCTCTGAACTTTCTGAACAACTCCCGCAAATTTCTCGTACAGTTTTGTACAAGGTTATCACCGATAAATTAGGCTACCAGAAGTTCTGTCCCAGTTGGGTACCGAAATTGCTTACAGAGGTCCACAAAACCAAATGAATGGGCTCTGTCTTAAACTTACTTTCACGCTATGACACCGAAGGAGAATATTTTTTTGAAGAGTATTGTGACTGGTGACAAAACATGTGTGGCATATGTAAACGCTGAAATGAAACAACAGTCGATGGCCTGGGGCCATAACAATTATCCATGCAAGTTGAAGAAAGCCCAAAAACGTTTTCAATGAGGAAGGTTATGACTAAAGTTTTTTGGGATGCCGAGGGAGTTTTGCTCATTGAATTTATGGAATGTCGCACCACAATCACTTTGAAGAAACTTAAGTGAGCAATTGAAAACAAATGTCGCGGTAAGCCGTCATTCGGTCTTGTGTTTTTGCATGACAACACTCGTCCTCACAGTGCCTGTAAGACTGTAGAGCTTCTTAAGCAATTAAAATGGGATGTTTTCGATCATCACCCTTACAGCCCCAACTTGGTGCCTAGTGATTTTCATCTCTTCACTCACATGAAGAAGTGGCTAGTGTTGCAGCACTTTGATGATGATGATGAACTTCAAAATGCTGTGAAAGATTGGCTACATGCCCAGGTGGCTAAATTTAATGAAGAAGGAATTTGTAAATTAGTGAAACGCTATGACAAATGCTTAAATATTTTTACTATGTTGAAAAATAGTAAAAAGTTGTAGTTTTAAGATGTATATAATTAAACATTTTTTACTATCCAAGTTTTTTATTTATAGGCAAACAGAGGCTACTTTCTGAATTACCCTCATATTATACAAATAAATATGACTGTGATTGTAATTGAATCAAATAGAACCTATAACTACGATACAAAAAATTTTCAATTTATTATATTTCTTTTTTTGATATTAAGTATCTCACTACAGGAGCAACCTTTACTGGCTTACATGGTATGTACAGATTGAGAATAAGCACAAGTAAATTAAACTGAAGGTACGGAAAGAGATATATAGGCCTACATTTCTGAAAGAAGATTTCAAAGTGAAAGGAAAAGAGTACAACTAAAAGTTTATGAGTTATGCATTTATTATCAGTAATAACAAAACATAATAGTTTACACAATTTATTTTGTTAATTTGCCATGGCAACGTACCTTCAGTTCTGACAAAGCAACTTTGAGTTAACACCACAAACAATAGTACAACCAGATTTACAATTTTAATTTGCTTTACTTTACTTAAAATTGTAAATCTGATTGTTCTATTATTTGCAGTATCAACTCAAAGATACTTTGTCAGTACCAAGGGTATGTTGCTGTAGCAAATTAACACCTATTCTTCTTTGTTATTACTAATAATAAATGTCTAACTTATCAACTTTTTGTTCTTCTTTTTTTCCTTTCATTTTGAAATCTTCTTTCAAAAATGTATATATTTCTTTTCATGCCTTCAGTTTCTCTACTCTGTCTTCAAAATAGTTAGCTGCTTTGTCCTGTAAACATTGTGTAGTCTCCACCAATTCAATTAATTTTATTGTGTGTGTAAATACTCATTATTATAAAACTACAAAGAAAATTATTGTAACTGATCATATAAACACCTCTCTTGAAATCAAAGGGCTGGCAATCAAGCCGGCATCTGATTGTTGAATTCACCACTGACTGCATTCACTGTTGCCAAATGCCAGACCAGCAAATCTGAAGGAACCAAGCTACATGTGAATGCACTAATTTGATTACGTTACATCCGATGCTGGAGATGGCTATGGCTTTGCTGGTTTGTGTGAATAAAACCCTTAGTGCTCTTGAACAATGTGAAGGGAAGGAGATTTACTGGAAGACTGTGGACAAGATGGATGGGCCAATCTAGGGAGAGATGTAGAGCCCAAACCAGAAGGTAGGAGACAAGTAGTAGAGGAAGAATCTTGGTTTGACCATCACAAATACATGAAGATGTGCCAGATGATCTACAGAAGTGGAAACATCAAATGATTATGAGGCAAGGAAATGTGAAACTTAAATAAGGTAATGAGGAAGATTCAGAACAGTAAAACTCAAACATTACAATTTAAAGTAAAATGTGGTATGAACCATTAGAGGAAAGAGAGGACCAAACTGCTCAGTCTATGATCACCAATGTAGCTAAGGATTTCTGAACATTAAGAATGGCCTTCCAACCAACTCAGCCTGCTGTCAAGTGGATACCAAGGAGGAAACTCCTCATTATAGACTGGAATGGCCAGAGTGTGGTGATGGCTATGTCACTTCCTTTCTTTTCTCTAGGTCAAGAAACTAAATACAGAGTTCTGCCATCATGAATCCATCGTAGACTTCATAAGCGAGTGAGAGCAGTATTAGTTCCTTTAGCTATCCTTTTACCTCTATCAATTGTAATTAGTGGATTTGCCTCATTTATGCTACAATGATTGCCTATTATATGTTAGTATCTCAAGTGTTGAATAGGCCACATGAAGTACTGTGTATTTATAGTGTCTTGTCTTATTTTCTCACAGCCTTATTTTCTATACTGTCATTTTGTGTTAAACATAATGTTTATCCTAATTAACACTTTTGGTTCCTTGTTGAATGATTATTACCATCAGAGCAAAATCCACATTGGCCAAAAAATAAGAATTCTATTTTCAGATACAAAGAAAAATTCTATGCATAACCTGTCGACGAAAATAGAAACAACCACCTTTCATGGAAAAAAAATTAAGGTTCAAACTACAGTTATTTAGACCATTAAACAGGTAAAATTACAAACGTTGTTATGAAAATAATTACCTTCCAAATAATTACCTTCATTTGGAGAAACAAAGTTTAGAAAAATTATATCAGAAAACAGAATATTTTTGTAGCAAACTGAAATCAGTGTAGGTGTTAAAAAATAATATTATTCTATGTATGAGTCCTTTTATGTAACTTGACTTTAGGAGGGTATAGTTAAAGTCATAATACAAATATTGAATTTTTTGTACTTGAATGAAATTGTAATAGTAGTGAAGACAGATGGTGTGTTTCAGTGCATTTAATGGATATGCTCTGCATGTGTAGAGATCTGCTTTTTCATGGGTAGATTATTTTGTTGATGATGTGCATCTGAATGAGGTTGCATTCACCTGAATCCCAGTTTCATGAATGAGAATATTAACTGATCATACTTTGGCAAAATTATTGCCATTGAAACGCTGCAATGTCTTCTGATATTGTGATAAAAATAAAAGACTGCAGAAGAGAGAATAAGTAACTGCAAATGTGTATTGGTATGTATCATGTATTGGTACTATTGGTAGTTACCACGTATGTATGGAGGTGTGAAAAATCAGGCACCTATATCGGATTTATTATACTTGTCATAAGAAATTCATACATAAAAATAAAGCAATTCCAAATAAAACAGAATAACAACAATTAGAAATTCCTTTTTAAGTAATGAAATCAAGCTTATCAGAAGGGTATTAATAACTTTTAATGACTAAGGTTTTCATATGGGGCATAATTTGTATTTAATTTTAAATCAAGGAATCTATGTTCTTGTTAAAGTAATTGGTGTACTGCTATCATTAGTTAATTTAAACTGTTTGGAATGTAACCTATTCCTCCAATACACATTTTTTCCCCTTAATAAGGTTCATTTTAACAACTTGTTGCTGTTATTAATACCTGGATTTCCTGTGAATGTCACAGTAGTTGTCAACAAAGACTGCCACAGAAGCCTGAGAAATCAGTTACTCCCAATAATTTAATCAAAGTATTATCCATGCCAAGCTAGAATACAAAAACATTTCACAGAACCAGGCTGTTAATATAGTGTTCATAAAAATGATAATTTTGTTGATTTCTTATTTTGTACTACACTTATAACCATTTAAAACCCTCTGTTAAATTATGTTGCAGTGCATGTTCCAGTCTTGGTATTTGAGTGTTGACTTTCATTTGTTCATTCTGGGAATCTTCCTCGTGTGGTTAATCCATCACAGGCCTCGCATTGGGTGGACAGTAACAGGTGTCATAACATTCCTGTCTGTCCTTGTGCCTTTTATAGAAATCTACATTCAGCATATTGAGCCTGTCATTTATCCTTATCCACGGTAAGTTGATTTCTTTATATCAAATATAATTTTTTTATAAAGCAAATGAGCTGGAGGCATGTCAGCATTTCTCACTTAAACTGACTGTCCAACAAATTGAAACAAGGATGGAGAAGGTAAACCCACCACTTACCAAAGTTGGAGGCAAAAATGTTGCAATGACAAAAAATTGTAGGAACGCTAATATATAATATTTTAGGTGATCCGAAGCTCAGATAAATGAGACAAAAAAAACAAAAACAAATAGATAACCACAGTGAATTTTTCATATTTGTAAACAAATAACATTTAATATCAGTATTTCATTCAACTTTGGTGTGTGATGGGCGTATTTTATCTTTCTTAACCCATGCAAATAAGAAATATGCACAAGGGCATAGCCAGTTACGAGCAGGGGGGGGGGGGGCGCAGCTTCCCCACCTTCCATAGCAGGACATCGGTATGCACTCAATCAGAGTTCTATCAAACTAAAGAGTAAACAATGTTAAGCGACATTCAAAAATTAATTTGGTTTAATTGATTTAAACCTGCTTGCTACTGCTATCTGTGGAAAACAGATGTTAGCAAGGGCAAGGCGGCACAATCCACCACACACGGTGCTGCTGGTGTCTCTTAAGCTGCATATCAACTATGTGCAGTTGTGGCATGAGCCATGTTCGAGCGTGCCAAACCGGTTATTTGCCACGCAAACCATTTCTGATGAAGAGCGTGACTACCTTTCATGGCAACGCAACCCAACCAGGGTTGTGCGGCAAACTATACAAGCATTGTTTTTTTGTGAAGCCACCATGGACATTACACGTGCACAAATATCTGCATTTTTCACTATGATACATCACATTGTATACTGAAAACCTAAATGAAAAGTGATTTGGTGGATATGGAAATTGTATTTTAATAAAATACAGTATGGCGAGAAACTCATGGAAGACATACAACATTAAGCCATCGAGGATGCAATAAACAAATTTTATGAGAATGACAACAGTAGAGCTCCTAAAATCATTAAAGGAGTCAGCGAACACTCAATTTCGTGAGGCGATTTCATTTACTGAAAGATGCTGTTGCTTCAAGATTTCTTGAACAGTTACACACGTTTTTAACGCATTATGCGAAGCTCTGAAAGAATAGACAAAGATAAGGTAATAGCACCCATTTTATACTATTTTTTTAATTGCTATTCAAAATTCTGTTGCTATTCTTAACGAGAACTTATTCCTTACTTAGGTAAAATGTATTGAGTTAATCAGGTCATTTGGCGATTCTATAGATTCGTTGATTGGAGATTCAAGTGATGGTTGTGGTGGTGATGGAAGTGATGCCATCCGAGTCTGAATTTGCTGGACATTTGCTATTACACAAAAAAATTTTGGCACTGTACAGTTGTATTAAAAGGTGACGGTTTTTATCCATGGTAGCAAACTGTCACTGTGCTGCATGTAGCCAACTCGAACAAAGACACCTTCGTCTTTACTGCGCGCGAGCCGAGTAGTGAGGGGCCTTTGCCGCGTGCCTAAATACCGATAGACTGTTGGCTGAATCGACCACACACAATGCATCAGATCGTTTATACTGTGACATCGGCAGAGTGCGCGCTAATAATTTTTTTTTAAATATAAATTTTTTTCAAAAGTAATTAATTTGTATTTACCTATAAGGCTAAAGATGGCTATTAATAGTATTACATACAGTGCATTCAAAAAGTAAAACTTTCATTTAATAACTATAGTTAGCTACATTCATTTTCAGTTTATTTATTTTTATTACCATCAACCGATTGTTAAAATTCGATGGTATAAGAGCTAGTTTTTGATAAAATATTTATTAATCTTGAATTTAAAGTATATTTGTCCTAGGTGCCTAGATTCGCCCGGATAAGAGTTAGGTTGGTCCAATGGTCAAGTTGTTTCACTCTCATATCTATATTGTTACATACGGTGTTACAACATGTTACAACCCACAGACAACTTCAGTCTTATGAATTAAGAACAATACTGTTAGAGAGAGATGGTAAAACGCTGCTGGTATCTACCTGAAAATTACAACTCTTCTGTAGATGCTAAAGCCACTAATTTGAAATGAAAAATTTAATCACGATTGAATGCAGACTTCCATGCCCCTGCTAGTATAATGTAATTAATTTGTTACCGAACTTTCTGTCACTTTAAAAATATCCACGAATACCGAAAAAAGTGTTTCATAACATTATCATCAATCAGAAACTATCGATGCTAAGAACTTCTTGGAAAAAATGCAGCTTGCTGTAATGATAAATACCGCTCGCCAGAAGGAAGTAGAAGACAATCGAAAAATCGTGTCATCTATAATATCTTGGATTATTTTCTGTGGCACACCGTACAAATGACTTGCCTTTAAGAAATAAAGAGCAACATCAAGGTGTTCTGGAAGACCTGCTGAAACCAAGAATTTATTCAAGTGTTCTAGTTTTGAAACAGCATATTGAAAAGGTTAAGAAAAATGTCATGTATATCTCCCCACATATTCAAAACGAAATCATTGCCCTGAGCGGCTTGGTCATTAAAAGTGAATTTATGCAGTCCGCAAAGAAGACTTATGCTTAGATTTTATTTGCAGACAGGTCATGTGACATAGGTGGGAAAGAACACCTTACCAAAACCATCAGTTTTTATGACGAAGATAAAAAATACAATCTGTAAAAATTTCTCAGATTTGTAGAACTGCTGGCATTGATTGACAAATTATAGCATCATAAATTGTCAGGTTTTTAGAAAACGAAGGACAGGGAGCTGACAGGAGTGTTAGCCAAGGATATGAAGGGTGTTCTACATTGGCAGGTGATATTGATGGGTTTAAAAAAAAATTAAAGAGAAATTTAAAAAAGTCTTGTATTTTCATTGCACAAGCAACAGACTTAACCTGGTTATAAATAATTTAAATCAAATTACAGAAATACAGAACACAATTAGCACCGTAAAGTACATCATAAACTTTTTATGGAGAAAGTACGTGCTAAATATAACAGCTTTATATGAAACCTGCTTGTCTAAAAAATATACATGTTTTGCTATTTTTAAGAAGCATTTTGAAGACATTGTCAGAATACTTTCAAATGTTTCTAGAGAAAGGAATTATGTGGCGAGGAAAGGTACTTACCAGTTACAGTGCGTTGCCACTAAGTCAGAATTTATGATACGTATTTGTTGGTTTGAATACTCAGGATTATTGGAACCTGTTGCCACTGCGTTACAATCAAAGACGATCGACATGTAATAATGCATGGATCATAGTAATAGAGTAATGTCTGTCCTAAAAGATCAATGCAGCAATGTGGACATGGAGAACTAAAATATTTTAAACACGTCTACCAGAACTGCAGCTGCCATTGGAACCGATTTGAAAGTCTGGCGCATTGTATCTATTCAACAATATTATTCCAATCACCCTGCAGAGTCCCTATACCACTTTTTAAAGGGGACTATTCTCATATCTCATTTAAATTCCTTGATAGCTTCTCTGGAGCAGTGTTCTGGGATTATGTATTGTGCTTTTACACATTTTGTTTTAAATCTAACTCTAATTATTTAGAAAATAATTAATTATGGTAAGTATTGAGTTTTAGATCACATTACATGCCTTTCAGTAAATCATGTCAGTTTGAAAAATAATCTATTTATCTAATAAGCACTGAAATTATCACTTTATTTGTAAAGATTTACATATATAGTCAGCAGCTGAGAAAGAACTTCTGCCTCCTCATTCGTTGGTTTGATTGAAATGTTCATAAATAAAAAACCTTTTGAAAAACTTAACTTTCTGCACATTTGTTAGATCATTATATCTGAGAATCACCACAGTATGTGTTACAGTCACACTTTGTGCTTCAATTATGGCTTCATGGTCTACGTCCGAGTCAAAGTTATTTCTGTGTGTTCAATTTCTTTCAGTAGTCCTCTTTGATGGGCGGGGGAGGGTTATAAAACATCAACAAATGTCAATTGTGTGCTGTGTGAAAAGTGTTGGAACCAAGGCAGAATGTTTTCCATGACGCTTGTTCTGACAGATCTTTTGCCGAAAACATCAGTATCACCAGCAACTCCAAAGCTCTTCAGTTTTTCTTTGACCAAACTGATGCAATGCTCCATGGTGCACGAACTGCTGATATTGTAATGTGTTTCTTTGTGGTGAACCTAATCGTTCAAATATAGGTGATTTTTTGGAACGACCACTCATCAAACATTCAACAAAAATCTTTGCCATTCTTTCTTTAAAAATTCTAACTGAAGAATTATGTCAACTTTTAAGGTATCTGAAAACATTGTTGTTATCGATCTTATAGAATTAGCAGGATTAGGAAACTGAAATCCACTTTTTGAAAAGAAATATCTCAAATACGATGAAGTACAGTTTATGACAAAAACATTTTAACACATCATTTATTCAATAGATTTTGAAATAGCTGTCAATAGTTATAACCTACTTTTTGTATTGTTTCTACTTCCTCCTCAGAAACAACTCTAATTGTATCTAATTGTATAATCTGGGAGTTAGTTTTGCAATAGGACGACATAACTCAAATTACAGTAATGCACACAACAAAAGTAGCGACAGGGAGGCAAGGTGACAAAGACTAAAACATGTTTTCACCCCATTTTATGGATTGCAGTATCTTTGTTTTTCTTGATCCGCCCTTCAAGTATTAATCTCAAAGACAGAATTGCTTCCCTTGTAGCGCGATTTTTCCTAAACCTAAACTGATCTTCACCTACTATCTCTTCTACTACCCTTTCCATCCTTCTGTATATTATTCTGGTCAGTAATTTTGAAGCATGTGATTTTAGACTAATAGTGCAATAATTCTCACATTTGTCGGCTTGTGCTTTCTTTGGAAGTGTGAAGATGATATTTTTATTAAAATCAGTTGGAATTTCTCCTGTTTCATAATTTTTTGATATCAGCTTGAATAATCTTTCAATTCCTTCCTCTCCTAGGGATTTAAGAAGTTCTGCAGGGATCTCATCAATTCCAACTGCCTTATTTACTTTCAAGTCATTCAGAGCTTTATTAAATTCTGTCCTCAAAACAGGATCTCCTAAGTCATCAATGTCGACATCGCTTTCCTTTTCCATTACACTATTGTTCAAGTCATCCCCAACATACAGTTTCTCAATGTATTCTTTCGATCAGTTAGCTCTATCTTCTGAGCTTAAAAGAGGTTTCCCATTGGCAGCTTTAATGTTCATACCTCTTTTCTTCATTTCTCCAAAATTCTGTTTGATCTTTCTGTAGGAAACATCTACTTTACCTACGACCATTTCCTTTTCTACTTCTTCACTCTTTTCTTGTAGCCATTTTTCTTTTGCTATTTTGCATTTTCTATTTATTTGATTTCTAAATTGCCTGTACTGCTCTCTTCCTGCTTCATCCTCAGCACTTTTGTACCTTCTCCTTTGATCCATCAGCTCCAAAATTTCTTCTGTGATCCAAGGTTTTTGGGCAGCTTGTTTCCTAAAGCCTAATGTTTCTTTACCAGATTTCATTATTTTGGTCTTTGATGCATTCCATTCGTCCTCGGTTGAGCTCCTTTCAGAGTTACTTCTTAGACCCATTTCTGAAAATTTTTCTCTCATGCTAGACTGTTTCAGTTTATTCACTTCCAGTCTGTTCTGCTTATACTGCTTCCTTACTCACTTAAATTTCAGCCTGCACTCCATTATTATCAAATTATGGTCCGAGTCTATGTCTGCTCCTGGGTACGCTTTACAGTCTAGAACTTGATTCCTGAATCTCTGTTTGACCATGATATAATCTTTCTAGCTGATATCTGCCTGTATCCCCAGGACGTTTACAGGTGTATATTCTTCTTGCATGGTTCTTAAACAGTGTGTTTACCACTGCTAGCTTATATCTTTCACAAAATTCTAGCAACCTGCTTCCTTGCTCATTTCTTTCTCCTAGACCAAAACTTCCTACAGTGGATCAATTCTTCAATTTCAGCGTATATTTTCTCTATTTCTTTGTCATCTTCCTGTGACATTGCCATATGCACTTGTACTAATGTGGTTGGGACGGGCTTAGTTTCTAACCTCATCAAAATAATCCTGTCACTAAACTGTTCATAATAACTCACCCATTTCCCTACTTTCTTGTTCATTACAAATCCTACACTAGTGACTCCATTGATAACTTGTGTGCTAATTATCCTGTGTTCCCCAGACCAGAAATCCTGTGCATCCTCCCATTTAATCTCACTAATCCCAACAACATCTAACTTAAGTTGTTCCATCTCCCTTTTTAAGTTTTCTAACCTCCCTACCTTATTGAGACTTCTAACATTCCACGCTCCAACTTGTAGAATGTTTCTATCCATTCTGATGACTCCTCCCTGAGCAGTCCCCACCCAGAGATCCGATTGGGGGACTATTTTACCTCTGGAATATTTTACCCAAGAAGAAGCCATCATGATATACGTAATTTGAGAAGATTATATGTCCTCGGGATACCCTTTGGGTCTTTAATGCAGTGGTTTCGCATTGCCTTCTGCATCCCCATGCCGTTGATCATTTCTGATTCATCTGCCTTTAGGAGCAGTTTCCAACCCCAAGGGCAAGAGGGTGCCCTGAACCGCTACCCGCTCTCCTTTCGGAGGCTGTTGGCAAGCAGTGGGTGATTCCTTATACCGGGAATCTTTCAGTTGCCAGAGCCTCGTCCGTGCAAACATGGTGCACCACATAAAGGAGAGGTTGACATTTGGTTGGAAAAGGCTAGTATAGCCTCTCCCAAACCCTTACACCCCATTCTCCAAATACGAATAATAAATTAATACTTAGGTGATGTAAATAAGAAAAGATGGGGGAAATGTCACCTTACTTTTTTCCCTATCCTTCTTTATGTTCACCGCCTAACAATATTTCCATTGTCACTATTTCCCAGTTGTTGCTTAATATTAGGTGAATTTTGATAAAAATAGATTTTTAACATTACAAGCAGAAAATATTAGTAATAGATAATGCACATGGGAGGATTGGGAGGAGGGGCGGGGCAGTTTAGTTCCAAGAGGAAATCAAATCTACAAAACTTAACTTAAAAATGTGGTCCGTCATTGCACGTAGAGAGTCAGGTGTTTTTATTTCAATGACTTTTCTATTTGTATCCACTTGGCAATTACTAATTTACAAAGATGGCGGGAAAATATTTTGAGAAGAAGAGCACCTTCCCATTTTCTGCTCTGACCCCAGATCACATTGAGTCACTAGACACACTCACACTGTAAGTCAGATCCTAAGCTTTCAAACTATGCAAACCCGGTCAAAATGTGTTCAGTAGTTTTTCCAAGATGCTGGAACTGAAATGATCTGTTACAGATTAAATTACTTTTAATATTAATTATTAATATTATCGACTTAAAAAATAAAGACAATAAAGCTTCAAAACACCAAGCTTTTAGGAGAGATAAAGTGAACATAACTGCTAGTTAAAGAATCTCTTTCTGCATAAGTTTTCAGAAGCAGATTATAATATTAATAACTTAATAAATAAAAACAAGCTGTTTGAATTTTTAGTGGAGACACAACTGTAGCACAATATATTTAGGTTCAATTCTCTTTTCCAGGAGACAAGCTGGTTATGATTCACTGTAATTTTTCAGGCTATAGGGCCATTAAATTACACTGCTGATTTTGCTTATAGATTTGGAAATATCATGAGGCCTTCTTTTGGAAGGGGTTAGGATTTTTTTGTTTGTCATCTACCTATTCAACTTTATTAGATGATTGATATGTAAGATATATGTTTTGTAGGACAGAAGTCAACATTATTACATTGAAAGAATAATTATGATAGTGAGGTATAGAAAGAAATATCAGAAATGGTAAGTGTGCCTCTTTGAATTCTCTATGCACTCTTGTTTTCAGAGTATTTATAGAAGGTATTATTGTAACAAAATCAAAACTTTCCTCAGTATGTATAGAACACAACTTAAACTTTCATACACACCCACAGCTTGAACCATTATGTAATATCAGCATAAAAAATTTGCTAATAATGTACTTGTACTGTGATAGTTGTATAAAACACTATTAATAGAAATGAGTATGGCATGTGATGAAATGAAAATAGTTTAATAAAAAAAATAAGTCGAAATATCAAGTCGAAATAATTGTGAGAGGAAGACTCATTGACAGAAAGGAGATCGATTTGTAACTGTGATCAAAGAAACATCATAGAAAAGTTTAAGAGAACATAATACCATTGGAGAGGAACGAAGGTTATGGTATTAGATAGTTTCTCAACTGCTTAATTAAGCTTAAAAAAAACATACAAAAAGCAACATACCTGTTTAGCTGGGAAAATGTAAAGTTTCTAATAAGTGTGACCAGTGTTTGTGACAATGCTTACAGGAATTTAACAGTCATGATTTTTTTTTATTTTTTTTTTTTTTTCAGTGTTCATGCACTTCAATATACTTGTTACGAGGGTGGTTTGAAAAGTTCTCAGAATGTATTAGAATTAAGTATCTTACCTCAGTGGAACTGCTTTTATTTTTCAACATAGTCTCCCTGTAGACGAATGCATTTGGTCCAGCTATGTTCCAATACCTTGATCCCATCTCGAAAATGAGATTCCTCCAGGCCTGCAAAATACCTCTCCAATTCAGCTGTCAGTTCTTCCCTTGTAGAAAATCTCCATCCACCGAGGAAATTTTTCAGCTTGTGGAATAGATGGAAGTCTGATGGTGCCAAATCAGGTGAATAAGGTGGATGTGGCAACAATTCGTAGCTCATTTCATGAAGTTTTGCCATGGCAATAACACTTTTGTGCGGCGGAGCGTTGTCCTGATGAAAGATGATGTTTTTCCTTGCCAAACCAGGCTTTGTTTCGCATATCTTTTCCTGTAATTGGTCTAGGAGGTTTGCATAGTATTGCCCCGTGATTGTTTGGCCAGTAGGAAGATAATCTATCAGCAGAATGCCTTTTGCATCCCAGAAAACTGAGGCCATGACCTTTCCGGCCGAATGCACTGCCTTTGATTTCTTTGGTGGTGGTGAATCAGCATTTTTCCACTGCTTTGACTGCTGTTTTTTCTCTGGGGTATAGTAGTGTACCCAAGTTTCATCTGTAGTCACAAACTGGCGCAAAAAATATTGTTGGTTGCTCTGAAAACGGGCCAGACTTTGTTCGGACATTTCCAATCTGGTGCGTTTATCGTCCAGTGTCAAGAGCCGCATCACCCATCATGCGGATAATTTTTTCATACCCAATTCTTCAGTTAAAATATAATATACCCATTCAGAAGACATCCCTACAGCTTCAGCAATCTCCCAAACTTTACGTCGATGATCCTCCATGACCATTTGAAGCACTTTTGCGATAAATTCTGGGGTCATAGCACTTTTTGGCCATCCACTACATGGATCATCATCCAAGCTCTCCCGACCAAATTTAAACTCGCTGGTCCACTTGGAAACAGTTGAAAATGAAGGAGCAGAGTCCCCTAGTGTGTTCTGAAAGTCAGCATGAATTTCCTTTGCTTTCATACCTTTCTTTACAAAGTATTTAATCACTGCTCGAATCTCATTTTTTTTTCCATTGTCACAAATCACTACGTGACAAAGAGTCGTCACTACCACACTCCTACAGCTAGAGCACTGACGCGCCACGTGTTCACTCACATAGGATGTGTGATTATTGCACGGGAACCTCGTTGCTCTAGCACTGACATCTAGCGGTGATTCCGAGAACTTTTCAAACTGCCCTCGTACATACACAGTTTTACTGTATACTTTCTAAGTCTGGTGCTTTAGTATACATTGTACTTTTATAATAGTAAAATTATTTTAAGCTTTAACTACAATATGTGATGTGTGACTGTATTAATCATGTGATAGCTTCTATGACAGTTTTATAATTGCAACAAAAATTATAATGTTTTCAGGCTTTTGAAAGATCCTAGGTTGAACAAAACATTTCAGACTATATATGTAAAGACTCACAGCAGAGCATCACCATATATGGTTGGAATGATTGGAGGAATGTTATTGTATAAAGCCAGGTCATCACCTTTTAAAATAAAGAAGGTATATTATTTTTAATTTCTCTTGTCATAGTGTCACCATGCAAACACGTTAAAAAAAAATTAATTCTTCACTGCTACAAAAAAAAAAAAAAGATTTCTTGTACTTACTTTTGATTTATTCTATGAATTTGGTCAGTTATACGTACATTTTTCAACCAAAGCTATTATACTTATGATATGTGTATCAAATACGTATATGGTAAAAATTGTATTGCAGCAAGGGTTTTATTATGATTATTTATGATAATTTTTAACTATGTTAGGATCTGTTAGTGAATAAGCATCTATTATCTGGGGTATGTTTCAACCTCAAGAAATGTGTCAAAACACTGTCTCACTACTTTAATCAATTATTATTAGGATCAGTACAGTAAAAATGATAGTTTTCTAACCATATTCATCCAATATTTATATAGTGGGAACTACTTTATTACAGAACCTATTTAAGCTTTCTTACAGTTATTAATCCACTAATAAATCCAGTTTCATGTTGTTTCTTCAATGTATTTTCTGAAAAGAACAAAAATGTTCCTTAATCATCAATTTCAACACCTTCATCATACTTTAATGATTATGCTGCTGCCCAGTCCCAGCCCTACATATTTCTGAGGAAAATCTTTTTTTCCCTCCATGGGTGTCTTGTGTATATTATCAAGTCTGAAGCAACTGATTGCCTTTAAAAATGTTGTTTAAGCAGCTTTAATGTGCTAATACTGTTGAACATTTGGATAATGGAAACAAAGAGACACTGAAAATAAGATAGGAAAAAAAAAACAGGTGCCCATCACTTACCACAGATGAAGGCGGTAGGGTGAGACGTACAAGTAAAAACAAAAAAATTAACACAAATGCACAATGTTTCAGCATGAGCCTTCATCATGTGAGAGGCGAGACATATGGCAGGCGGAAAGAAGTTGTCACATCCTGGCTTGCCACATGAATGAAACAAAGGCAGAACACTCGTCATGGTGGTAGAATTGCCGGGAGGTGGGAGGATAAGGTTGACCAGTGATAAACGTGAAACAAAATAATCTCTGTCTAGCATAATTCAAAAAGTTATTGTTATAATTTTATTTAGATTGGTTATAAGCAAAAATTAATGGAGATAGAACTATATAGATATATATAAGGAAATATAGTTACCAGGAAATATAGTTACCAGGAAATAAAAGGAGCTAATTAGCGAAGGGATGGCGAAATGAACCACCACTTACCTTAGATGATGGTATCATGGGGTGAACACATAAATAAGCACAAAACATAGGAAAAACAATGAATATTTCGAGACTTGGCTCTTCATCAATAAGAGAAAATCAAGGAGCACAACAGATGGGAACTAGCCTACCAACATATCCTTGATACCAAACACACTCCTGTCCTAAAGCTACGTTAAACCTGTCACGTGCTATCTTTCATTTTACTTTACAGTCAGTTACTTATATATCTATATTTCATTTTATACATATATATATATATCTCCATTAATTTTCACTTATAACTGATCTAAAGAAAATTATAACAATAACTTTTTGAATTATGCTAGACAAAGATTATTTTGTTTCACATTTATTACTGGTCAACCTTATCCCTCCATCTCCGGCAATTCTACCAACACCGCACGTGTTCTGCCTTTGTTTCATACATGTGGGTAGTTGGAATGTGACCACATCTTTCCCCCTGCCATATGTCTTGCCTCTCACATGATGAAGGCTCATGCCGAAATATTGTGCATTTGTGTTAATTTTTTTGTGTTTTTACATGTTCATCTCACCCACCTGCCTTCATCTGTGGTAAGTGACAGGTACCTGTTTTTTTTCCTATCCTATCTTATTTTATACTGTATAACAGTAAGGTTCCAGGAAGTTTTGGTATAGTTCTGCTTAATTTATTTAAATTTTCTTTATTGTGCCATAGACTCATCTAAATTGGTCTTATATGAAAAGTTATCTGCTTAATTTGTAACGTCACTGCTTGACTAGCCAATATGAAACAGTATTTAATAATTTCTCCTTCTACTACTACTTTTATGGAGATGGTGTATCTCCCTTGTATTTCCAGCATCTCTGATTTCTATTAAGAAATCTTGAGATTATATTCTTTTGCAATCAGGTGAAGAACAAAAATTGTGTCTGTGGGCAATCCTCCGATTCTAGTGAAACAACATGATTATCTGTGACCAACAGTGTATTAATACATATGGAGGTTTTTCTTGTGGATTTATCTAAATTTATCCATGTGATAATCTTATTATTCACCAATTCAATTATTAAATGATGAAAAAGTTTAGTCATAGGCCCAAATAGAACATCACAGTTCTTGTCAAAGTAGAATAGTCTTGGGTTATATTATGCTACCTAACTGCTGTGATCCTACATATGTCTTTACCCCTGATGGTCTATCTGTGCCTTTGATGATCTCTTTTACTCCACTCCAACACCATTTTTGTTCATCTTTCATTTTTTCTGTCAGCAACATGGCCATTCTACTGCCACATAAGTGTGGCTGCCTGCACCAAGATGTCTTACAAGTAAATAAAACAAGCTGGATTACAAAGTAAAAATAAAAATTAAGATAGGGGAATAGACCAATACTTACGATAAATGATGGTTGGACAGTGTTGACACATGAAACATTGTATTTATCTTGCATATATCACTTTCTCAGCAGTAGAGCATGATGGTCACAAGGCCGATGTTAAGGACCCATTGTTGCAATTTGTGACAGTTGAGCAGATGGAATGGGTAAAGGCATCTTCAGTTTTATGTACAAAGATAATTGAATAATTGTTTTTTTTCCATCAAATGGGAATACTTTAAGAATAAATCAAACAAATATTTTACATGCCAAGAGGCATTTTGTTGTAAACCTTTTGGAGACTCCCATTCAGAATACCTTAATCCATGCAAACTTCTAAAATACACCTGTTTCTTTGAATTAGGATTTATAACTTTAACCACAATTATGTAAAAGCTAACTAAGTTATACTATTTTAACTAAAAATTTGAACTGTTGTGATTTACAGACTCACAGAATGCTGATATAATTTGTTTATTTTTATTAACTCTGAAGAAACATTGTAAAGTATATATTCAAAATATTAATCATGCATTTATATTTGTGATTAATTTAAATACATCTTTTGCAGATTTGGTCATATCTTCTTCTGTTCACAAATATAATCATAGACTTGGCATTATTGTTTTCTGCTTTTGTGTTCTTTATTCCTGGACATTCATTTTATCCATTGGAGGCTGCAATATATGGCTCACTAAGTCGCCCATGTTTGGCTGTCACTGTATGCTTCTCCATTACGCTGCTAACCTTTGGAGACATGGGTAAGTAACATTATATATTTTCCTATCTTACACCACTTCATGACATAAAATCTATCTTCTGTTATACAATATAGTCTTCCCCAGTCAGCCAGATTATAGTGAAAATTCAAGATTCGCTTTAACATGTAAAAGATAACCTGCGTTTCAGGATACCAGGGGCCTAATGCGTATCCTGTGAGTGTGGAAAATTCTTCATTGGGCAGACTATCCAAATAATTGAAACCCACTGTGCTGAACACAAGTGCAACCTTCACCTGTAGCAAGTAGAGAGGTCTATGGTCACGGAACATAAAATAGACTTTACAAATGTGAAGGTGCTGGCCCTAACATTTTATTTTTGGGAGTCTGTCACAAAAGAATCTATCAGAATTAGAGCTAATAACAACATCTTTAACAGAGATACAGGATTATTTCTGAGTGATGCATGGAAATTGGCACTTTTCATTTTCAGAAAGAAGCGCGGCAATTTTATGGGCTACAAAGGTAACAAAGCCAGCACAACCAGGGTTGCACAACATGATGAAGCAACCCTCATTCACAGCCATAACACTCATTGGTCAGCTCCCATATGACAACTTTGACTGTAAAGACATTATATAAGCATATCCGCCCCCTGATCACTGACATTAGGCTTCTGCATTTCTTGTAAACAGTTCCTTAATGAAGACAATAGAGAACATTGTCAAAACACACACAATCCTGCTGCAAATGCAGGAAGATTATATTGTATTTACATGTCAGGAAAATTTCTGATCACAAATCTTTATAATATAAAACTTTACAGTCACATTTAAACATTACAGATCTTTACATCACCACCCTCACCTCCTTTTAATTATACATAATTATCGGAGCCCCGGTTAAAGCTAATGACATCAAAAAAAAACTAAATAAATCAGAAATTTTACTGCAAGGAGCATTATTATTGGAAAATTGTTATTTGAAACACTTGAGAAGTGGTGTTTGTCAGCAATATTAACCAAAAAGAAAGTATTTATAACTTGATAATGGTGACAATGAAAGTGCAGGTGTGCAAAGAAAATAAGGTAGAATAGAGAAAATGATGTGTCAATTACTGCCAGGTAGGAGGGCCAGACGAACACAAAAACATGAACAGACTTGACATTATTTCAGTTTGTAATCTTATTAATGTCAGTAGGATTGGGCCATTTGGCAAAGGGAGATGCACTCACACCAATGGTTACCACATGACTACAAGGTATGCTTTTTTTTCTGCACTTGTCTGTTTACTTCCAGTGCTGGAACATTATCTGATAACATCCGTGTCTTTTATTTATTTATACTCTTTCAGTTTTTTCATTATTTTTACTTTATTTTTGTTTTACTTCAACTTTAACCTAAAAACATTTGCCTTTTGTAGCAATTTACCAATGGTAGTAGTAGTAGTAGTACTTTATTTGTCCTCTAAGTCATATACATGTACTTTATACATAATGATATGAGACATGTCAATTATAAAATATGATTTACATCAAATTATTTACATTTACATTACATTAAATTAATTCACACAATTCAAACAATCATCTACAGAGTAAAAGGAGTGGTATTGAAAGTATGACATCAACAATTTCTCAAAAATTCCCCTTTCTGATGTTGCTTTTATATTATGCGGTAATTTATTGAAAAGCTCAATCCCTATGTGAAATGTTCCATTTTTATACATTACTAGCGGCCCGGTACATTCTTCGCTACGTATAAAGTGAAATAATAAAAACATTTAATTGGAGCATCAAATTCATTTATTCAAACAAAAAAATATTTTATTAATTGCTAGCTATTTTAAAACTTAATCCAAAACATTTGGATAAACAATATATTTTGTTTTTCCATTTTGAGCATGAATAAACAAACGGCTGGGGGTACCGACTCTGGAACAGGCAACATGAAGTTGGCCATGTAAAAAACATGATTCCTCCAAATTCACACCACAAACATGAAGTGTTTGCCCTTGGGCCTTGTTGATTGACATCGCAAATGATAAACGCACAGGATATTGTAATTGTTTGAACTCAAATGGCATATCAGTTGGAATCATAGGGATACGCGGTATCAAACAAACTTCTCCTTTTGATTTACCAGTTAAGATCGTAGCTTCAATCAAATTCGGCAATAACTTTTTCACTGCCAATCTGGTGCCATTACACAGCAGGGCCCGCTCTAGGGGGGGGGGGGGGGCAAACTGGGCATTTGCCCGGGGCGCTAAAATTTAGGGGCGCCATTTCGGCTGTAAGTGTGAGAAAAATATTAATAATATTAATGGGTGAAATACCCAATTAATAAAAAAAATCCACATACCGATTTTTTCGTTCGTTAAAAACTTACAGTTCTTATCTATTTGGTTGCGCCCCTAGAGACTTCGAAGAGACGGGGCGCAGATCTCATAGGGGCGCGTCGTTGCCTCGCCGCCTCTGTGTGAATTCCGCCATAGGAGCAACTTCAAAATGCACCGCGTCCGCGCCATGTCAGCCCGAAGTCCGCGCCACGAGTAGAACGCGTTGTTGTCTCAATTTGCTTATTATTGCTAATTACAAAGTGGTTTCATTACACAACAGCATTAGTCTTAAGTGATAAGTGGTAGTTCATAAAATTTACTTCAGGATTTCATAATTTCTAAAGGTAAGTACATCTATGATTAAACTGTTATTTAATTGGATATACGACATAGGCACACAACGAGAAAAGCACACAACAGAAGCCCAGTAGGTGGGGGCTGTTACACCTGCCCTCGGCTACCTGCACTGATTCCGACGTTATACTGCCCACAAGTTACTAGACGCGGTGAAAAGGAGTGTTTTTCGCAATTGCAGCTAGGCTCTAATACATGGAATCCATAGTGCTTGGCGGGAGAGGCTGAGTATTTATTTTATTGAATTGATGAACCAAATCAATATGGATCTTAGTTATTGGAAATCGAAGTGCATTTGCATAATAATTTCTTCTCATAATCCGAGCCTCACAGATTTGTTGTAGAAATTAGATACAGGCATTGTAAGTGTTTTGGTTGGGGTAAATTACATACGTAGGAGTAGCTTACGTCGCGATACATGACATCACAACGTGACATAGTGCTCATGAATTTTGTTTGAATAACCAAATTCCTCGTGCCATTGGCTGTGACAAAAAGGTTCAGTTTTCATATTGGTCCAGGGTGAATCTCAACCTAACCACAATCTCTGCTAATATTGGCGCTATAAATTCAAAGCCTCAATCACACGCGCATTGATACAATCAATTTTATCCTAAATTATCATCGTCGTGTATCGCGACGTAAACTTGAACCACATACGCTAGCTTTGATCGCTTGTGAAAATACTGTAGTTTTGTGGGTGTGGGACTGTAGTTACAATCATTAATAAATAAATAATATTACCAGCTGCTGATTACCGATTAGTTACTTCACATACCATTAGTATATTTAATTTCGAATCCTAACTGCTAACATATAATAATCCATGATGTTTATTATATATATACGAATGCGGTTTACTGATACTCTAATTGCTGTATTTGTAAATCGTCTCAACAAAAAGAAATTCATTAAATATTTTAGTGAATGTGAATAACTTTGTCAGTTGGTTTAATAAGTGCATTGCGCAACAATCACTCCACAACATCATTTTTTTGTTTGTGAACTTGGAACCTATTCCGTTCAAGCCTATAGAAATTGCCATTCTGTATACACGGTATCTGTATTTGCAGCAAATTTATGGATAGTATCATCCGCGAATAAGCTTTGACTGTGTAGTAACACTAGACTTTCTTTATGTTCACAGGGTATAGAAAATATTTTGTGTAGTGCATAAACATTTTTTTATATCGACTGAGAATAATTTATCTTAGTTATGGTTTTAGCTTATTTAGAGCAAGGATAAATATTTACTTTTTATATTATTTTATAGTGTACATTGTTTGAGTTACGTGCATGCCTCTTTCAAAATGTCTGACGGTCATAGAAAACTATCTGGTTACCAGTACAAAAAAAGAAGGTTGGGAAAGGAAGCGTAAAGGCAGAATCAATCTAACGCGTTAAAAAAATTTACTGTATTCAGGGTTTTACCAAAACAATAGTTAGAATCCAATATCAGGTCGGGATACAAATGAAGTATAGAATCGTCAGAGAATAATAGCGAACAAATTAACGAAGTTTGTAAACCAACTGGAACTGACACCAATGTGAGACTCACAGAAGGCGTTCTAAAACTTTGTGGCCAATAATTTTATGAGACGCCGTAAGAAGCTTTTTAGTAAGGCAAGGTCCACCTAAACTACCGGTATTGCATAATTACACATTTCCTTCCAGTGACACAGATCGACGTTTTAGCTCAAAATATTATGCACGAATTTTCAGCAACGCAGAGCAAATATTGCGAGATTAGCTACTGCGTTTACTGCTTCTGTTGCAAAATTTTCAGTTGTTTAGTTAGTTCTCTCTCAAAGGAGGGTTTTAAAAATTGGAAGCACCTCGACGAAACTTTAAAAGAGCATGAAATTTCGAAAAATCATATTCAGGCAAAAAAGATTAAATTGTTGTAAAACTGTAGAAGCTGCCACTCAAAGAGTTATTAATGCCGAAATAAATCATTGGAATGAGGTGCTTCTAAGAATCGTTGCAATTACCAAAATGCTTGGTAAAAGTTGACTGGTTTTTCCAGGTACAAGTGACAAGTTGTTTGAGCATAATACCGGTAATTTCTTAAAAATAGTTGAGTTATTGTCTGAATACGTTCCCATTATGGAAGAGCACGTCCGTTGAGTGGTCTAAAAGTAGAGACTAAAGCTCAATATCTTGTGGAAAATATACAAACCTGGATAGTAGATCTGCTGCATCAAAGTGTAAAGTCTCATGTTATTAATTAAATAAAAAAATTCAAATATTTTTCCATAATTTTAAACTATACTCCTGACTTTAGTAAGATACAGCAAATTACTCTTGTAATCAGATATGTTTCAACCAATAAATTTTATTCTGATGTTGAGATTAAAATTAATGAAAGCTTTTAAGGCTTCTTACCAGTCGAAAGATTCACAGGAAAACAAATGTCTGACATTATAGTTGGAGAACTTAATGACTTGTGTTTAAATTTGCAGTATATCAGAGGACAGAGACTGACAACGGGTCCAATATGAGGCGCAATAAAGCAGGAGTGCAATTTAGAATTAAACAATATAATTCACGAGCATTCAATGTTCCGTGTAGCCAGTCTCTCAATCTTGTTATTAATGGCAAAAGCATCCTCGGAAGCCGCTAATTTCTTCAACATTGTCCAAAAAATATATTTATTCTTTTTGGCATCTACTTTTCGATGGGCAATACTTTAAAAGCATGTTCAGGGTTCAACTTTGAAAACATGGAGTGACACTAGATGGGAGAGTAGGATAGAGAGGATAGAGGCATTAAAACCTTAAAAATTTCATTTGGGAGATGTATACGACGCCTTGCTAAGCATTTACGAAAACCAAGAAATTGATAATTTAATGATTTAGCCATTTTGGCAATTGAGTATGAAATTGCTGATGAAGTAAATTTTAAGATGTAATAAAAAATTCGCAACCTGAAAGTAAGAAAAAAAAGTTTTGTTTGCGATTTTAGCATATTTGATGTAATCTCGTTTTATTTTCAAAATAATGGCATTTAGATTGTTTGTGTGATAATATCTATCTGTAATAGCATTCACAAACGTAAAAATATGGTTAATTTGTGGCTATGTAAAGATATTTCATAGTTAATTTCTCTATTTTGTGCCGCTAAATCAAAATTTAATAAGTTTATTTATGAATATATGATTTTACTAAAATTTAAAATTAAATATTTTATTCGATTAAAAATTAATTATTTTTTAAAAAAATATATAATTCTACATAATCTTAAGGGGCGGCAATTTGTCTATTTGTCCGGGGCGGCAATACCGCTGGAGCGGGACCTGTACACAGTTTTGGTGGATTAATATTTCGCAATAATATAATCAAAGAAACAACTTTCAGATTCAAGCAATGCAGTGGCATACCAGCCGGTTCCAATGAATTTATTAATTCAATTGGATAATTCATTGCCTCATCTTGATTCATAACACTGTCAATTGATTTATATGTTGTGACTACACCTGGCAGTTTCGCTTGAATTTGAAAATTAATGGCATTGATATGAATGTTCTTTCGTGCTAAAATGGCGCGTTCTCTCAACCAATCATGATTTCTGTAATTCTGAAGAATATTCAGAAAAACACATTCAATCAATTCATCTATCGATTGCGCAATTGTACAAAAATTGTTCGGTACAGTGATCAATCCGTTGGTATTGTCGATTTGTATTTTGCCATCACCAATTTCTAACAATTGTTTTGAAAACTCATGGGCAGCTGGATCATTTTGTAGGTGAATACACATATTAATGTTCAGTGTCAATTTTTGTACATATCTCCAAAGAACTGATGACTTCAAACGGCATTTATTCCATCAGCAGGAGTCGATCAAGGAATGACAGGCAATGTTTGACGAAAATCCCCTGACAGTAATATCAGAGCACCACCAAAAAGCTGTTGATTACCACGTAAATCTTGCATTGTTTGATTAAATGCTTCTAGTGATTTTTTATTCGCCATTGTACACTCATCCCATAAAATAATTGACGTTAATCACAGAACTTTTGCCATAGCAGAATTTCTTGAAATATTGCAAGTTGGAGTTTCAATCACCTGTACATTCAATGGAAATTTTAATGCAGAGTGTGCAGTGCAACCACCTTCTAATAATGTAGCAGCAATTCCCGAAGATGCAAGTGCCAATGCAATTTTCTGTTCCGATCGAATAGTCGCTAAAATCAATGATATAACGAATGTTTTGCCTGTACCACCAGGTGCATCCAAGAAATATAATCCACCTGCATTATTGGAAATGGCTTGCATGATTGTGTCATATACATATTTTTGCTGAATATTCAGTTATATATTGGTTATATTCGATTGTACAAATAAACGCAAATCATTAAAATTGAATTCCTGCTCACGTTGCAATTCATGATCAAACAAATCATTCATCTCATGATTTGGTGCGGTCATACCCAATTGTACTAATGCTTTATTTGCAATTGTTAGACACATATCTTCAATTATTATCAAAGCTTCGTTGTACATTCCGAAGGTAATTAACAAATCAGAATTTCTTGCATGATGACGCATATGAATTAAAATATCTTCTGCCATATAATGTTTATATTTGTTCCATAATTCAAGTGAATTTGATGGTATACATGTTGATAATATAATGGCAAATAGCATTCGTATTTGTTGTGGATGATCTGAAGTAGATGCATCATGAAGTGTTGAATCCCAATGTGCATCATCCTCCAAAAAATGCAAGAGTTGACATGCTTCACGATATGTTTGACACAAATGACCGTTGACTGTTCTCAATTCTTGAAATTATTTGGGCCATTGACGTTAACTAATAACAATCACAAATAAAAACACTCAGCATTGTTTGGATGTACTGTATATATTCTCCCAATTGCATCTGTTTGGAAAATGCCTGGATGCCCATCGACTGCTGTTCCTTGTTTACGTCTTTGAAATTTTTTCAAAGACACATTCCATGTGTAATACTGAGGCACTTCAGAATATAACAAATTTATCGCAAATGTATCAGTTTCCCATAATTTGAAAAAAGTGGTCAACGTAGTCACTGGTGGTTGTGCTGCTCTTTCCAATACATTTGCTTCATTAAAATAAACACGTTGGCCATTCCCAAGATGCACATGCCAAGTGAACAACCACAGGATGTCTTTCGTGCATTGGAAACGACGTAATCCTCCAGACAGCTTCATTACTACTAATAGAGCACCCCATTTGATACTGAGTAATTTGATCATTTCTATTATCACCAGCAACACCGAAAACAGCCATATCACTCCCTTTATTTACATACTTGCAAATATATTTAATGGATTTGACTGAATTACAATACTCCACATTTATATGAGCATTGAATATTTTCGATAATAATGGACAATATGGAACCACCCAACGATTATCAACTTCAACGTCCTGGTTACGCATTCTAATGGTTGCCATTTTGCCATTATCATTAGGTGATCTACGTCGATACAACGGATATCCGTCATTGCCCGTTATTGTGTCTGAAGTCAATTGCCTTGGGTATCAGTTTCGAACACTTTCCATCAATCATACAGTGGCGAATTCATATTTAGTTCACTGCACGGACCATGTATTCATGTTTTTAACGACAACGTGAAATAACTCAGGATCAACAGTTTGATCAGGAATTTCAGCTGATATAACATTATCGATTTGATCCGGAGTTATTTTATGTACCAGCCAAATTAATATAATGTGCATGTGGCAATCCCCTTTTTTTGCCATTCAATGGAGTACATATGGCAACGCACCTCTCCCAAATACACATAATTTCACAATTAAATCCATAAGTGCTTTCAATTTTTGCCGAAAAACACGTGCTGTAATGTCATGACGATCAGTTGTTGACTGTCCTGCAAATAAATTGTTTTTGATGTTATCCCACTGCGGACTACATGTAAATGTAATGAACAGATCCGGTCGACCTGTATTTTCATACATAAGACATTGCGTCTTGTGCATATTCGTTCATATGTCCGTGGGCTACCAATATACGAATATGGCAATATAGTTAAACGTCCGATGTCATTAACATTAGCATCATTCGCTATCGCATCTTGCAAATGAATATATTCTTCAGATCTTAATTTTGCTTGGCTGAAATGAATAAAATTAAGACAGTTCAGTTTCTATTTTGGCATACATATCAACGATGTACTATATAGTTTACCACATCTCAAGATATAATTTTGTTCTTGTGGACGAACCATCAATCGATACGAATAAAAATTCATGGCACTAACTTTTTTCTGTACATGTAGACCTGATAATAAGTGCAAAATGTGACTTAAGAAAATTATACAAATGAAATGTCAACACACTGAAAATAGGTCAATTATTTACCTGTTCGTGGATCAATCATTGGCTATATTGATATGGTAGCCATCGTCACCTTTCCAATGCAATATTGGGTATTGTAATGCATCGTAACTACGATGAAGTTCCTGAAACACTGTTGCAATTGCTCATTTCTGCGATGAAGTACGATATCATGGGATTGAAACTGATCACCAAGAATTACAATTGCAACCTCATCAATTGTCGGTGCATTGAATCGCCTTGCATGCTCTCCAAAAGGTGTTCTATCAGCCCTTATTACGATTTTGTGATTATCAGATGGCTTTCAATCGAGAGCAATTTTGAACAATTGAACTAATGCGTTATGCTGATGGAAAAGCCTTTGTAGCTCATGAATAATTTCTCGTCTTGTATTCGAAACAATTGCACAACGTTGATCCAATTCACGATTTTCATCCCCAATAAAATAAATTTGCAAAAATTGATGGTCAGGGTATGGCAATAACGAACCAGCTTGATGATAAATCTGGCCCTGAATCTGTAACATGTATGCAATTTTAGGTAGATGTTGGATCAGAATTTTTAAAACTATCGAATACTTTATGATTCTGATTGATATAAACATGGGACAATCCTGTTGAAGTATTTACCTTAAAGGTCGGCATAAAATTATCTCTAATAATTTATGTAGCATCAAAAGAAGTCATTTGAAATACCAAATTATATTGTTGAATATGACTCAAAAAGTGCTTCGACGTTTGAGATGTCCCAAAAATAAATGAATACAATGGTTCGGGTTGAGTTTCTAATGCTGGCAATCTCACTTTGCCATTAGCACAACACATGCCGGGCGTTTCACCTGGAAAGTTAGCCGCATCACAATGTGGACATATTGCGTCCATCTTTCCAATGTATCCGTACATAGTATAATCAATCTGACTGTTGTAATTAAAAGCAGCATGCATCATATCAGCCAAAACAGCACGACGTATTCGTGATCGCCGTGCAAGATTCAGTACAGGTACAGGGTCAACAGATCTATTTAGTGCATTACGTTCACGCTGCGATGTATTAGCTTGTGCGCGTTCATCTGCAGTCTGTGATCGTCTTAGTAATGCCACATCATTTGCATTACGCGTTCGCCGACCTATATTTGGTCTTCTGGCTCGTGGCATTTTTCCTTGATATAAAAAAGAATAAATCAAATTAAAAACAAATTGCTACATTAATAGTGGTGTATCAGTATTTATACATGTGCGTATATGTGTGTATGGAAATATATATGACTGCATACGTCAATGTATATAAAAATGTCATTAAATAATTCATTTTTAAATCGACCTGCTTCCATCTGTTACAAAAGAATAAAACACCCAAATGCACACAATATGTTTACATACATGTAATTCAATTCAACAGTTCAAAACTTACCGTTTGTGTAAATGCGTTTGACAATTTAATTCAAACAAATCCTGTAAACGATATGAAACACCGATGGCTCGCTAAAAAACTGAGAAAAGTACAAGCACACATATACATAGTACATTAGAACAGTTCAAGACTCACCGTTTGTATGAATGCACTCAACAATATGTTTACAAATATAAACACTAAGCAATAATTATCGCTGATAATTTGCTTTAATCAAAGCACGTCCAAAATGAAATGACCGCATGAATGACATAACAACATGCTTGCCTGTCAACACTGAAAAAAGTTTCAATTTGACAGCAAAATCCCCATTAACAAAATGATCTGCCATTTATTGAATTCGTTTGTTACAAAAAATGGGATAAATGAAGAACCGCTCGACCAATTTTGTGCAAACTTCACATAAACCATCTACTAAATAGTCCGAACAAAGCCTAAACATTTGGTTTGGACAGGTGAGCCCGTTCTTGAGTTATAAAATTACAACGAAAAGTGGCATTGATTTTTATATGTATAGATTGTTTTTTGTATGCCTAATATTCAACTCTGATTGATTTCTTGTGAAATGACCATGTACCTTGTTATTTATTTTAAGAGCTGCATCTTTGGCTATGACATTATTTCTAAAAAAAAACATAATGGTTTCAAAGATGTAAATGCTTCGTAGTGAAAGAATATTCATATATTTAAATAAGGGCCCAGAAGATTCCCATGATTTGTGATTTGTCATTATTCTTATTGCTCTCTTCTGAATTCTGAAAGTACTTAGTGCATCTCATGATAAACCCCAGAATAGAATTCCATACTTTATTTGTGAGTGAAAATAGGCAAAGTGTGCATTTTTTTTAAGTATATTTACTAGTGGTTAATTTTAAGATACGTAATGCATAACAGATTTGATTTAATTTAGAGTTCAAATATTGAATGTGTCTGTTCCATTTAAGGTCAGATTGAATCCATAAACCTAGAAATGTTGAATCTAATTTGTTTGCTATAGTCTGATTGTTCAAAATAATATTTGTTCCTGTTTTGAGCAGTATAGGAATTTACTGCAAAGGTTTTTTTCACAATTTATTATTAAATGATTGTTTTTGGACCATTCAGATAGCTGTTTAGTGGTTTTATTAATACTTTGCTAAAGAACTTCTTCGGTTTCACCTTTCATTATAAGTGTTGTGTCATCTGCAAAGAGAATATTATCATGTGACTCAACATTTTCATTAATGTCATTGATATACAAAAGAAACAGGAGGGGTCCAAGAACAGAACGCTGTGGAATACCATGTTTAATACTCCTAATGTCTGATACATGCTCTCTGATTATTTCACTTTCTGTGTCCTTACCTGTTTCCTGCCATCAAGGTACGACATGAACAATTTGTATGCTATACCCCTGATACCACAATGATAAAGTTTAGACAAGAGGATTTTATGATCTACCACATCAAAAGTCTTAGACAAATCAAGAAATATGCCAGTTACTTTTTCTTTTTTATCAATTATTGTTAATATATTGTTAATTCATGCATAAATAGCTGTCTGGGTTGATTTCACTGATCCAAATCCATGTTGTGAATCAGATAATATATTATTCTTGTTAATGAAGCTTATTAACTTTTTATACATAATTTTATCTAATATTTTTGAGATATCATATGGGATGGTAATAGGCTCATAGTTATCTAGTTTACCTGTTTCTCCCTTCTTATGTATCAGAATAACTTTTGCTATCTTTAGTATTTCTGGGAAAGTACCAGATTGTAATGAACTATTACATAAATGTGTTAGTGTTCGAATTATGTATCCAGCACATTTCTTTAGGATTGTATCAGAAATTCCATCAATTCCCACACAAAATTTATTCTTTAGTTCTGTTAAGGCAATGACAATTTCTTCCTCTTTAGCATTATCAATAAAAAGTGATCCACCACATGTTCTTACCTTATTATCCCCAATTTTTTAATTATATTTAAATTTTTATATAGTTCTTCAGGAATACCAGTAAAATAATCATTGAAACGATTTGTTACCACAGTTGGGTCACTAATCACGTCGTACTACATTTTAATGAAATTTTTTAGTTTTATTTGTTTCCTTTCTTATTTCATCCCACATAGCTTTGTTTTTGTTATTAGAGTTATAAATAAATCTATCATTTTGCATTTTTGGCTTCTTTTATAACCTTGTTTAATATAGCTGAGTATTTTTTATAGGCCTCAAATTCAGGTGTGGTATGGTTCTGTTGTATACTTTGTGAAGCAGTCTCCTTTTTTTACATGAATTTTTTATTCCTGCTGTTATCCAGGTGTTATAAGATGCGCTGTTTTTTATTATTTTTATTTTTAGAGGAAATGCTACATCAAAATAATATTTTAATAGCTTATTAAACATAATGAATTTAAATCATCCAATTGAAAAATATCTGCCCATGATTCCTTGCTTTATAAATAATTGAAGTTTGAATATTGGAGTAGGTATGAAAAGTAGTGCATGGAAGGGAAAAATGACCATTACCACAAGATGGCACTCGATTTCAGGCACAAGGGTGTGGAAAGATTTTCTTTTTTAGGTAAGGGTGTCAGGGATTGGAATGAGCTACTAAGAGAAAATGATGAATAACTTACCGAAAATGTTAAAAGAATTTAAAGTTAAAATTTGTAGAGGGCAAATGTAGGTGGGTGCAGGATAGAGGGACGATGGGTGTGTAGGAAAATTGTCACCGAAGCATGTGCTCCATTGTAATTAAATTAAATTAAAAATTTTCAATGTTTTCTTCACGAAATGATTTGGTTTTTATTTTCTTCGTGGCATTGTGTATATTTTTTTCTTTTGCATACGTAGTTAGTATCTGAGCCAAGTGATCACTGAAACCTGGGTTGTATACTTCAACTGAGAAACTTTGTTTATCTTTGTTTATGACAATTTGATCAAGGGCTGTCTTACTGAATTCTGTGACTCTTGTTGGATTATTTACTGTGTGATGTAAACCATATGAATTAAGGAGTTGTGTTAACAAGTCTCTAATTTCGTTGCTTTTTAGATAGTCCACAATGAAATCTCCAAATATTATTAAATCAAGATTTTGCTTTCTAATATTGTTTAAGAGTGATCCTAATCTTTGTATGAATAAGTCAAAATTTCCATCTGGAGATCTGTACATGCAAACTAATATCTTTTTAAATTTGGGTAGTTTAACTGCTGTGAATTCAAAGTTCTTTTCTGAAATCAAATGATTATTATGTAACAAAGGTTTATCATATATATTATTTCTATAAGGTATTTTTTTGTCACAAGCCTGTATCTTCCTTTATACTTCACCGAAATCAATTAATGATGTGTCATTTTAAAGCATATGGTCTTCCCTTTGGTCAATTCATATTTTAAGAAATGAAGTTTTCGGAATTCGACCCTTAAAGGGCAAAAATGTCATATTTCTAAAATGCTGTTTTCTGTGTTATGAGTCAAATATCTCCCTGGATACCTATCTGAGATCGTTTAATGAAGTATCATTTTAAAGATTAAGATATCCGCTTTAGTGACATCATATATTAAGACAGAAATTTTTCGGAATTCAACCCTTAAAGGGAAAAAGTATCAATATTTTTGCAATTCGTTTTTTTGTCATGATCCATTTGTCTCCCTTAATATCTAACTGATATAGATAAATGAGGTATCATATTAAATATTAAGGTCTCCACCGTGGTAACATTATATTTTAAGAAAGGAATTTTTCGTAATTCGACCCTTAAAGAGCAAAAATTTCAATTTTTCTAAAATGGGTTTTTTGTATTTTGAGCCATTTATCTCCCAGGTTAACCAACCAAAAAGAATAAATGAAGTAAGATTATGAGGAGTATTGTCTCAGCTCTGTGACAACATATTTTAAGAAAGAATGTTTTTGGAATTCTACCCTAAATGGGAAAAAGTATAAATGTTTCTATAACCGATTTTTGTGTCACGAGCGATTTATCTCCCTTGATATCTAACCGATATAGATAAATGAGGTATCATATTAAAGAATAAGGTCTCCGCCGTGGTAACATTATATTTTAACAAAGGAATTTTCCGTAATTCGACCCATAAAAGGCAAAAAAGTCAATTTTTCTAAAATGCGTTTTTTGTGTCTCAAGCCACTTATCTCCCTTGATATCTATCCAAAATCGATATATCAAGCACGATTGTGAGGAATAATGTCTCAGCTTTGCTGACATATTTTAAGAAAGAAGTGTTTGGAATTCAACTATTAAACGGAAAAAGTATAAATTGCTCTACAACGTATTTTTGTGTCACGAGCCTTATATTTCCCTTGATATCTAATCGATATAGATAAATGACATATCGTATTAAAGACTAAGGTTTCCGCCATGGTAACATTATGTTCTAAGAAAGGAATTTTTCATAATTCGACCCATAAAGCGCAAAAATGTCAATATTTCTAAAATACGTTTTTTGTGTTTCGAGCCATTTATCTCCATGGTTTTCTAACCAAAATCGATAAATGAAGTAGGAGTATGAAGAGTAATGACATTATATTCAGCCTCACTATTAATCGCATTTTATTCGCGAAATTTTCGCATGGGTCGTCTAGTATTCTATATTGTTTCTAAGAAAAATGCATACTCCCCCTTTTTGGTTATAAGATCTACAATAATTATTAGCCAAGATATAATTTGAAATATTAACATATTGAATATGTTCCCTCTCTTACAGCCTTGCCACCCATGGCAGAAACATCTGTTCTGACAAAGAAACACTTTTTCAAGCCCTAATTTCATGCTGTTACCCTTTGGATCTCACACTAAAGCAAATATCTCATGCTATCACCCACCTCCACATAACTACTCACATCCTGCACTTACAAAAACCAACCATAGCCCAGTATTTTTCATTCAATTCTCTCATGGTCTCAAGTCCATCAATCAAGTCTTGCAACATGGACACCACTTCCTTCACTTGTTTCCAAAGATGTACACCCTTCTCCCCTAAATTCTACTGACTGTTCCCCACACATCATGTTTTAGCAGATCACCCAATCTTAAGACATCTTGGATCCTTCAGATACTCTAAAACCACCACATCGAGTTTTCCTATGCAACGGTCCTCACTGCAAAACTAAACTGGCATTGAAAAAGTTTTCCAAAAGATTTTATCTGCAGATTCGATTAACACATTTGAGACAGACCAACCTCACGACCCCTAACTGAATTTTTAGCTACATGAGGTGTTCTATTTTCACCGCCCTCTAGCCTCAAAGTTACACATGCCTGCTTGACACCAGCATCTGCCCCACTATGCACCACAGTGATGTGCATTAACGCTCTAACTGAATCTTGAAGACTGGGGGAGGAAAAATTTGGGTTACTCTTTATAGAATCCAACTGTGGGAAGGTAAAGACTTCCGCTTTCTCACAAGAATCTTCAGATAACTGCTCAAATTTCAGTTCCCAAGCTTGCGATTTTATCATTTCTTGACCTTGAGGACTAAAAATATTTCTACCATTCTGAAATTTTAAGAATAGTAAGATCTACTAAAAAGTGTTAAATATTGTCCTTATGAAAAATTTTGTAGGTTTAATAGTTTAGCTATAAAAAAATTATTTCAAGCGATTCCCAAGACCTGTTACTAACATTTATCATTTTACAATTATGAAACTGAAATAAATTTTATTTTACCCCTAATTATCTGTTCTTCTGTCTGATATCAAATAATGTGTGTTTACTATTAAATAAAACTCACAAACCAAAAAATAGAATTTGATTAATTAATATTTCCTGAGTTATTAAAGATGTCGATCTGTAAGTAGCTTTAAACAATTCTATGTATTCAAAAATGGGTACAGTGTAAATCTGCTTTCTTCGATTTACTATGAAATATTGTAAATGTCAATCCAGTTGAATGCTTAACGATTTCTTTTTACCGTATTTGATTAAATTTTAATTTGAACACAATTCCTTTACTTAAATTTCTGATATGACCAAAATGTTTAACTTTTTCTTTGAACATGTGTCTGCTTTTACCATATAATATTTAAAAGCGTTCTTTAAACTGTATGAAACTTTCCAAAATTTTAGTATATTGCTTCAACAGAAATAATGTTACTTTCCTTCTACAAGTTGGTTTCCTAGGTGTTTCCTAACATCTGAATTTTTGATTTTTAATGTGGGAAATTTACATGATAAATTTCTATATCTGCATTTTACTTTTAAAGTATTCAAACATTATAATAGGACTCTCTGGCAACAAGACAGATAGATATGTTCACTTTGATGCCATGTGAGAATAATCTCAGGGATGTGGAACAGTACATACACTTATTAGTAATGTTAATATTACTATATAATTGATAATATTATTATATATTGACAACAAGTTAGCAACAACCCATTAGTATAACCAATATCTCCTGTAATCTACAAATACAATCCCGAGTTAATTAATACTTATTATGTGGAACAGTGTATACACTTGTTACCAGCATCTAATAACCAGTTATTTTCTTACCAACCAGTTACCATGATAAGTTTCACTGTAATTTGTGACTACATATTATATTATGTTAGTTGCTATTTATGTGGAACAGTACACACACCTATTAGCAATATCAATTATATTACCAACAACTCATAAGCAGTCAATTACTTAAAAACCTGTTAGTATGATAATTTTTCACAGCAGTTTTTGAGTGCATGCTATCCCATGTTAGTTACTATATATGAGTGAAATTTTGTAAACAGTGTAATTACTTCATTTGTCAAAAGTTTCAACAGTAAAGAAAAACCATATATCATTTCAGTAATTGTGGATAATTTTGTCACCTTCCCCTTCCATACACCATATATACTATTTTATCAGTCATTCTTAGTTACCAAATTCCAAGAAGAAAATTCTTTCACAGAGTAAAATGGGTTCTGAAGCAGAAACTCTTTCAGTTTGGACTTAAAGTAGCTTGGGTTTTTGTAGATAACATTTAATTTCTGTTGGTAATACATTGAATAAGGAAGCTCCAGTAAATGTTAACCCTTTCTGTACAATTGACAGTGATTTGTAATCCTTGTGAATATTATATTTATTCCTAGTATTATGGCTATGTATAGTCAGCATTAAGATTGAAGTGTTCAGGATTTTCCACTACAAATGATAGTACAGAGTATACATACTGTGCTGGCATTGTTAGTACACCCAGGATTTTAAATAGATTTCTGCACGACGTCTGTGGGCTTGCTCCACAAATAGTTCTTATAGCACGCTTTTGCAATTTAAATACCCTCTGTGCTTGTGACGAGTTTCCCCAGAATGAGATGCCATAAGTGAGCAGGGAATGAAAATATGCAAAATATACTAACTTTCTGGTTTCTATATTAGCTATTCTAGATATTACCCTCAGTGAAAATGTTGCAGAATTCAGTTTTTTAAGAAGTTGTTGAATATGCTGTTTCCAGTTCAATTTGTTATCTATATATACACCCAGGAATTTTGTAAACTGCTTTCATTGATTGCTTTTCCTTCTGATATCACATTATAGCTGTCCTTTGTTTTATTTTTTGTAACAAACTGAAGTAACTGTGTCTTTTCTACATTAAGTATTAGTTTGTTGGCATTAAACCACCTGTTAATTTTCTTTATAACATCATTTGCTGTGTTTTCGAGGTTTTGTGCTGATGGGTCTTTCAAGGATATGCTAGTATCATCTGCAAAGAGCACCATGTGTTCATTATCACCTAGTATATGTGGGAGATCATTTATATAGATTAAGAACAGCAGAGGGCCAAGAATTGAACCCTGAGGCACACCACATTTAACTATACCCCATTCTGAGTTTATAACATCTCCTGTATTAGCATCTTTCAGTGATACACATTGCTTTCTATTTTCCAGGTATGATTTAAACCAATGTCCTGGCTTACCACTAACTCCATAGTGGTCTAATTTACCTAGTAGAATCTCATGATCAACACAGTCAAAAGCCTTAGCAAGATCACAGAATATACCTAGGGAATTTAATTTTTTATGCATTGATTCCAGTATGTTGTTTACAAAAGCAAAAATTGCTGAATCTCTTGAAACGCCTTGTCTAAAACCAAACTGTACTTTACTGAGTAGGTCTTTTTTTTTTGTAGATGTTCATACACCCTTCTGTACATTGCTTTTTCAAAGATTTTTGAAAATGCTGGTAGAAGTGAAATGGGTCTGTAATTCTCAATTTTTGAGGTATCACCCTTTTTATAAAGCGGTTTGATTATTGACTTCTTGAGTGAGTCAGGGAAGATACCTTCTTCAAAAGAACTATTACAAATATGACTAATAACACTACTAATGCTGGTGTTACATTGTTTCACTACATGGGTTGAAACCTCATCATAACCAAATGACTTTTTATTTTTGAGGGATTTAATAATTTTTTCAATTTCATTTTGACTGGTGGGAAATAGAGACATAGGTGCTGTTTTTGGTGACAAGGATTTAAGTATTGCTATAGCATCCATATTCCCATTATATTTTCCTTTTATTTTTTCAGCAACTGTTAAGAAGTAGTTATTGAAAGCACTTCCAACATAAGAGGGGTCATTTACAAGTTTATCATTAATGCTTATAGATATAGGTTTATGTTCAAGGGATAATACAGTTGTTTCTCTTTTAATAATGTTCCAGACACTTTTTATCTTATTATCTGAACTACTAATCTCATCGTTTATGGCCAAACCTTTAGCTTCTTTTATTACTTTGGTTAAAATTCTACAGTAAGTTTTGTAATGTTGTCTGATAAGCATATTATCAGTATTCCTAACTTTTACATACAATCCCCTTTTATGTCTGCCAGATGTTTTAATACTAAGTGTAACCCAATTTTGTTTACTCGTTTTTGACCAATTGGAGCTAGTTTTGTAGGGTGACACCTTTCGTAAATTTCCAGAAACCTTTGGTGAAAGTATTGAATTTATTGTTTACCCCTTTTAATTTATAAACAGTGCTCCAGTCCTCATTGAGAAGTTCATCATTTAATATTTTTATTGAATTGTTCTTTAATGGCCTAACTCTGACAAATCCTTTCTTTTTGTTATTTTCATTTCCCACAACATCCAAAGTATTTATTTGAGCATTATGATCTGACAAACCATTTTCCATTGGAACTGTTTCATGTATTTCTAATTTATTGTGCTCTACAAATATGTTATCAATTATGGTACTACTATCTTTTTGTGCTCTAGTTGGGAAATTTACAGTTTGATAGAGATTTAATGATCTAAGCATTCCTAGAAGATAATCTGTCTGGTTACATTCTACAGCAAAATTTATGTTGAAGTCTCCACAGAGGATAATTTCCCTTTTAGTATGTGATAAGTTTATTAGAACTGCCTCAAGTTTATTACAAAATTTACTGAAGTCTCCTGTGGGAGCCCTATAAATTGTCAGCACTATAAGATATTTGTTTTCTAATTCTAACTGTATTGCACAACATTCAAAATCTTGTTCTATACAGTATTTACTTACATCTAACGATTTTGTCTCAGTATTTTCTCTTACATATATTGCTGCACCACCCATTCTCATCTCTGACCTGCAATAACAAGAAGCTAATCTATATCCAATAAAAGGGAGGAGACCTATTTCAGAATTCTTCATATGATGTTCTGTCAGACATACGATATTTATGTTAAGATTCGATGATTTTTGGGTTTCTTCTATAGATATTATCAACTCATCAAGTTTGCTTGAGATACCCCTAATGTTCTGATGGAAGAAAGCTATTTTAGACTGACATTCTTTATTTTTTACTGTAATACCATTATGTACATTTCTAAAATCTTCCTACTCTTGACATTTGGCCTAAAAAAGACTGAGTCCTTGTTTTTTGACTGTTTACTACTCTGAAAGTCCTTAAAGTGAAGAAAAATACTGATTTTGGTGAAATTATATTGAAACCAAATATTGCCTATGCATATCTTAGGTTAAGTTATTCTAAAGCTATTTAGATAGATTTTTTACCTGAATTTACTGTTTAAAATTTTGATTATTGCCTATATTAGCTTTAACGCTTGAATTATTCCCTGAATTGCCTACAAAAATGACTTTAAAACTGCAGTATCATGTTACTCAACTAAGCCTGCTATTCTATGAACCAATTCGCTATGTGAAATTCTAAGGTATGTTACACATTGAACAGAGTGTCTATTAGGACCACATATTGCAGTTAATGTATGAACCTCCAATTGATTCTGATGTCAACTTAATACTTTCAACTGTCCATATGAAAAGTATAAGCAGTAAATCTTGTTAGGATCCAGGCGTGATACGGGGTTAGTACTGGTATCAGCTTACGCCCTAAACTTGAAGTCATCCAAAAGTTGTTAAAGTTCTGAAAAAGTTCTATAACCGTGTTAAACCATGTAGAATGCTAACTGTAATAATTATTGCGGTCGCCACTTACAGATTAACCTCCTGTAAGAAAGGTACTAATGTAGAAATGAAAGTCTGAATCCTGATCACTGAAATATATTCTTGAAAATTTTCACATAAGTTACAAATGTCACAGTTAGCAATGGCAATCGGAGAAAACTCAACAACCGAAGATTACAAATCATGAAACAGAACAAACCGCACTACCCCAAATGAACTTTAAATCTTCTATGAACACATGACGAAAAATGTTAGTCTGTTATGTAGGTTATACCGAATTTCAGAAATAGCGCCGGTCGGCCATCATGCCATCACGCCTAACTTCCCATCAGACACCGCGCCTTGATCCGCGCTCATCAAATTGGAGCACACGCACCTACATGTGAACTGCTCAAAGCGATCTGCTGGACTGTCCCGGACTGCCTCGACTGCCACCCTCTCACTCGCTTATATAGGAGTGCTTCAAGGACGCTGCACTCCGGCAGTGCTCTGCCGCGGTCTTAAATTTTCCATTACATTTATTTTTATAACTTTCTTCCAAGGTGTTCAATTTAAAATCTCAAGTGTTCACGAGGTATAGGAGTTTACGTGTGTCGTGTGGTGTGCCAAAATTTTAATTTATTTTTAACTTTTATTTTTGATATGACGTCACCGCAAATTTCAAATAATCCTCCGGTTGCAAAATACTCAAATTTTTTTAGGAATTTTCAAACGGCATAAGTTACAAACATGAAACTATGATCAAAGTGTTGGCCGGGATTTTAGCCGCTCAAAAATGAAAATTTTATTTAAATCTGATATGAACTGACTGAGTTATTACTATAAACAGAGATTTCGCACTTCCGCCATTTTTATTATAAGTATATTTCTATGTATAGCTCTGAAGGTATGTGATTTATCAAGCCAGAAAAATTACTAATGTGTAGCTTGTATTAAAATACGTGTTTTAAAAGTTATCCCATCTTTGTGGGTGTGATATCTTGGACACAATAAAATTATTCTGTTTTTGCCATGTGGGCTGTTGTCGAGTGAATGTGAAAATTCTCTAACGTCTGTTCTATTGCATTAAATGACATGAAATTAAGGTGTGTGAAATTAGAAGACTGGATCTTTACGGGAAACTACTTTTTATCTCGAAATCTTGGTAGGCTTTTGAATAAGAAAATGTTAAAGTTGAGTGGCCTATTTTGTGTGTTCGAATAAATATTTAAGCTCTTAAAACGGTTGGAAACTACAAGATTTAGATGATTTTATTCTCTTTCAGACTGTTTTAATTTATTATTTACTTTATATCGTGTGACAATGTTTAAAATTAGTGTAAAAGCATACTTTGTGTACGGTGCCTGTGGCGAGTTATTTCAAAATTGGATTAACAAACAGCAGGTTAGTAAAGAGTCTTTTAATTCTTATAGAAAATTAATTATGTGTATTTACTAGCTTTTACCTGTTCTTAGAGCTTTTAAAACGGTTTAGCATTACTGGAATTAATGCTGAAAGGTTTGATTATTACGTCTGTTTACCGGCTTCCTAGTTTTACGGATCTTTCATATTTCTCCAGATTTAAACTACCGTACTTGGAACCTATTAAAACTGAAAGCGACGATTATTTACTGCATTTTCATCTACTTTTTAACTCCTGACATTACTTGAAAAGCCTAAAATCGTTTATGTAAACTGTTTATGCAAATGAGTTATCAACTTCCCTCAAAACTACTTCATGTTATTATTACGTGGTTAGAAACTATTAGAAACTTATCAGTTCTACTTCTAAACTGTCTCAGGCATTATTACATTTACTTTTGGAACTTTTAAATGGTCAAATTGCATCACAATCTGTTATTGTCATCCTGTTTCAGTCTACTATCCAGTAATCATATTTATTTATTTAAAATTTCTTCTGAACTATATTTTACTGTGAAGTTATTGTTATTGTAGGTCTAGGCCTGGCTTTTATTAGCTTCTCACAATCTTTACTGTATTAAAACCCATTCAGAAATACCAAAATCTGGTATATGGCAAAATTTAGAGTTAGATTTGCTTTATAGTGAAATAATTTATTTCCCTCTGGAATAATGTTTAGTAGTTATGATAAACAGTTTATTTAGATGCTATATTTACTGTTATTTAACATTTATTTCCTTAAAATCTGTTCAGAATATCTCCCTAACCAATATTAGGATCTGACAGTTAAAGTTTACTTTTATTTGGAATAACCTATTTCCTGCTGGAATATCATTGATTTATTGCAATTTATGGTCTATTTACGTTTGCTATGTGCTGTTTATTTACTTTTCTGTACTCAAAGTGTTGTTATCTCGATTTTAACTATGGTATCGTGTACTGATGTTAACCTCAAACTTTGTCGGATTTTAACGGAATCTCGAAAATAGAGCGAAGGGTAGCTTACAATCTGCTAGCCACATTTCTGTGGAGTCAATATATAAGCTCTCTGGATTCATAGATTTCTGGTTTAGTTCTTAAAAATAAGAGGACAAGTCATTGTTAAGATATTAACCACCTCATTACATCAGTATCATTCTCACAATGATTGTTCCATTTTTATTTTCCTTCAATGACTTGAAAGAAAAACCTTATTTAAATATTAATCTTTGCTGTATTGTGTCATTGTAACCTAAAAATATTACTTTTATTTCAGAGTTTCTTCACAGATTCTTTTCTTCAAGGATATGCATAGTCCTAGGGCGACTGTCTTATGGGGCATATCTAATACACACTATACCACAACTGTATGATGAGGGCAGCTTACGACTCCCTCGTAGCCTGGATGCTTTTACAACAGTAAGTTCATTAATAACTTTGAGATATAATTTGTATACAGAAGAACAGAGATGATAAAATCATCACTTACCAAAGACAAAGGCAGGAGGGTAGCAACAACACAAAAAGTACTAGCACAATTCAAAATATTTCAGTTTAAACCTCAGTCATGTTCTTATCGGGCAGCTGTACCTACAACTGACTGAATGCCTAATGTCTTGATTCATCGAAAGCAGGATTAAGAATTATACTAAATATTGTTAATTGAGTTCCTCCATATTTGTGTCATTGCTTCCCTCCTATATTTATATCTGGTTAGTGATGGGTTTTCTTTCGATATACATACCCATTTTAATGTTATTTTATTTCTCATTAGCATTATTTGTATATACACTGTTTTCAACAATGCTTTTGAAAACAAAAAATCAATCAGTGTGAAATAGCCTCACATGCTGAGTGTTCTATAGCCAGATTTAAACAGAAAAAACATTTTAAACATCAAAATGTTAATAACAATTGATTTTTAAATTACATTCAGTATTCCTTATGCAAAATTTTCTTGCAATTTGTATATATAAATCAAACACACAGAAGGAGTTTCTCTTTGAAACAATTGTAGAGTGTTTTAAGAAATGTGAAACTTTAAAAACAAAGTTTTTTCCCCAGCATATTTAGTGTCATAAAACCCTCTATTGAATGATACATATGACTTATGTGAAAAGAAATTCTGCTGATGAATCATATTGTTAAAGTTACTCATTACATGATTTGGTAAAAAAAAAAAAAAAAACCCACAGTTTTCCTGTAATCTTTAAAAATCTACATTACACTGTGGATAAAAAATAATTTTTGGATCAGTAGTCTCGGAAATAAAGATTTTTTTGCCTTTTATTGCCAAAAAAATCATACAAGTCCTGAAATGAAATATGTAATTCTACCATTTTCAGATTTTGTGGGATGCCCAGTTTCCATATATTCAAGACAATTTTCTTTTTTAAAAAAAAAAAAAAAAAAAAAAAAAAAAAAAAAAAAAAAAAAAAAAAAAAAAAAAAATCTAGTCCCCCCTTTGTCCACTATGCCCAAAATTATATTCATTTCCCACTATTTTTCCAAATTTTACATTTTAATAATTTTGGAATGATAAGAGTTAAAATAGCTTGTAATTACAAATTTCCAACATAGAGGGTTAAGAAGTAATGTAGCTGTGATAGACTGGCAGACCGCAAGACAAATGAGGGAGTCCCTAAGTTTTTTGACTTTCGTTTGAAATGAGCAGGGCCAGCATTAGGGCATGGGGGGCAATAGTATCCCTGGCCAAGGCTGCCTAAGAGGGCCTAGCTGCCTGGATGCCTAGCTAATTAGAAATCAAGCACAAGTTTTAAAATCTTTCTATAAAAAATTTCTTAGGTTACAAAACCTAGAAATTTCATCTCATTTGAAAATTCTTTTAGTTAATGTGTTAATTCTTACTTTAAAATCATCTAAAAATTCTCCTCTAACTTTTGGTATATAATAGAGCTTGCTAACAATTATATTTCTTAATGAAAACTGCTATTGCGTCTTAACTGAAAACCTTAGACATTCTTTATCTCCAAAATTACCAGTGCTACAGGGCTGAAATACATGCCAAACATCACAGAATCCAATTTAATATGTGACAGTGATGTTTTTTTATCTGCTCTCTATACTCCTTATTTTAGTTTTCTTTCTTTCCTTCAAAATGTGAAATCCAGGTTCATGACATCATCCCACCATTTTCTCATTTAAATTTAAAATTTTCCTTTCCTCTTGCTGGCCAAAATACAACCAAAATCCTTACAAAAATTGTTCAGTGTGCATAGAAAAAAAACTATACTTTGTTTTAAACATTTGTTCTAATCTGCAACTGACTGAATTCTTCAGTGTATAAATCTTTTACTGCTTATAAAATCATATGGTTGAAATTTTTCTATATCTTTTAAGCTATGAAGCTTACCTGTAACTGAAAATCTTGAAGCTGAGGAATTAAATAACTATTTTGGTGGTTTTTCTGACAACATGTTTTTTTTCCAACTTCATTCTCAAATATCTCTTTAGCACTATTTTATAAACCTGAAGCATTCAACCTTATTTGCATCGTGGTCACTTATTTCATCTCTGTACATGAAGGGAAAGAATTCTATTCCAAAATAAGTTATTCTCCTTATATAGCCAATGTTAACAATTTCTGATCAAACTTTATTCCGACTATTTGCTTGAAAACTACAAGAAAATGCTTTTAAACATCCTTTACTGGTGGATTCTTATGAACTTGCCTATCTTTTAACTAATTTTGATCATTTGTTAGCAAAATTTATGTTATCTGACTTGGGAAGAGTGGGTGGAAGGGGGCCTAAGATTGATTACCTGGGACCCAACAATTGTAGCCCTGAACGGGCTAGGGAAAATAAAACTATTATTCATCAAAGTTGAAGGCAGAAGTGCTGTGATGGCACAAAGCACAAGCTCATATTTCAAAAAAAAAAAAATATATATATATATATTTTTTTTTAACAAAAAGTAATTTAATTATTATGGAGTGCACACACCTGTGGCAATTTAGCTACACAGCCATTAATTTACTTTTATGTATCTGTCTAATTTTGAACTCTATGGATTTCAACTTTAAATCCTTTCAGTAGTTTTGGTACAATTATTCATCATTTCTCATGGTAATTTATTACAACCCCTGACCTCCTTACTTCTAATAGAAAAATTTTTGAACAAACTTATACTTAAAATCGAGTGCCAGCTTATGGTCATGGTCATCTTTTCTCTTCCGTGTGTCTCTCTTATTTCTTCCACCAATATCTCTCTTCACCTAATCACCATATGCATTGTACTCTCCCATGACTCTCTTTTCCCTCCACCTGTTTTCTCAAGAATCCAATTCCAGCCAGCTCTGTTGTAATATCTTTCACTGATTGTTGTCTGTGGAAAAATCTATGAGCCATTCTGATCTGACTGAAGTTTTGTAAACAAATTCCCTCCCTTCTCTGGTACATCCCTACATCACTCTCTCCGATATGTGAAGGATTTCCTACTCTGTTAGTAGGAAATCCTTCACATATCTAATGCAGCGGTTCCAAACCTATGGGTCGCGACCCACTGGTGGGTCGTGGTGGGTGTTTTGGTGGCTCGCGAAACAATCGACGTTTTTGCACCAAAAATATATCTTTTATTTCATCTATTTAAAAAATATAACACGAAATTTTACAAGTGCAAAAGTCTTTGATGCAAACAGTCTTTCTCTGCTTGTGAGAGTGAGTTATTGTTTGCATTTTGTTTTGATTGAGAGTAGATTTAATATGATTACAGAAAGCTTGTTGAGTTAAAAGAGAGTATCCAACCAAGTATTTGTAATTACAATGCAGGCAGCAAGAAAAAGCAAAAAACGTATTTGCGAAAGTATAATCTGGATTATTTGAAATACAGATTTGTATTTTCGGGTACTGAAGAGGAGCCAATACCTCAGTGTGTGATTTGTTGCGAAAATTAGTCCAATGAAAACATGAAGCCATCAAAACATGCAAGGTATTTGTCAACCAAGCATCCCGAGTACACAGATAAGCCTCTTGAACTCTTTAAAAATAAAAAAAAAGACATTATCTTTCGACCAAATCTACATGGAAAAGTCAGTGTCAGGCCAACAAACAGATTACCGTAGCATCTTACCAATTATCCTTGTTAATAGCAAAGCAGGAAAATGTGACTGATGTGCCAAGTTATATCTACACCTAAAAACCCCATTTTAGTGGTTGACTGGTAAGTTTACCATTGTGTTTCCCACCTCCCAGTCTTCAATATTTTCATACATTTGGGTGAAGCAAAACACAATGATAAACCTACAAATTAACCACTAAAATCCGGTCTGCAGGTGGTTTCCACTAAAAAGCGACTGGCAGACCAGTTTCATTTTAGTATGCTGCTCGAGTTACTTCTAATCATGGAATTTCAGCAGTCAACTTGATGAGGTGATGGTCTGTGCAGTCGCCTCTATGATATGTTTTTTGTTTTATGTATTAGAAGTTATTGTTTTTGTTGACAGTGCATCCTTTGTACGAAAATTTGCCTTTTCGTAGGATAGGATAGTCGATAGCGTATCGAGGTCATAGAACAGTTCCCATTCCGATATTAGATAGACTCTCATATCAGGTGGGTCGCGAACATTTTTTTTTACTTAAAAGTGGGTCGTATACCAATAAAGGTTGGGAACCGCTGGTCTAATGTGTTCTTCCCAGTCGAGTATGCAAACACATTTTATGCCAAGGTATTTACATTTCAAATCTTCAAAAAGCAATTCCTTCCCTAGCTTATAATCATAATCACACTTAGTTTTTTTATTAGCGTACCTAATAAGCTTACCCTTCTTTGCATTTATCGTCATACCCAACTGTCAAGATCACCCTGCAGCTATTCAAAGTCTTCTCCCATTTTTATCCTAATTCTGATAGTAAAAAAACCGCACATTCATATAATGAATAGTAATGGTGCCAATATGCCTAATATACCATCAATGCTGGATCTAGGGGGGGGGGGGGAGGGTCAAACTGGTGCAATTGTTCCTGGCAGCAAACTCAGGGGGCCAGCAAAATGATGTTTAAAGGGGTGGTAAATAGCAAATTTGTGTTGCTGTAGCCTTTCTTTTAACTCTGTTGTCATAAGTGGCAACCATCATGGAGCCAGCAAATCAAAGAACAGCTCTATACTGCCCTGGGTGGCAGATTCTTTTTTGTAGGGGTGACATTCTCAAGTTTTTGCACTGGCTCAGAAAATTTGTAGATCCACTACTGGCTACCCTGTGGCATTCACATTTTTACTTCAACTTCTTTTGATACTGTATTTCCAACCCTAACATTTTGCATTCAACCTTTTAAGAATTCTTCTACCCATCAAATCCCTTTCATATCAACTCCAATAGTTTTTACCTTATTCAGCACCATTTTATGGCTCACTCTGTCAAAAGCCTTTGAAATATCGATTTGGCATCGCTTATCAATGTCATGTTGCATATAGCTTACAAACTGAAAATCATAAATATCCTTGCATAAAGCTATCTTCTCAACTTCAAAACCACTTTATGTTCCTCACAGATATTTTTTATGTGGTTGCATATCAATCTGTTCATTAATTTACCTACCAATGATGTCAAACTTATTGGCCTGTAATTTTTTACCCTATTTCTGACCCCTGGTACTAGTACCCCACTTGTCTAGTCATCTGGTAAGCAGCAAGTATTCAGACTCAATTTAAATAACATTTCAAGGTAACGTACAATGTCACTTCCTGCTATCTTTAAGACAGCCATAGTAATATTATCTGCACCAGCCTATGTATGCCTTTTTTAGCTTTCTTGGTTCCTTCATGATATCCTCAGTATGGATTAAAAATTTTTTAGTCTGCTCATAAACCAGTTACTCAATACCTCTGGATTTTTTTTTTTTCAAATCCTCAGTAACCTATTCTTAATTCATATCAATAACTGTCTCGATACCTCCCCTTCCTCTTAGTTTTCTAACATAGCCATAAAAATTTCTAGATGCATCCACTGATGGTCCCACTGTACCAATAATATTCTTCATAAATCCATCTTTAGCCACCTTCTTTGCTATTATGAATTCTTTTTTAGTTGTTACAAACATTCCCTACTGCCTTGCTGTCTCTTAACTGTCTTATGTTCTCTTCTTACCAACCTCTTTAACCACCTCACTGCGCTGTTGTGGTATGTACATTCAGTACTTCTCTTTATTTTATGTTTAAGCTGAACCATTTATTCATGCATACAGTGGAATTAGAACTTGAGGAAAATAAGTAGAGTTAAATAAGTGGAATTCACAGTTATGTCCAATTTGACAAGCACCTGAAAGCAGGCTTAAAGTTATCAGGTGAAGCCAATTTATTAAAACTATCGTTTCAGCCATCAGAGGAAAGCAACTGGAGGATTTAATTTAATTTATTTATTTGCTTGTTTAGTTGTTTTTAAGTATTCCCTACTGCCTTGCTGTCTCTTAATTCTGTTGTGTTCTTGTCTCACTAAACTCTTTAACCTTCTCACCTCCCTATTACAGAATGAGGTTCTGTACTTCTCTTTATTTTCTGTTTTGAAATCAATATTTCATCACTTTTTTATTATCTCTTTGAACTCTTCCCACTTTGATGCCACTTTTATTATTTCATGTCAGATACATATTGTTACACAATTACAAACATCATATTGTACTAGACCAAAACTTGGCCACTTCCAGGGCATTTTCTGGGGCCTCATATAGATCAACTTCTGAGCAGACTGCTGGACACTGTTGACACTGGAGCATGTGCTGAACAGTCTGATCTTCTCAGCAGTAGCACTTGATGTCTGCATAACCCCATCTTGCTAGGTTGACTTTGGATCTTACCAATCCCAATCTTAGCCTATTCAGGGACTTCCATATCAACCATTCCTTGTCATAGCCAGTTGGTAAAGATTCAGACAATCTTCCCTGGCCATGCGGAAGGGGAGCTTCAGCTTTCTACTGTTGTATCCTGGCTTGTAAGTTCTTGTGACGTTCTTAGGTAACTTTTTCTGGACTTCAGCCCGTGTGGTATATGCTCATGTAATGGATGATTTCTTTCATGATTCACTCTCCTCCTTTCCCTGTTCACTGCTATTTCTCTTTGAACAAACAGTGAAGGCATTTGATTGGAGTGGATTTTAAACAGCCTGACATGATTCTGCAGATGTTTGACATGAGTTGAGTTGTACCATACAGGACAGGCATACTACGCAGCTGAATAACACAATGCCAGATGGTTTCAGGTTGGTTAACCCACTGTGATCCAGCCAGTTTTCTTAGGAGATTGTTCCTGGAGGAAACTTTCAGCTTGGAATTCATGCAATGTTTCCTGAATGTAAGAGATCTCCTAGATATTTTGGAGTGTTGCAGTGTTCCAGTTCAACCCCTGACCATGTTACTTTTAACCAACGAATGGCTTCTTTATTCCTCAAATAAAAAACACATACTTGGCATTTGGTTTAAGCTGGTTTCTATTATAATAACTTGAATTTAAAAAGCCAGAGATCATTTTTGTCCCGAGGCCAGTCTGCAGTCAGTTACCAAGCAGTGACTATGGCTCGTCATCAGGGGCGGCCCTAGCAATTTTTTCAGGTGGTGCGAGATCTCATTGTGGTACCCCAAATGAGCAATCACTTATTCATGATTAAGGTGTCCCTATAGATAGACTGAAGATAACACAGTTTTTACATCCTACTAATATTATAAATGTAAAAGTTTGTTTGCTTGGATGTTTTTACTGTTTCACGTAGAAACGACTGAACTGTGTCAGATAAATTTGGAATAATGTATTGGCCATCTACTTTTTTTCCCAAATAGCAGTTCCCGTGGGTTTCGGATATGAATATGTATATGAATGCTTCATTAATTCCACTCGAGCAAAGCCGTGGGTAAAAGATAGTCTTTATGTATATGATGATAACTCAAATCTCAGAAAGATTAGAATAGGATAGCAATGGTATGAATAAGAAACAACAGTAACAAGGTTTGAAAAGGTTTATTTAAGCTATTGTGGCGAACACAATTCTCACTTCACTTACACATCAAATTCACATTTTTAATAATTTTTAAAAATATATAAAAATAAAAATTCCCACTTTTAATACCGAAAAATAAACTTTACCAAAATTTTTCCAGAATCCTCACAGATTAATGCTTATACTGGTTAAATGCATGTATTTCCCCCCCAGGTAAAACCATTTTCAACAAGTATTTTTCATTGTTTTTGTCCCACTCTGAAGCTAATCCTGGTTACGCCCTTGAAAAGTTGTGCAAATAGAGTGACTAATGCATTCTCAATTGTATCGATCATATGCTAAATACAGTGGTCTGCAACCTTTTCCCACTCGCGGCACACCATAAGGGTATCCATAAATGTCGCGGCACACCTTACCGGTCGGGCAGTAGTTTTATGTTACTATTAAAGTAAATAATTGTACACATACCTGCAATTGACACTTGTGCCTACTTAACTGCACACAGGTGGCTGATCCATGGAGAAATTTCTTCATCGACGAATTTAAATCTTTCTCTCTTGGATTTTTTAAACTCAGTCAATGTCAAGAAGCCCAATTCACGTAAATTCTCAAATCCTTTAATCTTATCCATACTAATGAGAATATTTTGATGTTCAGCTCATTCAAGTGTACGAAAATGTAGGAAAGATATGCCAACTTACATACCCATTCACCATTTGCGAATCAATCAGTGTACTTATGTCTTTCAACAGCCAAAAATGCCTGGACCTCTTCTCTAAGTTCAAATAGTAGCGTTAACACCTTTCCTCGTGACAGCCAGCGTACTTCTGTATGTAGCAGGAATGTATTCTGTTCTGAACCCATTTCCTGACATAAAACTGAAAAAGTCGCGAATTTAGCGGCCGCGATTTTATGAAGTTCAGGACTTTTACTACTTCGTCCAGGACATCATTCAGAGAAGGTGGCAGAGACAGCAACAGTGGCTTCGCGGTGAATGAGACAATGATCACATAGTACGTTGGGATTTACTTAAAGTACTTTAGCTGTAAATCCTTTCACTGGGCCTGTCATACCAGCCGCTCCATCTTTACAAACACTAACGCAATCCTTCCCTGTTAATTCATTAAGGAGCAAATACTCGTATTCATCAGTCAAAAGAAATATTTCTTCACCGGTAGTTTGCTCTGGAAGTTCTTTGCAAAAGTTACTTGCAATTATATCTCCATCGAAGCATGTAGAAGTTGTGCGTGGCGGCTAATATCTGTGGACTTGTCGATCTGAAGTGAGAACTCCTGACTGTTGTTGATTTTCTCCTTCGTATCATCTTTAAATTCACGAGACATATCGATAACTCGGTGATTGATTGTGTCATCAGAAAGATGAATTTTTTATATTTCACTAGCAGATTCTAAACTCTGAACTATTCTCACCATCACTTTACAAACAGATTTTAACAGCGTTCTTGGTCTTTAGGATAAGTTTGGCTGCCTTATAACTAGCTTCCTGTACTTCTTCCGAAACACGTACTGTAGCGGTCATGAACGTTCTATGTTTTTTACGTATTTTCCAACAACCGACGAAAATAATTGACATCTCTACCTGACAGGGAAGAATGTTTTCTTGACAAATGTCGTTACAATTTACTGGGAACCATAGCAGCGTTTCACAACAATCGATACACTCGGGAATTGAAGACGTTAATTCACCACACCAAACAAAACAAAACAAACAAAAAAAAAGACATGGGATAAGGAATAATCACTATCTTTCCGCTGCATCAACTTTTATTTATTTATTTCTGGCTCAACGCTTTCACTAGTTGCATAGACAGAACACTCGGTTCATGGAATTTGTCCATACTGAAGAAATAAAATAGTCTGCTAATTGTAACAGAAAATAACAAGACCAATTACTAACACAGTTTTCGGACCACTTCAGAGCACAGCCATGATGCAACTGGAGTAATTGTAAGAAGCGGGATTTATACACTTCAAAGAAGTCACATATACTGAGCCGAGTCTTTTTACAGCAATGTCGGAGCAACGGTAAAAAAAAAAAAAAAAAAAAAAAAAAATTATTGTTGAAGTACCAACAACATAATAAAATAATACAAGGCTTGGAAAGTCCTGCTAATCCAAGCAGTTTAGACTGAGTAAAAAGCACATACACATTACATGCGGTAAATATAACAGAATCTCAAAACGTAGCAGTAGAGACAAGGAATAAAAAAAAAACTAACAGCAACTGTGAGTAAATAAATAACATTTAATTTCTTAGAATACGATAATACATAACAATTTACGGCACATGAAACTAAAATATAAAGATTTTTAAAAAATGACAAATTAATTCCTAATAATTGGTAAAATTTCGCGGCACACCTTTCACCTTCTCGCGGCACACCAGTGTGCCGTGGCACACCGGTTGCGGACCACTGTGCTAAAACACATTCATTATAAACAATTCTTCTAGATCTGTTGCCATCTCATTTATGGCTCATACTTAAAAAGTTTTTACTTTCTTCAGCATCTGACTGGGTTAATTATAGGAAATTTTCTAGTCTGAGACTCAATTTCTCTAGCTGTCTGTTACCAGAGCTGGTACCCTTTCTCAAATTCTGAGCTGTTTTTCAGCAACTGTGAAGAGTTTCATAAATCCATGTTCAGTCTGCATAGCCTTTGCTTACAATGTTTACTTGAAACAATGTATTATACCAAGTCACCACTGTAATTATGAACTCAAATTGCTCCATGATCTGGCTAAATAACAAAGCATCTGTTGCTGCAACTTAATAATTCATTTCAGAAGGGCATCACAAACTGAAGAGTAGTGGCAACGAACTGTAGTGATGCTAGAAACTCTATTCTTGAAACGAGTTTCGCAAATTTTTTGGCGATAGTCCTTCTAAGTGCTTGGTACCACTTCCCATCACTTTTTTGATCGAGGGAATAAAACAAATATTCTTAAAAAAAAAAAATGGACAAGGAAACCGATTTAACTGATGTTTTGGCGGCACTTGCTATTAACAAATTTAATGACAGTTACGTAGATTAAAAAATGCTCAAAGATTATGGGCCTCCTGCCTTCTGGGGGCCTCGTGCCTCCTAGGGGGACCCCTCTGCCTAAGCTGGATTCTTTTTTTTAGCTCTACAATTTCCTCCGGATGGCAAAAATCTAGGGCCTCTTCTTTACATTTACTATGGGCCCCACGCTGTTTTAATCTGGCCCTGCTACCATATTGGATCCATTGTCATATCTTTGGCCTCGACAATCATTCATATCCAAATTGAACTTTTGCAAAGTATCAATGATAAACAGGTCAGCGAATCCAGCTCCAAGGTCCCAAAGTCACTTTTTGGATTTTAAGCACAGTGAAACACTCGCACACTTAGACTTCATCTTCTTTAGTGTCAACAAAAGCAATGTCAAAGATAATTGTTCAATGTGACTTACATCCGGAATTCAATTCAATAAGATGGAAAAATATTTAGATGACCCAAATTTTATTACGAACTTCATTCGTTTTGAAATACATTTGCCAAAATAATAAGATATTAGTCTCGTTATTAACAATATGGCATAGATGCTCCATCATTACATGATTATATTTTCCTAGCAGTTGCAAAATACCCAGGAAGTTATCATCATTAGAAGTATTTCAGATACAAAGCTTCCTCTGAACAAGACATCATTCATTAGAGGGTAGAATCCAACTGTGATTTTTCATCCTCAGTCTGCATTTACAAATGCTTGTCTAGTACACTGAAGTTATTTAATGGAATCAACGCTTATATCCAACTGAGCTTGATGTCATTGTGATCTGAGGAATTTTTTTTAGTTTTGAGATGCTCTGTTAAGCACCTTCAGTCATCGAATCCTTGTATTCCCAAATAAAAATGAGACCTTCTGTTGAATAAACAACATACAAACAATATACTTTATCTGCAGATTTCGAATAAACAAATAATCTACTTTTATAAGTTTCTTCATTTGGTGTTACTCTTTGAAAATGCGTATTTAAAAAATTATGCACATGATTATTATTTTTTTTTTTAATTGTGACAAAAATTCTGATGAATTCTAAAACAAATGCTAGCAATTTTGAAGCCTTTTCAGTTTAGTTTTGGTTTTGTTTTCTTTTTAATTTTTGTGCGCCATACAGTTTGTTGAGGTTAGCGACATGTCTATAGAAGACAGATAAGCTTTGTAAATATTTACAATACCAACGTTAATTGTAATCACCGAGGATCTAAAGAGACAAATAGGTTGAATCTTGCCCCATGCACATGTGCCCACATGCATGAACTTCAAGACTATAGCCAAAAACGCAGGAAACAGGTGCGGGAGGCGCGATGCGGCACCGGAGGGTGCTAACTTTGGAACGAGTTGTGATTTCCATGATTCGAGTAACTCGAACTGACTCGAGTAGCAACTCGAATTGACTTTATTCTATAATCACATACAACTATGCATTAAGCTAAAACTATTACTTTTATTAACTCTTCTGGATGACATGTTTTAAAATAATATATGAACAGCAAGCTGGAGTTCACCACTCTTACTCTAATTTCGGATGGCAAATATAAAGTATTTTTGCAGGAATGAATGCTATAACCTTCAATTTTCAAATGTGATTTCGATGTCCGATTCAGCCTTCAATGATCTTTCAAACATGTGATCTGATACCAATGATAAATTTATCAACCTTTCATGAATATATCAAATTAGTAACAATAGTGACTTTTTCATTTAATGATGTTTCCCCGTTATCTGTTACAACAATAATAGTTAACAGATTGGTGACCGAAATATATGATATGAACCTAGCAGCATTTTCAGGGAAGGTATCAGATAATAAGGCATCATGAACAATCACAGTTCAAGTTAGTGTTGCCTCTACCTCAAGGAATATTTCATCGCTACACTAAACTCACTTATTAGTTTCTTCCCAAGAGTCTCATCTTCATCATTCATTCTTCCATTATGGTAAGCAGCCATCACTATGATCCTTTCTTTTTTATCAGCTGAAAAGTCTATCCCAAGTAATTCAAGGTCATGATTTATGAACACCAGTGAACTGTAGTAGTCTTTGTCATTAAGCACGAGTATCCTCCACCAATTGATCCTTTATCTCTCCTCTACACTCTGTAACCATTGGAGTAAACCTCACTGTCTAGTACTCTTCTTTTAACAAAGACTCTACCCCGATAATTATTTTTGGTTCACACATTTCTGTTAAGTTTTCAAATTCTATTACTTTGATCATTATGTTCCTACATTTCACCAGTAACACCCTTATTACTCACTTTACAAAACTTTCAGCCTCTATTCATCATTGTTTCTTCAGCATTAGTGATTTTTCGAATTGTGGATCTACAATCAGTATCCCTTTAACCACTTATTTTTATCCTCTCGCTAGAAAAAAGTCACATTACTGACCCCTTCATAACTAAAAGAAGGCTCTTTTACAGCTTCACAAAGCACCCCCTTGATCTTTCTAGTGGGGGAACCCCTGTGAAAAGTGTATCAAAACAATTATTGTGCAGACACCAGTAGTTACTATGTAGATCACAGGAAATAATCATTGGAAATAAGTGAGCTAAGTAGGAATGAGAGTGACGAGAAAGGTAGTCCTGCTGTATATATTATTCCAGTCCTAACTTTGTTATTTCAACCAAAGTATTTGGTCATCAACTGAGGCATGCCCTTTGAGGATTCTGACAAAGTGAAAACAGACTCTTTTATTATTATTCAAATAATTTTATTATACTTACAGGGAGATACACTTAACAGTTAGAGATATAAATTGTATGTTTTACAATGATAATTGGATATTATTGGTTTCAGTTTAAATAATATAATAAAATATTACTTGGGATATAACAACTTATTGTAAATCTTAACTGTGAATATGTTATATAACCTAACACTATACAAATTCTGTCTGTGCTATGTTCTATTCTGAATTATTTGCCAACTTCTTGTATCTATTTTGCTATAGTAATTCACTGTAAGAAGTAACAGTGGGTGAAAGTCTATTGCTAAAAGAAATAGTATATCCAAAAATCACTTTCATTGACTTTATTTGTACTAAGTTCTAAGTTAAACTGGTATCAGTTTTCAACATCTAAATTGAACTTTGAAATCCCTAGTTAAAGATGCAAGTTATTCTTCTAACACACACCATACATAAAGTATTCACTACTGCAATGTTAATAACAATTTCAGCCCCATTAGAGTGACCTTAAAAACAATAAATAACTCTGTAACATTATCGGTAATTTTTTACCAACTTTTTTTATTTTAATAATTTTACTGTAAACTTACATCAAACAATAATTAAAAATAAAGAAAAAGTGTGTACTGTACAAAACTGATGTGAAGAACACAAATCCATCTCCACTTCGGACAATACAGCAAATCAGCGATCACTGAGGACGTGTATGACCATGACTTTAAAAACATTAGGATATTGGCTAGAATCTTGTATTTTTGGGATTCAATAGTCAAAGAAGCAATCAAAAGTCAGTTTGCTGATACCCTTTAATAGATAAAGTGAGCTATGTCTCAGTGAGGCGGAGGAAACAGCTTTGGCAAAACTCTGCAGAGAGCTTGGTACCTCTGTCCCGCTGCTGCCATAGATGGCTCCATATTAGGTTTCGTGGCCCGCAACAAAAATCTGCAATCACACCCATTGACAGACAGGTGTGGGCCTTAATGGAGCCGATAGGTATATAAGGAAGTGCAGCATCTGAGCTGTCTCAGTATAAGTCAGTCAGCTGACCAGTACAGATGCTTTTGCATCTGAGGAAGATGCCAGAGCTAGTCATCAAAATATTTTGTTTTCAGAACACAAACTGGCGGCACACCCATGAAGACTTCATTCTAATTTATTTTTGGTCATCTCTTAGTTGCATTTTATAGCTTCCCTTTATGCAGTAAAGTGAGGATATTCCAAGTATATTTTAGTAGCTTCTACCCCTTTTTGCTTTCCATCATCTTCTTGCCAATTTTTTTCTTCTAATGTTGGTGCTTTAGCTAGATCCTTCTCAAAAATCTAATTGAGGAAACATTTAACCTCTGTGTGTATTTTTTATGCAGAGACAGATGCTTTAAATATCTACAGAAATGTAATATGGAAGTTTCCTATTCATTTCCAAAAAGGAGGCTGGATAACAATCCTAAATTAGCTACCCACTTTGGATCAGAGACTATTGGAAGTTAGTTCCCTGAAAAACAAACACTGCAGAACATAATTCATTCCCCACCTCTATCATTGGTGGTTTAAATGCCTTAACTGACTTCACAGAAGTTGATCAGCCTAACCATTCCCCAAACTGCACGTAAATTATTCATTTCATAAACAAAAATATAATTATCATATATAATACATGTTACATGTTTCAAGAACTGATGGCATTAAATCCACCCCTCCCCCATCAAAACTATGATAGATCTAGCAAACCACTAGTTGATGGAGCCTTATTTCTAAAAAAAAAAAAAAAAAAAAAAAAAGTATAGCCTTAGAAAGAAGAATGTGCCAGAAATCCAGTGTGTATAATATTGCTACAGATGTATTAAACACAGGAGGAACCAACATTGTCTATATGATTTAGATTAGTCTGCTTGCTGCTTAATGGAAGAGTGGAAAAGTCCAATAAAGTTCTGAGTCCATAAAGAAGTGTTGATAAGGTCGAAAATTACAGGCCAAGTAGTTTGACATTAGTGGTAGACAAAATTGATGGAGGAATTGATATACAACAACATTAGAAATGTTTGTGAGGAAATAAACTGGTTTTCAAAGGGAAGGAATGAATATTCATGTGAATGTCAGTTGGTGGGGTATGTGTGAAATATTTAGGATGACTTTAACAATGAAAGCTGAGCTGATAAGGTAACACTAGATCTTTCCTAGGTATTTGACAGTTGTCCATAAAATGGTGTTAAATAAGTGAAAAAGCCATTGGAGAGGGTTAAAAAATGACTTGCTGGTTAGAGAAATTTTTCAAAGGTAGAAAGCAAAGAGTTGGGATAAGATATTGTAAGATGGTAAGCTGCACTGGGGATGATGGAAAAACTTCTGCATTAGCTTTAACCATGATCATGCCTAGGATAGTTTTTGTTCTTGCTTTGCTACATTAACTTGGTCACCACTTAGCTTGATAAAACCCAAAACTAAGGAAGGGTAATAGATAATAAAAGTCAGAAGTATATGCTGTTAGATAGTCACTATATTCCAAAATTTGAAACACAGTCACAAAACTAAATTGGCACCGAAAAACTTGTCCAGAGAATTTTATCTGCAGATTCGATTAACTCCTTTGAGACAGAGCAACCTCACGACACCTAACTAAATTTTTTCGCCACACGCTAGGCACATGCTTGCCCGAAATCAACATCCACCCTGCTACGCACCTAATATGCACCACAGAGATAAGCAGTAATGCTCTGTCGCATATAAATATCTTTATGCGATCTTGATAGACAAATAAATAAATAATTTTTGTAGACTGAAGTTTTATTATGAACTTTTGCAGTTTATTTATCTCGTTTATTTGCTTAAAAATCCTCTTGATACCAATAACGACCGTGTTTGTGACTATATCCGAAGATTTGCAGGTTCGTTTTCTACTCAAGATCTCTCAATATAATTTTACGCTGCTGCTAAATCAATCTTGTCTTGGTCGTTCCCTCTACTCAACAATTATCTTAACTTCACTTGCTTTTCAAAGAGCCTATCCATTCAAGCAATCTCTGAGCAAACAATATTTATTCAACTTTATATTCTTTTTTTATATAAATCGTTTTAACTTTTAATTTGCCTATATTTTGGCCTTAATCAGTATAAATATATAATTTTACTGGTTTTCTAAAGAGCTACTATGTCACAGCTCTAACTGAATCTTGAAGACTGTGGGGGGGAGGGGGAAATCTGGGCTGCTATTTATAGAAATGTCCATGGGAATATAAAGACTTCTGGATTTCCCAAGACAATAGTCCGATTAACTGATCAGATATCAGTTCCCAAGCTTGATATTTCATCAGATTTCTTGACCTTGATGACTTAAAATATTCCTATCACTCTGAAATTTTGACAGTAGCTTGATCTTCTAAAAAGTGTTGATTCTGATCCTTATAAAAGTTTTGTAGCTTTAATAGTTTAGCCGTAAAAAAATCATTTTCTAATATTCCCTAAATCTGTTAATAATTTTAACAATTTATGAAACTGAAACAACTTTTATTTTAAATCTAATGGTCTACTCTTTCATTTACCACCAAGTAAAGCATGTTTACTCTAATCAAAAGGGTGAGATAAAATTCTTAAACCAAAAACATAATCTGACTAACTAATATCTCCTAATTTATTAAAGTTATCAATCTAAAAGTATCTTTAATCAATTCTACATATTCAAAAATGTTTACTTTGCAAATTTGAAGTCTCTAATTGCCTTCTTCAATTTACTATGAATTTTTGTAAATATCATTCCAGGTGAATGCTTCAGGCTGATAAAACAGAAAATACTGCCTTGTTCATATACTTTCTCAGAACTGTAGAAACCTGATGTTTAGCTTGAATTAACTTAATAACTAACTTTAAAAATGATATGCAATTCTATTCAGTTTAACTCTTGGTGCTTAGAACAAATTTTGTCATGCAGTTACAAAATTTTTAGGTTACCTGACAAAATGCCACTTCAAAAAAGGTGGAATTGAAAATGGGAGGCCACATGCTGTGCATTGGGACCATAGCTATTCACCATTTTAACGAATGACTGAGTTGGCGGTTTAAAGGGTCTTTACACATGATATATAATAGGATAAAAATGGTATATAGCTACTGGATAGCCTGGATAGGATATCTAGCTGGGTACGTCATCATGGACTGAATATAAATGCAAATAAGAGACAGCATGTTAGGTACACAGATATAAAACTAAAGGTTCTTTACAATTACAGAGTGGACGAGGAATTGCTTCTTGAAGATTTTTTATATAAATATCTTAGTGCAATATTCAAATTTGATAGTAAACTCAGTTAGGTAGGACACACTGAACAGGTGGTTGGAAAAGATTCCATAATCCTTCATTTATTGGAGATGGTGAAGTGAAGGAAGTGAACAAATTAGAATACAAAACTTTGGTTTGAATGTGGTTAGTATTGGATCTACATTTTGAATATCGAAGATAAGAGCTGAAAAGGGTGCACAGAAACAGAATTAGGAATCAATGGAATATTAAACTGTGATGGAAACTGCTGAGTAACTTACCAAAAACGCTGAAAGAGTTTAAAATTTCTCAAAAGCAAAGGTAAAATGGTAAGGAAATGGGAAATTGCACTAAAAGGATTGAAAATAAAAACAAGAAATGGAAAATAGATTAGTATGGAAATTTCTACAAGCACATATGTTCCTTTGCAATTATTATTATTATTATCATTGTATTTTAAAAAAATTGAAATATGCAATGATGTAGATGATAATAATTTGTGTTATCAGATAGTGAACCAAATCCATTATAAGTAACATAGCTGAATAATTACAGAGCAGATGATATAGAGACTTTTGTTCATCTTAATAATGCAGAAGGAGAGAAGTTTGCAAAATTCAGGCAGAATGAAGTAGAATGAAAATACCAATAAACAAAACAAAGAGGAAGAATAAGGAAAAGTTCTGGTCATTCAAGAAAAGAACTGGATGTATGTATGATATAACTGCAGAATTCTTTGATTGTTCATTTGTTATAGACAAGAGAACAAAACAACTTTAGGCACAGTGCATTATACTGTGGATTAAAGCTAATTATTATAACTTTTGTCAATCTCTAATAATACATTGATGATACTAAGGAATAGTAAACAGCATTGTAAATAAAAATGGTTGGGAAAATAAACCCATTGTATTGATTAAACTTCTGCTTGTAAGTTTTTGTCATTAACTATAACCATGTATGCAATGTGATATATCTGATACTTATTGAGGTTTGTGCTAGGTTCATTAAATTTGTTGCCAATCCGTTTTCCTATTATGCCAAAACAAATAGGTTATACACAGAACGAAAAGTGAATACTTGTTAAACATTTACAATATTCTTCAAAAGTTTGTGGAATTTGAATTGGTATCAGAACCACAACAGTAATTTGTAAAATGTTTAATACACTTCGAAATCATAATGAAGATTTCAGATTATGCTCCAGTGAACATCCACTTACATAAAAGCATTCATTCTTGCAATCTTAAACTGAATTGCAACCCTATTAAGAGTGAGCTTAATAGATTGTTCGACTTTGTTAATGAAAGTATTTTAAAATTTCTAAGTCCCTCTTCATCAAAATATTGTCAGAGTCTGAAACTGTACCCGAGGCTGAGTAATTCTACATGTTTGAAATATTACAAGTTCGATTGTTCCTGCCAAATCATGAACACAACCAACACAGAAGCTGCTCACCAAACTAAGTACCAGGGTCAGATTATGGCGGTTTGTAAGGGCTTGGAGTGTGGGAAAGAATTTTTCTATTTCACTTCAATCTTTTTGAAACTTCATCACTTTGTATATCAGTTTATGCAGAAAAATTTATGTAATGATAAATTTTGTCTCAAATTGCTTTATTTAGCTGCTATTAATTTTAGAAGACACATTTTAATTATTTGAGTGTGTCTTTTAAGATTTTACCATCCAGGGATTCCTTTGAATTCCCTCTTTTAATTGACATTTGTTTCAACTCCATAAGTATCTTTATTTGGGTGAAATCTTTCATTTTACATTCAAATTTTAGTCCCGTTTCCACATGCTTTCTGCGCTCTCAAAACTTTTTTTTTTTTTTTTTTTAAATAATAAAAATAATAATATCTCCCTTAGTCTGTTATAATTTTTTATGAAATTTCCTCCAGTTCCTCAGACCTCTCTGCTCTATCGTTTGAGATCTGTCCCACTTTTTGCAAATTTCACCAACTCATGCTTACTTTTGTGTGTGACAGATGATGATATATGCTACCTTTGACATATCTAATGACATTGGCTACAAATCCAGATATGATAATCTCTTTTTTTTTCACCCTTAAATCTCAAACTTATTGTCAAATTGTTATTGTATTATTCTATATTTTTTCTATATCATGCAAGCTTAATTTTGGGTTCACACCCATTTTATTTACAAAATCAATTTTCTTTTCCCTCTAAAAAACATACTTTTTAATTATGTTCTATACAATATACAATACAATACAATCATTTTCCATTGATCCCAATATAAGAGACTGACTGTGGGATGTGGAAAGTTGTTAAATCTCTAATTTTCATCAGACTATGTTCCTCATTGATGAAAACAAAGTCATAATAAAATTTTGGTTAAATCTTCCCATCGTTTAATGTGTTTTATATTGTCTGCTGATGCCAAGATGGCAATATACAAACCACATGGTGAACAAACCTTAAAATTGCTTTACCATCCTTCATAAAATTCTAAAATTATATAAAATTTACCTTAAAATGATTGTCCACATCAGTATTACTAGTGAAAATTAATGTGGTGATTTCCAGCCACTTTAGCTTCATAACTTTATATATATATATAATTTACTATATTGGTTTAATTTTGATTTGGAAATTCCTATACTATTAATATTATGTTTATATTATCAATTTACTGTGTTACTAGCTTTGAATCGACACCCCATTATTTGTTTTAGAAAGTCTATTGATCAATAACACCATCACTCACCAAAGCACCTCCTTTTCTCTCTTCATGAGCAAAATGTTGAACCAAAATATTGTACCTTGTAATGTACGTATAGCCTTATTAAAACCATTGCAAATAGGTTTAATCCATAGAAAAAGTACAGTAAAGCATTTCTACCAGCTATTCCTAATAGTAAAATAGCTTTTAATCTGATTTTGAGGTTACCTTTGTGAAAGGAGAATCGTTTTTCAAGTACAATGGATTTAGCTGCATCCATTCTCACTATGGTAACGCATGATGGAGATCATTTTAAGGTGTTGTTACCCATGAGGTAAGAGGAAGTGAAACATAAGATTCGAGGTAACTAGTTAACACAAAAAGCCACATCAAATCTTTTATCACCAGTTGTAGTCAGCACCTTCTAGAATATCCTGAACTTAAAACTGATTAATTAGACAAAAAATAAATATGACTTTTAACTGAGAAAAAATTCAAAATATAAGGTAAATAAAGAAAAAGCATGAAATTAATTTCTGGAGATAGTGGAAATAAAGAGGTTTAAAATTATGTATTGGTTGCATTAAAAATTTTAAGTTTTTAATAAGAAAAAGGTGATTTTTGAAAAATATGTCAACACTTTATTGACTACGCCCCAAGAGTGGTGACATGATAAAAATGGTAGATAGTAGAAGACCTTTCGAAAACTAAGCCAAGCTAAAATAGATAGGAAAAGTTAGCCAAAGACTCATTTGTTAATTGCAGGTCAAAATACTAAGCAGTTATTTAGATATTAATTTTTAAAGTTATAAGCTGACATCACAATGTCAAATGATTTAATAAAATGGAGGTCAGCCATCTTATTTTTAGTCAGTCTCTCAAGGTAATTTCTCAAGGCCAGTTTGCACACATTACAGGGAGCAATGTCTCTGTAGGTTAGTCAGTCTTCTGCATATTTTCTAGAGTTAAGTCCACGTTAGTACGTATAGTCAGTTTTTTCAAGTATTTTCTCGAAGCCAGTCTGCGCGCAGTTGGTGGAGCCATGCCGCCTCGTGTTCAGTGTTAGCAGTAGGCCATAGTAATATTTTCATCCTATTAATGCTGCTAGGGTGGGAGTTTGTCTTCTCTCATGTGTGCTTAAACTGTAATCTTCAAATGGAACAGTTATTGTGATTGCTTTATCCAAAAATCGTGAATCTTGGTATTGAAATTTTGTAAACCTTTTCAAACAATATAATTTTTCATTGAACTATAAATTGTGGACTGTTTAGATCATTTATCCGTACTTTCATGACTGGGATGCAATCAACAGTGTGGTGACCAAAGAATCAAATAATCTAGGTACCAAGGGCACCAGTCATTATCAAGTTAACCCTTTCCTCCCTGATGGTACTTATAAGTACCACTGTATTTACCACCATATAATTCAACAATACCAGTCAGTGGCGTAGCTAGGTCAACAAGGGCCCTGGTGCAAAAATTTTATTTTGGGCCCTCAGGCCAGACGGGCGACCTTTTTTTGCTTTATGTGCTGGTAGGGGCCCCCTGAACTGAGGATGGGGGCCCTTGAATTGTTCTTTAGGGCCCCTGATCAGTGGTTGGGCCCCCCCTGAGCAGCGAGGGCCCTTAGTGAGGGGCTCCTGTGTTCTCAGGGGCCCCTTAGACGACGGTAGAGCTAAAAAAAAAAAGGTCGCCAGTTTGCCGTGAAGACTCGTGGGCCCCTAGAGGTGCGCTTAGGGGCCCCTTGAGGTATGCTTGGGGGCCCCCTGAGCGTGAGGGCCCCGGTGCACTGCACCGCCTAGCCCCATAGTAGCTACGCCCCTGATACCAGTGTCCACTGCATTGTTAAGCCTGTTGATGTTGTAACGGGTTAATGGCATTTCCCCATTACTTTGGAAGCTAATTTGAGTTTTAAATATTGGCGGTTTGCGTGGTTGTCCGGTGATTTCAGCATCCACCAAGTCCATGGGTTTAGGGAAGTAGGACCCACTTGTAAAGCATGTGTTGAAACTGGTCGTCGTCTAGTGACGTCAGCATCTGCCGGGTCCGTGAACTCGGGGGTGTAAACCCCAAATTCAGAAGCATGGTACGCTTGGGAGAAAGATGCACCTAGGCTTCTGGGCGGGCAGTCTGCCGTTGGCCGTGGAGTAGGTGAGTCCGTCGTGAAAGTGAACAGTCAGTCGAGTCGACAAGAACGCGTGTTCGTGCTCAGTCATTATGATAAAGAATATATTTTGTAGAAAGTGATTTCTTTGGTGATATGAAGGAACTTTATTAATGAAGAAAGTATTTGCAGAATTTTATATGAATTGTTTCATGGTGAGCCACAGGCCAGTTCTGAGAACTAGTAAGGGTGTTGTATAAATGAAAAGAGTGCGTGTTATTCAGTCTAAATTTATCGGAGGCATTACCTGCAATCTTAAAGGATCGAAGTACCGATATCGAACTTTCATAAAGGTTGGGAGTTGGAGCGAGATTATCTTATTAACTATGAAATGCATGTGTTTCAAATAAGAAGGTGCATTTTCATTTCATTTACCGACTTAATATCGGTTGGCGGCCGTCAGAGAAAGAACCAGAATCTAGTGAGTGCGCGGAGCTTTAAAGGTTCACAGTAAGTATTGTAACCGAACCTCCACCATAACCATGACAATGTATTGTTGTATGATTAAGTCAGACAATGACAACATTTATTTTTAAATTCTGCGCGAAATTGCCGAGAAATTAATTTTCTAAGTTGGGGCTTGACAGCATACTGACCAGAGTAACAAGTGGTACATTACAATGAATTTTTTGATGATAATTTACTTGGTAAGTGTCAATTTCTGTTATTACTTTTTTAGTTTGAACATTTAACCATATATTTTTTACCTATAAAATATGTTTTTCTAGTTTCTTTACTAAATAATCTAGAAAAACCAATGTGGACTTATAAGTACTGTCAGGGAGTTCTGGGTAGTTTTATACAGATTATTGGTCAATATATTTAGCAAGTATACAATTGGTTTTATCATTGTTTTAGATATTTTTATGAAATACGCTCTGATTGAAGCTCTTCTCTTAGAAGTTTATAATTTATCAGCTCTTCTCTTAGAAGTTTATAATTTATCAAGGCAAAAATGAAGAAATGACTGGAATGTTCTCAGATTACTCATTAGGTCAAAGAGTTGTCTTAGAATTGACTGAAAAAATGGAGCAATGACGATGTTATCTAGTATTATCATTATTTTTCATCAGTTTAATTATTAAAAAACTGAAACAACTTTTGTTTGTGGGAGAATCAGATCCTACTGCAAGGGACTTTCTAACAATCTGCTGATGGAAAACTAAAAAGAGGAGATTGTGACAATGAATTTACAAACCTAGGTATTTGATACTGGAAATGGAAGGATAAAAAGTATCAAATTTTCATGGCAGCGGTGAAACTCCACTACACTGGTAGGGGTCAATGGCAACTTCAACAGATGGGCCCTCTCTCGGGTTGGATTGGTGACCTGGTGGATCTTGGACCAGAGGGCCTCTCTGGCTGGTCATCGGGGGCCACCTCCGGCAGTAGGTCCCGTAGCATTTTGCCCATCCTGCCACCCTGTTGTTACACCACTAGTTATATGCAAAGAAAAAGATGGATTGAAGTCGACATTTTCATGCTCAGGACTCAGGAGTCGTCAAGGACTACAATACCTTCATGTGTGGGGTTGATACTGCTGATCAGCTGATGACTTTGTGCAATGCTGACAGAGATTACCGAAATCATGGTAGATTGCTTTTGGGAATTCTGGATTGTCAATGCCTATAACATAAATGGTCCGATATTTGAAAAAAGTCTGTAAAACTTTTTAGAATATCCTTTGCACAAGGTATGATGACTATGAAGGATATCGGTAAAAAGAGAAGGTCATCTATATATATTTCACCAAGCCCTCATCCATTCAAACAACACAAGTCATACTATTCCACAATGAGAGATGTAAGATTTGGAAACAGAGGTATACAGTGTCCCTAAATTGTAAAAATCAGATGAAGATGTGAAGTATGTAGAATGAAGAAAATACAGTCAAAACCACATTCCAAATGTTGCACTGCAATGTCTTTTGTGTCTGAATGAACAAAAAGAATTGTTTTTTTTTTAATATCATGAACATAATTGATTTCAATTGCTATTTCTGTACATCCTGTGATACACAAAGTCCCTGGCGGTACTTATAAGTACCGGCTTAGTCATTAGCAAAAAAAAATTGAAAAAAATATGTGTGTTTAATTTCAAGTACCTTTATACAAATATATAATTGAAATTATAAATTTCCCTTTTTTTCCAATAGCCGGTAGGAAAGGGTTAAGATCAAGCAGTGTTGAGACTAACCCCCAGTTTCACACAAGCCTGACAACATTAGCATTTGTCTTGTGTTTTCTGTGTCTGTCTTCAGCTGTTTTTAGTGATGGGTTTATTTCCCCTATCCTTTGTTACTTTCACTAATACATTAATCAGATAGTGAACTTAAGAATTTGAATAGAAGAAAGGAGCCATAAACACTGTCATGAAATGACTGTAACTAATGTCATGAAATATTTGTTACCTTGCTTGAGTATAGGAATGCTAATCATTCAAGGTAAATTAAAAAACTTAGCTATTAAGTGTTCTTATTAATTGAAGCTAAGTAGAAGCACAATAAAAATTAAACAAGAGGTAGTGTAATTGGTGTAAATGGTAAGGAAAAATATGACAACTGATAATTAAAATAAAAATCTAAAGAAATTTTAATCCAGATGATTGTTATATGCAATTTGAATTCAAAATGTTAATTTTAAGTATTATTGAGAAAAATTCCTTTAATTTGTGACTTGCTTTCTCTGATGACACAGTATGTAAAACATAAATATTCTTAAGGATAGTGAATTTGTATTTAATTATATGACTATGTTGTAATAATCATGTGCTGGATCAGAAAATTTTTAACGTAATTTAACAATAAATTTCTTTTTACACTCAAGGAATGTAGTTATATTACTTCTGAAAATTTTTGTAAGTTTTTCTCTTGGACAAGTATTTTACTGACTTGATTACACTACTCAAATGTGATTGTTCCTACTACTAAGTGAAAAACAATACCAAACCAAAATCTGTTTTAATGAATTCAAATAATGAAGCCTCAAATTTTTTATAGGTTAACTTTCTCTGTATTATTTACATTTTTGCAACATTGTTAAAATGTAACAGTGACACTTAATGTCTGCTTTTGTTTCTTCAGATATGGATGACGATAGGTGACTGGTGTATGGCATACGCAGGATCTGCTGTCCTATATTTTCTGGTGGAAGCACCATTTCGTACAGCATCAAAACTTATTTTTTATAAAAGAAGTTGAGCAGCTGTTAATACAGTCAAATCATTAAATAGTAGAACTATGTAAATATTGTAAATAATTGTATTATATGTAAATAATACAAGTTTTGATATAAATTTAATAAAATGAATCTATTTTTATTAAACCAATCAATTAATTTAATAAATTCATAGTGCTAGAAATATCACTCACTAGGTTTGCTATATGTGTTGAAGTGCTGCCATACGGGGCACTTGAGAGCTTGACAGATTGAATTTTGTATATTCAAATTTGAAAGAGTGAATTTTGTATATTCAAATGTGGCAGCCTTGCTAGTTATATTATTTCAGCTGATTTCAGTGATCATTAGAGATTTGCTGGAACAGTATCAAATCACTGCCCCACTAACTACATATTTCACGATCACAGAATAACATGTATCATACAGATCATAAATTATACAGTTTACAGACAGCTGGTGACACTTGCTTTCCCTCTCTTAGCACCCGTGGCAGGCTCTTACAATGAACAATTGGCATGAGCTAATAACATGTTGCTAACAATGAGTAACGAGAAACTGTATGTTTAAAAATAAATAAAAACTACTAACATCCAAATAGCCTAACAGCTTGTACTTTAGTTGTAAATTTGCTATACTACCAACCATCAGCCATGTCTTTTTCCCCTTTTTTGCTATTAGTTGGGACATTGTCACTGGGGTACAAGTTCTATCACAATCAAACAGAACAAAATAAAAACAGCTGTGTAAGCCCCTTAGAATTTTGGTAAATTCTAGTTTCTTAGCTTCAAGTACAAGGGTGGAAGTAAGCTTTCATTTAAACATATAGTTTTCATTGCACACACAGGTTATGGGAGGAACATTTCATAAAGAAACTGATACCACAACCTAATTCATTAAATAAACCATTTTAAAAGCAGTAAAGTCACTCAATATTTAATAAAAGCACTAAATAAACTTTTTATAATAGTAAAGACACTTTAAACCAACCTGGAATAAGATAATCCATTATTGGCGAAATCACAAACAATAGATTTTTGCTACGTGACTATTTCACTATTTCTGAACACTTTTAAATGAAGGAAAGTAATTTTAAAATAATAATAATTCAAAAGAAAGTTAAATTCACTAACATTTCGTAGTTTCTGACCGTGTAAATAACATAAATAAATTTTTAAACGCTTCGTTAAATGCACTTCAGTTTTAAATTTTTTTATCATGGGTTCCTAGTAATTTCACGAAATAAAAAGTAGATTTTCTTAAAGAACCAAAAATCTAGTATCACATATTTAAATTTCAGATCATTTGATACAGTAGAACAGATTTTATATAGGTTTTTGAAGTTATTTCACCACTAAACACACGTGGGTCATTTAAGAATTATTTGAAACTAAACCAAGTCACTTCCAGAGATAAAATAACTTTTGAAACATGTAACCAAAATTCAAAGAAAATCTCGATAATTTTTTCCTTTCCGATACAAACTATATGTTAATAATTATTAATGAAAAACCATATGATTTCTAAACAGTTACTTTAGCAAATCTTGTCTAAGCTGTAACTTCACTATCTCGTCACCAATCTCAGTATAATTTACACTATTAAACTCAGGAATTTTTGTAGAACATTTTGACACTAATTTTATTCAGGTAATTTTAAATTCAGCAGTATTTCTAAAAAAAATTGAATAAATTCAAATGTTTGGGTAAATCCCCACTGGCTTCAGAAGACTTGGTATCACTACACAAATTAAACAAAAATTAAAACTAATCACTCGAAATTTCTCACTAAACATCCTTTGAGCATCTTGCAGATAAGACTATACACTGTCAAAATGTAAACCCTTTTTATAATCTAGATAATTTACACATTTTTGCTAAGCGGCAGTAAACATGTGCGGTGCAGCTGGCGTCTATAAAAGCAGGAGCCCCGAGGTGGAGGATGTCTTTATTGTTTCGTCTTTGTTCTTTATTCCGGGAACGATATGTAAGGTAACTCCGCGTTAGTCGTTTTGTTGCGGGTCGGTTTTTGCCGCGCTAGCCAGGAAACTTGTATCCGCCATGTTGGGTGCACTTGTAACAGATCATGATTTCAATGACTACTAAGAACTTTTAATTTTCTAAAGGGGTTTTTGTCAGTATCTTGTTCTCTCCACAATCTACAATTTTCTGGAAACGTTTGTTCGATTGCCCACTCAACTGTATAATGCTAATTTTGAAAAATGTGACTTTTTAAATAAACTCCAAAATTTTGTCAAAGTGAACTTTTTTGTGATTTCATAGTAAACTAAAACCTTTTCTAAGTTTGTGGCTTAAACAAATTTGGTGATGGCCATTAAGCATTTTAGTTGAGCATCCAGGCAGGCACATAGTCAATTTAAAATTATTTCGTAAAAATTCCACAGAACTTTTATTTCAAGTGAACTGCTAGTTAAGGTACTAAACGCTACTCCCACCCTGGTAGCAGTTTTGTGTCTTATAGATGGCTATTAACTTCAATAAATTTTTGATTTTGGAAATACTGTGTCTCCTTACCAGCAACTAGAATATTATTGCAATATAATCCTCTCGGGTGTCCAATAGGATGGTATTGTATAAACAGCTAGCTCTGCTGTCTTCATCAGGTGTCAGGTCTCTTCTAGCTGTCGCAAGCTGGCTGTACCTGCCTAGACTGAATCAGCCTCCTGTCAAACTTCCTAAAATACATTCAGAAATGACATGCAAAATCTTGGACTCATTATAACGCATGCTCCCTGGCCGCCTGGATGTGCTCGTGGCCTGTGATGCCCATATGCCCACTCCGACTGGGCAAAAGTGCTGGCTTAATACGAGGCCCGCTGCAGCAACTGACTGGTACCATTACGTCTTCCTGCCTGGATGTGCTGGTCGGGTTGTTCTGATTGGTTGTAAGCACTGGCTTAATTCACAGTCTGCTGCATCGCCCGACTGGTGCCATTTATGCCTTCTACATCCTGTTGTGCAGATTTGCCTCACTCTAGTTGGGGACTGATAATGATTGGTTTCCAGACTTTGCTCAGATAGAGCCTGCCATCTCTATTTATGTCAGTCTACTATTCCCAAGATGGGAGTTTGCATTTAGATTGCCACCCAATATAATCCTCTCAGATACTGACATGACATTATTTAAGTCACTCTCTTAGTTCTTTTTGAAGGCTGACATATGCTGCTATAAAAGTGTATTGATGCTCACTGTGCTTGCTTCCATGTTCTCATGTTCCAGCAAAGTTTTTGGTTGGTGTGTGAGGGCTGATTTTATAAGGATTAATGTGCCCCCCCCCCCCCCTTCCGTTTTTTGTCTTTTCTTGTCCTGTCTGCAAATTTGTATGTTCGGTATTCCTATTTGTTGGTTTTAGATGAGTTTCTGTTAAGAGCATTAGGTCCACTTTTTTCCAATGATTTCTTCTTTCTTACTTTTTAAACCATTTGCACTGAAAATATATACCATGGTATCCAGAACTGTTAGCATGTTGTTAGCCTTTAATACATCATTTCGCTTAGTCCTTTGATTAGTGCAATGATTTTGCCCCAGAAACCTCTTGCTTATTTTATTTCTTTTATTGTTGTAAAGATGGAGATTGTCTTTTTAAAACTCAAGTTTCCAAAGATTTCTTACATTTCACTAAGATGCTCCATAAAGGTATTTCATTTTCGTCTTTGGCTTCCTCTGCTTCGTCCTTTCTCTTCTCAATGTCCTTGTCTTTCTTGTAACATTTATTTGTCCATTTTTTGGACTTTGCTTTGGTTGGTCTTAATAGGGCCTGATATGCCTGGCATCTCTTCCATGAGGCTGGGTGATCCCCACAGTTTATATATTTTGCCTTCTCCTGAGGGCTCATTTTACAGTCTTTTGTACCATGTCATCCCACCACACATTTAACACATTAACTGGGCATTTGACAATAATTTGCCATGTGACCCAGCCTTTGACATCGATGACATTGGCTTGAGCCCAATCTGGATTTGTAACTTTCCACTGTTACTCTAGTGTACAGTATTCATGTCATATGGTCTATTTGCTCAGACATTTCTCCAGGGTTTATGGTTACACAATAGGTAGAAAGTGGAATTAGATTCCTTGTATTTGAATCTCTCTTTTTAAATAGATGTACCATTTGTATATCGAAACCATAGTTAACTAGTTCACTTTTGATGATGTCCACCGGAGTTGTTGGTGGTAGTCCATTGATTACCACCTTTAGCTTTTTGTCCTCTGGGGTCTTGTGAGTATAGAAATTTATGTTTTTCCTAAAGAAGAAACTTTTCACCGCTTCATAGTCTTCTATGGTTTCTAGATGATACTTTATGCTGTCCCCATGGAAGATCGCCTTGAGATCTCCTTTTATGGTGCTTTTTTATTTTCTGGTTAAGTGACAGCAAGTTTCCAATCTGGTGCGTCACTAATGGTGGGATTTTGGGGTGTATGGGTGATTGTTCTTCTGTTTTATCTCTTTTTTTTTCTTTGTCAGTTGACACCACTTCATGAATCTCCTCTACTTGATATTCATTGGATTCGTTGGACTGGTCAGATAATATTACAAATCTGTTCTCCATTTTCATCTTCTCATGAGAGTTTTGTCAGATTAAAATCATTTCTCTATGTTTGTTTTGTACTCAACATCTGAATTTAAACCCTTCCTGAGACATTTCGCCTTCTCTTCCAACATTAAATTGACTACCAATAAATAAAAATGCTGGTCTATTTAACGTTGCGTCCTTTCCCTGTGATTTCCCTTGCATGTCCTGGATGTTTTCTTGCTCCATATCTTCGTTGTTCTGGTCTTCTTCATTGGTTTCTTTTTTCCTTCTTTCACCTGTAATGCCCACAGCGAGGGTGCTGCTCTTGTGCCTCATTGTCACCATAGGGATTCATGGTGACAAGAGCGACCCTAAAACTCGGTACCCATGAGATACTATGCAGTGGATAGTTTCTGAGACGCAAAATCCCTAAAAGCTAGGAGGACAGTTATATGTAGGTTAATGTCAAGTCCGTCACACAAAGCCAAGGTCTTTGTACTATCTTGAGCATTCGATAAACATGTCTGTTCTCTATGAGATATCAACTCGCCGGACATCAGCAATGTTGAGCTGTGGTCATCCAGGGATGGTTGCTAGCCCACCCAATCATTGTGTCAAGGAACTGAAAATGGCACAACAGGTGGCAGTATAGCAGGGTTGAGAGTTCGTCCAAAGTGGTTGCCAGGCCACCCAATCAGAGCAAAGTGGTAGATGACTGTGGCACAATATGTGGAATGAAGCCCATGGTATGCGCACTGACAAAGACAAAAAAGAAATAAATTAATAAGACACTCTCTCTCCCCCAAGATCAGTCCTTGGACCGATACTGTATATCCTATTCACAGCAGATATTCCTAGACCAATCACATTATACACTAGTTGTTCACAGATGATACGCCCTATTTCATATCCTCATGTAGTATCCTCTTAATCATTAGACATCTGCAGTCAGCCCTAGACCAACAAGAAGAATGGGCAAAGAAATGGTGGTTAAAATCAACACTGAAAAGTCCCAGCCAATCATTTTTCACAGAAGAACTCCTGGACCATTTAATCTGAACTTGTTCGGTGGCAGAATTCCCCTACAAACAGTTGTGCACTACCTTGGCATAGGCATGGATCAATGATTGATGTGGAGACATCACTCTGAGGACAGCAGGTGTAAAGCCAAATCTGGACTGGAAGTTTGTAGCCAGTCCTCAACATCAACTCTGCACTTCCATCACACTATGGGGTAGGAATATAACAGGCACTAATTCGCCCAATCATGGAATATGCCTGCCCAGCATGGGGGTATGCCACAGCAATGCACCACAAAAGCCTACAAACAAATCAGAACAGGGCATTGAGAAGAGTCCTGCACTTGCCCTATGATTTCACAACGGATGCCTTGCACACGCTAGCCAGTACACCAAAACTAATTGATAGATCTAAAGCGTTTGCGAAGGATTCTGGAAAAAGATCCCAATGACATGAAATGAAATCATTTGAAACCTTGGACATAACTATGTTGAAGGACTAAGACATAATATACAAAAATTAATCTCCACCATGTAAAATAACCAATAACCTCACTAAGTAAACCATTAAAAAATCCAGTGAAGCCACTAGCAACTGTAAATAACCAACTGAAATAGACAACAATCCTAACAAGTAAACCATAGGGGCAGATTTTGCCACCAAGGGCAACAGGCACCCCTCCTCACACACAGCCAATGCCTTTGGTGTTAGCAGAAGCTACACTTCCATCAGCATAGAATTGGTGTGCACTGTTGGGGCTGTCATTAGAATGACATATGCCAGCAGATGGTTCATTTGTGTCATGGCTCTATGTGTTCCTGTTTTAGGATTTTAAGCACCTGTTTCCATGCATTGCTCAGAACAAAACATGTATCCCTGTTAAAAGCGTGCACTTACAATCCTAAAACAGGATCATATAGAGTCACAATGCAAATGAACCAGCTGCTGGCATATGTTATTCTAATGACTGTCTCAATGGTGATGAGAGAGAGTACCTTATTAATTTCTTTCTTTTCTATCTTTATCTTTGCACTTACCTTGATCTTCATTCCACATGTTGTGCCACAGTTGTCTACCACTGAGCTCTGATTGGGCGGTGTGGCAAACACTTCTGGACGAGGTCTCAACCATGCTGCACTGCAATCTGTTGCACCATTTTCAGCTACTACCTGTTCCTCGATGCGACGATTGGGCAATCTAGCAACCATCTCTGGACGAGCTCTTGACTGCTGAGCAGCATCCAGATTGGACAAGAAGCCTCAACCAACCAGATTTAAAGCTGAGACTGGTGAAGATGATGAACATCCAGATTGTGCTTCGCACTGATTGAGCAGCTCCGCAGTCACAAGTAGACAACTACAGCTCAATATTGCTGATGAAGGAGAAAAAATAGTAATAAAAACAAAACAAAAATAAAAAACAACATGGATAACTTTGGGCATTAGAAAATCATGTATTTCTAAAAGGAAGTTATATAATGCCTCTAGGAATAGTCACAATGCTACTATTAAAACACATTACAAGCAGTACTGCAAAAACACTGAATTTAAAAGAATATACTACAAACATAAGATTTTATTACATTTAAGAAAATACGTGATACAGAGCCGCATTTAGGCGTAGGCTACCTAGGCTGTAGCCTAGAGGTATGCACCACAAAGCGACTTACACCACAAAACGGCCAACACCACATGGAAAAAAAATCAAAAATGTGCAAAGAAAATAACATATTTCAGAAACGGTTCAAGCACCGAAAGTCCTGAAATGCTCATGAAAACCGAAAACAATGTTTGCACATTCGCAGTTCAATCCTTTGAAGCATGGGTGTACTGCAAAATAACATTTCAGTGCACCTATACCGAAAGTTACACTTTTTGCGGCTCAACGATGAGGACTTATAACCCTTACAACATACGGTTGCAGTATACAGTGGTTGGGATGTATGAATGTAGATTTAAATCACTGACGTACCCCTGCATTATGAACTAAAGTTCTGTAGCCTTTATGTCTGGAAGGTTAGGTAAGTCATTTTCTATATGATGTAAACAGTGAGTAGCAATGGGAGGTCCAAGTTTTAATGTTTTGTTTGAAAGTAAATATTTATAAAAAAAATTATTGATATAGATGTATTTAATATTCAATATTAATTCTATTTTTTATTAATTTTTATTTAATTTGTTGTACGAAATCACTTTTTATTTCTATTTAAAATGTTATTTCAGCATTCAGGAATCTTGAACACTTGGTGTGGCATGGGAAGGCTCTGATTAGTGGAACACAGTATAAAAACAGTTTAATCACTGTCTTCCTGTTGACATGCATGTGTGAATAACCAATATTGCATTTTTAATCTTTCTCTATTGCCTGCTTTGATTATTTTAACGATCTTTTATCACTTATTTTACCTTAGTATGTAGGCCTACTCTTCCATATTGTTATTAAAACTTTTGAGTTTGTAATTCCTCAAACTTTTGCCCACCGTGTATTGTTGCAAGAAAACAACAAAAATAGGCAGCTCCTTACCTATCGATCATTTGTTGAAAAATTGAATGTGCGAGCATCTCTTCACTCAGAAATAATGAACAAAGCATGTTTTGAACTTTCGATACTTCAGTAAGTTATCCTCATATATTTTTACTATCTTTACATTCTCAAACATTATGCATTAAAAGGTTTATTAATTTAATAAGAAGTAATCCATATTGAAATATATATATATATATTTATATATATAAAAATCAAAGTTTGTTTGTTCGTCTTCTATGCATTCCTATAACATTTATCAGATTGCAATGAAACTTTGGAGCGTTATCGAGTGTGCGTCTGCGAAGGTTCCTGTGAAAAAAAATTTCCAAAAAGTCACCCCCTACTCCCCATAACACCCCATAATTTAGGCAATACCACATTTTTTATCCGATTTAGATTGGAATTTGTACACTTATACTTTAAAACAAACAGAAAAATACTGCCTACATATGGTTTCCGAATATTAATCCCCTCGCCTCCTTTTCACCCCCATAAATTTTTCTCCCCATAATTTAGGCAATACCACATTTTTTATCCGATTTAGATAACAATTTGTACACTTATACTTTAAAACAAACAGAAAAATTCTGCCTACGTATGGTTTCCGAATATTCATCCCCTCTCCCCCGTTCCAACCCCATTACGTTTTTACCCTATAATTTAGGCAAAGCACATTTTTTATCAGATTTAGATAACAATTTGTACACTTATACTTTAAAACAAACAGAAAATATTGCCTACGTGTGGTTTCCGGATAATCATCCCCTCTCCCCCTTTCCAACCCCATTACGTTTTCACCCCATAATTTAGGCAAAGCACATTTTTTATCCAATTTATATAAGAATTTGTGCACTTATCCTTTAAAACATGGTTTCCGAATATTCATCCACTCTCCCCCGTTCCAACCCCATTATGTTTTCACCCCATAATTTAGGCAAAACACATTTTTTATCCGATTTAGATAGGAATTTGTACACTTATACTTTAAAACAAACATAAAAATACTGCCTACATACGGTTTCCGAATATTAATTCCCTCGCCCCCTTTCCACCCCCATAATTTAGGCAATACCACATTTTTTATCCGATTTAGATAGGACTTTGTACACTTATACTTTAATACAAACAGAAAAATACTGCCTACATATGGTTTCCGAATATTAATCCCCTCGCCCCCTTCCCACCCCCATAATTTTTTCACCCCATAATTTAGGCAATACCACATTTTTTATCCGATTTAGATAGGAATTTGTACTCTTATACTTTAAAACAAACAGAAAAATACTGCCTACATATGGTTTCCGAATATTAATCCCCTCGCCCCCTTTCCACCCCCATAATTTTTTCACCCCATAATTTAGGCAATACCACATTTTTTATCCGATTTAGATAACAATTTGTACACTTATACTTTAAAACAAACAGAAAAATACTGCCTACGTATGGTTTCTGAATATTCATCCCCTCTCCCCCTTTCGAACCCCATTATGTTTTCATCCCATAATTTAGGCAAAGCACATTTTTTATCCGATTTAGATAGGAATTTGTACACTTATACTTTAAAACAAACAGAAAAATACTGTCTATGTATGGTTTCCGAATATTCATCCCCTCTCCCCTTTCAACCCCCATTACGTTTTTACCCCATAATTTAGGCAAACCACACTTTTTATCCTATTTAGATAACAATTTGTACACTTATACTTTAAAACAAACAGAAAAGTATTGCCTACGTATGGTTTCCGATTATTCATCCCCTCTCCCCCTTTCCAAGCCCATTACATTTTCACCCCATAATTTAGGCAAAGCACATTTTGTACACTTATACTTTAAAACAAACAGAAAAATACTGTCTATGTATGGTTTCCAAATATTCATCCCTTCTCCCCCTTTCCACCCCCATTATGTTTTTACCCACAATTTAGGCAAACCAACTTTTTTTATCCGATTTAGATAAAAATTTGTACACTTATACTTTAAAACAAACAGAAAAATACTGCCCACCTATTGTTTCCGAATATTCATCCCCTCTCCCCCTTTCCAACTCCATTACGTCTTTACCCTATAATTTAGGCAAACCACATTTTTTATCCGATTTAGATAAGAATTTGTACACTTATACTTTAAAACAAACAGAAAAGTATTGCCTACGTATGGTTTCCGATTATTCATCCCCTCTCCCCCTTCCAACCCCAATACGTTTTCACCCCATAATTTAGGCAAAGCACATTTTGTACACTTATACTTTAAAACAAACAGAAAAATACTGCCTATGTATGGTTTCCGAATATTCATCCCCTCTCCCCATATCCACCCCCATTACGTTTTTACCCCATAATTTGGGCAAACCACATTTTTTATCCGATTTAGATAACAATTTGTACACTTATGCTTTAATACAAACAGAAAAATACTGCCTACATATGGTTTCCGAATATTAATCCCCTCGCCCCCTTTCCACCCCAATAATTTTTTCACCCCATAATTTAGGCAATACCACATTTTTTATCCGATTTAGATAGGAATTTGTACACTTATACTTTAAAACAAACAGAAAAATAATGCCTACATATGGTTTCCGAATATTAATCCCCTCGCCCCCTTTCCACCCCCATAATTTTTTCACCCCATAATTTAGGCAATACCACATTTTTTATCCGATTTAGATAATAATTTGTACACTTATACTTTAAAAGGAACAGAAAAATACTGCCTACATATGGTTTCCGAATATTAATCCCCTCGCCCCCTTTCCACCCCCATAATTGTTACACCCCATAATTTAGGCAATACCACATTTTTTATCCGATTTAGATAACAATTTGTATACTTATACTTTAAAATAAACAGAAAAATACTGCCTACGTATGGTTTCTGAATATTCAGTCCCTCTCCCCCTTTCGAACCCCATTACGTTTTCATCCCATAATTTAGGCAAAGCACATTTTTTATCCGATTTAGATAGGAATTTGTACACTTATACTTTAAAACAAACAGAAAAATTCTGTCTATGTATGGTTTCCGAATATTCATCCCCTCTCCCCCTTTCAACCCCCATTACGTTTTTACCCCTTAATTTAGGCAAACCACATTTTATATCCGATTTAGATAACAATTTGTACACTTATACTTTAAAACAAACAGAAAAGTATTGCCTACGTATGGATGCCGATTATTCATCCCCTCTCCCCCTTTCCAACCCCATTACGTTTTCACCCCATAATTTAGGCAAAGCACATTTTGTACACTTATACTTTAAAACAAACAGAAAAATACTGTCTATGTATGGTTTCCGAATATTTATCCCCACTCCCCCTTTCCACCCCCATTACGTTTTTACCCCATAATTTAGGCAAACCACATTTTTTATCCGATTTAGATAACAATTTGTACACTTATACTTTAAAACAAACAGAAAAATACTGCCTACCTATGGTTTCCGAATATTAATCCTCGCCCCCTTTCCACCCCCATAATTTTTTCACCCCATAATTTAGGCAATACCACATTTTTTATCTGATTTAGATAGGAATTTGTACACTTATACTTTAAAATAAACAGAAAAATACTGCCTATGTATGGTTTCTGAATATTCATCCCCTCTCCCCCTTTCGAACCCCATTACGTTTTCATCCCATAATTTAGGCAAAGCACATTTCTTATCCGATTTAGATAGGAATTTGTACACTTACACTTTAAAACAAACAGAAAAATTCTGTCTATGTATGGTTTCCGAATATTCATCCCCTCTCCCCTTTCAACCCCCATTACATTTTTACCCCATAATTTAGGCAAACCACATTTTTTATCCGATTTAGATAACAATTTGTACACTTATACCTTAAAACAAACAGAAAAGTATTGCCTACGTATGGATTCCGATTATTCATCCACTCTCCCCCTTTCCAACCCCATTACGTTTTCACCCCATAATTTATGCAAAGCACATTTTGTACACTTATACTTTAAAACAAACAGAAAAATACTGTCTATGTATGGTTTCCGAATATTTATCCCCTCTCCCCCTTTCCACCCCCATTACGTTTTTTACCCCATAATTTAGGCAAACCACATTTTTTATCTGTTTTAGAAAACAATTTGTACACTTATACTTTAAAACAAACAGAAAAATACTGCCTACCTATGGTTTCCGAATATTCATCCCCTCTCCCCCTTTCCAACTCCATTACGTCTTTACCTTATAATTTAGGCAAACCACATTTTTTATCCGATTTAGATAAGAATTTGTACACTTATACTTTAAAACAAACAGAAAAGTATTGCCTACGTATGGCTTCCGATTATTCATCCCCTCTCCCCCTTTCCAACCCCATTACGTTTTCACCCCATAATTTAGGCAAAGCACATTTTGTACACTTATACTTTAAGACAAACAGAAAAATACTGCCTATGTATGGTTTCCGAATATTCATCCCCTCTCCCCCTTTCCACCCCCATTACGTTTTTACCCCATAATTTAGGCAAACCACATTTTTTATCCGATTTAGATAACAATTTGTACACTAATACATTAAAACAAACAGACAAATACTGCCTATGTATGGTTTCTGAATATTCATCCCCTCTCCCCCTTTCCAACCCCATTACGTTTTTTACCCTATAATTTAGGCAAACCACATTTTTTATCCGATTTAGATAAGAATTTGTACACTTATACTTTAAAACAAACAGAAAAGTATTGCCTACGTATGGTTTCCGATTATTCATCCCCTCTCCCCCTTTCTAACCCCATTACGTTTTCACCCCATAATTTAGGCAAAGTACATTTTGTACACTTATACTTTAAGACAAACAGAAAAATACTGCCTATGTATGGTTTCCGAATATTCATCCCGTCTCCCCCTGTCCACCCCCATTACGTTTTTACCCCATAATTTAGGCAAACCACATTTTTTATCCGATTTAGATAACAATTTGTACACTTATACTTTAAAACAAACAGAAAAATACTGCCTATGTATGGTTTCTGAATATTCATCCCCTCTCCCCCCTTTGCAACCCCATTACGTTTTTTACCCTATAATTTAGGCAAACCACATTTTTTATCCGAATTAGATAAGAATTTGTGCACTTATACTTTAAAACAATCAGAAAAGTATTGCCTACGTATGTTTTCTGAATATTCATCCCCTCTCTCCGTTTCCAACCCCATTACGTTTTCACCCCATAATTTAGGCAAAGCACATTTTTTATCAGATTTAGATAAGAATTTGAATGCTTATACTTTAAAACAAACAGAAAAATACTGCCTGCATATGTTTTCCAAAGCGCATCCCCTCTCACCCTTTAGAACTGAAAATGAATGAAACAGCAGTTTAAAATTTATATGTAAATATTTTTTCATTTAATCTATGTGCCTACTCAAGTCCAGCAATAGTGAAGCATTGCCGGGTAAGCTAGTATATATATATATATAGGCCTGCACCATAGTTATAGCTGTGGGGTCTACAGGTCCTAAATGTGGTCATGATGTAATGTTGTAAATAATGAAACAAGGAAGAATAATCAGGTCAGTAAAGGCATTTATACCAAACAAAACTCATTAAAATGGGATTTTCCAATTGCCAATATATATACTTTTTTTCTGTTGCTCATAAGTTGACCACCAGTAGCTCACTGATGTGCAGTATGAATTTTGTCGAAACATGCCGACCAGAAAAATTTGATACTATGTCAATAAATTCTATTCCAGCAGAAATAAGAAAAGTTATTATTTAAGAGCTAATACTTGAATGGTTATGATTGGATTTTCAGCAGATTAATTAAACTGAGCTCCATAGAATTAAGTAATATACAATACATCTTTACTTGAGGGTATCTTCTCAGAAAGGCATTAGTGTGTTGTAGTAAAACAACTTTATAAAAAGGGGGATCATCATCATCATCCTCAGCAGTTTCCAGCCTCTGGCTGGGTTTGATTCACGCACAAGCCTCTCCATTTCCTTCTTTAATCCCACAACCTCTCTGTCACCACTTTGTTCCAGTCCTTTCCTCTCTTCCCTACACACTCCTCCACTCCTTTCAGCCATCCATCTCTTGGTCGTTTACCATGCATCTGAATTTCATGGATTTTTTTTGGATTCTCTGAGCCTCCATTCTCTTTACATGTCCATACCATCTCATTCTGGTACTCTATACCCTTTCCTGTAGGAGTTCCTCTTTTATGATGCCTCTAATCACTTCATTCCTTATTCTGTCCATTTTATTGACTCCCATTCTACCTCTTAAAAATTTCATTTTGCTTGCTTGTACTCTGCGGATGTCCCACTTTTTCATTGTCCATGTTTCATAAGTCAAGATAGGTAAGTAGTATGTATGACAGATTACTCTCTTGCTTCTCTGTGGCACCTCTTTATTCCATATCAGGCTTCTAATGCTCCTTAGAAACGCCTCTGCTTGTCTTCCTCTTTCACTTATCTCTGCATCATTTACTCCACATTCCTCTAATATACTCCCCAAGTACCTGAACCTGCTTACCTTCTTTAGTTGCTCCCCTGCCATCACAATTCCCTTGGTTAATCGATTCTTCTTTCTGGTTGTTAACATGTACTCGTTTGGGGGCGTCCATTAATGACGTGAGGTGTTTTTCTGGAATTTCCACCCTCCCCCCTCTGGCTGAGATTTCATGAGATCTGGTTGGATCCCATCCTCTAAAATGACATGAGATTTTGATAGAGACCCCCCAACTAATCGACCTCGAAACTTATGGTGGCTTTTTTTTTAGGTCTCATGCTTCTAAGGGCAGTTATTGACCCCTCCCCCCAAGGTTGGCTTTTGGATGAAATACCCCGCCTAAAGTCGACTTTCGTGTCATTTGTAGACCTATTTTTTTTTAGCTCTACAGTCCTACAAGAATTTCAAAACCTCACGTGAGATTTCCGTTGACCCCCCCTCCGCTTGATGACGATTTGATGAGGTTTTGTGAGATTTCGGTGGACCCCCCCCCATTTCATCTCACGTAATTAATGGACTCCCCCTTTATACTGTGACATAGTAGGAGTGTGCGCTATTAATTTATTTTTATAACAATTAATATAAGGAAGTTTTTTTAAAAGTAATTAATTAGTATTTACCGTAAGGCTAACGACGGCTTTTAAATAGTAGTACATACAGTACCTACAAAAAGTACGACTTTTATTTAATAACTATAGCTAGCCACATTCGTTTGTATTTTATTTATTTTTAATACCATTAAGCGAATGTGAAAAAGTCGATGGTATAAGAGGTAATTTGTAATAAAATATTTATTACTCTTGAATTTACAGTATATATGTCCTACGTGCCCAGATTCACCCGGATAAGAGGTGGGCTGGTTCAACGGTCTAGCACTGATATGATCATAAGAAAACTGTAAGGGTTTTTCACATAAGGTCGTCATAGACGACCATAACCATGTTTTCCCCTCAAAGCACAAATAAAAAGAGTCCCAAGACAACCATATCAAATACAAAGTGACACATAGCAGTAAAGCTACCCAGGTAGTGGGACATGCACAAACACGCCGTTGAAGCAGCGACACAAAAAAAGGTCAAGTTGTTTCACTCATTCTGTGGTTGTATCTATACTACTACTACATACGGTGTTACAGCTAACAGGACCAGCTTCATATTAACTTCAGTCTTATGAATTAAGTACAATGCTGTTGGAGAGAGGTGCTAAAATGCTGCTGGGTACCTTTTCGAAAATTACAACTTTTCTGTGGATGCTAAAGCCACTAATTTGAAATGAAAATTTAATCATGATCGCTTGCAGAGCTTAAAGAGCAACATCAAGGTGTTCTTGAAGACCTGCTGAAACTAAGAATTGATTCAAGTATTTTAGTTTTGAAACAGCATATTGAAAATGTGGAGAAAATTGTTATGTCTAATCTCCCCACAGATTAAAAACGAAATAACTGACCTAGGCGGCTTGGTGAAAAGTGAAATTATACAGACCGCAAAGAAGGCTTATGCTTATATTGTATTGGCAGATGAGTCATGTGGCATAGCTGGGAAGAACAGCTTTCCATAAAAATCAGTTTTTATGACGAAGATAAAAATTCAGTCCGCAAAAAATGTCTGTGATTCTTAGATCTGATGGTGCTGAATGACAAATTGTAGCATCAGAAACTGATAGGTTTTAAGAAAACGAAGGACATGGACCTGATAGGTGCATTAGCCAAGGATATGAAGGATGTTAATTGGTGGGATTCAAAATTGTTTTTAAAGAGAAATATAAAAAAAAGCCTGTATTTTGATTTACAAGCCACAGACTTAACCTAGTTGTAAATAATTTAAATCAAATTACAGAAATACGGAACACATTTAACACCATAAAGTACATGATAACTTTTTACGGGAAACCTTTTTACGGAGAAACTACGAGCCAAATATTTCAGCTTTATATGAGACCCACTGGTTTCAAAAATATAAGTTTTTTGCTATTTTTAACGAGAATTTTGAAGACATTGTTAATGGACTTTCGAATGTTTTTAGAGAAGGGAATGATGCGGATAGGAAAAGTGCTTACCAGTTACGATGCGCTGCTACTAAATCAGACTTCACTATATGCATTGAATTGAATACTCAGGATTATTGGTACCTATGCCACTGCATTACAATCAAACATGATCGACATGTATACATGCAGTGATCTTATTAATACAGTAATATCTGTCATAAAAGATCATCGCAACAACGCCGACACGGAGAGCTAAAATATTTTAAACACATCTACCAGAGCTGCAGCTGCCATTGGAACCGATATGAAAGTTGGCGCATTGTATCTGTCAAACAACGTTGTTCCAATCCCCCTGCTGAGTCTCTATACGATTTTTGAAAGGAATCTATTTTCATACCTTAGTTAAATTCCTTGATAGTGTTTTGGGATAATACATTGCACTTTTACGTGTTTTGTTTTAAGCCTAATTCTAGTCATTTAGTAAATAATCAATTATAGGAAGTATTCAGTTTTAGATCACATTACATACCTTACAGTAAATCACTTCAGATTGGAAAATAATCTATTTAACTAATAAGCACTGAAACTAACACTTAATTTGCAAAGAATTATATATTTAGCTAGCAGCCGAGAAAGCACTTTCTGCTTCCTCGTTCGTTGGTTATATTGAAATGATCATAATATAAAAACTTTTTAAAAAATTTAACAACTTTCTGCACTTTTTTGAAATGATTATATCTGGGAATTACCTCACGTGGATGAACCAGTGTTACGGTCATGCTTTGTGCTTCAGTTGTGGCGTCCAGGTCTTCATGGTCTACGTCTGAGTCAAAGTTTTTTCTGTGTGCTCAATTTCGTTCAGTGTTGTTTTTTTTTTTTTTTTTTTTTTTTTTTTTTTTTTTTTTGGAGGGGGAGGGTGGGAGCTGTAAAAACATCGACAACTGCCAATTGCGTGCTGTGTGAAAAGTACAATTGCAGGTACCAAGGAAGAATGTTTTCCATGACGCTTGTTCCGACAGATCTTTTACCGATAATATAAGATTCAACAGCAACACCAAAGCTTGTCAGTCGTTTTTTAATCAAACAGATGCAATGCTCCGTGGTGTGCGAACCCTGTATTCTATGCAAACTGAAAATTTGTTTCTTTGCGGTGAACGTAGCATAGGTGATTTTTTTGGAACGTCCACTCATCAAACACTCAACGAAAATCTTTGCCATTGTTTCTTGAAATATTCAAACTGAACAATTATGTCAACCTTCATGGTATTTGAAAACATTGCTATCATAGATCTTATAAATTAGCAGAATTAGGAAATTGAAATCCATTTTTTGAAAAGAAATATTCCAAATACAGTGAAGTACAGTTTATGACAAAAACATTTTAACACATCATTTATTCACTAGGTTTTTAAATAGCTGTCAATAGTAGTAACCTTCTTTTTATATTGTTTCTATTTTCTCCTCAGAAACAACTCTAATTGTATCTTTTTCGTGTGTACGATGTGGGAGCTAGTTTTGCAATAGGATGACATAACTCAAATTTCAGTAATGCACACAGCAAAAACAAACTGCAGTTCTTAAAACAAAAACAAAAAAAAGTGAATGTATATCCTTATGATCACGGACGACATAAACACACATGTCGGACTGGAAAGTGACGACAGGGAGGTAAGGTGACGAAGACTGAAACATGTTTTCACCCCATTTTACGGATTACAGATCCGTTTAATTAGATACTAGATCGGCCAGACTACCAAATCATGCAGGATCCCGCATTGCTGGATTGCAATCAGTAGCTACATCCCAGCTTAAGTCACTGGTTGATTTTTTAAAAAATATTCACGAAGTTTGTGCCAATGCTACAACTTAAAATTTTTTGATTATGAAGTCGCACTATAGTATAAACTATGGAAGGGCAAGGGTATGACAACAGAAAGTATTAGAGAACTAGTCCTTACTAAAGAGTTAAATGAGATGGAAATATCCTAGAGAACCATCTAAAGTGTCTGTGTATGCTTGGTGTACACAGAAAACTTTTGCAAGAAAATTGTGATAAAGTTTCAGATGAAGTAGCTTGAAAATTATTATTAGTATAATTATATAATTATTAATTAATTAAATTATAATTAATTAATTAAAATAATATAGTATTAATTAATTAATAAAGTATATATGTATTACATTAATCAACGTTTTTGTAGCATGCATATTATCAGTTTTCTCTTGCCTGCCCCCCTCCCCACCCCTGAGCAAAATCCTGGCTACGCCCTTGAGGATTGGAATACACAGAGTATAGATTACTTTTGTTGGGAAGGTCCAATTGCTTACCTTAAGGATCAGAACTCTTAATTCATTGAGTTTACTTGCTCATTCGTCATTATTAGAGTTGTGTTGGAAGGGCCTCTTTGATTTAAGGTTGGGTTTTCACTGCACATCTCATCTGTTTCAACTTCAGAAACATCATTAATTTAATAAGCCCTTTAAAATTTTGGAAATTTAGTTGAAATTCATTAGTTATCATTAATGCTGTTAACTATTAATTATATTGGATCATAATGAATCGATCTCAAATTAAATACAACGTGGGAAAATAAGTATGTTTTCTGTATCTTTGTCGATAAATAAATTTTTAATTAGGAGCACTATGTGGAAGGGAAGAGAGGACTATAACCATTATGTAGTATTGATTTTAGGTATAAGGTAGTGAATAGAAATCACTTGTAGCCAGGGACTGGAATAAGCTATTCAGGAATAACTTCAAACAGTGAAACATAATCTTATCTATACTATTATAAATCTGTAAGCAAGCTGCGTTTGTAGTGAGGCTTGATCTCTAATAACGCAAAAACTACCGCATCAATTTGCATGGTGTTTCCAAATTTTTAAAGCTAATGTTGCTGATCAACATCTGCAGAAGTAGCTAACGACTAATATGTACCATGGGAAGAAGCAAGTCAGTAAAAAACTTCAGAAATGTGAAACTGTAGACCACAGATACTTATACACATTCAGACGGTCACTCCTTTCATAAAGAGACCTGACAAAATTTAGGATTTCCTTTTTCTTTTTTTTATTTCTGCGATTCATTTTTCTGGACCGCAGTACTTCAAAATAAAAAGAATACGTGAATCAAGTATAATCAGCATTTACTTGAATCATAACAGTTCTGTTGAATTACGAAAAAGTTATATTACTAATATTGAAGACATGTATTGTCTCTGGTAGACTGTTATACAGTTTGTCTCTGGAACAAAATAGCTACGTGAACGCTGTACAATATAGCCACAATAAGCCAATACTTAATACGAAATTCAGTTTTTTCTCGAAGAGCGATGTCTTAAAAACAGCTATTATAAATATCAGCAAGTAATAAAACATACTTCTTTCATAATGACTTGTGCGGAATTGCACATTTTTGGAAGTACTTTATTCGATTAATATGTCTCGTGGCTATAACGTGCAAATATAACTAGGCATCCGAAAATTCAGGTACATGCGACTCAAATAATTACATAGAAAATACGGATATATTGAAAGAAACTCAAATAAAAAAATTTCATATCCTAATGCTACACCGCGTAAATTATAAAGCTAAAAGCATCGTCCGTTTGGCCTATAACAAAGCATATCAGCTGTCATCACTGTCCAGGTTGCATTTCAATCGATTTACAACTTGCGATAATTTTGCCACTCAGAAATAATTGCTTGAGTTACATGCACATTAGTACATATACTGTACCGTGATCCATTTTGACATTTTTGAATTAATTATATCTGACTGAAATAATGACAATAATTATACGACGATTTGAAACCAAGATTAACTCCAATTCACGTAAATTTCTATTTTAAAGCAGGAATAATTGATGGTGTATCAACATAAAATAAAAACCAATATCCAAACAGCAAAAAATAAATAAATCAGAAAAAATTAAGGTGCTGTGATTATTGGTAGGCATCCTAAAATTCTATTCTAAACCGCGTAAATTTTAAAACTAAACCCGTTATGCCTGATGCTAAACAAAACGAGTCAATAGTCATCTGGTCCAGGCTGTTGTTTTGCCAGGTACTTACATGCGACTGAAATAATTACATAGAAAATACGGCTATATTGAAAGAAACTTAAATTAAAAATGTTTCATATCCTAATGCTACACCGCGTAGATTATAAAGCTGCAGGCATCGTCTCTTAGGCCTATAACAAAGCATCATATCAGCTGTCAGGTTGCATTTCAAGAGATTCACAACTTGCCATAATGTTGTCACTCAGAAATAATTGTTTCAGTTACATGCACGTTACTACATAAACTGTACCATGATCACATCTCGACATTTTTGGATTAATTATATCTGACTGAAATAATGACAGTAATGATACGACGATTTGAAATCAAGAGTAGCTCCAATTCACGTAAATTTCTATTTTAAAGCAGGAATAATTGATGGTGTATCAACATAAAATAAAACCAATATCAAAACAACAAAAAATAAAAAACAACAAAAAATAAATAAATCAGAAAAATTGAGATGCTGTGATTATTGGTAACGAATTTTTATATTTCAGCACACTTCCAAGAGGACTAAGTCGTAGATTACTGCTATATTTACATAAATTTATGGCACCGCGGTTATGTTGCAATCCTCGGTATCCACATTTAAAAATAAACTTTTTTTAGTTAAGTATCATGGAAACAATATTTTTCATTATATCCACAGATACATCCTTAACAAAGCTTATACCTAGCTGTATAATCCCAGGCAAAGTTTACACATAAATTCGCCAAAAAAAATTACACATAATGATTATAATATCAGCTTTCTTAACGTTACATTGGTTCCTTCAAACTTCCCGTTCAAATTTAAGCGCCTACAATTTCCCGTAACGTTATGTTTTGCCATGACAAGTAACAAGTCTCAGGGACAGACACTAGGAACCGTAGGCATTGATCTTCGGACACCATGTTTCTCGCACGGCCAGCTATACGTTGCTTGCTCCAGGGTGAGTGGCAGATCACGCCTGTACATATGTACCATGAACAATCAGACCAGAAACGTGGTCTACACAGAGGGATTACAATGAGTGACCTACGAAGTATGCTGAAGATAGTATATTATTTCTCTTAAGCATTGCTTTATTTACTTATAACGCAAAAATAAAAGCCTTTCTAAACAATAAATGTTTATACTTCGCACAATAATTACAACCACGAATTACTACTGTTAATTTTTCAGGAACCTTTTCTACTATTGAATCAATTGCATCACGTTAAAATATGAATAAAACAACTCTCTGACATCAGTATGAAAACCGAACCTAACGTTTTAACCGAAACAAACGAAACTATTCAGAATACATTAACAGTTCATGCCTTTCCACGTTAATGTCTGATAAGAGAATAAAATCGGTAAATAATTTCTACACCTGCCAAGGCACGCGCGCGTGAAGCAGCGGGCAAATGCTAGTCTATTATATAAAAATCAATGTCTGTATGTCTGTTTGTCCTCTATACACCCCTAAACCGTTTGTCGGATTACAGTGAAACTTTGATGAGTTGACCAGTGAGCGTCTGGGGTGGTTCCTAAGATATAAAATTTCCAAAAAACTACCCCCTCTTCCCCACAACACCCCATAATTAAAAAACACCTACAGATTCTATCCGATTTGTACGGAAATTAGCAAACATATACTTTAAAATAAGCAGAAAAACACTGCCTACATTTGGTTTCCAAAAACGCACCCCCTAACCCCCTTCCCACCCATTAACTTTTACACAAACCCACCCTTTTTATCAGATTACAAAGAAACTTTGTACGCACATACCATAAAAAAAAATAGAAAAATACTGTAGACATTAGTTTTACATAAACACAACCCCTCTCACCTGTTCTACCCCCAAACCACCCCCTCTTCCCCCTAACACCCCATAATTTAAAAGAACACACAGATTTTTTCCGATTTTGATGGAAATTGGCACAGATATACTTTAAAACAAACAGAAAAAATTCTCTATACATTTGGTTTCAAAAATCCAACCCCTCTTCCCTTTTACATCCCTTACAGTTTTGTGAATGTCTCTTATATAAAGCTAGAATTGTAACCTGATTTTGAAGGAACTTTGCTTACGTGTTCTTTAAAACAAACAGAAAAAATATATCTTTGCCAAAGTGAATCCCTCTCCCCTTTTACCCCCTCCCCTCTAAATTTCCAATGATTTTTATTGAAACCCTCAAGTTTTATCCGATTACTGTGAAATCTTTGTGAGTAGTTGAGTGTGCATCTGAGAAGGTTCCTAAGAAATAAAAATTCAGAAAAATCACCCCCTCCGTCACTTCACAACTCTTAATTTAAACATACCCACATTTAATCATATTTAGACCAAAATTTGCAGACGTATACTTTAAAACGAATTGAAAAGTATTGCCTACATATAGTTTCACCCCCTTATCCCCTTCACGTCTCCCTAATTTAGACAAACCCACATCTCTTATCTGATTTTGATGGAAAGTTGCACATGTATACCATAAAATATACAGAAAAATACTGCCTAAATATGGTTTCCAAATATACAACCCCTCTTTCCCTTTACATCCCCTTATATTTTGCTGGTGTAACTGGAATCACCAATAACATTGCATATCCAAGACCATTGCAATAAACTAGAAATTGAATGAAACAGTAATTACAATTTATACATAAATATCTAATCTTTACGGAATACAAACGATCAAATGTATTCATTTAGTCTACCTCGAGTCTAGCAATTGCGAAGCATTGCCGGGTCAGCTAGTATAATTATAAAAATCAATGTTTGTGAGTTTGTTTGTCTTCTATGCATTCCTATACCATTTATCAGATTGCAATGAAACTTTGGAGAGTTTTCGAGTGTGCGTCTGCGAAGGTTCCTCTGAACAAAAATTCAAAAAAGTCACCCCCTATTCCCCATAACACCCCATAATTTAGGCAAAACCACATTTTTTATCCAATTTAGATAGGAATTTGTACACTTATACTTTAAAACAAACATAAAAATACTGCCTACATACGGTTTCCGAATATTAATCCCCTCGCCCCCTTTCCACCACCATAATTTTTTCACCCCATAATTTAGGCAATACCACATTTTTTATCCGATTTAGATAACAATTTGTACACTTATACTTTAAAACAAACAGAAAAATACTGCCTACGTATGGTTTCCGAATATTCATCCCCTCTCCCCCTTTCCAACCCCATTACGTTTTTATCCCATAATTTAGGCAAATCACATTTTTTATCCGAATTAGATAAGAATTGTACACTTATACTTTAAAACAAACATAAAAATACTGCCTAAATTTGGTTTCCGAATATTCATCCCCTCTCTCCGTTTCCAACCTCATTACGTTTTCACCCCATAATTTAGGCAAAGCACATTTTTTATCCGATTTAGATAACAATTTGTACACTTATACTTTAAAACAAACAGAAAAATACTGCCTACGTATGGTTTCCGAATATTCATCCCCTCTCCCCCTTTCAAACCCCATTACGTTTTTAACCCATAATTTAGGCAAACCAGATTTTTTATCAGATTTAGATAAGAATTTGTACACTTATACTTTGAAACAAACAGAAAAATACTGCCTCCAGATGTTTTCCAAAGCGCATCCCCTCTCACCCTTTCCAACTGAAAATGAGTGAAACAGCAGTTTAAAATTTATATGTAAATATTTTTTCATTTAATCTATGTGCCTACTCAAGTCCAGCAATAGTGAAGCATTGCCGGGTCAGCTACAGGGCCGCATTTAGGCTCTGTGGGCCCCTAGGCTATACATGTGGTGCGGGCCCCCTGTCGGCAGTGGCTGGATTCTTAAATTTAGAAATATTCTACTACCTGCTCAGGCGAGGGTTGTGGGTGGTGAGGGGCCCCTCTTTGTGGTGGGGGCCTTTGTGGTGCGGGCCCCTAGGCTACAGCCTATGTAGCCTATGCTTAAATGCGGCCCTGGTCAGCTAGGACGTAATAAATGATTTCAGGTACTGTTCTTCACTGTTCTAGTGATGGAGAACAGAATAACATGTATTGCTTATTCTATTAGAGTCATTTGGAATATTATAACTTGAGGCTATGATCATAGGTCTAATTTTGAAGAGAATAACATATATCGAGCATTGCTGTACTGTATCATAAGTGCTTTATTGATTAACAAAATGTGCCCTCTAATAATGCGGTGAAATGGGAAAGAAATGTTCTATTTATGATACCTACTAAGTAGCAATTTCTTATTTGTTAGTAATATCAAAAAGGTTCTCGTTAATCAAACAAAGTATATTTCGCGAATTCACTACAAAACAGCAACCCAAATAAAACATCCTTGATGTTCTACCATTTCAAATTCCTTAGTTATTCATATTTTTCCATTTAGGCCATTAACGTATTTTACACAAAAAAGTTATACTTTCTAATTGTCTGTGTCTTGGCCTCAAGCTGATTTTATACTCTACCTTCATGGCAACAAAAATTTTGATTTTCATTTTGAAAATTCGTAATACAGATGAGGTATGTTGCTGCCTTCAGAAAACGCTAGTTCTTGGTCCTATATAAAAAAAATTGACATACTGACATTGGTTGGGGGCTGAAATGTTTCTGTGTAACTGCGGTGACAGTAATGGCACACGCTGTTGTTCTTTACTCAGAGCGGAACAAAGTTTCAACTGCATACAAAACAACTGATTTCAGCACTGTGTCAAAATGACATATTACAGAATTGTGTGAAGGACATATTTTGTTGTAGATCTCTCGTGAAATTTGGAAAGCTGTTTCAAGTTTGTGTATCCCTTTCTGATGAATTTATTTGTTCAATCCATTTTTCATGGTTATCTTAAATTTAAATTTTTCCACTTGATTTAAGTCTCCATATTTAGTTTTGGTAGAGCATTTTTAATTTTGGTCTTTACTTCAGTTCTTCCCCCCCCCCCCTCCACCCAAAGGATACATGTAAACCGATTTTGTTTGAGCAAATCAATTTTGATTCTTGAAGTTCTTAAGTCAGCTGATACGATGGTGATGTCGTTGGCAAAATGCAGAGTATCTATTCTGATCCCTATAGATTTAGTTCACATTCTCAATGGAATGTGAACAGTTCCAGTTAAATTTGCTCACCAGGTCTAAATGATCTTTTCGAGAACATAGCTGAAAAGCAGTGGAGAGAAAGACCTTCACTTTGCCTGACACCAGTTGTGGTCTTATTATTTAATTACTTAATTAAATTACAATGGAGCACTCACTCCATTGGCAATTTCCCTACACACCCATCTTCTCCCTTTCCTGCAATCACCTACATTTGCCCTCTGCAAATTTTAGTTTTAAATTCTTTCAAAATTTTTGATAAATTATTCATCATTTGTCTTGATAACTTATTCCATTCCCTCGCACTAGGGCCATAGCTAGAGTTGAGTTTAAGGTAGGGCAGCACTGGTTACAAATAGGGTGGAAGTTAAAATTTTACTTGATCTGATCTGGAGAATCGATTTCCGTCAAATAGGTAGTACTTAACTGTTGGGAGGGGGTGATAGATAAGAGCAAAACATTCATTTTTTCATGTTTATATTATTTCTCCAAACATATTATATTAAACATAATAATAAAATGTCCTTCCATAAAAGAACTGAATTCTTCAATTCGCCATATTACTAAAATTGCGAAGGACTTCATTCAGATCAACTCACTTTGTTCGTTCCATTTCAAAGGCCATTAATTCCATGCCTACTATTCTTTGTGCATGGAACCCATGGACTGAAAGTTTCAACACCAAGTGGCATAAAAATATATTCAAAGCTGAAATAGTGAATTGGTCAAAAATATTATTTATTTATTTTCTTGCTGTCATCAGTCTTTCGACTGGCTTGATGTAATCCTCCAACCTTTCCTATCTTGTGCTAAGCTCTTCATCTCTACATATCCCTTACAACCCACGTACAAAATTATCTGCTTCATATATTCTAATCTCTGTCTACCTCTACAGTTCTTACCTTCTACCATTCCTTTTTTTTTTTTTTTTTTTTTTTTTTTTTACTTCTATACCCCTCGTTGACAGCTAAGGTCATTAGAGGGGGGATGGGACTGGGGACAAGGAACAGGAAGAAATTCAGCCATGGCACTTTTGAAGGAAGCATCCCGGCAATTGCCTGGAGTAATTGGGGGAAACCATGGAAAACCCAAATCTAGATGCCCAAACGGGGATTCGAACCAGCGTCCTCCCGAATGCGAGGCCAGAACGTTAACTGCTGACCCACCACGCTCGATTTGACCATTCCCTCCACCAGCAAATTAACCAATCCAGCATATCTCAAAATATGACCTACCAGCCTGTCTCTTTTTTCTGTAAGTTTCCTCCACAAACTTCTTTCCTCACCCATCATTTCCAAAACTCGTTCATTTCTTATTTTGTCTGTCCACTTAATTTTTAGCATTCTTCTGTAGCACCACATTTCAAATGCTTCAATTTTCCTTCTTTCCCGTATTCCTACAGTCCATTTTTCACTAGCATAAAGTGCTGTGCTTCACACATAGAATCTAAAAAGTTTTTTCTAATTCCTAGATCAATATTTGAAACTAAAAGATTTCTCTTTTTCATGAAGGCTTTTTTGCTAGTGCTATTCTGCTTTTAACATCATTCCTGCATCGGCCATAAGTTGTAATTTTGCTTCTCAAGTTAACAGAATTCACTTACTTCTCCAATTCGATCCTATTTTTATATTTAATCTGCTAGTATTGGTATCATTTCTGCTACATTTCATCACTTCAGTCTTGCATTGATTTATATTAAGGCCAAATTCTTCCTTCAGTATTTTGTTCATGCTATTCAGTATTTTCTCAATAACCTCACCCCTTTCTGCTAACAAGACAATGTCATCAGCAAATTGTAGCATAATGATTTTTTCTCCCTGAACACTAATGCCACATGGAAATTTCTCTTTTACTTTCTTTATTGCTTCCTCTACATAGAAGTTGAATATTAATGGGGATACACTACAATCTTGTCTCACACCCTTTTTCACTGATGCTTGTCTCTCATGATTCTCTACTTTTATTACAGCCACTTGATTCTTATATAGTTTATAAAGTATTATTCTATCTTGATACTTTATGCCTAACTTCTTTAAAATTTTGAACATCTTGTCCCATCTAACATTATCAAAAGCTTTTTCTAAATCAACAAATGCCATAAAAGTATCTTTGTTATTCTTGATCCGCCCTTCAAGTATTAATCTTAAAGCCAGAACTGCTTCCTTTGTACCGTGACTTTTCCTAAACCCAAACTGATCTTCACCTACTATGTCTTCTACTACCCTTTCCATTCTTCTGTATATTATTCTAGTCAGTAATTTTGAAGCATGTGATGTTAGACTAATTGTGCGATAATTCTCACATTTGTCGGCTTGTGTTTTCTTTGGAAGTGTGAAGATGATATTTTTATTAAAATCAGTTGGAATTTCTACTGTTTCATAACTTTTTGATATCAGCTTGAATAATCTTTTGATTCCTTCTTCTCCTAGGGATTTAAGAAGTTCTGCATTGATCTCATTGATTCCAACTGCCTTATTTGCTTTCAAGTCATTCAGAACTCTATTAAATTCTGTCCTTAAAATAGGATCTCCTAAGTCATCAATGTTAACATCATCTTTCTTTTCCATTACACTATTGTTCAAGTTGTCCCCATCATACAGTTTCTCAATGTATTCCTTCCATTGGTTAGCTCTATCGTTTGAATTTAAAAGAGGTTTCCCATCAGCAGCTCTAATGTTCACACTTCTTTTCTTCATTTCACCAAAATTCTGTTTGATCAGCTTTCATTATTTCAGTCTTTAATGCACTCCATTCGTCCTCGGCCTTGGCTGAGCGCCTTCAAGAGTTATTTCTTAGACCTAAGTTTACCATTTATGCAAATTTTTGTCTCGTTCTAGATTGTTTACAGTTTATTCACTTCCAGTCTGTTCTGCTTATACTTAGGCCACTAATAACCTCGATGTTGACACGCCCTAAAGCCTGAAAAACAACAACAACAACAACAACTGCTTATACTGCTTCCTTATTCGCTTGAATTTCAGCCTGCACTCCATTACTATCAAATTATGGTCAGAGTCTATGTCTGCTCCTGGGTACGCTTTACAGTCTAGAACTTGATTCCTGAATCTCTGTTTGACCATGATATAATCTAGCTGATATCTGCCTGTATCCCCAGGACGTTTCCAGGTATATATCCTACTTGCATGGTTCTTGAACAGTGTGTTTGCCACTACTAGCTTATATCATTCACAAAATTCTAACAACCTGCTTCCTTGCTCATTTCTTTCTCCTAGACCAAAACTTCCTACAGTATTCCCCTCTTTTCCTTCTCCCACTATCGCATTCCAATCACCTATGATTATTAGATTTTCATCTCCCTTCACATATTGGATTAATTCTTTAATTTCAGTGTATATTTTTTCTATTTCTTCATCATCTTCCTGTGATGTTGGAACATACACTTGTTTCTAATGTGGTTGGGGCGGGCTTAATTTTGACCTCATCAAAATAATCCTGTCACCAAACTCACCCACTTCCCTACTCTATTATTAATTACAATCCTACACCAGTGACTCCATTGACAGCTTGTATGCTAATTATCCTGTGTTCCCTCAAACCAGATATCCTGTGCATCCTTCCATTTAATCTCACTAATTCCAACAACATCTAACTTAAGGTATTCCATCTCCCTTTTTATATTTTTTAGCCTACCTACTCTATTCAGACTTGTAGAATGTTTCTATACATTCTGATGACTCCTCCCTGAGCAGTCCCCAACTGGAGATCCGATTGACGGTCTATTTTACCTCCAGAATATTTTACCCAGGAAGAAGCCATTATGATATTTGTAATTTGAGAGGATTACATGTCCTCGAGTTACCCTTTGGGTCCTTAATGCAATGATTTCTCGTCGCCTTCTGCATCCCCAAGCCGTTGATCATTTCTGATTCATCCACCTTTAGGGGCTGTTTCCAACCCCAAGGGCAAGAGGGTGCCCTGGTTCACTCCCCGCTCTTCCACCCTCCTTTCGGAGGCCATTGGCAAGCAGTGGGTGACTCCTTATACTGGGAATCTTTCAGTCGCCAGGGCCTCGTCCGTGCAAACAGGGTGCACCACGTGAAGGATAGGTTGACATTTGGTTGGAAAAGGCTATTATAGTCTCTTCCAAACCCTTACCAAAAATAAATGTAATGGTGCATCTAGGAATTTTCCAAGCTGGGGCAAAAACTTCCCAACATAAATTTGCCCCCAGGGCAATATAGAGCTATTCCTTGATTTGCTGCCCCCCTGAGGTTGCCGCTTGGTGCAGTAGAGGTAAAAAAGATCGCCGTCTTACAAATTTTCAATTTACCAGCCTTAGAAACATGATTTTGCCGCCTCGTGGACTTGCCGCCTGGGCCATGAACCCCGTTTGCATCCCCCATCCTCTCCCTCTAGATACGGCACTTACTTAAATTTTTCAATGGTACCATTTTGTCTACATCCAACTCATCGAGACTCGCTAGTGAATTTAGTAGTTAGTCATTGTCCAAAAATCTTCTTTGTAATTCAGCAATTAATGCCCAACATTTCGAAATAATCAGAGTTAAATGGGTGAACATCCTGGTGTTCTATATTTTATCTCACGGAGGAACAGGAAGATCTGTACATCAAGTAGTCATCTATCCAATTTAACTTTTTGACTTGAGCCACTTCTGGGCCTGCGTCCTATTTTCGGAATCACCACTTGTCATAGTCTTAGCTTCTTCCAAAATTTGAAGATATGTTTCACCTGATCTCAGTTTCGTCATTTCATTTTGGATGCTCTTTAAGATTGTTATGGTGTCCTTCAATTCTGTGGTTCGGGATTTTAGAGCTGTGACTGCAGGCTGGAGCATGGATAAGATTTTTTTAACTACAACTATGGCCATTTGGAATTCCAAATTGAGCAAGACTTTTTTAATGTCAACACTCTTAGAATGTCGTCACCATTACATCTGTATTTTTAATTTAAGCTAAAGTCATCAAAAACAATGAATAATTATTGTTTACAACTTTTATAACTGCCAACTGTCCTTTTTTCCACCATACAAAGCAATTATTTTGTCATGGTGAAAGAATCCATTTAACATGATGAATCAAAAATAAATGAATGAAAGTCATTTCCGAGATAGTCCTGATAGCTATAAAATGCAAGTGATGGTTGTAACAGTGGATGTAAGGAATTTTTCAGCACAATTTATTTTCTATTCTAGTCGCAACTCCCAAAGCTTTTACTTGTGCCATCATCATCATCATGATGGGTTTTCTGCTATTCAATAGGTCTGTTCACAGCTACGGTCTTCCATGCCTCCCTTTGCCCCGCCAATCTCTGTGTCTCTATATATTTTGTATGGAATTTGTATGATTTTAAGCTCAATAGCGTAGCATGTACAGACGGAGTAACTTTCTCATGCCCCTGGAAGAAGTTTACTTAATTCTTTTAGATGCAGTATGTTTTAAGGTTAACAGAGGCCTATAATGTGAAAAACCATTCTCCTATTGCACCAGCCCTGAAGTACTTACTAAGACCTAATGAGCCAATTATTGGCTTGCCACTTGCTAGACACATGATGAATATCCAATTAAATTCATTCCCCCAGTCCAGGCCTACAGTCTGAGAGCACAGTTCCATTCTGACGCTCTGAGAGTGACTTCTCCGCCATTACCGAATGAACATCTAGACTTCATGTATGAGTAACAGGTATTGGCTAATGCATTTACTACCCCTCTGCTGGCTTGGGAAAGATACTTCAAGTAACTAGATTTTTATTAGTGATATTATTGATTTGCATCAGAGCTATTTCCATGCATTATTTCCATAATTTTCATATCTTTGACTATGAACCCCATTTCAGTGAATTCATTGAAGTCTCTTAATATTTTCTTGCTATTTCAATTGCTAACACTGATTTCCCGCTCATTATTAGCTATAAGTAATAGCAGGAGTATACCACCTTCGATCGCATATCTCAGGTAAAATTAATCTGGGAGTGATTTGATCAAGTCGAATGCAGAGTTCTGTGGCATCAAACCGCTTGAGATACTACAATTTTCCATTTATCAGAATGTCATCAAGAATTTTCTTTCTTCGTTGACCTCTTCTTTTCCCTCCATTTACGATTCCTTCCAGGGCGGTTTTAAGCAGACGCTCATTCCTCATCACATGGCCAGTCCAGTTCCTTTTTATGTTTCTTATAGTTTTTATAAGGTACCTTTGCTCTCCTGCTCGTTCCATCATCTCATCATTCCTTTCTTTACCTGTCCAACTTATTCTCTCCATCATAGGATTGGCTTATCATACGAGAGATGTCAATGTTATTTTCAGTAGTTGTAACTGTGAGCAACGACACTCTGACGATTCCATCCTTAATGTAAGTATTGTTATTGCAATATTTTTGTGGTTATTTACATCTCTCTGTCCAATCTTTCCATTAGAGTAAACAAGTTTATATCAGCTTCCTTAACATCATTAACAATGGTACTGCTTGAATCATTGCTTGAAATATTTGATTTTGAATTTCAGGTGAACGATATGTTGAATTTTGTGGTATATGACTTAGAGCCTCCTTCAAATTTGGATCTTTCATGCACGTGTTTTCAAATAAATTCTGAAATAATCCTTATGCTTTTTCTTCTTCCAAAATTTCCATGCAAAGCTAATTCGTTGACAACTAGAAATTGAATTACTTCAATAATATAATTCACATAGCACCTGTTTCTTCTGATTCTTTTTGAAATATTAACATTTCAGCACTGCTAGTTGTAGATACTCTATGTAACTTGTGCTGCCACACTGCCATATCTTGTGTATAAGAAATGGATTTTTCGTGTTTTAGAAAACGAGTTTTTGAATCAGTGGCATTTTTCCAGTTTCTGAATCCTGTGGCAGTGTAGGAAGTTGCTGTTCGCTTCCATGAGGTTAAAAACTGCTGTCAAGGAAACAAAAAAGCAACATCTTTCTCGACAGAATATTGCAACTATTTATCTAACTTGAACCAGTCCGCTACAAAGACCGTATTATTTTCTTTTGGATATATCTCTAAAATAACTTGCTTTAACAGCTTTCTTATTTGTGCAATATCAGGAGGAATACCATAGCTAGCATTACCAACATGTTTCACCAAACCTGTTTCCATAGGACTAGGAATAACAATTGTAACTAATGCTTCAATCTTTTTTGATGAATGACGATCTTCGTGGTCAATTTCAACTCTTAGTTTTTTTGTTAAAGACAGTCCGCATATCCATATTGAAGTCAATCAAACTTCAATTCACAGCAGTAAACAAACATCTGTGTCACTAACTGATTAAAATACTAAACTTACACTACACTAACCAACCCCACAGACAAATAACCTAACTTGCATATTTTAGTTTATAAAGGGATTCTCCACACCATAGATTGCAAAACGGGCCATCTCCCAAATATAATTCAAAGGCCATCTATAGCCAGCATAAAGAATTAGTATATACGATAGCGATAAACCGTGCTTAATTCGGAATTGTTTAGATGTCGCTACGCTAGTAGTAAATTATTTTATTCCCCATCATTTCATCTATGAACAAATAGTTTAGGTAGTTAGCATATTTTCTTAGGGGATGAAACTTTTAAGGAAGGGCATTGCCCCACAATGAACACCCCCCCTAACTACGGCCCTGCCTAGCACCATTTCCCAAAAAAGAGAATCTTCCTAGACTGCTTAGCCTGAAATTGAGTGCCAGCTAGTGGTCATGGTCATCTTTTCCCTTCCATGCATTACTTTTAATTCATGAACCAATATCTTTCCATGCCTCATCACCAATATACGACTTGTACACTCACACGACCGTCTTCAGCCTAATTCTGTCTTCCAATGAATCCCATTCCAGCTCTCTTATCATATCTGTTACTGATTGCATTCTGCGGTAATTTCCAGAAACAAATCTAGCAAGCCGTTTTATGCACCCTCTTCAATTCCTGTATTTGATACGCAAAATGTGTGTTCCATACTGCACCACCACATTCGAGTAATGGCTGACACAACGTTTGTAACCCAATTCCTTTACTTCTCTCGTACATCCCCTCATCACTGTCTCCAACATGGGCAGAATTTTGATACCCTATTCCTACGACCTGACCAATGTGTCCTGCCCAGTTAAGTTTGTGATTAAATATAATGCCAAGGTATTTACATTTCAAGTCTTCCCCACCTTATAAGCATAATCAACCTTTAGTTTTTTATTTGTGTATCTAATAAGCTGACTCTTCTTTGCATTTATCTTCATTCCACGTTTACCAAGCCAACTAGATATCCTGTCCAGATCACCCTGCAGCTGTTTTACAGTCTTCTACCATTTTGATCTTTTATATAGCATTATATCTGCAAACAATCTAATTTCTGATAGTAAACAATCAACACAATTATTCAATAGAATGATGAATGGCAATGGCCAGAATACGCTACCCTGCAGCACTCCCATTTTTACTTCCACTTCTTTCGATACTGCATTTCCTACCCCTAACTTTCCGTTTCATACCTTTTAAAAAAATTTCTACCTAGGAAATCACTTTCTCATCCACTCCAAAAGTTTCTCCCCTTTTTTACTAACATTTTACGGTTCACTCTGTCAAAAGCCTTTGAAAGATCTAGTGCTACACTATCAATTTGGCCTCCCTTCTCCATTTCATCTGAAATATCTGGCATATATCCCACCAATGGAGTTTCGCATGAATATCCTTGCCTGAACCCATATTGCCTGCTTGAAAACTACTTACGTTCCTCATATACATTTCTGATGTGACTGCATTCCAATCACTCCATTAGTTTACCTACCACTGATGTCATGCTGATCGGCCTGTAATTTTCAACTATTTCTCACCCCTCCTTTATGTACTGGCACTACTATCACACTTTTCCAGTCTTGTGGTAAGCAGCAAGTATCCAGACTCAAATTAAATAATATTTCAAGATAAGGTACAATGTCACAGCCGGCTATCTTTAAGATATCTGTAGTAATATTATCTACACCAGCCGCTTTATGTTTTTTCAGCTTTCTAATTTCTTTCGTGACATCCTAAGGATGAATTTCAAATTTTTTGGTCTGTTCGTTTACAAGTGTGTTGTTAAGCTCGTTCTCCAAGTTAGACCCTCTAGTTTCAGATTAATTGTCCCTAATGCTTTCACTAAACCAGTAACATAAAATATCTGCCTTTTTCAAATCCTCAGTAATTTATTTTCCATCATTATCTATAAGTGTCTCAACAACCTCCCTTCCCTCAGTTTTCTAACATAGACATAGTAATTTCTACATGCATCAGCCAATGGTCCCCCTGCACTGACAGTACTCTTCATAAACCAATCTTTAGCCACTTTCTTTGCTGTTATTAAGTCCTTGTTTAGTTGTTTCAAATATTCCCTACTACCCTGCTGTCTCTTAACTCTGTTATGTTCTCTTCGTACCAACCTCTTTAACCTTCTCACTTCCCTATTGTAGTACACAGGTTCTCTACTTCTCTTTATATTCTGTTTTGAAATAAAATTTTCTGACCCCTTTCATAATATCTCCTTGAACTCTTCCCACCTTGACTCAACTGTACTTGTGCCTTCCTTCAGTTTGCTGAAACGTTCTCTGAAATATTTCTTCATATTCAAAATTTGTGCCTTTTTATAATTGTACCTATTTCCCCCTTCAATTTTGGCTGCTTGGTTTACTGTATCCTCTAATATCCATCTTCTTCATGATCACTTATTCCTTCAATTACATGACACCCCACAATGTTATCATCGGACTTTATCAGGAATATATCAAAAATATTTTGTCCCCTAGTGTTTTGCTCTACCACTTGTGTAAATCCTCCTTCCCTTATTAGTGTATTTGCAAATCTCTGTTCCTTGTGTTATTAATTTTATTTCCTACCCAGTTTACACCTGGTAAATTTAAATCTCCACCATAACCACCATTCTATTCTCACATCTGAAATCTGAGTATGAATTTAATTTCTTCCCAAGAGCCTCATCTTCATCTGTCATTCTACCACTGCAGTAAGCAGCCAACATTCTGATATTTTTTCTTTTTTATTACTTCAGATATCTACCCCAGGTAACTCATGGTCATGATCTATGAACACCAGTGAATTGTGGTAGTTTTTGTTAACAAGTATGAAAACTCCTCCACCAATAGCTCCTCTATCTCTGCGGTACATTCTATAACCATCAGGAAAAACTAGTACTTCTTCTTTTAACCAACTCTCAACCCCAATTATTACTTGTGGTTCGTGTATCTCTCTTATGTTTGCAAATTCGATTAATTTGTTCATTATACTGCTACAGTTGACCAGTAACACCCTTATTACTGGTTTCATATTTTCTGCATTAACCTCCTCCTTCCCACTTTTACCCCAGTCAGTTATTGTTTCAGCAACGTCATCTATTTCTTTAACGTCTTTGATTTTTTCCCATCATGGATCTACAATCAGTGTCACTTTGATCATCTTTTTCCATTCCTTCACCAGCAGGCCCTATCCTCAAAAGAATCAGAGACATTTTAGAAACGTAACTTTTGAATCCGTGTTTCTCATTGTCGCAATAGTTTTAGGTCAATTCCAAATTCATGAAAGATGTTAAATAGCATCTACCAGTCTGAATCATATACTTTCTTAAAGTTCACAAATACTGACATATGTACTGCTTGGACCTGAGCAAATAGTATCCGACGCTGCCTTGAGGTTGTGGATCTGATTTGCAAATGAGTGACTTTTTCTGAAGCCCCCTTGGGATTAGCCTAATTTAGGACTTAAGTCTTTCCAGAAGCGCAAGTGTGGAATTTTGTAGTTGACCAGAGGCAGGAAGATTTCTCAGTAGTTAACCTTCTTCCTACTGCCTTTTTTGTGCAATGGATGGATCAAATTTTTTCTAAACCTTCATTTCAAATTTCTTCTATTGTCTTTTGCAAGATCTCTATCCATTCTTTAGGGGAATATTTCTATAGCTTTGCAATTATGGAGTCTTCTCCAGATGCCTTGTTTTTACATCTAACAGCACTTGATTTCACCTTTTTCAGGTCGAGAAAACTCTGGTTATCTGAATACAGGTTCTTCAGTCTTAATGGGAAATAGGATTTCCACAGTTAAGTAGGTTCTTAAAGGGGTACATGAAAGGAGCCTCCTCGAAGATTGCAATGTTAAGCGACCAAGCGAAGAATAGCAATCAGGCGTACCCCTGGGCAACGTCAGAGAATGAATCGAAATGTCCTGACGGCTAATCCTTTCACACCAGAAACATTACTACCCAAGCCCTTTTTCAGGGCCACAATTAACAATCATCTCTGTTAACATAGAAGGCATGTCACCAGCCAAGGAAGAACTGCTACAAGACCTATGCAGTCAATATCAGTGCCATATACTGTGCGTACAGGAAACACACAGAGGTTATGAAATGCGTAGACCAAAAATAAACGGAATGCATCTCGCTATAGAAAGACCTCATAATCAATACGGAAGTGCAATCTTTGTACGTCCAGATGTACAAGTAATGTCCACTACATTCACGGAAAAAAATGACATTGAAATTCTCACTCTAGAAATGACGAACTGTACCATTTCGTCTTTTTATAAACCACCTGGTGCTGTATTCACTGTCAACAAACCACATAATTTCCATAATAAAGACATACAGATCGTGATTGGTGATTTCAACAGTCATAGCAATGTTTGGGGCTATGACCATGAAGATGAGAATGGGACTGCAGTACAAGAATGGGCTGAAATAAATCACCTCTCTCTAATCCATGATGCAAAACTACCTGCATCATTCAACAGTGGTCGGTGGAGGCGTGGTTTCAACCCTGACCTCAGGAAGTACCTTTCCGTAGAAGATACAACTTCAAAAAGGCAAATTGGTCTGAATTCTCAGAACTATTGGATTCCGAAGTTCTTTCAATAGAACCAACACCAGAATGCTATGACATCTTCACCACGGCTGTAAAGAGATGTTCCAGAATGTCTATCCCTCGTGGTTGTCGGACATCTTACATCCCCGGTCTCACATCAGAACAAGCTGCTCTACTTAAAGAATACAACAATTTATTTACAGAAGATCCTTTTGGTGAAGCAACAGTGGAAGCAGGAAACAAACTCATTTCCATTATTAAAGAGACAAAGCGGAATCAGTGGATTAAAACTGTTGAAGACTTAGATTTCGCAAGAGACAGCCATAAAGCATGGAGACTACTGAAGCATCTAAACAATGATCCAACTAAGACCAAAACTCATTATAATGTTACCGCCAACCAAATAGCACACCAACTGCTATTAAATGGCAAAGCTAATCACAAGTCCAAAATGCCCATACTGCGGAAAGAAGGCCAAGAGGAGAATAATGACCTCACAATACCATTCAGCATGGAAGAATTGGATAAGGCTATAAGAAATTGCAAAAATGGAAAATCAGCAGGCCTGGATGACATTAGGACAGAACAAATTAAGCACTTTGGTCTAACAACAAAGAAGTGGATGCTTCAGCTCTTTAACAACTGTATGAGTAAATGTCAAATTCCAAAGATATGGCGGAAGAGCCGAGTGATCGCCTTGCTTAAACCTGGCAAAGAAGGAAACAGTCCAAAGAATTTTAGACCTGTTGCACTTTTATGTCACCTCTACAAACTGCTTGAAAGAATGATCTTAAACCGGCTGTTGCCTGTAGTTGATCCTTTGCTTATTCCTGAACAAGCTGGATTCCGCCCGGGTAAAAATTGCACAGGACAACTACTAAACCTCACGCAGTTTATAGAAGATGGATTTGAAGCTCGTAAGGTAACAGGGGTGGTATTTGTTGATTTGTCAGCAGCGTATGACACCGTCAACCATCAGCTGCTACTAGTCAAGTTCTACAATCTGACCAGGAATTTTATTCTTAGTAAGTTCATTGCTACTCTTCTGCAGAACCGCAGATTCTTTGTTGACTTCCAAGGTCAGCGTAGCCGTTGGAGGCCACAGAAGAATGGTCTACCCCAAGGAAGTGTGCTAGCCCCATTATTGTTTAACATATATACCAATGATCAGCCTATACCACGCAAATGCAGGAGTTTCGTGTATGCTGATGATCTTGCTCTGGTCTCACAGAGCAAAGACTTTGAATCAGTGGAGAGCACCCTTACCAACGCTCTGGAAGATTTTCAAGGTATTATAGCACGAACCAGCTTAAACCAAATCCTACGAAGACACAAGTATGTGCTTTTCATCTAAGAAATAAAGAAGCAAATCGTAGGTTAAAGGTAACATGGTCGGGGGTCGAACTAGAACACTGTGATACTCCAAAATATCTAGGAGTGACCCTTGACAGATCACTTACATTCAGGAAACATTGCATGAACTCCAAGCTGAAAGTTTCCAGTAGGAACAATCTCATAAGGAAACTGGCTGGATCGCAGTGGGGCAGTCAACCTGAAACAATTAGAACTTCTGCCTTAGCACTATGTTATTCGGCTGCAGAGTACGCCTGTCCCGTATGGCACAGTTCAACCCATGCCAAACAAGTAGACATTGCACTTAATGACACGTGCAGAATCATAACAGGCTGCTTAAAATCAACTCCAGTCGAATGGCTCCACCGTCTCGCAGGAATAGCACCACCTTCTGTTCGAAGGGAAATAGCAGTGAACAAGGAAAGGAGGAAAGTGAACCATGAAAAATCTCATCCACTATATGGGTATATCCCTCACAGGCAAAGACTTAAGTCCAGGAAAAGTTTCCTAAGAATATCTCAGGAACTTACAACAACAACTGAAGAAGCCAGGTTACAACTATGGGAAGCTAAGGCTCCCCTTCCGCATGGCTGGGGAAGAGTGTCTGAATCTTTGCCACCTGGTTATGACAAGGGATGGTTGACATGGAAATCTTTGAATAGGCTGAGATCAGGAGTGGGCAGATCCAAAGTGAATTTAGCAAGATGGGGCTATACTGAGATCAGTGATATCAAGTGCGACTGCGGTGAGGACCAGACTGTCCAGCACATGCTCCAGTGTCAACTGTGTCCAGCATCCTGTTCGGCAGCTGAACTGTATGAGGCCTCAGAAAATGCACTGGAAGTGGCCAAGTACTGGTCCAGTATAATTTGATGACTGTAATTGTGTAATTGTATGTTTCTGATACGAAATAATAATAATAATAATAATAGGTTCTTAAAATAGTCAGAAATGCTCTAACCATTCTCTTCATTCAGTGTGGCCAATGTACTATCTTTCTTTTGAAAGCATAGCAATGGCAGTCTGCAACCTGCAAATTTCCTATATTGTCTTTTGACGTAATCTCAGATTTTGTTTTTCTTAAAGTTTTGTTCTATGTTTTCAGTAAGAGATTTTTGGAAATTATTGATAATAATAATTATTTTTGTGCTATATCAGAGATATCTTTCCCTTCACATTTCAATACCTCCCAACTAAACTCAGATCTCACATCTTCAGCATCTTTCGATTTCTGTTCAGTATACAAGATTTAATCGAAATCCTTATAAAAGTTGGTGAGAAATTAATTTTGCCTATATACAAGAGTTGCTACTATAATAGTATTACATTGTATAGATTAGATATATATATGTTATAACCCTAACTCAGTCCATAACCTGAAGGTTGGTTAGATCCTCCAGAAGGAGGCATACTAAGCCATTAAATGAGAGGTAAGATGGCCAGTTCCTTTCCTCTGCGACCTACAGTCTAACATGGAATCCGAAGCATGTAACGTCCTAGTGCAACTGTAATGATCAAATACAACTCTTAAAAATTCTTACCCTCACTGGAATTTGAACCCAGACTAGAGCCATAATTTTTTGAAAGCAAGCACCTTAACCACTTTTTTTCCCCACTAATCACATTTGAGCTGCCAGACCACTCCATATTTGTTTAACATTCAATACATTTCATACCTACCTTCATAAAAAATGCAGTTGGTGATATAAAACAAATAAATACTAGACAACCCGTGCGAAAATTTCGCGAATAAAATGCGATGAATAGTGAGGTTGAATATAATGTCACCAAGTTCAGTCATTACTCTTCATACTCCATTTATCGATTTTGGTTATAAATCCAGGGAGATAAATGGCTCGAAACACAAAAAACGTATGTTAGAAATATTGAAATTTTTGCGCTTTATGGGTCGAATTACGAAAAATTCCTTTCTTAGAACATAATGTTACCACGGCGGAAACCTTAGTCTTTAATACGATATGTCATTTATCTATATCGATTAAATATCAAGGGAAATATAAGGCTAGTGACACAAAAATACGTTGTAGAACAATTTATACTTTTTCCCTTTAATAGTTGAATTCCAAACACTTCTTTCTTAAAATATGATGTCAGCAAAGCTGAGACATTATTCCTGACAATCGTACTTAATTTTTTCGATTTTGGATAGATATCAATTGAGATAAGTGGCTCGAAACACAAAAAACGCATTTTAGAAAAATTGACTTTTTTGCCTTTTATGGGTCGAATTACGAAAAATTCCTTTCTTAAAATATAATGTTACCACGGCGGAGACCTTATTCTTTAATATGATACTTCATTTATCTATATCGGTTAGATATCAAGGGAGATAAATCGCTCGTGACTAGTGTTGCAAACTGAAAAAAAACAAAATGTTTTTTTTTTCAACTTTTTGAAAAAAAACATGAAAAAAAACCTAGCACCCGTGTTTTTTTTCTAAATTTTGTTTTTTTTCAGAAAATAATATATTTAATAAATTATAGTTTTATTTAAGGAACTTCCATTTTACAAGTGTGTTTTAAGTCTTACTGAATCATATAATGTCTAACATAATGATTCATAAATCTATATAGGTAACATAATTTTATTCATCCTCTATGTCAGTACCACATTCACTAGTATCAGTAATACCAACACTAGTTCGGTCGGTGTCGGAATTTTCTGTCTCTTCTTCTGTCTCCTCTAACTTCAGAAATAGTTAAATTTTCTTTTACTGGTTGTTCTTATATTGTACGCAAAAGATTTTCAGATTGAAATTTTAAATTGTGAGCAAAGTACACACTGTGCATAAAGACTGCGCCAATAGTTCTGTATTACGGTCTTTTAAGTTTGAATTAAAATCGATTATCATACAAAATAGGAGCTTTATTTCCTTTCAATCGTTTGTTTACACCAACGGTTGCAAGGAAACGATTCATAATTAGGGACCGTGCACAAATTACGTGGCTCGGTCCAGAGGGAGGAGGGGTTAGCTGGAAGGCTACTCTGGGCTACGTAAGGAGAGGGGGGGGGGTTCCGAGACAGGCCACGTAACTTTCCTTTCGTAACATTTTTCACAGTTAAAATGAGGAACTGATCTCACAACAGCATGTGAGTATTTATTTCCCTCAGTTAATTAAACCCGTATGTAATTTACAATAGTCTGACAAGAGAAAATAGTACAAAATGTCTTCTGGAATCAAAACGGAAGAAAGCTATATGCTTCGTGAACGGGGGGGGGGGGGGTAGGCAAAAGCCACGTAGGGCTACGTGGGGGTTCACAGGAGGCCAAAATGAAGCTATGTGGTTTATGCACGCTCCCTTACTGACAATTTAATGAGTCAGTACCACTATACTCTGAGAGTTAACAAGTATACGAATATAAGGAAAGTCCAATAAGGCAAAAAACCGTGGATAAATTTTAAATTCCTAATTTTTTTCAAAGATCTATAGTTAATTTTTTAGGGCTGGCAGCACTATTTCAAATAGCAAGTATCATCCAAACAATGGGGAATGGGGATTCCTTCTCGCGCAACCTAGTCTCTTCGGGAAATCCCCGTTCTTAAAGAAAATTTCAGTCAATTTAGTCAATATTTCAATTTTTTTTTCCTACTGAACAAGAAAAATATAGTAGATTTTAAACTAAGATAAGTACTTAGAATAAACTCTAAAACAGTCATTTTAAACGATAACTGCCTTACAAATTTGAGATTTAGTAGTTGTGAAAAAAAACGTGTTCCTGAAAAAAAACATGTTTTTTTTCAAAGTTTTTTTTCATGTTTTTTTTCAAGCCAGAAAAAAAACCGTTTTTTTACAACACTACTCGTGACACAAAAATCGGTTATAGAAAAATTTATACTTTTATCTTTAAGGGTTGAATTCCAAAAACATTCTTTCTTAAAATATGATTTCACAAAGCTGATACATTACTCCTTACAATCCTACCTCATTTATCGATTTTGGTTAGATATCCAGCGAGATAAATGGCTCGAGATACAAAAAACGCATTTTAGAAAAAGTGACATTTTTGCCCTATAAGGTTCGAATTACGAAAAATTCCTTTCTTAAAATATAATGTTACCATGGCGGAGACCTTAATATTTAATATGATACCTCATTTATCTATATCTGTTAGATGTTAAGGGAGATAAATCGCTCGTGACACAAAAACGCATTGCAAAAATATTGATACTTTTGCCCTTTAAGAGTCGAATTCCGAAAACTTCCTGGCTTAATATATGACGTCACTAAAGCGGAGATCTTAATCTTTAAATCGATACTTCATAAAACGGTTTCAGATAGGTATCCAGGGAGATAACTGTCTCGTAACACAGAAAACATCATTTTTAAAAAAATTACATTTTTGCCCTTTAGGGGTCGGATTTCGAAAACTTTCTTGCATAAAATACGATTTAACCAAATTGGAGACCATAAGCTTTAAAATGACACCTCATTCATTGATTTTGGTTAAGTATGAAGGAAGATATAGGCTTGTGACAAAAAAATACCTTATAGAAATAACATATATGATTTCAACAGTTTATTTCAAATAATCAGCTATAATATGGTTTTTATTAATTTGCACTTTACAGTTATCATCCAAATACATAAAGCTGCTTCAAGCTTACTGGTACCTCAATCTTCTATGAGATGAAGTAGTAAAACAACATTAGAAAAGTTACCTTTTTTTTGTAAAATCACGTTTCATAAAGGATTTGTCTACTGGTTCCTCAGACTTCTGAGAGCTTGTTCCAAGATACCAAATACAAGAAATGCTCATTCTTTGTAAAATCACTTTTTTTATTTTTCAGGGAAGACACCTATTTATGCAAAACATTATCTACATATGAAATTTAATCCAAATTGTTAAAGCCATTTCTGTGATACCAAATATATACAAGAATTGATTCACAGTTCCTTGCTATACTAGCCAAACCTTATTTTATTTCTGATCATCCTGAAAATTTTGTATATGTTAGAGCATCATTTTAATGTCATTTCATAGTGTGACAAGTTTCTTTCCAAGTGTCACGGTTTCTGAGAAAAAAAATATCTAATTTTATAAAAGCCTTAGATTCGTCCTTAATCCTAAAGTTTTTAAACCTGCGAGCCGATTATCTTTTCAAATTAATCTATAGAAAATCCTTTCACTTTTGACATAGAATACAACCAGATTCTAATAGTATTTAATACTGAAAACACAATTTTTCTTCTATTACATTTTTTCTTCCAAACATTGTTATTAAGTATTTACAAAACTATTGGTCCTATTAAGCTGAAACTAGTGTTAAACTTTTTCAAATTTAATTTCCTATCTATTTGTGATGTTATTCCAGTACTACCATATCTGTTTCCTATCTCTATCATTGTGTTGTGTTATTCTTTGAATTTTTATTGATTTTTTTCCAATGGCTTGTTGGCAACATCAGTCCTTCATTCACTGCCATGTTCATAAAAACCTTAAAGTCAACTTTTCATGTTTAAATATTATGACTGAAAAATAAGTTGTGTCATTATATTCGGTAAAGATTCCTCTTTTTTTTATTTTCCTTATGGCTTTATGCCTCGTCGTCGTCAAGGTCATTAGAGGCGGAATGGGACAGGGTATAAGGAAAGGGAAGGAATTCGGCCATGGCCTTTTGAAGGAAGGAAGCATCCCGACATTCGCCTGGAGTGATTTAGGGAATCCATGGAAAACCCAAATCCTCCAAAATGAGAGGCCAGAACGTTAACCGTTCACCCACCACACTCAGTATCTTCAAAATGATGTGATAAATTACTCTCTCAGGTACATCATTTAGCCAATTCGTGATATTGTACAATTGATCAAAATCTATTTTTTCCTTCTAAAAAACATGCTTTCCATCACTATCAAATCTATCTCTCTATCTAATATGTACTTTTTACTCCAAATAAGATCATGTATAAACCATTCCTGTATCTTGAAAATTATGGTTGACATTAAAGGGGAATAAAAGAAGAAGACTGATTTGGTGTAGGTTCAATCACGTTTTCAAAAATGTTAAATTCGTCCTAACCCTTTCCCTAAATTTCTAGACCCTAGAATCTTGTTGTGCCTATAATTTATTTCTGCAGCTCTGAAAATGAATGGTTTCAAAATTAGAAAAACTCATATGTATTATTTACACTGACTTATTATGTTGAATGAATTCTATCTCCTATTAAACATGTTTTCTAACACTTAAAATGCTTGAAAACATTTATGAAAGTGGATTGCTATAGATTTTGTGTGTGCTTGCAGCTCTTTTAAATAATTTTGATGATAAATAAATAAAAAAAATGAGGTTATATTACATCCTACAGGTGTTCTGCTTGTCCATTTAATTCAAAATTTGATCCTTCTTAGTTAAATTTCAACATTGACAAGAGAGATGCATTAGAATTTCCAACTCAATTTAGAATGTGATTGATCAAGTAAAGAAAACATTGGTCATATCTCCATCACATATTTAGAAGTAATACGAAATTCAGTCAATGCATCCCACTTAAGAAATGTATAAGATTACAATTCTAAATTTCACAGTGAAAATTTGGCAGTAGAAGATGTGTAGTTAAATTCTGGGTTGTTGCTTATATGTTAGACAAAAAAAAAAGTGTGCATGCATGAAATGATGAACATAAGGTTTTCTTTATTTTTTCTGTTTACTTATCGTTTTTAACTTCATTGATGTAAAGTTCATTAGGGATAGGAAAGATCTGTAGACAAGGAACTGGAAGGAATTTGACTATGACATTTTTGTAGGAACCAGACCAGCACTTGTGGAACAAAAAGATTCAGGTAATAAAAATACAATTTCATATTAATTAATGGAAAAAAATCACACATCACATCAGAGTCCAATTTTTTCTGGATGCTCAAGCTCTTTTGCTTTGTTCTGAGTCAATGAATTTAATATAAAATGGTTTTCCAAACCTGCCATAAAGCAGTCAAATAAGAAACTGCTTCTAAAAGAGTATAAAAACACATTGCAAAAAATACTCGAGCTACAATTTTATACAAAGCCATAAGTGACTCTTAGTTAATATAATTAAAAGGTTCACCATAGTTCAAAATAAAATCTTTAGCTTTATTTTTACCAGCAGTCTACAGGGTTTATAGTTCAGTTTATAATAAAAGTCGCTGACAATAAAATAATTCTGTATAACAATTCTTACAAAAATAACTTTTAGATTGAATAATGCTAGTAAAGAAAGAATTTAAAATTTAAGTAGATAACAATATCACTTGTTTGTAATATTTACTGACAATGTCTTGACATTTTACAAACATTTCATAGGGCCGTCTTTGGTACAAAAATGAACTAACATTAAATTCATTCCATACAAGCAATAACTTTTAAGTAAATCATTACATTGATCATTTTGTTTAAAAGTGAATGTTCAGAAGACATGGTAACTATTTACAAAGCTGGCCTCAGTAGTGTGGGTGCTAGAGTGCTAGCTCCACATGCCGAAGATCGCCGGTTCAAGTCCAGCCAAGGGCATGGGTGTTAAAGTGTTGTCTGTATGTTAATGTCATATCCGTCCTGTAGTGCGACAGTTAGAAGCTACAACAATGTGCTGGAGAAACTGATATAATGTAAAACTTATGATCACACTGAGCTGGCTGTATGACATTAAAAAAAACTTTTTACAAAATACTTAAAACTCTCACGCGCAGCAGGTATCAAGATACTCTTCGCCAAAAATACAATAGTAATGTGCATTTCATTATCTGAAATCTTTTCTTTAGCACAGAAATGGTAAGGATACATAATCTTACATAAACATGTTGAATTTCTTTTTCTCCCAATTGGTAACTTCTTATATGAAAAGAGGTGGCCAAATGTTGAAGTAAGAAAAGTTTCACGTTTCTGCACAGGTTTTTGTTATAATACTGCCTCAGTTTCTTGTTTTAACTTTCATCATATAAGAAACAGGAGCCAAAACACTTGCTTGATGATGCGTTGTGAATACATCATTGTTGATAATGCAAGTGGTAAGGACAATTTATACTTATACCAGAGTGGCACTTGCCTCAATATTAAATTATCTAATAGGAGAGGGAGCTGATTGACCCCATATTTAGTAATATTTTCGTTATTAATCTAACAAAAGAAAGTATTAAACATAACAGTTCCTGTCAAAAGGCTTCAGACCATGTCATGGACTTGACTAGGAGAGTTTTTAGCAAACAATAAAATAGTATTTCTGGATGAAGAAGACAGTGTGAAGCTTATGTTGAGCGTGTCATGGCAGCCAGTGTACCAAAAGTTATTGTGAAAAATATGTGGCCAGTCCAATAATGAACCTTAAAAAAAAAAAAAAGTATGACTTTGACTGACAGTTGTTTAACCTCACAGAAAAAGCCACAAAAATTTAAGGGAAGCAAAGGATTCGAAACAGCCAAAGACTAGAGGAAGAACAATTAAAACAATGCTTTCAATGTGAAAGACATTTTCAAAATGTTCTTTGATGATAAAGAATTTCTAGGGGACCGTTCTGAGAAAATATTGAAAGCTGATGTTGCAAAGTGACCCACCAGTGTTGTGTGAATGTTAAAGCACCACCAACTGGATCAGTGAGGCATAATGGAACCAGGTTCAAATCCTCGGTTTGGTGTACCATTTGTCCTGACTGCAATTTCTGGGCAGTTTTCTGCAATCATCTATGAAAATGCTCAAACAGTCCCCCAATCTCCACCTCATATACTACAAATTTCACAAACCGAAACACACAGAACATAGGTAATACATTTCACAGACAGAAGGAAACACTATGACAGGCCTACTATGCAATGAGTAAATGGAACTTAGAAAGTAAGCACCGGATGTGCCGAATGGAGTGGAAGGTGGTGGTGGTGGTGGTGGTGGTGAATGTTTAAAAGGGAATATGTTTCAAAACCTGCTCTCATGAAAGAGATTCTGACAAAAACAGAAATGGATTTATACCAAACCCATAAAAATTCAGATAATGAAACTGGATCAGAGGCAAAATGATTTAGTGTGAATTACCTGACCAAAGAAAACCCAATATTATGAGACATATTTCAAAGCCAAGACAATTTTCATCATTAAGTGGTACTTTATGATGATAAGTCTGCTAGAGAAGGCCATTAATAATATTCATATCTTGAATCAAATGTCAGTTTAGATAAAGTTTTTAAATTTAAACAGATATCACAGGATTTTTAATAAGCCTAAAAATGAAGATGTATAAATAAAAGTGTTAATAACTGTTTAAATCATGCTCTAACGTTTAATTTCTTTATTATTTGGAAAACTGTTCTATCAAAAAAAAAAAAAAAAAATTTATGACAGTTGAAACTTCAGCTCTGCAGTACTCTAATTCCTATTATTTTAATCCACTAATAACATACTTTAGCACTAGAGGTAGACAGTGGAGTGTTTTAATAATAATTTTGTGTTCATTGTCTGAAATATAAGCCAATATAGAGAGAAACATTAAAATTTGTGCTGCTGTGTATACACATATAATTCCTGTTCTGAAAGTTTTGGATATCATCTCTAATTACATGATATTATGTGTTTAAGAAAGGAAAAAATGGGAATGATTATATTTTGGAAGACAAGTAAATATACACATATTAACATACAGTAAATTGTCAAGCAATCACTATTACAGTAAAACATGATTTAACTGGATAGAGAATTGTTGAAACAAGTCAATGATTAAACATGTAAACCACAACCATGAAAATCAGTCAGAAGAAATTTCACTGTAACTGCCAACCAGAGAGACCATTTTATGGGACACTAATAAGTGCCCTACCCCTGATCCATGTCCCTCAGTGCAGATAAATATACATACTGTTTTTTCCCCCATTTTTGTTTTTGATAACTGAAGGAAAACACAGGCATATTATACAATCATTAATGAAAACACTATACAGTAGAAAAAAAATGTGACAGTCACATTATGCATGGGTAAACAAAATAAAATGGTCACACAGGTGAGTAACATAATACACATCACTAAAGGTACATATAAAAATATATATATGGTTTTATAAATAATATACACCATGAATTAAACACTGTGTTGAAAATAAAGCAGAGAACAAAACTAAGATGGTGCTTTGGACATTTTCAAAATATCTTAATAAATTACAACAAAGTCTCTAAAGAGAACTTGATTAAGAAATGTTATAGCCACAATAAAAACATTTTATTCACTTGCTTACAGTCAAAATGAAAAGGAATAAACTTCTTGGAATGGGAAACTTCTTTGAAGTTATCTTAAGCACTTTTCTCATTACTTCTTTTGAAACAGAAAGTGATCTTGAAAAATTGGTAACTATGAATCAAAACTTATGATTTGTATATACTGTTCTGTTTTTTTTTGGCAACCTCTAGTAAACTGATCACTCAATTTCTTAATGATAGCACAAATTTCCAAGAATTTATATTACATAAATGAATTAAACTTCTTGATCCATGAAAAATTTGAGAGCTAAAGGTTATACTTTTAAGCCATTTTCCAATTAAAGAAAAATTGCATCGTAAAAATAATTCATTGTATTCTCAGATGAATGAAAACAATGGTTCCATTAGGACTTCACAGAAATCCCAAATAAACTTGGTTCAGCTGTGACAAGATGAAATCTTACACAAATGTTAATCACCTGTGATCACAGTTTTAGACCTGTATCAAGACCAAGCAGCTGCTTCATAAGTTCATATGTAGCAAATGAAACAGCTACCATTGGTATGGCTCTCATATAGTTGATGCTCATCCCACGGTAGAGACCTCGAAGAATGCCATTTTCACGATATATCAGAAGCATTGTTTGGCTCATTCCCATCCTGTTGGAAAAGTAAAGTAGATTTTAAAAGCAATGCAAAGAAAGAATTTACTATAATGCAGCTATAAGAATAAATAAATATAACAAAAATGTATAATAATAATAAACAATCCTATTAACAAGTGTTGGCAATGCTCTCATGGAAAAAATATGAAATCAATCACTCAGCCCACTGCAGCCAAAAATAAAAAATTAATTAAATTAATTAAATTTTTTTTATATTCAGTAGTTACTTTGAATTACATCACAGTAAAAAATTTCACACAGAATAGTATTCAGGAAGAGATAAAATCTATTTTTTTCATAGTTTTTATTAGGACCTTAGCTTGCCAGAAATGAATTTAATCTTTATGCTCAAAATTCAAATGTTAACTCCAATTTTTTAACTATGTGAAATAATAATAATAAAGCATATATCATCAGCAGCAATTATATAATTTCAGCTGTCAATTTGCACATGCACTTTACTAAACAGTTTTATCATTACAGTAAGTAATTAATAGTTCTGAAAGTACCGAAGGGTGAAACAATGAGAAGGTACATACCATCTGTGTTACAAGGTGACAGCCCGCAAGACACCCAGAGAACCAACACAGCAAGAGGCATGGAAAATGAATCATAACGTACACAAAATAACTATGTAGGAAGGCAAAAGTGCTAATTCACACATAATAATAAAGGTAATCTGCAAGTATTAGTAATATCAACAGCATGCTCTAAGAAAACTAATTTATATCCACGTGAATTGAAAGTATACTAGTCAGTGGAATTAATTCTGGACAATTTTTTTACAGTGCCTCTTACTTTAAGAGGGTGCTTTGAGGAAGGAATGACAATTTTTCCCACCATTTTAAGGATCCCAGATTTATATCAAGTTAAATCCTTTAAACTAATTACCTTGATGTTAGAGAGAGGTAAACATTGATTAAATGTGAATTTGTATATTTTTTCTATGAATGGGTGTTGTTTTGATGGATGAGAGTGATTTAAACAAAGTTTAATTGGATTAAAAGGAATAAAGTATCAAAAATGTTCTCTAAAATACTGTAATTAAGAATGTTATATGAATATAATGTTTTGAATGGAATTATGAATGTATAGAATTGTTTAATTATGTCATTTTGATATTAAAAGGCTTGTAACTATTTTCTAATATCATTTTAAAATGTTCCAATTGTTTTTGTATGATTTCTATTGTTGACGTTATTGTCAGCACTCCAATGAGTACTGTAAGCCTCTTTAATACATATATTCTGTACTGCCTATCTAAGCTCTTGAGATTGCCAGCAGACAAGCTCGCTACAACGGTGCAAACAGAACACTGTCAGTAATGTGCTTAAAATTTTTGGTAGAAGTCTGAAGCCTCATTTATGTATGTTTTTAGGAGTATTTTGGCAGAATAAAAAGTCCAGAAAAAGTTTACCGATGGTGGTATTAATCCAGCAACTACTATTAATCCAGTGACTCTCTATCATTGAAAAGAACTTAGGTATCATACTTCGGTGAAAGTTAAAAATCATATGGTGACCTGACAAAAACCTTTAAGTCTATGAACTGGATAATTAATTGATAACAACCTTTTATGACATTCAGTGAGGAGCTTAAACAAATTCCTATTACCACTATGAAGGAAAATATTATGTAGAAATAGATGTGGTTGTAAGCACCTTAGAATTTGGATAAATTCTAGTTTTATTAGTTTCAAGTATGAGGGAGGTAGAAAGCTTTCCTTCAAACAAAAGGATTCATTGCAAGTACAGGTTATGGGAGGAACATTTCATATAGAAGCTGATACTGCAACCTAACTCATTAAATAAACCATTTTAAAAGCAGTAGAGACCCACAACATTTAATAAAAGGGCTGAATAAACATTTTTTAATAGTAAAGAAACTTTCAACTAACCTGGAATAGGGTAATCCATTATTATCAAATTTTCAAACAATCGATTTTTGATACGTGAGCATTTCACTATTTCTGAACACTTTTAAATGAAGTAAAGTAATTTGAAAATAATAATAATTCAAAAGAAAGTTAAATTCACTAAAATTCCGTAGTTTTAGAACATGTAAATAAATTTTTAAACACTTCAATAAATACACTTTCACTTCCAACATTTTTAATCATATGTTTTCTGTAATTTTTCAAACTAAAAAGTAGATTCCCTGAAAGAACCAAAAATCTAGTATAACATATTTAAATTTCAGAACATTTCATGCAATAGAACAGATTTTATATAAATTTTATAAATTATTTCATCATTAAACACACGTGGTTTCACTCGAGATTTATTTGCAAGTAAACCAAGCCACTTCCATAAATAAAATAACTTTCAAAACACATAACTAAATTCGAAGAAAATTCCGATAACTTCACTTTTTCCATATAAACAATTCTTTAATAATTATGAACTAAAAACCAAGTGTCTGCTAAACAGTTTTCTTGTTAAAGTCATAACTTCGCTATTTCACCAAAGATTATGATGAAATTTAATCACTGGAATCACGAATTTTTATAGAACATTTTGGCACTAATTTTATTTAGATTGTTTGAAATTCAGCAGGATTGCCTAAAAAATTGAATAAATCCAGACAGAGACAGAGTAACACCCATTTACTGTTGGAGACTCTTATCACTACACCATTTAAACTAAATTCGTTTACAAGCAAACTAATCATTCAGGAATTCTAACTAAACACTTTTTATGAACCTTGAGGACAAGACTATATACTGTTAAAGTTTTTACACTTTCTATAATCCCAATCACTTTATACCTTTTGGATAAGCGTCCGTATACAGGTGGTGTGCGGATGGAGAGTATATAAGCGGGTACCTCGAAGAGGTCATGGTCTTTACGTCTTCGCTGTTTTGTTTTTTCGTCTTTATGGTTTGGTCTTTACTCCGGGAACACGATGTAAGGTGAATCTGCATCAGTTGCGGTGGTATGAGTTGGTGTAAAGCCGGAACTGGCTGTGCTGGACTAGGAACGTGTGTCGGCCATGATGATTTTCTTTGCAACTACCATGAACTTGTAAATTTTCTAAAAGAGGTTTTTGGTTGATATTCTTTCTCTCCACAATCTGCAATATTCTGGAAATGTTTGTTCGATCGCCTACTCAACTGTAGAATGCAATTTTTGAAAATGTGATTTTTAAGAATAAACTTAATTTTTATCAAAGTGAACCTTTTTTGTAATTTCGTAATAGACTGAACCCTTTTCTCAGCTTTGGGGTTACAAAGACTGGGTGGCAACCATTAAGCATTTTTGTTGAGTATTCCAGGCAGGCACATGGTCAATTTAAAATTATTTCGTCAAAATTCAACAGAACTTCCATTTTAAGTGAATTTTCAGCTAAGGTACTAAGCCTATACTCCACCCCGGTATAAGCGTGGGTCCTTACAGGGTGGCACTGGGCTCGCCTCTATCAGCAGGCATCACCATGGAGTCTTTCGGCAGAAAATATTTAAATAATGCACTGCACCAACCAAAATGTTTCCTAAGACACGTTGAAGACACTTTAAAAAAAAAAAAAAAATGTTGTACTAAACTGTACCAATTCCTGACACACCATAATGGGTACCATCAGAACATTCAGTTCGCCAGTGATTTATGAAATGTGCCAACAGGACATTGGGACATTCTGATTATAGTAAACTTATGCATATTTTTCTATATTTGAACCCTAATAGTTGTCACTAACCTGTGCAACCCAGCATAGTTCCAACCGCTCACTGTTAGAGCACATATGGAATTATATAAATGCAACCTCATTGTACTATTGACCTATCGCCCTTGAACTTTGAAGAAAAACAGTCAAAGCAAGAGGCAATTCAATGAATTGACCAATATAATTGAATGCAGCTCATTTCTTCCATCCTTTGACTTAAATATATTGTCCTTAGGTTCGTGTCTGAAGAACAGTTTTAGACCGACAGCTGTTGTACCTTTCTATCTGCGACAGGAGCAGGCTGTTATTCCTTCCCATACATAACACTTTTAGGCTTTTTAGGCCTCAGTCCAGAAAGTTTCCTAAGAGCAGGGCATTTTAGGAGATTATATATATTATATTAGTCAGCTGAACACACAGTACAGTATAAAATGTAAACAGAAGTGGCGAAATTGTGAGATATTGGAGTGGGAAGTTGGAACGAGCAACAAAAACAGTGCAGTAATGCCAAGTCTACAGTATGCAAAATTTGCCACTAAGTTTATGTTTATTCACTAAAAACATGCTTTTAAAATCATACTGTGAATGATAACTTTACTGCACTGTTTTAGGCATGACACCTCAACATCAAAAGTAATAATTCTAGCAGCATATGTTTTGATTAAAACATAAATCACTGTAACATAAAAATGATTTTAAGTTGCAAAATTTATATAAAAAAAGTGTCCACAATTAACTCCACAGAATTGATTAAAACAATAAATATGAAGATATATGTACAAATGATGAAAAAAAAAATATCTATCATAATGAAAAATTGAAACTTTAGTAAACAAGTTGTTACACACAACTTACCAACAATGAACTGAAAAGAAAAGTTGTGAAATGGTACTAACATTGAAAGATAAAATACACCCATCATCCACCAAAGATGAAGGGAGGAGGATAGCAGTGACAAGAAACACTCCACAAACACAAAAATCGCAATATTTTGGGCTATGCCGTTACTCATGAAAATAGAAATATGTGAATGTGTTCACAGACATCGGCACACACCTGTTGGAGCTCAGTTACGCGTTTATATTTTCATGATTAAATGCATAGCCCAAAATGCTATATTTTCTTTGCTGCTGCCCTCCCCTCTTAAACTTTAAAGGGTAATTTTATTTCATCCTTCCTCTCTATACTTACACACAACTTGGTTCTATAGCAATTGACACAATAGATTAATTTTTACTCTTTATAGAACATAAACAAAGATTTTCTCCAATATTAATGATGCTTCAAATTTGAAAGCTGAGATATTTTTATGATCATTTTTACAATTGTGTTTTTTACATTGAACTGAACAATAATCACTCCACTGAAGTCATGTTCAAAGAGTATGCTAAATCAATAGAAGTTTTTTCATCATCATCGAGATCTTATTTCATCACATTTTATAACATGAAGTCTACTGAAACTATTTTCACAATCTTCAGAGTATCTGTCATTCTGCAACTGTTTGGCATATAATCTATACTAGACGACCCGTGCGAAAATTTCGCGAATAAAATGCGATGAATAGTGAGGTTGAATATAATGTCACCAAGTTCAGTCATTACTCTTCATACTCCATTTATCGATTTTGGTTATAAATCCAGGGAGATAAACTGCTCGAAACACAAAAAACGTATTTTAGAAATATTGAAATTTTTGCGCTTTATGGGCCGAATTACGAAAAATTCCTTTCTTAGAATATAATGTTACCACGGTGGAAACCTTAGTCTTTAATACGATATGTCATTTATCTACATCGATTAGATATCAGGGAAATATAAGGCTCATGACACAAAAATACGTTGTAGAACAATTTATACTTTTTCCCTTTAATAGTTGAATTCCAAACACTTCTTTCTTAAAATATGATTTCAGCAAAGCTGAGACATTATTCCTCACAAACATACTTGATTTATCGATTTTGGATAGATATCCACGGAGATAAGTGGTTCGAGACACAAAAAACACATTTTAGAAAATTTGACTTTTTTGCCTTTTATGGGTCGAATTACGAAAAATTCCTTTCTTAAAATATAATGTTACCACGGCGGAGACCTTATTCTTTAATATGATACCTCATTTATCTATATCGGTTAGATATCAAGGGAGATAAATCGCCCGTGACACAAAAATCGGTAATAGAAAAAAATTATACTTTTTTCCTTTAAGGGTTAAATTCCAAAAACATTCTTTCTTAAAATATTATTTCACAAAGCTGATACATTACTCCTTATAATTCTACTTCATTTATCGATTTTGGTTAGATATCCTGGGAGATAAATGGCTCGAGATACAAAAAACGCATTTTAGAAAAATTGACTTTTTTGCCTTTTAAGGGTAGAATTACGAAAAATTACTTTCTTAAAATATAATGTTACCACAGCGCAGACCTTATTTGTTAATATGATACCTCATTTATCTGTATCGGTTACATATTAAGGGAGATATATCGCTCGTGACACAAAAATGCGTTATAGAAAAATTTATACTTTTTCTCATTAAGGGTAGAATTCCAAAAACATTCTTTCTTAAAATACGATGTCACAGAGTTGAGACAATACTCCTCATAATCCTACCTCATTTATTCTTTTTGGTTAGATATCCTGGGAGATAAATGGTTCAAGATACAAAATACCCATTTTAGAAAAATTGACATTTTTGCCCTTTAAGGGTCGAATTACGAAAAATTCCTTTCTTAAAATATAATGTTACTACGGCGGAGACACATAAGATAGGTGAGAAATTGGCATTAATATCATTCCGCTAACAACAAAGAGTTACCTACTTCATAGACGGCAGAGCCACGTTTACTCTTTACTTTTCACATAAATTGCGAACACCACTTTTCAGAAATAAAACCAAAAACCTTCTGATATATGCAATTTTGTATTTAGTTTAAAAGCCTGTAATGAATTAATAAATACGGTGTTATTAGGTACCGAGTGTTTGCACAGTATGTGTGAAATGTTGGCGGTGCGGCATGTCAGACAGACAGTTATGCGTGACTCAACAAAGCATTCAGATTTATACGTTCGGTGGGTGACCAAACTTTCTACCTGACTCGGACATTCAGTGAATTTATAGTCCACCATAAATAACTAAGGCCCACTTTCCATTTGAGCACGTTTCGGAAAAGACCTGCCGAATGCCGTTAGCTATGGACAATGACAGAAAATCGACCTCAGTGCAATTTCTAAGTAGAGAGGTGAGCTTGAAGAGTGGTGGGAGACGATCCAGCCAATAGAGAAGCTACCAACAATTTACTAACATTTTGGTGTTTTTTGTTTGATCTGTGAGCTTACCAGAAGCGGTGACCTAGGCGTGCATAGCTGAGATTAGCCGAGGGTCGCAGTGCGAGGTGTACAGAGTTTTCCTCAGAGCAGAGGAACGGATGAAGGAACACTAATTCTAATACTGGTCTGGTGCAGTGGCAAGTAACCTTCACTGGGGCCGGACCACTGTATGACACGATGCGGCCTGGGGAAGCAGCCACTATGTCCCGCTGGTCAAGAAAGCTGGGCGACCCCTGTGGCACTATTCATGCGTGGGACCTCTGACATTGCCAGCAGCACAAGGGTAAAACTTCATCCGCGACGGAAACTTATGCAATCTGTTCTACCCAGTAATCGACCCTGAGATACTCCTAATTGTTTAAAATTAAAGACATTTGACGAAGTGTAATTGTTCATATCTTAATAAAACAAACCGTATGTTTGCATAATTTTACCATGCTCAAGTTTTAATAAATTATACATCCACTTTTCAGTCATCCTATTAATTCCAATAAAATGTCATGTGACTAGCTAAAGATTCATAATCATTCATAATATTCAGAATTGATAACTTCTTTTTAAATTGTAAGAACAGCATGATCCCTTCCCCTAAAAGCTGACACCACAAATATGATACCCTTTAGGTGGAGCTGTCAAAAATAGAACGATTGCAAAAGCCTTTCAGTCTCTTAGGGTGAAAACATGCCGAGCAGCTCGCGCTGTAGGTCGCGGTAGATGCTTGCCGCACAGCTCGCGCTTTAGGTCGCGGTAGATGCTTGCCCCGCAGCTCGCTGTCGATTTCGAGGTACAGCTGCTAGCGTTCAACAGTGCTTTACAAACCTTCGTAGGTGCCACACATCGCACATTGTTTGGATTTTGTGTTTATCCCGAGTATTAGTTAAGTCTGTGTAGGCTGCAATGATTCGTGCAAGTGAAAATGATAGTGATGATGATGGCCTGTCAGTAGCAACAAAGTGGTGGCTACTTTCTACAGCTACCAACAGACAGTTCAGTTCACACCCAATAAATGAACAGAGACAAACGCTAGGTGAATATCACCATTTGTATCAAGAACTGAAAATCACCCAGATAGATCCACGCATACCTGCAAATGACACCAGAAACTTTTCAGTACATTTACTCCAAAATCGTGGACGAACTAGAAAAGTCAATTATCTATAACAATTACCACACCAACCCAATACACGCTGAGGAAAAACTCGTCGTGACCATAAGGTAATGATAATTATCATAAATAGTTATTGAAAGTAACGTACCGTTTAGATAGGATTGCAACCCATTCTCTATTTTACTTTCGTAAGTTATTACTGCCACCTGAAATACAGTAGGTTAAAATATTTTTTTTAGTCAATACACATTCTCACATTACTGGTTGTCTTTTTACCTATAAAAATAGTGTTAGAACGAAACATTGGGAATTGTTTGTTACTCTGGCGCATTCGATTGAATGGGTCGAGTGCAGTGAACGATGCCATCAGCTGTCTTGGGGTTAGAAGGTCAAATTCGGCTGCCAACTTACTTTTTGTTTAAACAGACTTTTGTTTCGCGGGGTGTGCCACTTGCACACTGAGTTTATTTGTGTGTTGTGTACATAACAAAATTATCACCCATTCAATATAAACATTTTGTGGGTTACTGAAGTTTTAAACCAGCATAAACTGTAAATTGCTAAGGACCGTTTATATGAAGTTTTACTGTTTTGCCAAATTATTAATAATTGCATTACAAATTCAATAAAAGTAAGATTTTAAAAATTTATTTAAAACAATTTCTTCACTGTTGTCCATCCAGACTAATTCCATACCCACCTACGAAACACACCACAAACTTAACGGTAAAATCCTGGACAAACTGAAGTCAAATGTTTATAACAGTTACCACAACAATCCAATATATGCTGAGTGAAAACTCGTCGTGACTATAAATTAATGGTAATTATTGTAAATAAAGTAATATACCTTTTAACAAAACATTTTCGAGTCAAATCTAAAATTTATCAATCCAAAATCAGAATTTCTATTTAAACATCAGAATTTCTATTTAAACATCAGAATTTTCCATTTCAAAATCAGTCAACAGTTTATTTTAAACAATAATTAACACGAAATATTTTATTTTTTTTACTTTCTTTAAATTTATAATGATTGTTGGACAGAATTGTCTGATGTTCCATATTCGTCGGTATATGATGTGTAATAATTTCTGAATAGTCAATCAAGTCATCAACAATAGATAATTATTTCAATTAGGGTAAATGTTGGTGGGAGCAGGAAAGGAGGAAAGCTGGGTGCGTAGGAAAATTGAAAACCGGAGCGTGCGCTGAATTGGAATTTAATTAAATATTATTATTATTATAAAATTTGTTGTAATTTATTTACCGCTGACTATCTAATTGCTTGAAACATTAACTTTTCGGTAGTTGTCCAATTTATAAAAAAAATATTTCATCAATAATTTATTTAATACAGAATGTAGCATTTTAAATGTCAGTACATTGTTAATTTATATCTGCAGTTGTATAAAACGAAATGACATCCATTAAATAAATCAATATTTAGAACAAGACAAAATTAAACAACACCACTCTGTATAATACGAAAGCCGAGCTGCGTAATCAAGTGTAGCAGCTGGATCGCATGGCCTTGACATAGCTCAGCCAATCAGCGCCAAGCAGACCTCCAGCGGCGCGCTAGGCCGCGAGGAGAAAACAAAATAGTTTGTTCTGGCATCGACCTGCAGCTGAATGGCGAGCAGCGACGGCGAGCGCGAGCGCCTCGGCGTGCGCTGACTCATTACTAACAATGTTTTTGATTCACGTGGATGAAACATCTACCGCCACCGCGGCCGCGACCTTCAGCGCGAGCTGCTTGGCATGTTTTCACCCTTATTGTTTACTATCAAATCTTTAATCATTATTTCAGTGGGGAACCAGACGAACAAGTGACTGAGCAGAAAGCTTTATTTAATATGATATGTCAAATGTTATAATGTATGAATTGATTTATTTTAATCCTGGAATATGGAAGGAAGCTGTCTGAAAAATATTGTATAATATGTTATGTTAATATGTGTTCCATACGAAGTGCAAAGATTGTTTTGTCAATGGTGGGAAAATGTGTTGATTGCCTTTCATTGATATGTTGTTTTATAAAAATATGATTTATTGGTTTCCTTTCGATTGTTATGTTGTTGTTTTCTCAAATTTTGGCTGCCGAATGGTAATGGATCTGTTGAAATGATTTCTCAAAACTGTAGTGTAAAGGTAAGGTTATTTTGGCTGTTAAGCGTTGAAAAATGATATATGTTTGATTTTTGAATGTCTTTTGTGACAAGTATGGTTTCCAAATTTTGCTTATTTTGCGTATTGCATATTCAAATCACATGTGTGTTGGTGAAGTAGATCGAATGTCCAATGTGTTTTATTTGTATTATCAGAACAGAAAGTGCGGTTGAAATTTTGTGTTTCTTTCAGTCGTTCTCAAAGTAATAGGGGTCGTGGAATTGAGCTGGTCAGGTGTTTCAAACATAGCTGGATGTGACTTAGGTCAAGAAAATCCACCAGCATGGTGCAAAATGTTAATTTTCCAACCTAGGAAACGAGCAAATTTGCAATCGAACAGCATGAACAGTTTAAAGTAAACACCGCAGTAATGGAAATTGAACAAACTTCTAGTGAAGCAAGTAACATCACTTGCCTTCCAAGCTATGAACACATTAACCAACCCATAAATCCTCCCCAAAATCTTGCGAATGAAACTTTAACGGCTCAGTCAATATTTTTGATGGTGCAACAGTTATTGAATTCCATCAAAAAGCAAATGAGCGACATGAATGATAAATTTACTGCCCAGAGAACAGACATGAATGAAGCATTGACTACTATTAGCAAACAGCAAAAAGTATCTAAAGAGCAAATAAGTGTTCGGACAGCGGAAATTAATGAAAAGTTCAATTCCTTAAATGACTAAATTTTAACAAAATTGGTCGACTTTGAGAATAAACGGGTTGAAATAATGGCACAATTTAAAGTAGATTTGCTGAAAGAAGTGTCGGAAATGGTTAATTGCCAGGTCGAAACATTGCAGTCCTCTGTTATGAGTGAAACAAAGATTCTCTGTGTACGATGAAATGATTATGTAATCAACAGCGAGGTCACACGAACAAAAGAAGCCATTTTCAGGGAGAATGAAAGAAAAGGCCTTTATTTAAATAGCTAAACAGAATTTAATGCATTGTCAGCACCTAGAAAGATTTCATGACAAAAATTAGAGCTTGTAAATAAATCCTAAATAAACTTTTTAGGTGAAGAATGAAATATAACCATAAATCAAACGGATAGAAATCTGAAAATTTAATCAAATGAAAGCTAAAATTAAGTAAAGTAATAATGTAGTAACAGTTTGGAACCAAATTTAAACTTAAAGAGTGAAAAATAGGATTTTGGTGTGTAATCTTAATTGACACATGTAAAAACAGAATTAAGAAATAGAAATAGTTAACTGAGAATTAAATTCCAAGAAGAATAAGACAAATTTATCAGATTGTTGTTTTAAATGAAGAGAGTAATAACTAATAGAAAGAGTTTATTTCCTTGGTAGTAAAAGGTGCACCTCCACAATTTATTATAACAGTTAAATAAAATTAGCCTTAGAACAAATCCTTATACCAAATTAAATAGGAAAGAAAATTGAAACTCTTCAAATATATAACTATGGGGAGACTAAAAATCTTTAATATTAAAGATTAAAAATAACTGAAATAATCATCTTTCTCATGCCAGAGTTTAATGATGAGGTTTAGAAGGAATATTGTCAAGGATTAAAGTTCTTAGAAGAAACCAATCTACCAAATACTAAGGTTTCAGCAACATCTGAATAAAAATAAGTATCAGGATTCTGAAAATTTTGCATTCCCATTGTAAAAGTTTCCAAGTAAAAAATGCCATAAACATTTCCACATGTTCTATGATTGATAATAAGGATTTTAATCTAATGGATATAGGGTCAGAAAATTTTATTTAACACATTAATTCAGTTTGAAAAATAAGTTATATTTTACATGTGGTCAGAATGAGGAAAATTGTTAGTCAAGTGACATCATGCAACCGACCATCAGACATGCATAGATATAGATTTCAAGTAAACAATAAAAATACACCTGTTTAAACAAATAAACAAAAACTAAGTACAGTAATATCTTGTCAACATATAAACAAAGATTATAACGAAAGTTGGAACTCGCAGGTGAGCTCCAAGTATGCCTTTTTGATAAGTAAAGAAATTAAACTTCAAAACTAAAATAGATACAGAGTTAAAATTAGGCTGAAATAAAATCTAATCAAAAATAAGATAATTCAAAAATACCAAGAAATTAAAAATACATTTCAAAGAATAAAAATGGGATTTTAGGTTACCAGGTTTGAATAACATCACAGAGGTCGAAAGCATGATTATAAAATGAAAATTTATTGAAAGCAGAATAAGGATAATCAATTTTTAATAAAGAAGAAGAAAACCTCATTTAAAACCACGTTTAAATATGAAAATTATGATTTTTTTGAAGTAATTTAAGGCCTGGAGGGAATAATGGGGCTGAGATGCAATTAAAGGTTTTGAAAGATTACATCTAAATGAAAATATGCACTGATCCAAACTATATACCAAATAAAATAGAAAACTAAAAGGAATTGTTTGATATGCATAATTTTGCAATGGATTAATAACCTTAGAAACTATAGACAGATAAATGAAATCTTCAACTCTCCCACTTTAAAAATTAATAATATTTAAATGAGCAAATATACAAGGAAATTTTCATATCAGAATTTCAGAAAGATAGGCCAAAACTAAAGCAGTGTGGAAAAATATTGTAATGGGACTTCACAGGCTTGTCTGATGAAACAAGAAAATTATAGATGGTCACAGGGAGTAGCTATTTAAGCCCAGGCATCTCTCCCATTGTGGCCAGATGGAGAACAAATTTCAACCATGTAGGCTAAACCTATGCCACTTGGCATAACAAAGTGGGACTTAGAATAATTTGGCGCATAAATAATGTTCAGTGACAGAAAGTAACAAAATTTAGGAAATTTTGTGGTGATGAACACTGCTTTTAAGCTCACTCTAATGGAGTTTGGAATTGTGATAAACATTGCAAGAGTGTTGCTTTATGTGTCGTGTATGTTTGTATAAAGGATAACCTACAAGGAGAAGAGTACGATTACGGTCAAAATTAGAATAGTGTTATCTGTGATACCAGTATTAAATTCAACAATTTGTGAGAACATATTGACTTTTAAATTTGCGTTTATTGTTTTATTATTGACTTTTCCACCGGCATCTCTTGTGGTGTAAATTACAAGTAGATTGGCAACATATTATGAAAGAACTTTGCAAAAGGATTTATCAGTAGTATCAGGATGAGGAATACATTCATGGTAATACTTAATGGTTGAATCTCTATACCCAAAAAGACATTTCATCATTACAATGTCCTTGTTTTAGAGGGGTGGCACTGAATCACAGTTCAAAAAAAAATTGAGCACAATGGGTTACATTATTTAATGCGGTGTGTTCTTTTTTTCTGAAAAGAGTGTGATGAGCAATTTAAAAAAAAGGAGGAATGTGTGATATGCTAAAGAGGTTGAAAAATTACTAAAATTATAAAAGCACCAATTTCTCTTCTTAAAATAAATTTTCTATTAAATAATTTCAAACATATTGCTCCACATAATTTCATTATTTATTAGTATCAGATCACTAATTCTGAATCAGACATGTGAATTTTACACATTCATCAGATTTGATTTTTTTCCCCAAAAATCTAGATACAAGGAACAAACAAATTAATTTACATTTCTTGTGAGACATAGCTAACAAGTTTGAAATGGGTAAAGAGGATATAATCTTCAACTATTACACTGGCTCATGTAAAAGTGACTAGAGTGTGGGGAGTAGAACCATTAATTCAGTTGATATATACAACTGATAGTATTAAGTCCAGCAACAATGGAACAGGAAAAATTTTGTGAAGTGATATCAGTATGAAAAAGAAAGATAAAGTAGATCCTTCATCCACCAAAGTTGAAAAGGGGACCAATTTTAACTGCTGATCTAGCTGCTGATTACTTGTGCCTATAAGTTTTTATAGTGTTTTAAGCTAGTTTCAATCTGCTTTTAACATGCAGATTTCATTCAACGAGATGCCTACTCACCCGAATTTTTTGGTGTCAGCATTCATCATAGCAAGCTGCATTCGACGACGGGTTACATCCAGCGGATAAGATACAGATTGTGCTACAGCTCCTGCAAATCCTCCACACAGCAATTTTGCAGGAACTGAAAGGACAAGTCCTCCTGTTTGATAACAAAGAATTCAAGTTAGAATTTGCTAGGCACGTTTATACTTAATTTTGTAATGATACTGAGATGTCCAATAAAATGGACTGAAAATCATTTTAAGAACCAACATTGATAAGAACTTAATACATAATTCTAATCTAGTTTCCTTTTAATTTGAGGAAGTTAATCCCTCTAGTGGGTTTTAATATTCACTTAGTGAATGACTAAACCTGCATATTTTAATTGTATTTAACCTCACTGTAATAATATTCTGAGAGACAGTATATGTCAACTTGGGTCAGGATATTTTGAACAAAGAATATTTCGAGTTACATTAGTAAATAATACTTGCAATAAAAAATGTACATTTATCGACTTTACTTTTGGAGGATATTAGCTGGCTTCATTTAGTCAGTTCCAGGTCCCGAATTTTCAAATGATAAATCAAAATCATATTTATCACTGAGAAAAATCAAATCTAATAAGGGTGTGAGTAAAATAAGAAAAATTTGTCATTTAATGTTGCTATTCTGACAACAGAAATAAGATACTTTAAATTTTACTTTGTTCATACTGGCAATAGAACTCATAGTGAAAATGCACATTTATTTTACAGTGAGATGCATAATACAATACTTCTATACATCCCTTCATTACATTTCCCAATCAAGTAAATTAGAACAAGAAAACATGAAAGCTTCTGGGTAAATCTTAAAAAAGTGTATTTCATTAATGTTCAACATAAAATTAAACTAAGGACATTCATAAATAAAACTAATCCATACTAAATTTGTATTTCAAAATCTCCCTCTTCTCCTTCCAATTAAAAAAATCTTAAATATTATGTAAAATCAAGTAATTTGTTATTATATTACACTGATTCTTTAAGTTATATAAATAAATTTCTATGTGCTTGCACAGTAAAATTAATTTTGAAAGTACACTGAATTTCTGAAGGCTGGTTTATAGTTCTTCAAAATACAACATACAACCCATTGCTGTATTATAAATCACATTACTCAAAAATATGATGCCCTCATATCTGGCAGCAAATAAATGTTAAGAGGGTTTAATTCTAGATCATAATACCGTTATGCCAGTAGTGCTACAAAATTAATGCAAATCTCCGAAAACGTTCATTATTTCCTTTGTTGTAACGTGTTCCTGACTTATCAGCTTATCGCGGTTGCAAAAATTCACAAGAAATTTAGATAAAATATTTTCCAAAGCTTAGTGACAGATACACTGCACTACGTAGAATCGACAGAGAGAATAAAGTGTTTTCGCTGCAAGTAAATACCACATTTCTATGGCTTTTACAAAAATTTTCTCCTGAACCACACCAAAATTTGACCTAACCACAAATGCTAGGAAGAAAAAACTGACCATGGTATTGGCAAAAAGTGTTTACAGTGTTTTATTGATATCATGGTCTAGAATTAAACTGTTATGGGTTTCTTATTATTTCTGAAAATGCTTTTTTTTCTGATAGTATATAATGATAACAAACGTCAGTTGTTGTTCATTATACTACTTTGTGTCACTGTATGGTAAGTACTTATGTTTAGTTATTGGAAAGACGAATGTATATTACCGAAATTTCATGCTGTTCTTCTGCCTACACTGAATGGTTTTCACTGTCAACTCCTCTATTTACTAGCTACTTTTCAGTTATATTATTGATTTTGTTACAAACCAAATTTTCTAGATATTTTTATATTCAATATACCAAGTGATTAGTGCTGCCACAGTTCCAACTTAACAATCTTGAATTCAATTAATCTTGTACCAAGAGTCTAATTCATTTCAAAATCCAAAGAATAAAGTTACAGCATACATGCATGAGCTATGATCAACAAATTTGAGAAATATCTGGCGGGTCAGTGACTCTTGAGTTACAAGAATTATGAATAATAGCAGGTGAACTTGAAACACACCAAAACCTTTATGTTCAAAAACATTTGTCAGATCATTGCTGAAATGTGGTAGTGTGGTATGGTACATTTTGGGTATCAAATACAGGAGTTGGAGACAGTAGCTTAGCTAGGTTAACAAGCGCCCCAGTGAAAAAAAAATTTTGGGTCCCCTGAGCTGAGATTGTGGGCCCTCTAAGCTTAGGGGTCCTGGTGTACGGCACCACCTAGCCCTCCGATAGCTATGCCACTGGTTGGAGGGAGTGTAAAGAAAAGCTGCTAGATTTGTCTCTGGAAATTACTGCAGAACAAAATCAGTAACTGATATGATACATGAGCTAGAATGAGATTCATTGAAAGACAGGAGGATGGTGAAGAGAGTCATGGGAGTGTACATGGCATATGATGAGGCATGAAAAGACATTGGTGGAAGAATTACCAGTAGTGCTTGGAAGGGAAAAGATGACCATGATCATAAACTGGCACTCAATTTTAGGCGTAAGGGTGTGCGAAGATTTAATGTCATAGGTAAGAACATCAGGGATTGGAATAAATTACCAAAAGAAATGACAAATAATATGCCAAAAACATTAAAAGAGTTAAAATTAATAAGGGGCATAAGTATACTGGAAAAGAAAAGGGAAATAATGGGTGTGCAAGGAAATTGCTACCAGAGCCCATTGCCCATTGCAATTAATATTAATTTTTTTTAAAAAAAAATTGAAGGGTTTCAAACAAAGCAATGCCTATAGAGGCCACATCACTCACACTTTTATCTAATAAAAAAGGAACTGGGCACTCTTTAAACTGAAAACAGTAAACAGGTGCAAAAAGTGTATAATTGGATGCTGAAAATATATTCCAGCATAACTGAAATAAAAATTGACACCATCCAGGAACTAAAGAATGGTTTTTAAATGTTCAACATCATCAATAAGTAATAAAAAAAGATTTCCTTCCAGAATCCACTATCTCCTACAAAACTGATTTGTTCAGGATGCATTAAGATTCAAAAATCCCATTGCTAAAAGATCAGATTAAGTATTTGCAAATTCCCAACTTTGTCATCTTCTTCTTCAACAGTTATTCTTTGGATTGGTCTGTGTCAGTCCTCCATTCACCTCTACTCTCCGTCATCCTCTTCATATCAACATATCTCCCACAACCAACATCTTCCATTATCTACTGGATGTATTTTAACCCTGAAGTCCCTCAGTATCTTTTTACTTCTATATTCAGTAGTATTTTCAGTAAGCTCTCATGTCCTAAGATATGTCCAGTTAATATTGTCCTCTGCCTTTTTATACTCTTCCATATAGTATTATATTCTCTGCCCATCTGAAAATCTATGTTACATTATAACATCCTTTGGTAGCACCATTTCTCAAATGAAATTAATCTTATTTTCTCTTCATTCCCAACTATCCAGGTTACACATTCATAAACCTAAGCTTTTAATAATCTCTTTCTTGTCATACAACTGATTTTATTTGTTAAAAATATTAATTTCTTTTTGTCGAACATTTTTGCTTGAATAACAGTACATTTTCTCTTTTACTTTCTACTCCACCATCGGTGCAATTCCCAACCTCCATGCTTCATTTTTGGATCATTCACATGGCAGGTCTGGATGTGCACACATCTTTCTCCCTGCCATGTCTCACCTCCTGCATGACTAAGGTTATTAATTAAAATGTGAATTATGTTTTTTTTAATGTTTCTGTTAATCTGTGGTAAGTGACAGGTAATATTTTACTATCCTGTCTTACTTTCAGTGCTTAACAACTGTTTCACTGTCACCATTACACAATTCTTCCTTATTTTGTAATTTTTCTTCCCAGGTAGCAGAATTCTTGCACATACATCGATGTTTCACCATTAATGATAATTTTCACCTTCGATTCTTTATATTTATCACATATCATACAAAATTTTGTATTTGCTTGTAATTATTTAAAATACATTTCTTAGAAATGTATTTCTTAGAAATAGTGTTAAATATGAAATTTTTCACCACCACCAACCAAGTTTAGAATTCCCTCAAATTAATGTCAGTTAAATATCCTGAGTTAAAGAAAGACTTTAATTTTGCATAATGATCTCCATATACAATATGAGACTGCCTTTAAATGTTACTAGTAAAAAAGGCTGAACTGTCTCATGTTCACATTTCAATAGGGGTATAACAAAAATTGTGATTTATTAAAATGGCATCTAAATTATTATTGTCTGCATAACATGGTGAATACATCTATTAAAATAAAACTTTCAAATGTAAAGATAAATTTGATTTTCAACAGAAATTTATATAACCTAGGTTTCTCTAATAGTGAGCATGATTAAAATAGAGAAATAAAATAAAAATGGGTGTTCTAAAGAAAATGACAATATAGTTTTGGTGAGCTTATTAGTGAGCCGTGCTCGGCTCGTATTATGTGTTTTCTTCTCTTCCGCTCGTGACTGTCTTCTGTCCCTAGTTCTCGGTGAGCCCGCGTGCTCGTTTCTCCGTTAGAGAGCGCTGTGGCTCCTTGCTGCCCTCTATCGGCCGATAGAGTGTATATAATTGGGGACACGGAACCGCTGAGGGGAGTTAGTCGGAGGCAGTTAGTCGAGGTCAGTCAGTCGGGGGCAGTTAGTCGGAGGGCGGTTAGTCGGAGTGAGCCAGTCAAGCAGTCAGCCGGTCAGTCGGAGGCGTCGCCGTGATGCTGGAGGCCCGGTGGGGCAGCGGGGTCCGGGGTTGGACCAGGCGGCCAGGGAGGCAGTCAGTCGTTCGGTCCTGAGTGGCCATGACGCTGGAGGCCCGCAAAGCAGTCGCTTGATGGCAGCGGTTTTGTTGGTGGCGTCTGGTACTTCCTTGTGTGGCTGTGACGCAGTGAGGTCTTGTGGCTTGACCGGGCGGCCAGGAAGTGCTACATCTGGTGGATTGGTGTGTCCACCGCGACTGTTCCTAGTTCGCTTGGGGCGAGGGAATATTTGTAATATTGCCTGTCAACTCCAACTACAAGAGTGTCGCCTACGGCTTCCTCTTTAGTGGTCTGGCTCATCTGTAAAATTGTGTTTGGTACTACCTGCAGACTTGTTACATGCTGGTAGATTAGTGCGAGCCAGTCTGGTTATTTTCTGTTATTTGATATAAGTGAAATTGTTTGTGATTACAGGGTTATTCAAATTATAATCTGCAAGCTCAAAGTTTTTATGCATTATATTGTATCATATTATGATTACAGGGTTATTCATATCATAGTCTGCAAGATTGCAGCTTGTGTTATTTGGTATTATATTCTCTGTAAGTTTTGGCATTGTCCTTGATGATTATAATAAAATGCTTAAAACAAGGCTTGGACTGATAACCATGCTTCCACACACTTCCCATTGAGTCCTTGTGGCTAATAACAACTACCTACCACTTCAATTAGGCATTAGGATGTTAAAATATTTCTTAATTTGAATGTGGTACAGACGAGCATGAAATTGGATAACATCAGTAGACATTGTGCAATTGTTAAAATAGAACATTCACTATCAAGCAGCAGCTGTTACATTAGAAAATAATGCAACCATGCATAAAGACAGCATCAGTCGGCTGGGAACTGGATCTCGACTATCCCCACATGTCGATGGAGTGGAGGACATGTTTAAGACCACTTTCAAATGCCAGAAGCACTCTCTTGCAATCATCCCATCACCACAGTTGGGAGACGCAGCAGCAGCAACCAGATATTACTGTCAGGGCAAATCCACCTCCAGCTACTACAGGTAGAGTTTGCTGTGAATGGTGAAGTGAGGAACTGGCCGAATAAAAATGTAGATGAAACTTGTAGAACATAAGTTCCACATTGTAACTAATGCAGAGTTTATTTGGGCTACTAGGCACCCATCAAAAACGTGTGTATCTTATCCGTCTGTAATGGTAGTAGTTACCCAAGACACCACACCATTGTCTTTAGTCACAAGTTAGTAAACGATCACTGGAGTACCATGAAAATAGAATCAAAGCGTTACATATCACATCTAAAGCTCAGTTCATATGTATCCTTGCAAGTACCTGTACAGCTGTAGAAAGTTTTCTTAGGCATAGGAAGAGAAATAAACTTGCTGATAATGTGCTGCTCATAGCTTGATTTATCCTGTAAATGCTCCTATCGATGACAGCTTAAAATAGAACCCAGCAACATTGCAACTCTACACTCAGCCATTCATTATCTTAGAGGCCAAACTTGTCAGGATTCCCTGCTTGGTCTGCTAGAATTAGCAGGATCACTACATAGTGAAGAAAATTTATGCATTACAATAACTTTTTTGGTGAGGAATAGTGGTTTGTAATGTTAGTGAAACACCACTTAGACATAGCATTTCCCCATAAATTGGTATATTAAAAAAAATGGATCCTGGATAACAGCTGCAATTAAACCCACATTTCCTTAAACGTGCCTCTCATACACCACCCTGTGTATGTAATCTTTATATATAAAGATGAATGTATTTTTGTTTGTTTGTTGGTTTGTTTGTTCTTCATACAAATCCACAGTTTTCATCCGATCTCGATGAAACTTTGCACACTTATCCCTTGAAACAAGGAGAAAAATACTGTCTACATTTGGTTGAAAAATTATCTGTATAAATAACACATGTTGTGTCATAACTTCGAAATACGGCGATAGACAGACACGTTGGATGTGGACGTCTCCAGACTGTGTTTCCGTGTAGTGAACTGGCAGCTCAGTGGCTAAAGAGCTTGCTTACGAACGTCGTGGTCTCCGGTTCAAATCTCCGTCGAGGCTAAGATGTTTAAAAACTGTTTTTCATCGTAAGAGTCAGGCCTGGGCCGTAGGTTATTTGGATTGAATGTTAAACTGTAGATATTATAAAGTTAGGGGTGCAATGCGAGGCAAATCGTAGGTAGTCTTGCAATTTTGCAGGTGTACACTTTTTTACGTTATAATGATCCCTCAGGTGTTGTTTGCAGTCATTGTGTGAGTGTGAACCACAGTAATACTAATATAAATACGGAAGTAAGTCTCTGTCTTTTTGTTACGTTTTGACGACTATATGGCTATATCGTTGTGATGGAATTTTATAAGGAAAGCTGTATGAAGGGCACAGGATATTTTTTCCAGTATGATTAACAGTTGTAGTCACGAAATTTTGAAATCTTATCAAATAGTGACAGAAATATGTTGGAAATTGATTCTCTTCAAGAGGCAGGTTCGACGGTAGAATGATATAGTGATAGCTTTCCTGTCATAATATGCCGACTCGATATTGTTTGGGACCAATCCTTCATTACCAACAACTTTTATATTTAATTATGGCAAAAAAATTCTTAATCAACGCATACGAAGTCGCGGGTACGAGGCTAGTATTCACTATAGAAAGTACAGAATAATGTGAAAAAAAAATTCAAAATGAATTTATTTTCAATTACTCTGGTAAAAGAAAGCTTCCCCCTTTGTGAGTTGTAATGAAAAAGAGGAAACACTATAGAGCTACAGTAAAATACTTCACGAGTGCAATTGTGAGAGATTAACAATCATTTCTTAATAACAAATATTTTTACTATCAATTTAACAGTTTCTCCAGAGAAACTACTGAAGAAATGTAAGAAAGGAGATTTTCCCACTATATGGTTGCATTCAAATCTTTACAGGTGTACTGACAAATTGTGTTGTAGAAACAAAATCTCGAGTGTTGACTCCATTGTCTTTGTCAGGCATGAATCCATTTGTACTAGCTGATGGACCGACAGCTACTGACTCTTTAGCTGTTAATCTATGACAAGTACAGATGGATTCAAACAATTAAGACTGCAGCACAGTTATTCATTGAAATATCGAGTTTAACACACAATGGTGGTACATCCCAGATGATTTAATTACTCAAGAATGAAATCAAAATTTAGTAAATAACTTTGAAACAAAATTTTTAGGTTTAGAGATTCAGTATAATCTTAAACAGGAAAAGTCCAGTATTTAATCTAAAAATTAAATCTAATGTGCATTATGTCTCTTCATATTAACCTAGGATAAAAAATATACTGAAACACAAAGTACATTTCTTTTAATTCACAATTAAAATAATAAATTACATTTGGGGGTAAATCTTCAGAAGCATTAAGTATCTTCAAAATTAATAACTAGCAATAAATTAAAAAAAGGGAAATAAATCACAAACCACAGTAAATATGAAAATATTGAAGGCTTTTAATTCTTACAATGCCAACAGTCGAAAACAAAGATTTGACTCGGAAATTAAGCATTTCAATAAGTTGCTAACAAGTCAAGCTTCTGAATAATCATTTATGATCTATCGTTACTGGAAAAGAAGAATATTTTGATGTTGGATAAAAATGATAAGAATATTCAATTTACAAATTAGTACATTTAATTTACATAAATACTGATCATCATTTATGTTTCACATGTCGAATACTGTTTTGTACTTAATGTACAATTTATGACAAATACCGCTTTGTACTTAATATACAAGAATGAAATATATATCAATGTGACTTAGTTTTCTTCATTAGTGATTAGAGCTCAGAATGGTAGGAAAACTGAATGCCAGGAACCGGAAGAAATTTGATCATGGCCATTTGAAGGAACCATCACCTTGATTAATTTCAGGAAAAAATGAAAAACCAAAAATAGGATGGCTGGAACAGGGATCAGACCATATCCGCCTGTTACTTAAACATCTTGATTGGTTTAGTATATATATCAGACACACAGTTATAGCTTTCTACATGCCCTCCACTAACATATACACATTTTTGGTACTATTATCAATTTTTAAATTCCTTCTTCACAAAAATTTGTTGGTTGTGAAGGTGTATACAGTCACTCATACATGAAGATTTTTACCTCTGTATCACTGTAATTTTTTGTTCTTCGTTAATATTATACTAAGGTATACAAATAAACAACATACTTATGTTTCTTTTTTTCCATACTTTTTTCACTTCTGCTGGCCAGCCTGAACACTTCTTTTCCAGAAGCTCATGCTTATTTTGAAAGCTGCTTTTGTTTGAGAGGCATGGACAGTGATAGAGTCCTCTCTTACAGAGGCAGCACCTCTGAACTCGTAAGGTGGGTACTGCCTTGCCTGGACAAACTGGTTACCAGACCTCTGTCAAGTAACTAATTTTCCTTCTTTTCTATCCATTTCCCACCCCCTCTACCTCCTCCCACATGAACCATCACTCAGCAAAGCTGATTTTCAAGTGATGTGTAATATCAACGAGTTTTTATTCAAGTTTTTTTTTTTTTTTAGTTATACTAGCTGGTACCCAAGACATCGTTCGTAAAGAATTTGTATTGACAGCTACCGAAATCTAACCACCATAGTGCAAGATGAGAGACTCGATGCTATTACCACACACAAATGCCAGTCATCTGCGCAATGTAGTTCAGGCAGAAAAGTAAATTATACGGACACACGTCTTTGGTCAAAATTCGAAAATATCCTTGAATCCCACACACTCACTGTTACCGAAATTCGACCAACCTTGTGATCGACGGGTGACTCTGTGCTACTACCACACAAAAACACCAGTGATCTGCACTAGATATTTTGTCTGAAAAGTGATACACCATGACACCTGTGTTTTTGGTAGAAATATGAAAGTGGCGCAGGTCGACCACTTTCAACCACCATATCTCCCAAACCCCCATAGCTACCGATATCTAACCATAGTACACAATAGGAGACACGATACCACTGCCACACACAAACACCAATGGTCTATGCTTTGTAGTTGTGGCAGCAGAGTGACATATATGGAGACACATGTCTTTCGTCAAAATACGAAAATATCCTTGATCAGCCACTTTCAACCACCATTTCTCCCACACTACCACAGTTACCGAAATTTGGATAATGTTGTTATCGACAGGTGACTCTTTCCTACTACCACACACAAACACCAGTGATCTGCGCTAGATAGTTTTCGCTGAAAAGTGATACAACATGACACAAGTGTCTTTGGTAGAAATATGAAAGTGCCGCAGGTTGGCCACTTTCAACCACCATATCTCCCACACCCCCATAGCTACCGACATCTAACCACCATAGTACATGATAGGAGACATGATACCACTACCACACACAAACACCAATGGTCTATGCTGTGTAGTTGTGGCAGCAGAGTGACATATACGGAGACACACATCTTTTGTCGAAATACGAAAATGCCCTGCATCAACCACTTTTAACCATCATATCTCCCACATCCCCACAGCTATCGACATTTGGCCAACGTTTTGCACGACAGGAAAATTCATGCTACTTCCACACACAAATACCTGCGTTCTGTGCTAGGTAGTGGTGGCTGAAAAGTGAAATATGGGAAAACACAAATATAAATATATATATAAGATTTTGTATTTATACAAAAATTATACTGAAATATATTTTACTTCTTCCACTTGTGTGGACCTGTTAGCACAATTTGTTTCCAATTTTACAATGCTTGGATTTAGGTGTTTAAACTACTGTGCATCACTTTGCGCCTGTAGTTAGCTGCCAGCCACCAACATGCAACTAGCTCACTCTATTGTTGAAGAAGGGATATAAACCTAAAAATTTCAACACTCATTGTGTGTATGTTTTTTATCTGTATTTTGATGCCACTGAAACCTTCAACTTTAGTAAGCAGGAGTTATTCTCTTATCCAAATGTTTAATTTATGTGCCTTATAGCACCTTTGTTACCTAACAATAACATATAAAGGAAGACTTGTACCTTGGATCAAAACTAATACACAAGTAAAGATACGTTCTCATAATTTCTCATGAAATTTACATTTAAATGTAGATCAAATACTTTAAGGATACAGAAATAAATACTTTTTAAAATATCTTCATTATGTAATCACTGGTACAAGATCCTAATGTACCACTGATCACAGCGTAGTGTACCTAGAATCACTCAATATATCTCAAATAATGAGACAGTGGTTAAAAACAAACAATAAATCAATTTAAATTCCCATTTTCATTTTACTTTAACAAGTTTTTAAGCACAAAACAAAATAATTTAAGTTTCACTAATGTCAACAAATTTAACGTAAGTCGTCAAAGTTGAGATTAGTTTTTACTTAACATTAAAGTTAGAGAACATGACCAGGACCCAGAACCATCCTAGAGTTCTTGCACAGCCACTTCTTGTGGTTTACATAGTTTTGGCATAATACCTTCGTCTACAACTTCAAACTCCTTCTGATTGTTTTAGAAACTTCAACACATTTGTATAACAGAATCTGGTATTGTTGACTGTGTCAAACTTTAGACATAATTTGTCCTACATAATGCTCCGGCAAACCTTTCTATATGGTAAACATCGCCAATAGTTTTTTCCCATTCAAAAAGTTTCCCTTTCATAGTTAATTTGTTATTAAATCTCTAATACTTCTCAATTCATGATACCTAATCTTTCTGTGACAGTATCATCTTCAGAAATCAAATTTATGTCTTCATTCTCAGATTAACTTTCAAACTTTAGTTGATTCTTGGTTGCCCGGGTGGCGCCGCGTCATGTTCATTGTAGCCAACGTTTCGACACTCATTCTGGGTTCTTCTTCCAGGGCAGAACTGACTCTGGCAGCGGAAACCTACGATTACTTTCAAACTTTAGTTTCTTTTTGTTTGTTTTTGTATGAGAACCATTCTGTTTGATTTTTAGTTTTTCTACTTTTATCTGTATTTCCTCTTTTTCAGTACTCTCGGCATTTTTTACCTCCTTGGTTTCCTTCCTCTTTACACGTTATTTCTAGCTACAGCCTTAGAGAAGGGTTGGATTGATCTTCTCTTAAGATACAGTAGACCTGATACTTAATTTTCTTCACCTAGAATTCTTGTATCATATTACTTACCAATAAGCAGTGTTTTAGTGGGACAATGAATCAAAACAATAACAATAACCATAATCATCATCATCATCATCAGACATTTCCACCTTTGGGGGTCATCCTGCACAACCTCTTCCATATCTTGCGGTTATTTGAAGATGTTTACTCCACCACTTTTCTCCAAAATACTCCTTTAGCCTCTGCGTCTTTCTTCACTTGGTCCATTCATCTTGCCCGAGGTCTTCCAAATGGTCTCCTTCCCTTCCCGCTGTTCAGCAGTGTTAGCTTCGGCATCCTCTCCTCCTCCATACTCATAACATGCCCCAGCCATTGCAGTCTTTTCCTTGTTAACATATTTTCTAAAGCTTTCACTTGTGATCTCTCCCTGATGTTTTCATTCCTGATTTTATCTTTTCTCGTGACTTCCCTATCCCTCTCAAAAACCTCATCTCTGCTGCTTGCAATCTGCTAATATCTCTCTTTGTCAAAGTCCAGGTTTTGGAGCCATAGGTCAGTATGGGCTGGTAATATACTTCATAGAGAAGAATTTTGGCTTCTTTCCCTATGTTCCCCTCCAGATTACATGCTTTATCTGATGATACAATTATCCACTCTTCCTTACTCACTGACCTATTTCTGCCTCCATCTTTCCATTGATAGCTACCTTGATTCCAAATGATTCTGCCCATTCTAATTTCTTGCTGTTGAGTAGCATCTTTTGAAGGGCCAGTGTTTCTTGTTATCTTCATTATCTTGGTTTATTCTACAGGCCATTTTTACCCATTGCAGCCCACCATTTCTGTAATTCTCTTTCCAAATTCTTCTCTGTCTCCTCCCATATTATTATGTCATCAGCATATGCTGTCACCTTCAGCTCTGTTGGATCTCTGTATCCCTGGACTTCTGCTATTACTACATCTAATACTACATTAAACAGGACAGGTGACAAACTTCTTTGTCTGGCTCTTCTTTCCGTGTGAAATCATTCTGAATGTCTATGTGCACGCAATTTTCACACTTATTAATTCCACAATTCCTTCATCTATTTCTCTATTTTTTAAACCTAGCTATATTGTTTCCCTCAGTACTTTATAACAGGCTTTTTTTTATATCACTGAAAGCTTTTACTGTTTCTTTGCCATATTCCCACAATTTTCCATTTGGTATTTCTTCCACTGCCAATTCTAATTCCAGCATGCTGAATTTTTCTGTTTACCTTTCTAAAGGAGTTGTTTGCACTATCTTTATGTTTGGTTCTTTCTTTATATACGTCTGTTCCTTCCAGCAGGTTTCTGAAGTACTCATTTCATGTAGTCAGTACACCTCTTTGCATTGCACTTCACCTGATTTGTCCAGAACTTTGGTCAGCGTATCTCTAGGTTTTGTTTTCTTTTTTTTAAGAACCCTTACAATATTTTCTTATTTCCTTTGTAGCTTGTATTAAATTTATCTGGGAATTCCTCCCAAGATTTTATATTTGCCATTTTTATCATTTTTTCTGAGGCATTTGCTAACCTTTTTCCATCTCGCTCTTTTCTCTTCTGTACTGTCTTGAAACCACTCTCTCAATTCCTGTTCTTTCTTTTTACAGCTTCTGCAATATGATCATTCCACCATGGTGTTTCCTTCTCCCTCATTTTATCTGATGTTCTTCCATACATCCTTTTTGCTACATTTACTAATGTTGCTCTGTATCTTCTACATTCATCTTCTGCTATTCTTGTTTCATCCTTGGTAAATTTGACCTTCATTTCTTACAGAAATGTTTTCTTTGTGCCCCTATCTGCCAGCTTCCAACACCTGATCCGTTGGATCCTTTTGCTTACCGTTTTGACCAGGCTGAGTTTCTTACAGCCTGCTACAACCAACAAGTGATCTCCTTTTAGGTTCACACTTGGTATGACTTTTACATCAATTAATTTTGGGTGAAGACTTTTGCTGAACAGTAAGTAGTCTATTAGCCTTCTACTCTGACCATCCCAGCTGTATCGGGTAAACTTGCGACTATCTCTTTACCCATTCCAGATGTTGCCAACAACTAATGAGTTCCGTAGGCAAAAATCTAGAAGATTTTCTTCCTCCTTATTCCTTCATTCTACACAATGGCATCCCATAATATCTTCATAACTTGTTCTGTCTTTACCTACACTGGTATTTAAATCTTCTATTACGATAACCTTTCCTGCCTTGATTTCCCCTTTTAGGATTTGTATAAATTCTTCTTCCTCTTCTTCTCCCTGACTTGGAGACCATACACTTGGATGATATCTACTACCTCTCCGTTTACCGCAATCAACAGTTTCAATTTCCTTCCATTGGTGGAACTAAAGTTTATGACTTTTCCTGCCAATCTGTTATTTAGAACTATTGCTACCCCATTACTTCCCTTATCTACTTCTCCCAACCACCATAGTCTGCACCCTTTTCCTATTTCCTTACTTCCATGTCCTTTCCATTTTTTTCTCACCTAACCCTAATATGCTTATGTTCATCTCTTCCATTACACTGATAACTTCCTGTTCCTTCCCTTTTAGTGATAACTAGACGGCCCGTGTGAAAATTCCGCGAATAAAATGTGATGAATAGTGAGGTTGATTATGATGTCACTAAAGCTGAGTCATTACTCTTCATACTCCTACTTCATTTATCAATTCTGGTTAGAAATCCAGTGAGATAAATGGCTCGAAACACAAAACGTATTTTAGAAATATTGACATTTTTGCCCTTTAAGGGTCGAATTACGAAAAATTCCTTTCTTAAACTATATGTTACCAAGGCGGAGACCTTAGTCTTTAATATAATACCTCATTTATCTATATCGGTTAGATATTAAGGGAGATAAATCGCTCATGACATAAAAATGAATTGCAAAATTATTTATACTTTTGCCCTTTAATGGTCGAATTCCGAAAAATTTCTGACTTAATATATGACGTCACTAAAGCGGAGATCTTAATCTTTAAAATGATACTTCATCAAACGATTTCAGATAGGTTTCCAGGGAGATGAATGACTCGTAATACATTTGAGTAATTTTAGTAATATTGAAATTTTCGCCCTTTTATGGTCGAATTCCGAAAACTTCATTTCTTAAAATATGATAAGACCAAAGTGAAGACCATAAGCTTTAAACTGACACCTCATTCATTGAATTTGGTTAAGTATGAAGGAAGATACAGGCTTGTTACAAAAAAATACCTTATAGAAATAATATATATGATATATTGATTGTTCCAACTCGTAGTCCAGTCCTTTGTCCAGGTTGTTGTCCATAACATCGATCCTTTCTGAGACTGTGATTAGTTTTGAAAGCATGCTCCATCCACTACCAGCTTGCTAGGCTTGTCTTAGCTTCACCAGATCCTAACCATACTGTACTAAAATTATTGAAGTTACGAGAGTTGTGGGAGCTGGCATTGGCAACAACAGGATAGTCAAGATTTTGGGAATTTATCTGTGATCATTCATTCTGATTGACATTTGATTTGTGATTATTTGTCTCATATGGCACAAAAATACAAAGACAGTAACTACATTGAATCGCAATAGAAAAAACCAAATATAGGTGTTACTACAAATGTCGAATGATTGCAGCCATTTGATTGCTTCTGCGGTTGCTTCATGAATCTGGGGTGCAAAAGTAGACTAGCCTCCTAGTGTTGTACCCAGGGCAACAGGGCAAAGTTGTGACTGAATAGTCTACATCTCAGTAGGCTGCTGGACCTAGAGCATTAGCTTGTGGGTATCGCAGCAATTAGAGGACATGGAACAATAGCTTGTGGTGAAATATGAATATAAAATATAGGGAAAGTAAACCCATCACTCACAACAGATGAATGCAGTAGGGCTGCACCAAACAACAATGAACAGATCTTACAATATTTTGGTATAAATCTTAATCATGATTAGAGAAGGATACACTAAAACTAACCATAGAACTAAGCCAACCATATATTAAATTACCATCAATGTTATAAAATAAGCAAAAAAATATCTAACTGATCTTGTGTCATAAACACTAATTACAAAAATAACTAACACAAAATTTGAACATGAGCATCGTATTCTTAGTAAACTCCATTAGATTATTAAATATAAAAGTCGAAGACTAGAGTGTTTTAAGTGAAATAGATGCAACCATACAAAAAAAATTAATCATTTGAACTGGTAAGAACATATACCTGTATTTCGGGGACATGGCTGACATGTTGCTCCAGGGAAATACTTCATACACAGGAACTTCAGCTTCTCAAAACAATAGAAAGAGAATCCAGCATATGGAACCATTCCGCAGAGCGTAGGGACAAAACCTCTATACAGTGCTCGGAAACCACCTTCCTGAAACCAAGCTAGAGATAAATTTTCAAATGTTTTGCACAAAAATGAAAAAATAACCATTTATATATTACCCTTAACAGAGTGAATGACAACCATGCAACACTGGCCTGATTTTACACAGGGGAGGAGAGGACCTATTTCCTTCCCAAATTAGAACCAGATTTTTGAGACCTGTAGCACTTAACCTACAGGAGGAATGGTTGTGTTGCCATCTGTCTGTGAACTTCTCCATGATAGGGGTGGTTTTACTTGTGAATTGTGCAATTTATGAAGCATTTCTCCAATTGACGGAAACTGACTAAAAAACTGCAATCCGGATGGCTGGTATATAGGGGGCACAACTCAAACCTAGTACTGTTGTACCCCTCTGATACAGTGCGGTGGCCTTAACTGACACAGCCACACTGGTGGGTATTTTTTATTTATTTACATACTACCTCGTTCATGTTTGTAAAGAATTTTCATTGATAGTTACAGACATACAACCACCATAGTGCACAATGGCTAATACCACACACAAACACCCGTGATCTGCGCAGGATATTTATGCCTGCAAGGTAAAATATAGGGACACACGTCTTTGGTCTAAATATAAAAATGCCCTCAGTTTCAACATTCATATCTCCCACAATCCCACAGCTACCAACATTCAACCACCATTGTACACGATAAAAGATTTGAGGCCACTATCACACACAAACACCAGTGATCTCTGCTATGTAGTTGTGTTTTCAATATGAAATATAAGGACACACGTATTTGGTTGAAATAACAAAATACCCTCTGTCGACCCCTTTGAACCACCATATTTCCCACACTCCCACAGCTACCAACATGGAACCAGCACAGTGCACGATGGAAGACTTAAGGCTACTATCACACACAACTGCCAGTGGTCTGTAGTAGGTAGTTGTGGCTGAAAAGTGAAATATAGGAACACACGTCTTTTGTTGAAATATGAAAATGCCCTTCGTCAACTACTTTCCACTGTCATATCTCCCATGCACCCACAGCTACCGACATACAACTACCATAGTGCATGATGGGATACTTGAGGCCATATTACACACAAACACCAGTGGTCTGTGCTGGGTACTTTTGGCTGCAGAGTGAAATATAGGGACACACAGGTCTTTGGTAGAAATATGAAAATGCCCTCTATCCTACAATTTCAACCACTACATCCCCATTGGATTTTGAGTTAAGTCAGTAGTGATGCCAAATTCAGACTAAAATTACATCACAGGCAGCTCAAGACACCTATTACCACAAAGTCAATAATATGCATAACCATAGTTTCAACGTGGATTACACCTTTGTTACATATTTTACAGGTTTTGGGTACACTTTTTTTTTGAAGAGTAAGTGTCAAGGAAGCCGTTAGCTGTATTTTGAACATAAATGTTGAAAGTAAAATGTTTCCTACAACGGATTTTCATCTCCAGGTAAGAGTGATTTTTGTCAGCTCTTATGCCATTTTGTTGTACATGTATCCCTTAAGCTTTTGGCCAACTTTTGCATTTCTACTGCTACACGTTCATAGTAAAGAGTAGAGGAAACTGAAATGACATATTTGGCTCTTTATTGCTACTGTTAATTAATGTTAGATTATTTTTATCGCTATGAACAAAGAAGTCTCCTTTACTTTGATTTTTAGACTTCCATCCTGACTTGCGTGTGGTATTTTTTGTTTTTGAACATCTGTGCAGCAAAGCGTTGTGAGGAGTTCCGGGCACAACGAAACGTATCACCGAGCCCCATGAGTGTTTCATTGTGCCTCATGTGCAGTAAGTAATTTTTTTTTCTTTCAGAAATGGTGCAAAATTGAAAGCACAAAACTAGCAAAGGGATGATGACATGAAGACAGCAGTGGAAATGGTCAGGATTGGATGCAGTCTAAGATGAGCTGCTGAATTGAAGAATGTCATGTCAGCAGGATATGTGAAGAAAAGAAAAAAACGTGGTGAGGGTGGGGAGGAAAATATGGAAGAGGCACCTAACTATTCAGTTAGGATGGTCTTCACACTGGAGCAGGAGGAGAAATTGAAAAACTACCTCATTATGTGCTCTAAAATGTACTATGGCCTACTTATTCAAGATTGCAGAAGAGATGCATACAAAATGGCTGTGATGAACAAAATACCATGCCCTAAATCGTGGATGGAAAAGAAACCAACAGGAAATTACTGTTTTACGGTTTTCTGAAAAGGCGCCCCAAACTCAGTCAAAGAACACCTGAGGCTTGCAGCTTGTCTCATGCTAGTTCGTCGCCAAACAGAATGTAGATGTGTTCTTTAATAACTAGGAAATACTGTAAAAGCAGAACCCACAATTTCGAGATGGGACGAGGGTATTAAATTTGGGCAAAACTGCCACATCAGCTGTGCAAAAACCCCGACGAATAGCGGCTGGAAAATGCATTAAGCAAGTGTGCAAAGCTACAAGTGGAGAAAAAGGCACTAATGTGACCACAGTGTCCATAATGTCTGCATCTGGCAACACAATTCCACCAGTCATGATTTTTCCACGTGTTCATTTCAAGGAGCACCTCCAGGCATTCTGGGCTTAGCCATCCATAGCAGATGGATGATACTAGAACTTTTTGTGGAAGTTATTAAGCATTTCATTCCCCACACCTGCAGTTCTAGAGAGAACCCCACCCTATTAATCTATTACAATGTAGAAAGTCACGTGTCCTTGGAAGCTCTCATGCTGTGCATGAAGAATAGCGTCTCAGTTTTGACTTTACCTCCCCACTCATCCAACAAAATGAAATCACTGGATGTGGTTTTCTGGCCATTTAAAACTTATTATAATTCAGCTCCTGATTCTTGGATGATTCGGAACGCTGGTAAAACTGCTTCAATTTATAATACAGCATCCTTTGTGAACACAGCTCATCAGGAAAGCATGACACCTTCCAATATAATTGCAGGTTTTAAAAAAGTGGGATATATCCATTTGATCAAGAAGTTTTTACTGAAGCAGACTTCTTATGCAATTATGTGACTGATAGACGGCCTCCTACTATTGTGGATGATCAACAATCAAAGACAAATGAGCATGCTGTGCTGAATGACTCGTTCAATGTTTCCCTCCCTCAAGTAAAAGAAGGAGCAGCTTCAGACCATACAGTCATCAGTGTACTCAATCCAGGAGTGGTCCAAGTCATGCTTTCCTATCTCCTGAAGATTTTCATGGTTATCCAAATGCAAGTGAATGAAAAACTGATCTAAAGCAGAGGAAGAAAGGTAAGAGTATGATTGCTACGAGCAGTCCAGAAATGACAGCCATTGCAGAGAAGAAGCCGATTCCAATTTCCAGAATAGTGACAGCCAAAATGAAGCTGTATGTAAATCAAGTGTAACCAAAGAAGAAAAAATCTGGTAAAGACGCTACAGTTCATTCATCAGAGGACGACGAACAAGACGATGGATACTTTGAATATGCAGATACGGAAAATTTTTGCGAGTTAATATGGGTCAAGGTAAAAATTGGCAAAAATTTAAAGTACATACTCGGGTCATTTTATCGACCTCCAGATTCTGATTTAGCTAATGCGGAATACTTCAGAGAGTCGCTTAATAACATTTACAAAAAATTTCAAGGACATATATTGATCGTGGGTGGTGACTTTAACCTACCGTCGGTTAGGTGAGACACATACACATTCAGGTTGGGTGGAAGAGATAAGTTAATTACCGAAACGTTTCTAGAATCATTTGCAGAAAGATCTCTTGAACAGATGGTCGAAGAGCCAACGCGGTGCGACAAAGATTCCTCGTCCATTCTGGATCTTTTTCTAATTACCAATCCTATATTGTAGATAAAGTTTGTATAGAAGACTGCATAAGTGGTCACAAGGCGGTTGTGGTAACGTTAAACTCTAGTCTGAGTCTGAAACATGACAAAGATAAACTCGTTTTTTGCTTCGATAAGGAAAACGATGCAGGTATGGTTGAGCACTTTGCGAAGAATTTTGAAACGTACACGCTAAATACAAATGTTGAGGAACTTTGGTTTAATTTAAAAGAACTAATATGGACCGGTTTAAACCAGTTTGTTCCTAAGAAGTGTATTAAGGTCAGTAATAACTTCCCTTGGTTCAATAGGGAAGTGAAATGTTTGCTCAGGAGGCAAAGGAGTTTACATGCCGCGGTGAAAAAATCGGGGGACTCATCTAATCATGCTAAATTAGTCCAGTTGCGTGCGGAAGTGCGTAAGGCAAAGCGCGATGTGTTTAAAGAATTCCAAGCCAGGAATTTATCCGAAGATCTGATTACTAATCCAAAAAAGTTCTGGTCGTATATCAAAGTATTAAGAGGCTCTCGTAAGGTTATGCCGTCGCTGATTAAAGAAAATGGTGAATTATCAGAAACAAGCGTAGAGAAAGCAGAAATTTTGAATGATATATTTAAAAAGGCTTTCACGATAGAAAACTCAGAGGAGATACCGATATTTAACAATCGTACCGACAAAATTATGAATGATCTCGCTCTTGATGTCGAGGGAATAACTAAACTGCTTATGAATGTAAAAACCAATAAGGCTCCCGGACCAGACGGTATTCCTACAAGATTCTACTCAAGATACGCAAAGGAAATTGCACCGTATTTGATGAAATTGTATACAGTCTCTCTGGATCAAGGAAAAATACCAGCCGAATGGAAGACAGCTATCGTAACTCCAGTGTTTAAAAGTGGGAATGTTAATGATCCTCAGAATTATAGGCCGATCTCGTTAACATCAATATTTTGCAGGATTTTAGAACATATCATCTATTCAGATGTCATGCGGTTCTTGGATGAAGGTGAGCTTTTAAATCCAAATCAACATGGATTCAGAAAAGGCCGATGCTGCGAAACACAACTTGCACTTTTAATTCACGACTTGTGCCGAATTATAGATGAGCAATCCCAGGTTGATTTGGTTCTATTAGACTTAAAGCTTTTGACACAGTGCCTCACACTAGGTTACTTAGGAAACTTCGCGGTTACGGCATATCTAGACAAATATGTGACTGGGTTGCGGACTTCCGGAAGGGCAGAACACAGTGTGTAGTTCTCGACGGTGAGCGTTCATCACTTACTGAAGTGGGGTCTGGAGTTCCCCAGGGAAGCGTGTTAGGGCCTCTGTTGTTTGTCATATACATCAATGATCTATGCGACATAATCGGGGGGATGAAAAGATTATTTGCCGATGATGCTATTATTTATCACGAAATAAAAACCCAGGACGACTGCGCTTTGTTACAAGACGATATTATGAAAATAATTGGCAGTTGGAATTAAACGCTAAAAAGTGCCAAGTCATGCGTGTAAGTAAAAAGGTGACACCATTTACCTATGAATATACAATTAATGGCACTGTGCTTAGAACGGTAGATTCCGCTAAATACCTAGGGGTAACAATTAGTAATAATTTGTCGTGGAATGTGCATATCGAGAATGTAATGGGAAAAGCAAATTGTATGCTCCGATTTCTAGGTCGTAATTTAAATCAATGCACTCAGGAAGTTAAATCGATTGTATACAAATCACTAGTACGTCCTCACTTAGAGTATTGTTGTTCTGTGTGGGGTTCACATCAAAAGGGGTTAATGGAGGCCTTAGAGAAGGTCCAAAGAAGAGCCGCCCGATTCGTGACAGGTATATATAGTTGGAGGGAAAGCGTAAGTGCGATGTTGAAGGAGTTAGGTTGGGAAGACCTGGAACACAGAAGGCGTTGCTCTCGACGGAAGCTAATTGAAAAATTCACGACAGACGTATTTCGGAATGACAGCCAGCAAATATTGTTACCAGCAACATTCATATCTCGAAATGACCGCGAAAATAAGATAAGAGAAATCAGGGCCAGAACCGATTCATTTCTGTACTCATTTTTCCCACGAGCGATTAGGGATTGGAATAGAAAGGATTTACCTGGCGAGTAAACTTAAAATCCGACAGGAGTAGCTTTCGATAAAGCACTCCAGCCATCCTGATCTGGGTTTTCCATGGTTTTCCCAGATCACTCCACGCGAATGCGGGGATGGTTCCTCACAATAGCCCATGGGCGCCTCCTGCCATATCCCTTATAACCCTTCCAAACCATAACCCTTTTCGATAGGTGCAATGCACCCTCTGCCACACACTTTTAGTGAATCACAGAGTAATAATAATAATAATAATAATAATAATAAGACTAGATGAGCAGTTTTTATATGTTGAGCCCGACCATTTTGCAGAATTGAACGGTCTTCCTGTTTTAGGAGATTATGTTTTGATCGAATTCAAGAAGCCATACCAAATTTTACGTTGGTCAAATCACCAAGGTGAAAGATGAGGGGGACTACAGGGTCAAATTCCTAAGATGCAGAAAATGCAACACCTTTAATGAACCTCCTGTGGATAACATAGCCGCAGTTAATGACAAAGACATAAAGATGTTGTTGGAAAGATCTTCTGTGTCTCAGGGTACTAAAAGAAAAAGGCTTATCTCACTTGGGGTTGATTTTTGCAATTTGAACATTGGCTAAACATAAAAGGATTTCTTTTTTGTTGTTTAATAAGATCACTTGAACTCATTTTCTATTCCAGATACCTCTGTTTTTTAATTCAAATTAATTTTTTTGTGATTTATGGCATTTTTCAGCTGTTTCAAAGTAGCCCTTGCCCTGTTTCATTGTACCCAAAGCATGGGGCACAATGAAGCCAAATTGATTTTTTGGAAATTGGCCGCTCCTGGTCACATATGATTTCTATAGTAACAGTTGATGCATGTATTTCATAACTTAGATCCTTAGGTAAGAGGAAAAAATTAAAATGTCGAAAAAATAAATTCAGATTGGAAGCTATGGGCAAAAACAACTTATGTTCCATTGTGACCCACCTCTAATAGTTTAAACAGCGTGTAGAAAGAATGTTTGTTATGTCCATTTTTGTCGAACTATTTCAGTAAATTCGATATTGATAAGTTGTAATACATCTAGCATGATATAGTTAGCCCCTGAATTGTAACTAATGGATAGAGTTGTTAGTGTACCATTAGACAGGTGTAGCGATTTGTGTGTTGCCTACCGCGAGAGAGAAATGCTGCAGCAGACTTTTTTTTAATGCAACTATATGCTCATTAAAACATTAATGTGTTGCATTGGCATGTTTCTGCTGTATATGCAGCATGTTGAGCAGACCTTGGTTACTGTACAAAGTCTACTGACCATACTTAGCACAACAGCCGAAAAAAGGTTTTAAGAGGCAACTACGAGTCAAATATTATGACCATGGCTTCAAGCTGGCATAGCTCCCGATTTCAGGCACAAGGGTATAGGAAGATTCTCTTTTTAGTTAAGGGTGTCAGGGATAGAAATAAGTTACCAAGAGAAATGATAAATAATTTACCAAAAACGTTTAAAGAATTTAAAGTTGAAATTTGTAGAGGGCAAATGTAGGTTGGTGCAGAAAAAGGTGAAGAAGGGTGTGTAGGGAAATTGCCACAGGAGCGCTCCATATAAATTAAAATTAAATTAACGTAAAAGTTAGGAAACATGTTTCTATATACGTAATCGCGCCTAATCGAAACGAATTAAAATCAATTTATCTAAGAAAACAATAAAAAAAAATACACACAGCCTATGCGAGATATTATAACAATAATAATTTCGTGTGATCGCAAAAAACCTAGTGACAAAGTTTCTTAAACAGCTGCGCAATCCACCTCTATCGTAGCTTTAACCTAACTTGTTTTCCAACCAGGTATAGGAGAGCGTCGCATCTTCATAAGAACAAATTAAAGCTTTGTCGAGGTGAAGGTCAGAAGCCTCTAAAAATTCCAGCCGAGACCGGGATTCGAACAAGTGACCTTCTGTACCAGTCACGCATCCTAGCCATCTGAACCATCAGACGACCGTTCTCTACGCGAGATGTAAACTACAGAAACATATTTTGACGTCCGAGCGAATGACAACGTCCTACCTACTACAGCAAACAAACTGTGTGGAAAGATGGGGAAGTTAGGTTACGCAGCCATCTGCCACCGTTTCTTACATTCCGCCACATTTCCCTCGTTACGCTGCAAGATTCCTCACAAACAGTTACGAAAGCCCGTTCTCAAACTTTGTCAGCGAAAACAAAAACAACCAGCTTAGGCGGTACTTTTTTCTTTAATAAGTCAATCCGATTCCAGTAAGTATGTAAGATTGTGACGAATTTATTATATACCGTTTCTCAATCGAAGGCAAGTTTCATGCTTTGTTTCTAGTGTTCTGGTTCGGTAATAGAGCCAGAAATATCGATTCGAATCCCAATCGAAGCAGAGTTTTTACGAATCTTAATCTTCCTTTGTGTGAAAAATGCGCCATAGTATTTCGGTGATTGGAATTCCACATAAATTTATATGTCCTCTTCATCCGGTAGGTTGGGTGGCCATGACAGGCGGAATGTGCGCCAACTGAAACGGTGTCAAAGTTTCATCAAACTTTGGAGCACAACTAAAAGAATTAGTGTGCAGCCTTCCCCAATGTTATTTAAGAATGGAACATTGTAATGAAAACAAAAACCGAAATAGTAAAAAGAGGTCCAGATGCAAAAAGCAATGCATTTGGTGACGAGGAAAAGATATTTGTCAATATCGACGCAGCTTTCTCTCTTCAAAGTAGCAGGAATGTCTAAAAGACAACTAATTTATCAATATTTGCTTCTATAAACGTTCCATCGAATTCGTTTCAAGAAAGGGAAATTTCTTAAGACCTAATTCAAGGAATGAAAGCACATAAGAGGTCTGTTTCAAAAGAATCCGACCTTACTTCATATCTTCGCTCCTGATGATTTTAGCGCTATCTACCAGGTATGAGTGTCAACAGTATAGCTTTCACGAACTCCCAAGATGCAGCAGTTCTCGCCGGGACTCTTTAGTTCACGTACAACGTGCGTTTATTTACAGTGTTTTGCACATTCGTCGCATTTCACTACCCTAAAAGAAGACTGAAAGATCGGAGAAAACGAATTTGCATTAAGTTTTACTTTAAACTAGAAAAGAGTTGTGCAGAGACCATAGAAATAACAAAGACGGTATTTGGCGACGAATGTAGGAGTAAGTTTGACTTCAGTGGTAGGTAAATTAATGGAAAGATTGATATGCAACCACATCAGAAATGTATGTGAGGAACGTAAGTGGTTTCAAATAGGCAACATGGGTTTCAGGCAAGGATAATTCATGCGAATCTCAGTTGGTGGGATATATGCAAGATATTTCAGATGAAATGGACAAGGGAGGCCAAACTAATAGTGTAGCGCTGGATCTTTCAAAGGCGTTTGACAGAGTAAGCCACAAAATGGTAGTAAATAAGGTAAAAAATCATTGGAGTGGATGAGAAAGTGATTTGGCTGGGTAGAAGAATTTTTAAAAGGTAGAAACAGAAAGTTAGGGTGGGAAATGCGGTATCAAAGGAAGTGGAAGTAAAAATGGGAGTGCCGCAGGGTAGCGTATTGGGACCATTGCTATTCATTATTCTAATGAATAATTGTGTTGATTGTTTACTATCTGAAATTAGATTGTTTGCAGATGACATAATGCTGTATAAAAGGATCAAAACGATAGAGGACTGTAAACAGTTGCAGGGTGATCTGGACAGGATATCTAGTTGGGTTGGTAAACATGGGATGAAGATAAATGCAAAGAAGAGTCAGCTAATTAGATACACAAATAAAAAACAAAAGGTAATTATGAATATAAGGTGGGGAAAGAATTGCTTGCTGAAGACTTGAAATGTAAATATCTTGGCATTACATTTGATAACAAGCTTAACTGGGCAGGACACATTGGACAGGTGGTAGGAAAAGGTTTCAAATTCTGCACTTGTTGGAGAGAGTGATGAGGGATGCACGAGAGAAGTAAAGGAATTGGGTTACAAAACTTTGGTCAGACCATTGCTCGAATATGGTAGTGTAGTATGGGACCCACATTTTGAGTATCAAATACAGGAGTTGGAGAAGGTGCAAAGAAGGGCTGCTAGATTTGTTTCTGGAAATTATCGCAGAAATGCAATCAGTGACAGATATGATAAGGAGGCTGGGAAATGGGATTCATTGTAAGACAGGAGGAGGATGAGGAGGGTCAGGGGAGTGTACAGGGCGTATATACTGGCGATGAGGCATGGAAAGATATTGCAGTAGGTATGAAAAGTAGTTCATGGAAGGGCAAAGATGACCATGTCCACAAGCTGGCACTTGATTTCAGGCACAACGGTGTGGGAAGATTTTATTTTTTAGGTAAGGGTGTCAGGGATTGGAATGAGTTACCAAGGGGAATGATGAATAACCTACCGAAAACGTTAAAAGAATTTAAAGTTAAAATTTGTAGAGGGCAAATGTAGGTGAGTGTAGGATAGGAGGAAGTTGGGTGTGTAGGGAAATTGCCACCGGAGCGTTCGCTCCATTGCAATTAAATTAAATTAAAAAATTAAATTAAATTAAACTCAAATAAAAGACTGGTATAAGCGGTTCAAGATGGCCGCACTTCTGCTGATAATAACCCACGCTATGAGCGGCCTTCGACCACAAAAATACAGGATTCTATCGAAAGTGTGCGACTTGCGATGAATGAAGAATGTCGATTGACTGTGCGAGAACTATAATGTGATCTTGGAATACCGAAAACTAATGTTGGAAGATTTTAAATGAAAACTTGCAAATAGTTCGAATGTGTGCGAAATTCATCCCGAAATTGCTAACGGCAAAGCAGAAAAACCTTCGCCTTGAAATTGTTCAGGACAATTGGAAATGGGTAATGATGAAAATCTGCTTAAAAAGATTATACCTGGTCATGAATAGTGTGTTTATGGTTATGATCCCGAAATAAAATGACAGTCTTCGTAGCGGAAGCTGACGTCGGAGCCACGACCCTAAAATAGCGCCAAAGTCGTAGCAATGTTAGGTCGTGTCTGATTTTCTTTGATGTCGATTATGAGGGATTTTTACACCACGAATATACTCCTGTCAGTCTGACGATCAACAAAGAAAATTATCTTGAAGTTATGCAAAGATTCCATGGAGCATTTAGAAGAAAACGGCATCAGCTTTGGCCTTTGGTCAAACGGTGACTGGCTTCTTCATCACGATAATGCGCCAGCGCATGCATAGAACCTCGTGCAGCAATATTTGACTAAGCAGCCTTCCTACAGTCCTGACGTAGTTCCCTGCGTCTTTTGGCTGTTCCAAGATTAAAAATGCCGCTCAAGGACACCGATTCGACGAAAAACATTCGAGACTAATACTAAGAATACTCTAAAGGCGATACCAAAACACGAGTTACAGCACTGCTTCCAAAAGTGGAAAGGGCGTTGGGAGCGAATTCTTCAATGGAATGGACTACTGCGAAGGATGCCACCAGCCCAATGACGCAGAATAACACCAGCGGGGAAATATGTAGGAAGGTCGGATACAGTTAGAACAGAACTCGTATGTCATTAGCAGCAGGCAGGTAGTTTATCGTGAGCAGGCAGCTCGGCAGCAGATTTCAAATTTTTATGGTTTCTCGAAATAATTCACGGAGCATGCTGGGGCATTAACTAGACAGAGGTACTGACTAGGGCTGCCACCCAACTATACTAATATTATAAATGCCAAAGTAGCTCTGTCTGTCTGTTTGTTACGTTTCTCGGGCTGAACGGCTAATCTGATCGTGATGAAATTTCACAAGGAGATATGATTTGGCATTAGAATTGACATAGGATACTTTTTCTGTATAAGTAGTACACATTGTCATGTAATTTCGAAAAATTACCGAAACGAACTCAGACCCACGCTTAAGATGTGTAAAAGTCTGTAGTATCTTACAGTATGGCGGGATGGTAGCTCAGTGGTTAACGTGCTTGCTTAATAATGTTTGGACCATAGTTCCCGGTTCAAATCCCGATGGAAGCAAATATTTCTAAGAAGTATTTTTTTTTATCGTATGAGCCATGTCTGGAAGGTCAATTTTTCAGATTCCATATTAAACTGTAGATATAACAAATCTAGGGGTGAAATGCTTGGCAAATCGTACGCTGTCTAATAATGCTGCAGGCGTACACTTATTTTCACTGTATTGATCCCTCAGCCGATGTTTCTCTCGCTGTCAGTGTGTGTGTGTGTGTGTGTGTGTGTGTGTGTGTGTGGTGTGTGTGTGATCTGCACTAATAGTATTATATAAGCGAAGGTAAGTCTGTCTTTTTGTTACGTTTTGTCTTCTAAATGGCTATACCGATATTGATGGCATTTGACAAAGAAATACTATATATCTGTAGGAAGGACACACACATTTTTTCGGTATGAATAACAGTTTTGGAACTTACCGGATGGTGACAGATGGACGGATGCGTGTGTTAGTCTGTAATGTTACGGCGGTTGCTCAAGCTGTGCTTCTCGCGCAGTCTGTTAGTCTGTGATTTGTTAGTAAATTTCGTTTAGAGACAAACGTATTTTAGTATAGATCTCGATTTGCTCTGCACTATACCATTACTTTGTGTCTGCCTAAATGTTTCTGGCACTAGTTTATTTTGCCTTCTTTTTTGACATGCCTTGCGGGCATAAACTTGGTGTAAGTGCAGAGCCCGAACAGATAAAGTTATTAGAAAATCCAAGAATCGGATACTCATGCTGAAAATGAAAAGACCAAGCTGAAATAAAGCTGACCTTAGTTAACCTCTCCCTCCCCCCCCCCCCCCCCTCCACACACACACACACATCCCCGCACCTTCGTTTTTTTTCTGTTTGTAAATACGTTGGAAACTGATTCTCTTTATGAGACAGGTTCGACGGTAGAATGATATAGTGATGGATTTCCTGTCATATTATGCCGACTCGGAGTTGTTTGGGACCAATCCTAAGTTACTAACAGCTTTCTATATTCTGGCAATTAAATTCTAAGTCCACGCGTACGAAGTCGCGGGTATCGGCTAGTACTCTATAATAATGTACCTTATTTCGTGTTGGCGTGCTTTATAACCTACAAAAGTAATAAAGTACGTTAAAATACTTATTTTAACTGAGGCAATTTCTAACCCTACAGGTTGTGCTTTAATGTACAAAATAGTATCCGAACGCAGCCTTAACCTAGCCGTCATTAAAAGTATTTGACCTACTTTACTTTATAGTGTTGCATTGAAAGATTCGCCCGTTTCTGAATGCAACCACGACGAAATGACAACCTCACACTTGGCTTGTTTGTTTTATTTGAACTTGTGACGTTACTTTCAATCCCTCGATATTTTTTTGTTAATAAAGAATGAGCTCATTATATATTTTAGTTTAAATATAGAGCTTAAAAATAGTGTATAATAATTTTGTGTAGTCTCAAAGACCTGACAGCGATCCTTATAGTCTGCGCAAAGCGAGTATCGTAGCCGTCTAACCTAACGTGGTTATCAGATAAAGGGGACAGTTAAACGTGGAATCCAATCCACGGTGCAACCTAGCTTCTTTTTTCCAGAGGTGAAGGTCAGTTGTAAGGCCCGTAAAAATTCTAGTCAAGTCCGGGATTCAAACAGCGGACGTTCCGTACTCCTGTCTGTCACACACCTTAACTAAATTAGCCATCAGACCAAATATGTCGTGGGAATGTTTAAAAAGACGTAGTATTTGTTGAATGGAGGTAAAAGAATTGGATTTGTGCGTCCACTTTTTCTCTAACCACTGGTAGTTTGGTCCATTTGTGATCTAAGATATAAGTACTCTTGTCGTTAAAGAGTCGATTCCACAACGATCCCATCCACTTCTTAAAATCGTTAGAATGATTCGCTTTGGGACAGCCCGCAAATATTGAAAGAATTGTAAATTTCTATAACCATGATTTTTACAAAGAAATATTTCTCAGTAATAGAGACAAGTTTTTGCAACTTTTGAAAAGGTAAGATGAGAAGGCAAAAAAATATGAGGGAGACTGTAGATTTTTCACAAAAGTACAAACTGACTAGAAGACTGATACCAGAGTTTGTTCACTTCTTTCGACTACTCGTCACGATTATTGGGTCGTCCTGTCCGAATGAACGAAGTTTTCGTGTTATATCAAACAAGACTTACCCAGGATCGACAATGTTTCAATAATATCGCAATATTACATGTATATGGTAATCAGACAGACGAACAAGATTGACTGCGTGACTACCCACCCAGGCCGAACACGAAACGTCGCCCCTGGTAACCTATATCTGGAAAAGCGGTCGAGAGACATGTGCAGCAACACAGATTTTGGCGCCAAGCCGGCCAAATACTTTTGCCGAATATTCTGCTATTTGGCCAGGAAATCCGTAGAATATTCGATATCGATATTCGGCGTATGGCCAAATACACTAGTCTAGTCTAGTCTAGTGTAAATACTTCTGAGACCGAACCCTAGAAACTTTTCAATTTTTACGAAGTATTTGTCATTTAGACACCGGGTTTTCCTGCAGCGTAAACAGTCGGTTCGCTTTTCTCAGAGAATGCATTGTAGTGTCCAGAATGCCGAAACTTTGTCCGGCACTTTCAGAGATAAAAAGTTACAAGAAAAACAAACTTTTGGTAGTATCTGCTTTAATTTTGGAGTGGGAAGTTTAGCAAAACTGTAAATCATACTCCAACCGAATTAAAAACCAAAGTGCTCTACAGACTACAGGAATTGACTGCCAAATTTAGCATGTAGCAGATAATATGTATTACAGAACATTGGAGTTTTTCGAAGCACTAACTTTTATATTCTGCAGCCATTCAGATCCATTAACTACTGAAAATTTTAAATAAAAAGCCAAATTGAAATAACTTGTTTATTTTTACAGCCCTCTACACTAATTTTTACAAAATATTAACAGTTTGTTATTATATTTGAATTATATTGCCACTAAACTTCGCCTTGTTGCGAAACGAAGAAATTTTAAATTCCTCTTTAAATGCTTTGATTTTACGTTTTGTATAATGTAAAAAATTTTACCCAGAGTCACTAGAAACCTTTCACCTTTCTGAACAGACTGCCACACATTAGTCCCCCCCCCCCCCCCATTCTTTTGTCCTTGGTCCTACTAATTGCAGTAAGTACTCAAAATCCATTGTCGTTATTCGCAGTCAAGTTGTCGAATATCCTGTAACCTCAACTCAGATAGCAGTGTCTGATGAATACCCAGCTCAGCCCTTCGTAATATCCTCTCTTGTCCAAACGTTCCGTTTCCTTCTCTTATATTTTTTGCTTCGACAGAAGTAATAAAATTGTAAAAGCAGTAGCGAACCAGGTTTTTCTGATCAACATATTTCACTGTTCCCGATTGTTGCAGCTCCTACACCAGTATGCCGTATAAACACGTGTGACAATTCTGAGAGAATAAAGTGTACCTCAGTACTTGTGCCAGTTATTGCCTCACTGTAGACAGACAAGCAAATTGATGCCCTAGCTACACGCTCCGTCCTGCATATGCAGGTAAAATTGAGCAGTCAAATCTTTAGCAAGTCAACGATTGCACAAGACGCTCTTTCGTGTTTGCACGCGCTACCGTGTTGACGTCCACACGCTTCGTCTTGCATGATTGCTAGTTCGTGCAGGTAAGAGCGCACAAGACGGAGCGTGTAGCCGGGGCACGATTCTGAAACATGTGTCAAGTTTATTGCACGTGCATGCGCAGCTATAGAGCGGGGCGTGTAAACTCTGCAGTTAATAACTTCTTTCATTGCGGAGGACGAAACCACTCCGTGCGATGCGAAAGCCGAACTGCATGCTGATTTCAGGGATCACAAAATATTTTGCCCATCGACATCGCTATGAGCGTCGATAGAGGTGGCGAGGGTTACGGCGCGAGCGACCACCTCGGCATGCGCTTACCCACTGCTTTCAAGTCTTTTGTTTCGCAAGACTGAAATATCTACCGCGACTTGCTTGGTATGTTTTCGTCCTAATGCAGTGCGAATATGGTATCTAATTATATAGTATTCTACCTGCGAACCACCTGAATCATCTTCGTGGACCACGGGATGAGAAACACTGCCACAGTTTAATCACTGTACTCATTGTTTGGTTCTATAACGATACTAGAGACGTTAATTTGTATTATGTCAGCAGATTACAGCATCAACTTCGAGTTTTGCAACGCCACGCAAAGTGAGGGACAGAAATTCCACTAAAAACGATAGCTTCCCGTAAACTAAACACCCAGACCTTCACACACTATGCGAAATCACCGACTTAAACTATAGAGAATGGTAAACTGGAAGAACACCAAGGAAATACTTCTTTTTAGATCAATTGTTACCACATCAATTGAAAATCGGCAGAACGGTATCACAGGACGAACAGCAGTTGAAGTAGCTTTACAGATTTGGTAACGCCAGACGAATAGGCAAACATGAAACTTAAAACATCTGGAGATCTGAGCTAAATTTTGACTAGATTCCTGTATATTTACATTGAAACATGAGCCTTGGACTTATAAATCATTGGTAAAGATAAGCCAAGGATCCGTTAGGCCAGAAAAAAATCTATTGATTCAACAAAGACAAGTTTGGTATCAATTGAGATGGAATTTACATTGTTATATCGTACGTTTTATAAACCTTGAGGTAAAACATCAAGTGAATCAGATCTGAAAGTCTATTCTCATAAGTGAGGCACTTCATTTGGTTGAGCAGATTACCACTGAATACAAAGTACATGAGACAGAAGGCAGGTGAAAAGACTGCTGGATAGTGTATACGGCGTATTCTGCCGACAAGATTTGGATGAATATTGGTAGAAGAATTATGAGCAGTACATAGTAGGAAAAAGACAAACATGGCCACAAACGAGAACTTGATTTCAGGAATTAGTGAGAGGGGAAATAACTTCTTTCGTAGGAAAGGAGGGTCAAGGGCCGGTATAATTTACCGATGGAAATGTTAAATATTTTACCTCAAATATAGAAAAAAAATATAAAAATCCGGAAAAGGCGAAAGTAGGTTATTTGGAAAAATACAATGAAAGACTTTGAAATAAAAAATCAAGAAAAGCAAAAGTGGGCGACGAGGGAAACTTTGGTCTCGGAATATTTTGCTACGAAAACGCCTCATGATGACAACAATATGCTTCCATTTACACCAATATGGACTTGAGCAAGTGAGCAATGCATAAATGAACTAATAAAACTGATATACAACTACCACATTATGATATAACGCAGAGTTTATCATCTGCGGGGAGGAAATTTTCGGACAGTAATAATTAACGAGTGATGGCAGGGGAGAAAGATTAGTCCTGCTCAACTGAGGAAGCTGGTGAACTTAATTGCTACGGGGTGCATGCTCAGATATCAGTTTTTTCGAGTTTCATCTTGAACTATTCGAGTGTAATTTCCCCATCCGTCTACTTTTGTCATTTACGAATTTTAATTTTAAATTCTTTAAGCGTTTTTGGTAAACAAATCGTAGCTTCCCTTGGAAAATTCCTAGACCCGTCACTGGGGTTTGAAATAAATTACCGAGTCGGGGCAAAAACATTGAGATTGCCGCCCCCTTAAAGTTGACGCCTGGGACAAGTGTTCAGGTTTGTCCCCTTTCCCTTCTCCACCTAAATACGGCACTGCCAAAACTAGACTCTTACACACAAAAGAAAATTTTCCTCTCCCTTCTGCTTGAAACCTAGCCCCAGCTTCATGTTTCAACTCGCGTTGGTGGCAACGCTCCTACATTCCCGCCTTACGATGTCGTGATTTTTCAACACCCGCCTACTCTTTTTGCCCTCTATGAAATCCGAGTTTAAACACCTTCAATGTTTTTAGTTTTATTTTATTTTTTTGTAAATTATTCACGATTTTCTTTGTTTGTTGTTGTTGCTTTAGGGCACGTCAACAGCGAGGTCATTAGCGCCCTAACAATAACCAGCTTATATTACGGCTTAAAAATTTACTAAAATACTGTCTGCATGGTCGATTGTGAAGGCGTCGGCCATACAGACAGCAAAATATGTCACAATAAAAAGACGTGGTTGTAAAGGGGCCACCAGGACCTTCGACTTTACACTGTCTGTATGGCTGTAAAGAAGCCAAACAGGTTTACAAACGAATTAAAAACACTACATGTCTCACTGACAAAAACAATGCACATGGACGGCCTATATTAAAACATGGACGGCCTATATTAAAACTAGGCCGATCTGCCCAAAATTTTAGGTATCAGACCAGCCAATATACAAAACTTTAAAATACTGCCCAATTGCTGGTCTCATTATTTAAAATAACGGACAGATCGTTGGCTATGCATCAGAGGACAGTGCCCTATACGGAGGCGAATAAGGAGAACCTCACCCCTCCTCACCCTCTGGAAGGAGCTGCTCCACGGCTGAAAGGTCGGTTTGACCAGCCGGAGCTTATTACGCTCTACCTTCAGCCACTGCCTCTGCCAAACATCAAAAACAGTTCCTTTCACCGCCGAGGCAAGGTCTGATTTTGGAACCGGATCAAAGTCGATTCTGACCTTGTCGCAGGCTAGCTTGTAGACTTGCGCATTATAGTTCGCGAAGAAGAGTGCTCAGTTTAGTTCGCAGCTCCCTCGCGAACTAGTTCGCTCTTTTAGTTCGTTAGTTCACGTCTCGAATTCAGAGAAACAGATCGTTCGCTCGCCATGCTACCGCTACTGCACGCGCTATTTTGTTTGTTATGTCAGTTTTATTAGGACAATCATTTTTTTTTTTGTCGTTTCTAAATGTAATTTAATATGACCTTCGTAACAAAAGTTATTGCTTAATAATAGCCCTTTCAAATGACATTAGCATGATCAGTTGTAACCCGATAAACCAAAGTGCTCATTGTCCTTTGCACAAATGGGTAAACTGAATAACTGTGCTGTTTTTACTATTTACTTTACATGCATTCGTAGATTATTAATTTTTTAAATGGATTTATTTATTAGTTCATGGAAGAAACATTACTTATAAAAGGCGCTAATGACACCGCCGTCGACGCGTCCTAACAACACAACATTACTTATAAAATATTATAAATGCGTTTATTTTGATGAATTAAAATACCCGTTTATAAGTAATCGGCTTTTTTTATATAAATATAGTTCTGGAAATCATCAACAAAATATAATTCTACTATTGGCTACAAGTTAAGTACTATATGACAGAAACAATATTACCTATATTATTAAGAAAAGTAACAGTAATACTTCCAATGTTATACCTAACAATTAGACATATAAAAATGACAGTGACCCTTGAATGAGAAAGTGGTAACAATAACGAAAGTCATTGAGCTATTTTTTTTTATTAGTGTAGAGGAGGATAATCCAACACACATTCACAATATTTTGGCGACGAATGAAACTGATGAAGACACAAAAGTTAAAATCTTTTTGAATTTCGCAAGTCATTTCTTTACATAACTTTCACAAATCTGTTAACCAACAGACTGAGATAAGTATTATATTATGTCAGCTTTAAAATCAGCACTAGAAAAATGTAAAAGATACTGTTTCTTTGGTTAAGAAAACAAGAAAAAGCCATTAGAAGCCAAATTATCTACAGAAAGTGATAATATTAAAAATAATGCTCTAGTATTCGTTGATAAAAGTCTGGAGTATCTTAGTAAATAGTTAGATTTTAATGAAAGCAATTGGCTATAGAAAATCCAAAAATTAAATTTAAAACACGAGGTTTCATTTGATGGCTGTGAGACAATATTAGAGGTTCTAAATTTATGAGAAAAAATGAGTATCAAAGTGAACGAACTTTACTCTGAAATAACAATATTACACGAAATCTAGGTAAAAGTACAGTAAGAGCAGTATTTCATTAGTAAAAATGAGCTTTTGATCGACATTAATTTAACAACTTAAAGCGATAAAGCATATTACAACTATACTGTAGACAGTAAATTGTTAAAGATGCAAGAAGCGCAAAAAATATAGCTTAAAAAATAAATTAGTAAAAAAACATATCCTTTGTCCTTTTCTACTCTTTCGTAAAATATTATATTTTTGAAGTGTTATATATTTTTATAGGTTATTCTAAAAAACATTCTACCATTAACCTAAAAAATGTTGGTAATCCTAGCGGCGAATGGTAATAGTTCGCGACCGGGAATGCTCAGTTTAGTTCGCGAACGGTAGCGCTCAATTTAGTTTGCGAACGGGACCGCTCAGTTTAGTTCGCGAACTATACCGCTCAGTTTAGTTCGCGAGCGGTAGCGCTGTGTTTAGTTCACGAACTAGGTCGCTCCGCTCTGGAATTCCAGAAAGACAGCTCGTTCGCTCGCTTTGCTAGCGCTACTTCACGCGCTCTCTTCTTTGTTATAATAGTTGTGGTTACTGATTGTTGTCTTTTAAGTGTTAATGGGATCAAAGTGTAGTAGGTGGAGTTTGTCTTAGCTAGCCAGAAACCGGGAAAACCCATGACGTCACGAAGTGGTGGGGGGACCTCCCTCCCCTCCCCTCCGGCGGGCTTTTGAATCAGCCAATGGCGTTCAAGGTCGTATGACGTCACAAGATGGCGGATCGTTAGTTCTTTGGCCGGCCGCTGGGAGGGCAGCATCGGGCGGGCTTGCGCTGAACCGTTAGTTCCTCGATCGGCGACTAGATGGCAGCCACCGTTAGTTCTTTGACTGACTGGTAGATGGCGTTCGGTGAAAGTATTTCCGGCGCGCTCTGCGAAATGTGTACACACCTACAGAAATTCCCACTCGACTGTTATCTATGTCTGCTTATCCATTAGCCATTGCGAAATGTGTGCCGCACGGGTATTCCTAGCGTCCTGTTAAGCAAGCACTTGTTTGCGCTGCGAAACATCTTGGCTACTATCGACACACATGAAAATATTTTCATCGGTTCTGTGTCGTGAAAAATACTTAAGCGTGAACCATTGCGATTTTTTTACTAAAAAATAAAAAAGTCCACATCAACGGATATTACGTGAACAGACATCGGTAGCGTTGGGGCTAGAGTGCCGAAGGTCACCGATTCGAGTCCGGCCGCGGGTATGGGTGTTGCGATATTATTGAAAAAGCCGTTCCAACTCGTCAATTTCAAAACGAAAATCAAAATTTTAGTTTCCAACACCTAGAGAGTATGGCGCCAGCTTGCCTTGTTATAATTGAATAAAAAGTAAGTCGAAAAGAATAAATGTTTCCTTTTAACCGTCATAAACTCCAGATATAAAACAGAGGATGAATTCTATGTGTACCTGTTTTCATTAAATTATTTAGCGTTCTGGCCTCGCATTCGAGAGGACGGCGGTTCCGGGCATCCAGATTTGGGTTTTCCATGGTTTCACTCCAGGTGAATGCCGGGAATCTTCCTTCAAAAGGACATGGCCTAATTCCTTCCCATTCCTTGCTCCCCATCCTTTCCCCGTCTCAAAAGGCCACGTTGTTAGAGAGACGTTAAAAAGTTAAAAAAAAAATGAAATTATTGTGATAAAGTATAGCAATACCACACATACGTTATTCTTTTCAAAATTCGTAGTCTCAAAAACCCATCAATGGTGAAATCCTTTCATTGAAACCGAGAGACATTCACCGACGAAGGTAGGGAAAACCAAAAAAAAATTCCGTTCATCGAAGCAGGCAGACATTAAAAATTAATTCACCGACGAAGAGAGTGGAAACAAATTCACTTTTTCACATCATGTTGGATTCGTTATGAACAATATAATATAGCTCACGAGTGTCACCTACAGTCCGTGTAATTTAAAGGATGTATTAAATTAGGGGTAATGAAACACAGACACTTTTAAAACTCAAAGAGGCATTGAATTGGTTTACTGATGTATGTAAGTATGGCATCGATGAATTAATAGCTCCTAAACTAAAGCAAAGTTGTCGATTTGAAAACCAGTTTCTTTTCCTACAGACATTTCTGAAGTGATTACATGATGTCAAACCAATCAGGCTGTAATTTTTTCAAGCATATTTCTCAACCCTGTCTTTGGACAAGAGGCCACTTGAAAATATTTGTGACAAAGCCTTTCCCACACCAAGGCTAGGAAAATCAAAGTTTCCAGTTTGACAATGGCAAAACTCAAGGAATGGAAACATCAGTACGACTCCTTATTTCCCTAATCTTATCTCTGTTGCCATTGGTATAAAATATTTCATTGCACTCGTAATTGTTGCCACCAAGGTCACACCTTTGTCGTCTGTCAATCCAGACCAATCTATGTATCAATTCTGTTATGCTTTCGTAAGCAATCACAAATTGAGTGTCCTTAGCTGCACTTTGTCTAAAATTCCAATAAATCCCTTGTGATACATCAATGATTGACACCTTTAACTGTATTTTACAGCTCAGCACGTATGTTCCAGGAACGAGACACCGTCTGTTAATCTTACTAATTTCACCCCTGTCGAATCGAAGTACGCCAGTCCTATGTGATAAAAATCGAGTCACGCTAAGCACAGAACATGCCTGAGACTATCGCCTGTGACCAATGTGGAGATATAGAAAATTTACCCACTTCCTTATAGAAGAAATCCAGTGCACTATTCCTAATTCTTTCACCAAGATCCACCCCTAGCCTCATCGCCAACATACGCCCAGCACTTCGTCAAACCACCTTCTGTTTTCCAATGATTCCCATTCAAACCCCTGATCAGTTACAGACAGGGTTACCTTCTGTTCGTGCGTTAAAGTAAACTAAAAATTCAAAATTCGCAAAGTCTTCTCCTAATCAGTAGCCAGGTACCAAAATGTTCACTTAAGGTGCTTCTACTGCAGTTTTCCAGGAAAATTCTCCCCTTTTCCAGGAAATTATTTTTCAATAAATCAGGACCCAGGAGAGTTCTCCATTCGGTTTAAAATGTTCCCATCTAACGCCAACCTTCGGATTCAGGGCCAAGTGTGACATTTGTTTGTAATTGCATGCTTTGTTCAAGTAACCACGATAAAGTTACCATAATGCTCTTAGCTAACTGATAGGTTCTTGGTCATCAAACAGACATTATAACCCAAATTTTCATAGAAGATCCCCACACATCGACAAGTATCCAAAACGTCACCATAGGTTCTATTACGCCTAAGATAGTGCTCAACCTGAACTGTCGTAAATTGTTAGGTCAAAGTGGGTGTTTACATATTTTTTCCACTCACGCCTCATCACCTAAAGTCTAGTGCGAGATTGTGGTCATGGTCAACTTAGGCTCCATACACCACTCAGAATTATTCCACCAATATCCATTCTAACAGCATTATACGCCACCTACAGCCCCTCAACACTCTTCCTATCTTCCAATGACATCCATACTACACCACACAAGCAATGGTCTGACTGTGGGTTTGTACCCAAGTCCTTCGCTTCTCTGGTACATCACCCCTCTCTGTTAAATGATTTTTATGTAGTGAGAATCAAAATTCACATGCCAACACAAACGGCAGTAAACTGTAAAGAGCCCATCGAAATGGTAGATTGTCTAAGCCCTGAAACAATGGTTAGAAGCACACGTTGATAATTCTATAACCATATATTTTAGACTCAAATCCACAGAGGAATGACACACGCACACACTTGTACATGCATACAGCGAGGTCGACAGAACTAACAGCAAGCATCACGGAAACGATGAAGGGGGGGGGGGGGCAGAATTGTCGTTACAACTGATTAACTGGACAGAACTATCGTTACAAAAATCATCAGACAGACGAGTTACTTACGCTTACATGCACAAAGAGAGACGCAGATACACATGTCCAAGACTACACAACTACCGGTACCAATCATGGAAACAAAAAAGTGGTGTAGTACTCTCTTGCCTCATGACTGGCTGAAAAACAGAAGTCTCCTTACATATCATCAGCCTGGCGAGATAGAAGATGTGCAAAAGATGACATGTTTTCACCATAAACCTAAGTGTTTATACCATAAATAGTGTTCATCGCGCCCCAGTTGATTATATTTACCATCAACACGTCTCTCCCACACCCATCCCTTTCTACCATTCAGTAAAAAAGTGACGCAGGTACCATGAGTTGCAATAGACACTTGGCAATCAGATCTCACCCACAAATCCATACATCAATACACTAGCACAAACAAACATAAGTGGAGGGGACAGCAAAATCATTCGTCCAGACAGACGTGTTTATAGAAGGTATCACCATATTTACACATACAGACACAGAGAGAGACGCACAAACACTCACATTTCCATGCCTTCAGCGAGCTAGACACAACAACCAGCCCCAATCATGGCAACGAAAAGTTGGGGTAGAACCCCCATGGCTCATAACTGACCAAAAAATCATCAGTGACATATGTTCCAGGCACCATACTCTTCACATCATCATCATCATCATCTCATTTCTTTCACACTACAGACCTCACTACCATCCAGTATCATGTGCGCTAGGTACAAAACTGTTCACATCAGCACCAACACGTCTATCCCACACCTAAGCTTTTTCTGCCATTCAGTAAAATGTGCCCCCCATGTACCACGAGTAGCAGTAGACACTTGGTCATCAGACAGATATCATAACTCCCATATTCATACTAGGTCTCACCCACAAATCCATATGTCACCTCACACAAGCATAAGTGCAGGAACAGCACATCATACATCCAGAGAAACGAGATAAAGGAAGGTATCACCACATTTACGCAAAAAAACAAGAGATAGAGACGCATACACACGTACATTTCCATGCCTACAGCGATCTCGACTCAACAACTAGCCCAATCGTGGCAACGAAAAAGTGGTACAGAACACCCATGACTGGCCAAAAATCATAGAAAGACACACATACACACACACATGTCAATGCATTCACACAGTTCCATTCATCACCACACATAACTGGAGGAAAGAGACTGAACATGCTAGATCCAACTAAAGAGTTACAGCATGTGTGAAGTTTGAAATCACAGCCACATCTCTCCCACACCGCAACCCTTTCTGTCATTTAGTAACATGTGACCCAGGTACCATGAGTTACAATGGACACTTGTCTATCAGACGGATATCATAACCTCCATATTCATACTAGGTCTCACCCACAAACCCATACGTCTCCACACAAGCACAAACATATGAGAGGAACAGCAATTCATACGTCCAGATAAATGAGTTTAAGGAAGGTATCACCATACTTACGCATACAGACACAGAGAAAGACGCACACAGACACATATATCCATGCCTACAGCGAGCTCAACACAACAACCAGCCCAATCATGGCAAAGAAAAAGTGGGACAGAACCCTCATGGCTCAAGACTGACAAAAAAAATCATCATTAACATGTGTTCCAAGTAACAAACTCCTCACATCAAAATCATAGCATTTAACTTACACTACAGACCTCTCTGCCATTCAGTATCGTTGGTAATATGTACAAAGCTGTTCACATGATCAGCACCACCTCTATCCCACGCCACAAGCCTTTTCTGCTGTTCAGTAATATTTGTCCGACGTACCACGAGTATCAGTACGCACATGGTCATCAGACAAATATCATAACTCCCATACTCATACTAGGTCTCACACACAAACATAACTGACCAAAAAACCATCAGACAGACGTTAGAGTGTGTGCAATGGATGACATGTTTTTGCCATACACCTCGGTACTTCTCACATTATCAATTAATTACATCAACACATAGGTAGCCAGTCATTGTGAAATCTCAAAGTCGAGTAGAATCCTATCGGGATAGACACACAACCACATAGAAAGACACACACTCACATGTCCATGCATACACACAGTTACCATACATCACCACACACATACACGTAACTGTAGGAAAAGGACTGAACACCCTAGGTCCAGACTGAATAGCTACAGGATGTGCGAAATATTTCATTTCTTTGCCACAAACCTCGGTGCTCATCATACCCAAATGATTACATCTACATAGGTGTCCACTGATGGAAAAATCTCAAGTAGACTCCTACCACCATAATTACACACATAACCACACAGGAACACGTACAAACACATATGTCCATGCATATACAACAATTTCATAAGTTACCACATACATACAAGTAACTGCAGGAAAGGGACCCGACACACGACGTCCACACTAAGGTGTTACATGATAGGCAGATGATAGCATGTCTTTACAATACACCTCAGTGCTCACCACACATACTTGATTTCTAATGTGCCATCAGTATAGCTGGTGGCTGGAACTAAGCTCTTGGCAATGTTTGGCCAAAAGTCATTTGTTAATAGCAGCTCATCAAAGACAAATTTTGGGTGAACCTGCCCAGGCGGGCGCGGCGGGAGGTGCTTAGCGTGACTCGATTTTTATCACATAGGACTGGTGTACTTCGATTCGACAGGGGTGAAATTAGTAAGATTAACAGACGGTGTCTCGTTCCTGGAACATACGTGCTGTGCTGTAAAATACAGTTAAAGGTGTCAATCATTGATGTATCACAAGGGATTTATTGGAATTTTAGACAAAGTGCAGCTTAGGACACTCAATTTGTGATTGCTTACGAAAGCATAACAGAATTGATACATAGATTGGTCTGGATAGACAGACGACAAAGGTTTGACCTTGATGGCAACAATTACGAGTGTGATTAAATATTTTATACCAATGGCAGCAGAGATAAGTTAGAGAAATAAGGCGTCGTACTGATGCTAATATGAATTCTTTCTTCCCTCACTGCATTCCATGAGCTTTGCCATGGTCAAACTGGAAACTTTGATTTTTTCTAGCTCTTCATTTCAACACACCCCTCACAACCCACGTCCTCAATTATCTGTTTCATATATTCTAATCTCTGTCTTCCTCTTATTGATTTCAAAGTTTTGAATATTGATAGTTTTAAAATAAAACAACTAACGCGGGAGTCAATAGTATTTTGCCTGCAAGCCCGATTTGATGGTATGTCCACATTTATTTTAACAAACCTATCACAAAAAGATGAAGAATTTACAAAAATAAATGAAAACCGTAAAGGAGATAGTGGTGAAACCTCCTATTTAAAAACGAAGTACTTTGATGAGATTATAATATTTGTTAAATACATGTCCCATTATCACATCAGGTTTCTATGCAGGGTTTTGAGCAGGCTACTTTAAAAAATAACCGTCATTAGTTATTGTCACTATTGATATGTCACTGTCAGGTGTTTGTTTTGAAATTAGAGTATTCTTTCGTATATAATATTAATTACAGTAAATCAAATGTACATTCAGAGGTTTTCCATAAGATCCATTTGCTAATTACTTTAAGTTTTATCCAAATGTGCAACTTACCTAAACTTATTTTATTAAATAAACAATTTACTTAAACTTTACCAAGTGCGAACGAAGTCGTCCCGTATGCGATGCAATGCTTCATGCTAGTATTCGATTGTACCGAAAGTAACGATACGATAGTAACGAAGTTAAACCCGTACGCGGCGCGACTCGATACAATGCTTCATGCTGTTGTTCGATTGTACCGAAAGTAACGAGTAACGATTCGAAAGTAACGGGTATTGATTGGTTTAGTAACGAATACATACGGGTACAGAGTTTCTCGTTACTTTTACAGCTCTATCCGGCGGATGAAAGCGGCGGCTCGCCTGACTCAGCACAGATGCTGACGATCGTACTGGTGCGGTAGGCACTCGTGGCGAGCCGGATTCCTGCATGGTGGAAACTATCCAAAATGCGCAGAAAACTTTGCCGAACCGTATACTATACAACCATTCAATCCGCAACCGTACAAAGGCTATAGAGAACTGTAGCAGGCAGGAGCGGTCAGCACCCCATGACTTGCCACAAAAGGCACTTTAAAATGTTGAGAGCCTTTAAGTGATCTGGCTTTCACATCTTTAAGATGTGGTAGCTAACTTAACTTACCATCAAATATGAGGCTCAGAAAACGAATACTTTCAGTAAAATTGAAAACGGTGTTCCTCAAGGTAAGATGAGGTCCTGGTAAAAGGCTACTAGATCAAGTAAAAAGTAAGCACTGGGTTTTCTCAGCAGAAATTCTAAAACCAGTACGCACTGACCATTCATCCAGCCTATTCAGCGCGAGCTGTAGCTGTCGCTCAGCGCTTCTCAGACCATGATACACAAAAAAAAAAAATCATCATCATATAAGGAGTACTGTATCGGACTCCTTATTATAGTTGAGATAATGTTAATCGAAATAGCGAAAAGGGTCACAATTAAAATTGATTCCTGAGGAACACCATTTTCCATTTTCCTGGATAAAAACATCTGACACTTCCCTACAGACTCAGTACCGGACGCAACACTGAAATAAAAGTGACTGTATAAAACGGGGCAGATTTCCCCTAAACCCGCATTAATGGATTTTTTTTAAATACCATACCGCCAGGTAATTTCATAGGCCTTGTCTATACGCCAACAAGATGTCGGTTAAGAATAAAAGCGTCCTATATCGCCGCTTCCAGCAGTATCAGGTTGTCCAAGATGGAACGGAACTTCCTAAATCCACAATGAAAGCGAATCAGCGCAAGTATAGGGTTGACTCTGCACCCAGATACCTAGCGGTGATAACCAAGGGTACAGAGCAACAATCCCGTTAGGCTACGCGCGCACATGGATACTACAAAACAACCGAGCACAACATGGCGACAAGTGGACGAAGCAGTAACAGTCTGTTTCAGGGACAACGACATACCGATCTCAGCTAGCTCAAGCGAAGCTGGATGGACCGACCAAAGCTACACAACATCAGAAAACGAGGACGTTGAAGAAGAAGATCAAAGATGTGAAATGGAAATTCAACCATTAATCAGCCAACCCTCCATCAGCGCGATGACCGAACAGCCATTCGAGAAAGTCAGAAACAAAAGAAAGAATACACAAAGAAGGAGACGCCAAACACTGAAGCAGACAAAAGACGCACCACGAATTACAACAGAAAACCAATTCCAACCCCTCTCAGAAGAAGACGATGTCACAACATAAGACAAAACAGACACAATACCCAAGGAGAAGCAGAACCAAGAACCACCACCTAAAGCGCGAATTCCACCAGTGTACATCAACACAACCAAAAACGTCTCAGTGATCAACAGAACACTGAAAGGCTTCCTTTCGGGGAATCAGAGAACCGTTGTACGCGGTAACATCGTACACTATTTTGTGGACAATGAGCAGGACCACGAGATCACAATACAATACTTCAGGCAGAACCAGATGTCATACTACAGCTACCAGTTGCCAGACAAGAGACCCACCCAGGCAGTGATAAAAGGACTGCCATCCTCCGTAACGGAGGAAATCAAAGAGGAACTTGAACCAAAGGGATACAGCATAGTCAGTGTCCACCAGTTCAAGAAACGAAACAACAAAACGAGAACTAACACCCCTAGCCATCTACTGTGTTACCCTCAACCCTGGAGCACAGACAGATCATATATACCATGAACGAAGCATCCTACACGAAAGAGTCCAAATATAAAGATACCGCCACCGGAGCGGACCACGTCAATGCACAAAGTGCCAGAAACATGGGCACACAGCCAACTACTGCCACCTTCCAGCCAAATGCGTCAATAGCGCAGGACTGCACCTAACCAAGGACTGCAAGATCCCGCGCACCCGGAAGGCAAAGTGCGCAAACTGCGAAGGAGAGCAACCCGCCTCATGGCGCGGCTGCCCGACCTACCAGGCTACACTGCACCCGCCGGAACCAACAGCAACCAAGAAAGACGACAAAACAGGAAACCAAGAGCAGAAGAAAGCCCCAGACAACACTAGACGGTACCTGGTACAGAGGAAAGCCCCGCTGACAAATAAAAAAACAACAGACGCCAGACAAACAAAATATCAGCACACAGTAATGGAGACGCCTGCGCGAAAGCCACTAAAAGAGACACAAATAAAGAACAAGGAAGGAGCCAACCAAGATATATAACACAGCCAGGAACAACAGCACAGGAAAAGACAGCAAAGATGGAGCCGACAAACTATTCATGAAGCAGCTAAAGAAAACAATAGAGAATATCCAAAACACGAAAACTTAGTTTGCTAAAGTGATAGCATCCATGAAAGGGATTATGTCAATGCTCAACTAATGGCTAGAAAAGCCCCCAAACAAAAAGACAAAAATCCTTATATGGCATGCGCAAAGCATCAAAAACAAATGACTCAGCTCCAAGCCTAAATAAAAGAGAAAGAAATAGATGTCACCCTCATCACAGAAACATTCCTTAAACCATCCGACAAAATGTCAATATCTGGACACAAGATATACCGCAACGACCGATTAGGACAACCAGGCAGTGGGGCTGCCATCATCAAGAAATCACTGGCCCAAGATTCCATAACCAACCCGCAACTCACAAACATAGAAGCCAAGGCGGTGTGGGTTCACTCGCAAGAAGGCCACATAACAATAGTGGCAACGTACCTGCCACCGAACAGAAACATACTAGATCACGATCTGGACTTCCTCCTAGCAACAGGCCATAAAGTTTTGATCGGAAGATACCTAAACTCCAAATATCACACATGGAACTCCAAATCAGACAATAGAAAAAGGGAAAAGCTCCTACAACTGTCAGAGCAACGAAACATCCAGATGTTGGGCCCAACAGGCCCAACGCACATCCCAGAGAGTAGAAGGCACCAATCTGATGTGTTAGACATAACTATAAAAAACAATATTAACCGACGAGTACAACTGAAGACACTAAACGACCTGTCGTCAGACCATCTAGTGGCCCTGCTCACAATCAGAAACTGGATACTACCTCGTACAAAGAAAAAGAAAATCAAGCAATTGGAATGGGACCAATTCAGCAGATCCATCCATAACCATATCAGAACCACCTTCAATGTCTCCACCACAAATAGAATAGAGGAAGCCATCAAGCACTTCAACCGAGTAGTAGAAGAAGTTGACTAAAGAGCCTCAGTGACAACCACCTTTGAAACAGACAAGAGGACTTGCCCCCCGACCTTGCAGAAATCCGCGCCAGGCGAAACCAGTCCCGGAAGCTCTGGCAACGTTTTCGAGACCCAAGGGACAGGCAGAGATACAGACGCCTCTCGCTCCAGCTAAGAGAGAGACTACGCGAACATCAAATAGAAAAATGGGAAGAAAAGATGGCTAAAATAGCTCTCCAGCACAGGGAGGCATGCCAACTAGTCCGTGCTCTAAAGGAACCCAGGGAAGCGAACAAAGCTATCATGGGCCCCACACGATCCTGTTTCCTACCATTAGCAAAAGCTGAGGTGCTGACAAAACACTTTGCCGGCCAGCGTGTAGAGGTAGCACACGAGCTAAAAGAAGAGGAGGAAAAAACCCACAGAAAACATAAGTCATCAAGCAAGGAACGCCGGGAGAAGTGAGAAGGATAATCCGCAAACTCGAAACAAGGAAATCGCCGGGAGACGACAAAATAGAAAACTCACACCTCAAACACCTCCAGACTAAAGCGGTGGTACTTCTCACACGTATTATCAGAGCGTGTATAACGCTAAGATACTTCCCAGAGATCTGGAAACTCGCAAGGGCAACTGCAATCCCAAAACGTGGGAAGAACCACAGGCTACCGCAAAACTAACCACCAATCAGCCTCCTCTCATCCACATCGAAAGTACTTCAGAGGGTACTCCTCCAAACAATGAAAACAAGCCTGCATGCGGAAATAACAATGAGGATAGAACAATTCGGCTTCCAAAGCCGGGTCTCCAGTACCACCCAGCTTCTACGACTAACGGAAGACATCAGTAGGAACCTGAACTACTCCAAATCCACGGCAGCCGTCTTCATGGACACCGAGAAGGCATACAACAAGGTGTGGTATGCCAACCTGATAGTCAAGCCCAGAATCCAGACCCGAACGCCCATATGCTACCTCGAGAACAGGAAGTTCTATGTAACTAACGAATGGAAAAAAAATCCTCTATATACGACATACCAGCTGGGATACCACACGAATCCGTAATCGCAGCCATACTTTTTAGTATATGCACAAACGACGCTCCAACAGTACCATATGCCAACCTAGCCCAGTTTGCAGATGATACCACCCGCTACTCCACCGAAAGGCAACACGAACTGAACATACTCTTCCTCCAGAGAGGTCTAGACAATTACAGCGAGTGGTGTCGCAGAAACAAAATAAAAATCAACCCCACTAAATGCGCTGCCACCTACTTCAGCAAGAAGAGACCAATCCTCAGGACTCAGCTGAAAATACTGTGATAAGACATTCCATGGTCCGACGACCACAAATATCTAGAAGTGACATTAGACAAGAGGTTAATATTCAACCGACACGTGCTGGATAGGAGAAAGAAAGGCCTAACCCTAGTGCTCAACCTCTTCCCTGTATTATACTGGCAATCAAAACCAAACTGAGACTATATAAAACAGTAATTAGACCGTACTTGTTCTACGGTTGTCAAGTCTAGGGCACAGTCTCAAACTCAAATATTGAACAAATGCAAAGACTACAAAACCGTTGCCTCAGGATAATGTACAGGGCCCCAAGGTATACGCGAACAGCCGACCTCCACGCCGAAGCCGAAATCTCGACAATATATGAAGAAATCCAGCAACAAACAACGAAAATGCAAAACAACATAGAAAAACTACGGGACACAGAAGAATGGCTTAGGAACTTGGGAACTGTAGTGCCAAGAACATGACACAAGCACAAGGTGTCCCTAAGCATTATACGAGACCCAATCTGACAGCAGCCACCAAAATACGAACCCTGAAGGGGTTTTCCAAAAAGATTATGATGATCACAGCCCGGTTTTATTCCCAAAGTGTAAATAAACAGAGCCCCCAAAACCAACCCTTCGAAAACACATGAAAACAAATAGCAAAGCTACCGACATAGCGAGGCTACACAAATAAGCTGTTGAGGCACAGACAAAAAAAAAAAAAAAAAAAAAAAGTCCCAGAGTATAGGGAAGTTCTTCCGCTTGTGCGCATCTCCTTCCAGTTCATGAATAGTCGTCATAAATTTAGGTGTCATTACTGGACTTTCCGAGTCCTGGTCTTGTATTCAGAATGTGGTTTATCTAAGTTTCCTATTGCGGTGATCAGTTTTAAGCCGGGCGCTGCTTCTTCGTTATGGTCAACTTGGTGCATCACTGTCGTGTAGTGAGTGCCACTGAGAGTAGATGATAATGGCACACTGGGCTGCCATGTTGCTTTCTAGGTTATTCTGCCCTGTCTCGATTTGCTGCTCGTCTGGGCTCCGCATCTAGGTGGGAATTGGCTCCCCAATCTTGGCCGGAGTTCGCAGTGGTTGAAGTCCCAACGCTGTTTTTACTAGAGTTGTTTCCGGTGTGGCGCTGCGAACGGCGGTTTGCAGGATGATCTTTAGTTCTACTCTAGGTGCTGCGTGACACCGTTGATGCTGCGTTGCTTGGCGGAAGGCTTCTTAGAGACAGGAGGTAGAGTGTGCTTGGTAGCGTGAGGTATTGCTGCATCGCTCTCTTCTTGATTTCCCTGTTGGGGATGCTTGAAGTTACCGCTTCTTGTGTTCCGTTTTAAGCTGTTGTTTATCGGGTTAAATGCTGGGCAGCCCTTGTAGCATTGTAGCAAGCAGCATGAGGGCCGTTGCAATTGCAGCAGACTGATTCAGATCTTGGGTGTTGACAGTTCGTGACATTGTGCTCTCCTCTACATCTAACACAGCTCTCCTATTCCTCACACTCGTACGCATCTGAAGCATTGGAGAATTTTCATGGAGTATTCTTGATCTGTGATGCCGAAGTTTGGTTTGTGAGTTGCGTGGTAAGTTCTTGAAGGTGATGTCTTGATTTTGTAGCCAATTTATGACCACTGCATGGTCGGTTGGGTAGGAAGCGGATAGTCCTGTGGATTCTGGCCAGCAGAACAGGGGCAGCTTGGTGCAGATCTGGAGTGTGCTTTCTCAGTTGCTACTGCAGGATGCTATGTTCCATGGTTTAGGCTAGTTAATTGATAGTTCTCAGATGTTGCGGTGTGACAGGTGAGGCAGCTATGGCAGGGTTTCCTGTGATGGTGAGTCACGTTGCTCCACTGAAACTGGACTCAGCGATTTATTCGACAGTGTAGGCGGTTCAGGTGATTCCACTATTTCTGGACTCAGTGGCGGAGATGGTTCAAGTGACTTCTCTGTTCCTGGACTCTGTGGTGGAGACGGGTCGGGTGACGCTGGTGAATCCAGCAGTACACACTTAGCAGATATTAAGAGCTGCGAATTTGAGGTATCTGCGTATTTTTCTTGCAATGTAGGCTGTTTGGGGTGCTTGTTGGAGCCCCTACCTCTGTTGTTCTTCTTTCTCCCTCTTCTCTTTAGCGATTCTGTCCCCGTTTTCGTTGCCTCTTCTGATGATAGCACATATTTGATCGTCAAACCGCTTTGCTTCTTGCCATTTAGCTTCCTGTTGACGCGCCTTTTCTAATCACTGCTTGATCGCTTCTGGAGATAGTTCCTGTTCGGGTATATTATCTTTCCTTTGTTTCCCCATGTACTTAGGACTGGTAGGGTTGTGAGTTCAGGTGGTAGTGACAGTAGATCTAGCTTTAGTCAGGGATGTTGGTTGGAACGATCGTTGTCATCGTTAGGTAGCCACGTTCCAAAAAAAGCGTACGCGGGTGAATGCACACTTTCAGCTCTGGCGGGGTAGAACCCTAAATCTCGGAGGTCAGGGCAGGATGTCCCTCTATCGATTCCTTTTCGGTAGGAGCTTCACGGCAAGAAGAGTTCGGACTCCAGCTGCAAGGGATTGCAGGGCCGACTAATGACGGTGCGGTAGTCTCGGAGGAGTCTTGGTTCCCGCTGTGGTGGGCTGGCTGTGCGAGGCTGTGCGGCGCTCGGGCGGGAACAAACAGACACTAAATCATCTAGAGAGATATGATCCCTAGAGCGCGGGGAAGTTCTTACAGGTGATCCCATATCTCCTTCCAGTTAACTAATGGTTGTCATTGCTGCGGGGTGTCATCTTCGGGTGTGTCGCTCCTGGTGTGTCCTTAGTTGCTAGGACTTCTGCCATTAGCAAGATTTGCTGATGTAGCAACTGGATGATGACACTAAAATTGCCATCATGTTGTTTGCAGTACGCCTGGTGACGCATATGATTAGTTGCGGACTACTACTTCGCCTTCTCGGGTCGCTCAGATCGGGTCGCTGTTAGATGTCGACCAGGTGATTCTTGCATGATGATGGCACCGCCACCATGTTGGCGCGTAAGTTTCTCTTGATGGGGCAACCGCTGTAGCATGCTGGGTGAGGGTCGGAACAGTTGCAGCAAGTGGGCACCCCGTCTCGTGGGACGCTGCTTTCAGTGACTATGTGGTTTCCAGCACACCTAACACAGCGCTACTCGGCGGTGCAGTCACGGACTAAGTGCCCATGACCCTGGCAGCGAAAACACTGTGCCAGGGCTGGCGGAGGCCGCTTCTTGAGTTCAAGGCGGACCTTGCGTCCAAGCATGGTTCTTGTGCGTTGCTCCCGAGGTACACGATCCACAGGCAAGAACGAGTAGTGCGGTAGACGCTCCTCGATGCCTGGGCGGCGCATTTGATGGATAGCAGAGGCGACGATGCAGCCTGGAGAGTTCGGCAGCTACCACCTCCTCAGGCACATCAGCAGGCAGGCCCGAACGACCATCTTGGTTAATGATCGGGGAGTCTGTGGGGAGTGGCGGATGTCCCACCCATCCAAATAAGCCGTTAGGTGTCGAAGTTGTAATGGATGCTGCGGTAGTCACCGCAGCGCCTCATTCACAGGGAAACAGAGGATGTACTGGTTGGTTTCCATCATGAGTTCGCCGGCCAAATGTATACAATTGCCTTCATAGAAGGCAGTAACAGGAATGACAGGTCTTTCTTCTTCTTGAGGTTCGCTGACCTCTTCGTCATCAACAATGGTCATGGATTCAGGAGAGGGCGAGATGGTCGTGCTCCCAATTGGCGACTCAGGTGTGGCTGGCAATGAAGACTGCGACGTCACGGCAGGTTCTTGTTGCTATAACTTCTTCTTCTCTTCATTATGATCACCAAAGAGGCCTTTCTTCACTTAGTTCACGAGCCAATTTGGGTCCCGAGTTCTCCTCCTTAATTCCTCCACTTGGCGAAGCATCTCTGCTACTTGTAGCTCCATCGGGTGCTAGTTCGCGGATGTCTTCTATCCGTCACTGCGCGGCGGAGAGTGGGCTGCTTGCCGCTGTTCCCTACCCATGATGCGCACATTCGACCAATAAGAAGGCAACTCAGCTAATAAGAGACGAAGTCTTTGCTACCAGATGTTGCGGGTTGAGAAATTACAGGCCCCAGGTAGTTGAGAAATTACAGGCCCCTCTGAGTTGCTCGGGAAAGCGCAAATGGCACTAATCGGTGGCCGCTGCGGGCCGCGTTTTAAGCCAGCGTTCTCAGCCAACCAGAGCTAGTGGGCGTTCCAGCATCGCGCGAACTAAGAGGCGGCGGTTTGCGTTGTGTGTGCGTGTGCTAACGCCGTTGTGTGCGCTCGTATACACGGATTCTGCTCGATTGCCTAGCGAACGGGATTGTGTTAGGTTGCCAATTCTTCTTCTTTGGGGATTCCACCCAGTCTTCCTCCATGGTTTTAGGGACTTACCACTCCACGGCCCACTCCGAGTGAGAGCGCATGGTTGCTCTTGGGCTGGAAACCTTGTGGTGATAACGAAGGTCCAAGAGCGACACCCTCCCTCCAGCTCCGCTACGACAACGGCGGTCAGCAGCAGCAGCAGCAGCGACTTCTTGGGCTTGGAGAATGCTGCTCCGATGACTGGCAGACTTCAGACTCCGATCGAGACAACCATGATGAAGACCACCATGAATCAGACGTCAACCTGGCGCCACCACAGGTCACAGTAGCCTTAAGGGCCCCTCTGCATGACTCAGCAGCCTATCGCAAGAGAGGTCAAACTCTGTCTGGCAAAGAACAACTCAAGAAGCGGGTCAGCGCACTCGTTAAGAAGACCAACAATAAGAAGAGAAAACCACCGACAATCCAAGCAGCTACATCATTCCCGGCTACACACAACCGACTAGACTTTCGTCGAGTTACTTCTTCTGAACAATTCGAAGTCACGGAACCAACCGCTGCTGGTGGGAAAGACGACGGTGCTAAAGAGATGGAAAAAGACAAAAGCTGCCCAGTACATAATGTACCTGACGATGAAGACTTCATTAATCCGAGAAGAACTGTAAAAACTTCCCCAGTTCCTGACCAAGTCCATACAATAGAGCTGTCAAACCAGTTACAGCCACTATAAAGTGAGCCCCTGCCACCAAGAAGAAGTAACCATATACCACCAATAGTTGTGCAATTTGGCGACAGCTACAAAAAGCTGCATGACTGGGTAGCCAATGTTGTGAAAAACCCTTCTCAATGAAAAACCCCTTCTCAGCCAAAAACCCCTTCTCCGCCTAGAGTGTTGGAGGGGATAAAATTAAATTAACTTTCACGACAGCCGATGACTACTCCAACGTCACCAACCTACTTACAGACAATAACGCTCCTTATTATACCTTCCCCCCAGGGGCAGTGAAATTACTGACAGTAATCCTTAGGGGTATTCTACGCTCCTTTTCAATCAGCGACCTCAAAGAACTACTACTGGACTTGGGTTTTGACGTGCAGACTATATCACAATTTAAGAGGCCAGGAAGTAACGTGGTCATGCCACTCTTTCTGGTGGTAGCTCCGGACACTCCTGAGAACAGGCGACTTTTCGACCTAGAGTCAATATACCACCTAAAGATTTCAACTGAGCCGATAAGGGCAGCATCTGGACCAGTTCAGCGCTTTAAATGCCAGTTGTTTGGCCATGTAGTCAGCCATTGTAATACGAAGCCATTATGCGTCAAATGTGCCAGAGTCCACGATTCCAATGACTGCTCTACCATAAAAAGCCATGACGCTGCTAAATATAGCAACTGTGGAGGAAACCACGTGGCCAGCTACAGAGGCTGCATCACATACAAGATGGCCCGTGATCGCCCCAGAGGAACCAGAAAATCTCAAGGCAAAAGAGACAAAAAAAAGAACAGCCTCCAGTCAGGAAACAGAGAATGCGCCACAACCTTTAAACAAAGCACCAGCTATCCCCCACCCTTCCCAGCAAGGGAAAAAGAAGAGTGATTCCACAAAGCAGAAGAATCAGCGCAAGGACGAAAAATCCCTCGTAAGCACCACGGGAAAAGGGCAACGTACCTCCTGAGAAACTTCAACCACTAAGACCCCTGCCAACACCTCTGACTGCATCGACACGTCACCACCTAATTCTAACACACAAACAAGTCAAACTTGCAGCCAGAAATCGCCACCGCAATCAGCCTTCTGGCGGACCAGAGCAGAACGTCGGTCTCGACAGGCTATTCAATATAATTGATAATGTCCTCAACACTTTACTGAGCCTAGTCGAAAAAATAAATCGCTTGCCCGCAGAGATACAGGCAGCAGTTATGGCAGCTTCAGCAAATACATTCAGTGGAGAATCATCCAACCATGGCTAGAAGGTCACATATACATGACATCTCTATTTGTGTTTGGACCTCTAACGGACTATACTAGCAACTAGGAGAATTCAGATAGTTCATTGCTGAGTACAATATAGACGTGTCTCTAGCCTCCGAGACCCACCTCAAGTCAGACCTTCGCGCTTCAGTCGCCAACTATCTGTGTTACAGCGCCGATCGACTCACCGCCGGCGGAGGCGTAGCCATATATATAAAAAGGGGAATACCCCACCATGAAACCCTTCCACCAGCCTTACAACACATAGAAACAGTCGCCATTCAGTTGCATATGGCCACGGGGATATCAACATAGTCTCCGCCTACCAGCCACCAAGACGTCCTATCCCAGAAGCTGAAGCTGCAGCCCTAGCATAATTTCAAGGAAAACTTATCATCGGTGAGGACCTTAATGCAAAACACTCTGATTGGTCCGGCAGGAACACAAACCAGGCCCGCCACGAACGATGGGGAATCACAAATAGGTACAACATGGACGTGTGGGCCCCAGATGAGCCTACTCACAATCCCTACAACGGAGGTAGACCCGACATCCTCGACGTTTTAATAACTAAGAATCTCAAAGGGTTCGCAGCTTCATCAGACCATCTGCCAGTCATCTTTCAAGTCGGAGGAACTGGTAACGGAAGTCCTAGCTGTCCCTCTAGTCGATAACAACCTGGCTCAATCCTTGAAGTATTCGAAAATGCAGTGTTAAATGCCATCTCAGTCACCACCACTATGAAGAAGTGCAGAAAAATATCACCACAGCTTCCTCCACACCTACTGGCCCCATTCAGGCACAAAAACAGTGTCGTCAAGGAGTGGAGGCTACCCAAGAATCCGACCACCAGGAAGCTATTCAACCGTCTAGAAAAGAAGCTAAAAGTCTCTGACAGAACACCGGAACAGGGAATGGGAGGCCCACCTCCCGATGCTACGAGCCGAAGACGGCACCCTATGGACGCAGACAAGATGGTTTACGAGTAAGAAATCTCGTATTCCGCCATTAATAGGAGAGCGTGGCTATAATTATCGACCCGAGGACGAGGCCGATTCCTTGGCCGACGCTTTTGAAAGCAACTTTCAACCGGCACTTGGCGACCAAGACATACTAGAAGCACTAAACCAGCGTCTAAGGGTATTCTTGGATGCAGAGGACGAAATTTACCAGAACATCTAGCATATATCTCCCCACGAAGTCCACACCTGCATTACACATCTTCACCCAAGGAAAGGCCCGGGTCGCGACAAAATAGGCAATATTTTCTTGCGTAATTTTCCACGTACGGCAGTCAACCACCTCGCCAAGCTTTTCAACAGCATCCTCGACACTAAGAACTTTCCTCGACGTTGGAAACAGGCTGGAGGTAGTCATTATCCACAAAAGTGGGTAAAACTCATCGATCCTACAAAACTACCGGCCCATTAGCCTTCTACCTTCGGTTAATAAGGTGTTTGAGCGACTTCTTCCTCAAACGCCTGAATCTCCACATTGACCGGCAAAAAATCTTACCCAACCATCAACTAGGATTCCGCCGTGGACACTCGACCACCCAGCAATTGATGAGGATGGTCGAGAAGGCTTCTAGAGCCATTAACTATAGAGAGTACTATGGACTAGTCTTGCTAGATATTTCCAGAGCATTCGTTTCAGTATGGCACGCCGGAATATTGCTACGGTTTAAACGAGCAGGGACTGCCAGGACAATACGTCAAGATGTTAAAGTCATAACTTGAAGGTCGTATATTCAAGATCAGAGTTGGAAACGTCCTCTAAACCAAAAGAAGAATTCAGGCTGGTGTACCACAGGGGTCTACCCTGGCTCCAGTGCTGTACTCTCTCTATAAAGCCAATGTACCTAATCAAGATCGGACCTATACCGCAACCAGGGCCGGCGTTAGGGGGGATTAAGTGGGGCAAAAGTACCCGGGGCACGGGCTACCAAAGGGGGGCCAGCCGCCTTGGATGCCTCAATAAATAGAAATCAAACACAAATTTTAAAATCTGCACCAATAATTTTGAACATTTTTGTATTAAAATGTTCTGAATTTATAAAAAAAAAAAAGTGTAAAGTAAAAATATCTTCGGGGGAGGGGGGGTAGGGGGCCTAAGATCGATTACCCACGGTCCGAGAATCCTAACGCCGGCCCTGACCGCAACCTATGCAGACGACACTGCCTACTACACCCGCAGTTTCAGCAAGGCAATAGTCATCCGGCAACTGCAGGAGATACTCCAAAAGACAGAGGCCTGGGCTAGGCGGTGGCGAAAAGAGATAAACCCCGCCAAAACCCAAGCAATAATACTAACCAGAAGGAAGGGACCACGACTGCGTCCGCAGTCTGACAAACAATTAAAATTACATGACAAAACAATACCTTGGTCTAAGTCCGTACATTACCTTAGAGTCACCATTGATTTCAGGCTCAACTGGAGGGCGTACATTGAAGGTCTACGCAAACGCGCCAGCGCCAGACTTCAAGCTTTGTACCCCCTGCTAAACAGAGAGACAGCAAGCTCCACGCGTCCATAGGTGTACGAATCTATTGCACACTTGTAAGGTCAATTCTAGAATACGCATGCTCTGTATGGGAACACGCCTCCAGGACCTAGCTAAACAGACTCCAAGTTATCCAGAACAGAGCCTTGAAGAGAGCCCTACATCTCAACTGCCGATTTTCCACAAAAGCCACCCATGAAGTAACAGGCATACTGATCACATCAGCACATCAGCCCCCTTATTAACGTGCTGGGGACCCATCCAATTTGGCTAGGGTCACATGTCGGACCCCAGTCTCTATTATTATAAACAAATTTCTCAAATCACAACAAATACATGCCATAACCGGATGACAAGCCAAAAATAAAGCCATAAAACATAGTAATTAATGGAAGTAAATATCGGAAGACAAAAACTTCACTATACTCTACCCACTTAAAGGAATGAGTAGCAAATGGCATGACTGACTGACCAGCATCGCGCTCTGCCAGGACATCCGGGCGGCAGGGAAGTGGGCGTCGTAGTGAGCCCAATATTTTGCGCGCCATTGCTGAAGGTATAAAGGAAGTTCGATGGGTTGCTAAGCCAGTCGAAGCGGTGACAGTCAGCTTGCGACAGCTAGAAGATACCAGATGAAGACAGCAGAGCTAGCTGTCGAAACTTCGTGTTTATACAACACCATCCGGCTGAACACTCGAGAGGATTTTATTGCATCAGTACGCCGGGAAAGTCTCCACTCACTATTAATGCCGTTTCCGTGTCGGAAATGCCGGGGTCGTCACCGACCGCTTTCCAGAGCGCACGAGAAGCCTCAGGCTACGACATCACGCGAGCCATGCGTGTGCAAACTCTTTCACGCAGATTGAGGTTTCTCCGGTACGCTGCTGTTACCTCGCGGCCGCGATCGACTACCCCCTACCACTTGTGACCTCACATAACGGTAAACTCGCCAGAAAAAAGGCAATAAACATTGTCAAAGCAGTATGATGTTTGCCCAGTTATCTTCAATGTAATAATGCTGCAGGTATCACAAATGATGAAATATCGGACAGTCCAGACCTGTCCAGAACGGCGTTCTCAAATGCAACGCCAACAAACCAGATATCGATTTCAAGTGGGAGATCAATTCGTCGCTTACTTTACTTACTTTGAAAACTAAAGTTATCATAAACATACGTGTTTAGTTCTCACTTAAATAAACAGAATTATATGTTATATATCAAATGCGCAAATAAAATAATAACAAGTTGCAAGTAAATAAATGTAAAAAATAAATAATTATGTAAATACTGTAATTCATCTCATAAATGAAATAAAATGAGTTTAAATAAATAAATAGTAATGCAAATAGCAATCGCAGATTTCTTTCATTTTCTCTGCAATCTCAATTAAAGCTTAACTTTTCTTGTTAATTTCGTAGTCGGAATGGCGTGAATCAAATAAAATAATTTTTCCTCGCACGAAATTAATTTCTCTATTTCGACATTCGCCACCTCACGTGATCGCGGATATCTGTGTGCACTCACAACCTGATCGCCGAACGCACTGCACGCGACTGGATCACCAGTTCTGCACCCACCCCCCTTTTTTTTGACAGAGATGATGCAGTACAACGTAGTACAATGCCCGCTGCCGCGTTTCCGTTCGGCCGGGCCTTAAATGTTAACATAGGCCAAAAAAGTCGTAATCCTCGACGTTTGTCAACGAATAGTTGGAGAACTGGGAAAATTCGTGCCTTCCAATGTCTTGCTTAAATCTTATATATAAAAATCAATGTTTGTTTGTGGGTTTGTTGGTTTGTTCGTTTTCTATGCATTCCTATACCATTTATCAGATTGCAATGAAACTTTGAAGAGTTTTGGAATGTGCGTCTGCGAAGGTTCCTGTGAAAAATAATTTCCAAAAAGTCGCCCCTTATTCCCCATAACACCCCATAATTTAGGCAAAACCGCATTTTTTATCCGATTTAGATAGGAATTTGTACACTTATACTTTAAAACAAACATAAAAATACTGCCTACTTACGGTTTCCGAATATTAATCCCCTCGCCCCCTTTTCACCACCATAATTTTTTCACCCCATAATTTAGGCAATACCACATTTTTTATCCGATTTCGATAGGAATTTGTACACTTATACTTTAAAACAAACAGAAAAATACTGCCAACATATGGTTTCGGAATATTCATCCTCTCTCCCCCTTTCTACCCCCATTACGTTTTTACCCCATAATTTAGGCAAACAACATTTTTTATCCGATTTAGGTAAGAATTTGTACACTTATACTTTAAAAGAAACAGAAAAATACTGCCTATGTATGGTTTCCGAATATTCAACCCCTCTCCCCCATTCCAACCCCATTACGTTTTCACCCCATAATTTAGGCAAACCACATTTTTTATCCGATTTAGATAAGAATTTGTACACTTATACTTTAAAAAAGAGAGAGAAACACTGTACACATTAATTTCACAAAAACCCAATCCCTCTCCTCTCTTTCCACCACCTTAATTACCCCCTCTTTCCCATAACACCCCATAATTTAAACAAACCCGCAAACCATTCGTCCGATTACGGCGAAGCTATGGTGAATTGTCGAGGGAATGTCTAAAATGGTTCCTGTCAAAAAACAAATATTTAAAAACCCACCCCTCTTCCCCATAATGTAACTCGACGAGAGAAATCAAAAACAAATGATACATTATCTTGATATCTAGCTTACTTCTCGACATATTGTATGTCAAAAGTGAGGAGGTTAGGGTGAGATCCAGCCTGGACCTGAATAAAAATTCCCAATACCACTACATATTCGCGGTGGAAATTACCTATACATGTTTTACTTTCTCCTATTGAATGTTATTATGGTTGAAATACGGCCTGGGCCAGAAGAAACGTCACCAAAAGTACATGGAGTAATAGACTACCTATAACTGATTTTTAACATGCTAAAACTCGAAAACAAAGCGAGATATCAAAAATTTTATTATTTATTTTCGATTTATTTAGTCGAGTTCTACAAGAATTCATAATCAAATTGTAATTTGTGATGTTTTGATGATGATGTGAAGTTAGGTTAAGTTAGTAGGGGATTACTGGAGATCGCGATTCCTCAAGGAATTGGCGTCTTAATACTGCAGCATTTAAATGCTAGACAACGTTAGAAATACTTTTCCAAGTATATTTAACGATGTCTTGCTGGCCCTGGCTGTATTTCAACCTAATTTCTGCCTGAAAAATTTGGTCCAGGCTGTATTAGAATTGAATTATTGCTTGAAAATGTTACGTCTTGCCACTGACAACAGCAGTATTATGACATCATTTAAATATTTTGTCTACATTGTAAGTTAATAATAGTAAATGTTTACTACATCGAAGTCGTATTCACAGAATGAAACAACTGAATTATCCGCTATATCATGATTTCTGCGAGCAAGTTGTAATCAGTTTTTACGTAATATATACAGGTCGTTTCATTTATGATGCATCCCTATCTTTATTGACATATTTCTGTACTCTGGCACTGCACACCATTTGTAACTAAGTTTATTTCAAGAAACACATTCTTAAAAAATAACATAAATAGATTAGCCCTATCTACTCAATAGATAACTTTGACTTGCATCTTTGGATACATTGGTGTGACGTGTGAAAGCCTGTTCGCGGCAAATTTAAATGGCGTATTTTTGTTTGTAATTTTCTGTAGAAATATCTAACGGAATTAAATGAAAGCACTTTTTGCGGGTTCCTTCAACATGATTATATAAACTGATATTGTTTTCAGAAATTAATGAAATAGCCTATTGCGTGTACCAGAATCAGTTCAACTATAGCTTCTCACACAAGTGAGGAACCAGAAGCAAGACATTCAAGTGTTAAACTATATACATTAGTTACGAATACTGTTGTTTTGTTTGCAGTTGTTGTTGTACTATCTGTCAAAATAATCATGCCTCCTAAGCGCACATCGATTGGAAGATCTATCAGCGGAGCACGAAGCAAAAAGCGATTACGAGCATCTCAAACAAGCTAGGAACGACAAGAAAGCAACGAAGCAGATCGTTTACGAGCTACTCAATCGCGTGCCTTGGAATCGGAAGAGCAACGAACTGCAAGAGTGGTAGCAGAACGTGTACGAGCTGCTCGATCGCATGCCTTGGAATCGGAAGAGCAACGAACAGCAAGGGTGGAAGCAGAACATGTACGAGCTGCTCGAACTAGTGATGATACGATAGAAGTAAATACGAGTTAATACTCGATACTTTGTTTCCATACCGAGTACTTTTCGTATTCAAATTAATTCATTCGATACTTACTCGGTATCGGAACAAAAGTACTTGTATCGAATTGAAAGTATCGAAGCGCACCCGGTGTAAATGCATCATCTCTGCTGCGCCACTCAGTCGCGCCTACGAAATTAATTTCCTGCTGACATCAAGTTGGTAGCATTGAAAATCAAACAAAAGTCTTATAACAGGCAATCTAATCTCAAAGAGTTTGTTTCAGGTCCCTATTTCATTGTAATAAGGTTCTACTTAGCACTCATTACGCTATACCTGGCCAATGGTCGCTCCCGCGCAGCCCCACATAAAAACTAAAAGATATGGTTCATAAGCAACTAAGTAGCCCATGTGAATCGGAAGAAGAAGCTGCTTCAGCTAGCGTTTGACAGGAATATGACTGGAAACATCACAAAGAAAGAGAAAACACACTGTAGTGACAAAGTCTCTCTCTACTTGTCAAACACTGTAACGTCTCTAAAAAGCAATCCATTTACACAATAAATGAAATTTATATTTCCTTATCTGTAAAAATAGGCACAACAGTATCTTATTGTTGAAGCAACGTCAGTATTAAGTGAATGTTTGTTTTCTAATGCGGGTGAAACAATGACAAACAAAAGGAACAATTGCTTTTTGGGAAAGCTTCCAAAAGCGGGCTTTTCTTCTTCTTCTTCCAAATAACCCATTTGGAGGGTACGATAAATCAACTTTCCTATGTTTGTTTCTATTTAATTTTCTTTGCTTCCAAACTTCCAAACCCACAAAATTAAGCACAAAGCGGAGTTCTATTGTTTAAAAGTATTAAAACTATAATAAATAAATATTTAAAGAAAAGAAAAACCTTCAAAGTTTGCTTACAGTGTGAGCTTTATTATAATTTTAATAAATAAATGAAAATGTTTACTGAGTGTTATTTGATTCTATTACACTAGGCAAATAAAACAAATAATTTAGCAACATGTCACATATATTTTTATATTTCGACATTAATTTAAAAAAAGTATTGATATGAGTAAGTATCGATACTTATGCAGTACTCAAATGAGTAAGTATCGTAAGACAATTTGAGTACTACTTATTTGAGTAGGTATCGATACTTTGATGGTATTGGAACATCACTAGCTCGAACTCGACGAACCGTGCATTTTGACTTGAATCTTCCTGCGTTCCAGTATAATGTTAACTATGATTAGTCTACATCCAAGTGTACAAATCGGTAAAATGGATAAACTGTGTGGACATTGCAGTGCACGAAAGTTCAACAATGAAACACCTGGAATGGCAAAGTTAGACTTCCGACTTTTCATCCACCGCCCGAACCACTGTTCTCATTGCTTTTGGGAAACTCTATCGATTCTAAGCACTTTTTACAAAACAATCGCAAATATAATTCGGCTTTTCAAATGACATCCTTTGGAGCCGATAAAATATTCCAAGACCAATATTTGCCAACTTTCAAAATTCAAGGACTAATATATCATTGCACAGGATCACTTCTACCAGTGCCCGATGCTGAACATAAATTTTTACAAATATACTTCATGGGTGACGATGATTTGCAAGTTGATCAGCGATGCAATATGATTCCAGGCACCAAACGGCATATTATATCAACTTTGCAAACTCTTCTGCACCAACACAACGCCCTTATAAAATTGTTCAAAACTTCAATTGATAACTTGCCGGTGGATAACTATGCAATCCATATAAGAGCCGACAAAACACCAATCGTACAGCATGCCAGACATTATAATGCACCTACCATCAATGATGTAGCGATTGTTATAGTTGGAAAAGAACGTGATTCACGGGATATAATTCTTCAGCGATGAAACAACACTATCGTACGTGTCGTGGAAACACACCGTTCTTACGATGCATTACAGTATCCCATAATTTTTTGGAGGGGCAGGACGGATATCACTTCAATATTATGCAAACTAATCCAGCTACCAGGTAATTACATTTATTCTTATTTTGCACATACTCCACATATGTAAGAAATAATCATACGTTCTTAAATCACATCTTATCATTCATTTTATTTCTTATTACAGGTGAACAACTTAATAAAAGAGTATCAGCAATGAATTATTATTCGTACCGTATAATGATACCTCAAAACGGAACAAATTATATTCTACAATATCGTCAACTATTTCACCAGTACGTGGTTGACATGTACACTAAAATTGAAGCTGAGCATCTTCTCTTCATTCGACTTAATCAAAAGTCGTTGTGCTCGGAGGAGTACATTCATTTTTGAGATGCGATTGCTAACGACAGAAACGTCAGAGACATTGGCAAAATGGCCATACTTCCAGCAACCTTCACTGGCAGTGCACGACACATGCATGAATATGCCCAAGACGCCATGACGTATGTGCGTTGATATGGACGTCCAGATTTTTTTATCACTTTCACATGCAATCCAGCATGGGATGAGATAAAAGAGCTTCTACTGCCCGGTCAAACTCCAGCCAATGGACACGATTTAACTGCACGAATTTTCAAGCAGAAACTCTCAAAACTGTTGGATCTGATTGTGAAGCATCACATTTATGGTGAAACCAGATGCTGGATGTAATCCATTGAATGGCAGAAGATAGGCCTTCCTCATGCACACATTCTCATATGGCTCAAAACTAAAATACATCCAGCTTCCATTGATGATGTAATTTGTGCAGAAATACCAGAACCTGAAGAAGATAGATTACTATTCGATATTGTCACCAAAAACATGGTACATGGACCATGTGGTGCTACAAACCAACAATCCCCATGCATGGCAGATAACAGATGCACAAAAAAGTATCCCAGACAATTTATTCGTGAAACTCGCTGTGGTGATGACGGTTATCCTCAATACAGATGACGCAAACCGTATGATGGATGTCGCACGGCTACTATCAGAATGAGAACTGTTAAGGTTGAAATCGACAATAGATGGATTGTGCCATATTCGCCTTTGTTATCAAAAACATTTAAAGCACACATTAACGTGGAATACTGTAATTCTGTCAAATCAATAAAGTACATATGCAAATATGTTAACAAGGGCTCCGATATGACAGTATTCAGTGTAGACAACCCCGACGCGCGCTTGGATGAAGTGGTTCAATTTCAGGCAGGTTGATATATAAGCAGCAATGAGGCTGTATGGCGCATTTTGAGTTTTCCAATTCACAGTTGGCATCCTACAGTTGTTCATCTCAGTGTTCACTTAGAAAATGGACAAAGAGTCTATTTCACGGAAGAGAATGCACAAAATGTTGCTGCTGCTCCAGCGCACACAACACTGACAGCATTTTTTACCCTGTGCGAAGAAGATGTATTCGCTAAAACATTACTGTACGCAGAAGTACCAAAGTACTATACATGGAATACCACATCGAAAAAATTCCAACGGCGTAAACAAGGCACGCGAGTTGAAGGCTATCAAAATCTGTATTCGTCTGACGCATTGGGCCGAATTTACACAGTACATCCAAATAATGCCGAATGCTACTTTCTGAGAATGTTGCTTATTAATGTCAAAGGTCCAACTTCGTTTGCAAATTTGAGAACGGTTGATGGCGTAGAATGCCACACATACAGAGAAGCTTGCCTAAAACTTAATTTACTGGAAAGTGACCAACACTGGGAAATTGCACTGATGGACACCTGTGTCAGTAGTCATCCACGACAAAACGAACATTATTAGCTATCATTTTGACCACATGTTCACAATCCAGCCCTAAAACCCTGTGGGAAAAATTCAGAGAAGACTTAAGCGAAGACATTTTGCACCGAATTAATACCATCAGCAAAGATTACACCATTCCCTTTTCGGACAACATTTTCAATGAAGCTCTGATAGAAATCGAAGAGATATGCTTAACCATCAACAATAAAACACTCATTCAACTTGGCATGGTCGCACCACAACGTTCTGCATATGACCTTCCTGATCAAGATTTATTGAGAGTAAAACAGTTCAGTGCTGATGCTTTGCGTGCATATGTCGAAACAAATAAACCACTCTTAGTTGCAGATCAAAGACTGGTCTATGACACAATCATAAATGCGGTGGCCAATGGTAGAGGTGGTCTGTTCTTCCTGGATGCGCCTGGTGGTACAGGAAAAATGTTCCTTATCAGTTTGCGGCTAGCGCATATTCGCTCTCAAAATGAAATTGCTTTGGCCCTTGCCTCATCAGGTATTGCGGCTACCTTATTGGATGGTGGACGAACAGCGCATTCGGCGCTCAAATTGCCATTCAACATGCAATTTGCCGTAACTCAATCATGCAATATTTCTAAAGGTTCTGGTATGGCGAAAGTGCTCCAAACTTGCAAACTGATTGTCTGGGATGAGTGCACGATGGCCCACAAGAAATCGCTTGAAGGGCTTGATCGAACTCTTAAAGATCTACGAGCAAATGCACACCCATTTGGTGGAGCTCTCATTTTATTAGCAGGTGATTTCAGACAGACTCTACCAGTCCTACCAAAATCAACACCAGCGGATGAGCCTAACGCTTGCCTCAAAGCATTGCATCTTTGGAAATATGTGCAGAAACTCACATTAAAGGTCAATATGCGCATACACCTGCAGCGCAATGCGTCAACCATATTTTCAAAACAACTATTGGAAATTGGTAATGGAGAAGTACCAATTGACGCCAATACAAAACACATTTCATTTCCAGTGAACTTCTGTGTCATTGTTCCATCCATCAAACAACTAATTCTAAAAGTTTTCCAGGAAATTTCCACTAATTACAAAAATCACCAATGGCTTTGTGAACGTGCTATTTTGGCATCAAAAACATCGATGTCAATACAATCAACTACGTAATCAATGAACAAATTCCGGGTAGTTCTGTCACCTACAAATCGATTGACAGCCTCATGAATGCAGACGAGATTTTAAATTATCCACTTGAGTTTTTAAATTCGTTGGATCTTTCTGGTGTGCCACCGCACAGGCTGTCATTAAAAATTGGTGCACCAATAATTCTTTTACGCAACATTAATCCACCAGTTTTGTGCAACGGAACCAGGCTCGCTGTGAAAAAACTGATGCCGAACGTAATTGAGGTGACAATTCTTAATGGCATGTCGAAAGGAGAAGATGTGCTGATTTCACATATTCCCATCATTCCCACAGATATGCCATTTGATATCAAGCGCCTGCAGTTCCCTGTTCGCCTTGCATTCTCAATGACCATCAACAAGGCACAAGGTCAATCGCTTCAAGTTTGCGGATTAAATCTGGAAAACCCATGCTTCTCACATGGTCAATTATATGTAGCATGCTCACAGAGTGGGACAGCCGGAAAATTTGTTCTTGCAAAAGATGGAAAGACTAAAAATATTGTATATGCTAAAGCACTTGAATAAACGTTCTTAAATTAAATTTCAAACACAAAAATAAAATCACTGTCTTTTATTGGTTTTGTATATTTAAATATGTCTGTATTGTGCACATATACCAATTTAGAATGAAAAACAAGCACAAACCGTTCGTCCGTTTACGGTGAAGCTTTGGTGAGTTGTCGATGGGATGATGGAGAAGGTTCCTGTCAAAAAAAATTAAAAACCCTCCCCTCCTCCCCATAATTTAGACAAAACCACATATTTCATCAGATTTCAATGGGAATTTGCACACTTATACTTTGAAACAAACAGAAAAATACTGCCTGCATATGTTTTCCAAAGCGCATCCCCTCTCACCCTTTCCAACTGAAAATGAATGAAACAGCATTTAAAATTTATATGTAAATATTTTTTCATTTAATCTATGTGCCTACTCAAGTCCAGCAATAGTGAAGCATTACCAGGTCAGCTAGTAGATTAATACTGATAAGAAAAGCGTAAATAATGGCCTTCATTTTATTAAATTCAGACATTCACCTTGACTATTACTGTCTGAAAATGCAGAAAAATTATCATCACAATCTTCCACTCCTAAATTTCAATTATTGATTATTCAAATGAACAGATGTTTCATATTGTTTGTTAGTTTCTTTGACATTGTGGAAGTTGATTACGCACAATTATTTTTGTAGTTATAAGTAAAATACATTATCATATAATTAATCAACAGTTTTATTTCAGGCAATTATACCACTACAAAAAAAAAAAAAAAAAAATATTCAGCCGAACAGTACCTAGACATTCAGCATTTGGCCGAACAGGATAAAAGTGGCCGAATTTTGAATAGCTGTCGAATATTCGTTGCAAGCTTCATTTCTAGCTTTAATAATCTTAAACACATGAAGAGGATGCATACATCAAAATATTTACAGTTTTCTTATGGAAATCCATACTTGCATCATGGTGCATAACACCTTGGTATAGAGTGCAGTAATACCTATTATAATATTAAAATATCAGAACAAGTTTTGGATGGTTAACTTTTAATGATAACTAATTTTCGTTGCATTTGGAAAAATGTAACGCTTCAACGATTATCGAAGTTGACTTAAAAGTAGTGGATTAACAAAGTTGGCTTTTGGATTAACTGTGCCCACCTATGGTTATTGCCACTTAGATATCTTGAAACGTAACATTTCAGCCATGCTACTTTCATTGAAGAACTACCATAGAGCTAGGATCACTGTCTAAAGTGAGCGCTGTGTGATATGATGCCATGCATGTTTATACAGCCAGCGCGAGTGGTCAAATTACGGCGCGCGTTGAGTTTCTTCTTAAGCGTTTGTCAAAGACTGATGTCTCAGTGTCTATTGTTTAGACTATATGGTTAACAACACATCATTCAGACAAAATCTCCTCTGACTTTGGATTATGATGATCTAATAAGGAGAAATTCTAGACACTGAGTAGAGCTCAATTTTCGCCAAAGGCCGTAACTTCATAAAAAACCCAGCGAAAATATTTGTGGATGAAGTCGTCGCTGCAGTGGAATTTTCAACTTCCTCTCCAACACCAGACGACGTATGTGAAATTCGCAGTCTAACTGCGAAGATATCAATTGCCAGGCCACGGAGTATTATCAGAAGTCCTAGCATACAAACCGCTATCTGCGGGCAGACCACACCATTACAAGACAGTAAAATGCGGTATTTTAAAAACAAACTGTCCATGCTTCCGTAGCATTGTTGTTGAAAGATAAATTTTGAAGGAGGCGTATCTCACCAACAGTTACTGCCTTGACGTTATCAAGGTCCATCGCTGCCCTTGGCCCTCAAATATTGCCATCTGCCCCAGCTCCGGCAGAAGAGACGAGCAAACCAACAGATGTACCCATGATCCTATTATCCTACATCCAGGGGGTGACAACTATTTTTTTTTTACTTATGGCTTTATGCCTCGTCGATGTCGAGATCATTAGAGGTGGGATGGGACTGGGAACAAGGAATGGGAAGGAATTCAGCAATGGCCTTTTTGAAGGAAGCATCCCCGCATTCGCCTGGAGTGATTTGGGGAAACTCAAATCTGGATGCCCGGACAGGATTCCAATAGCCGTCCTCTCGAATGCGAGGCCAGAGTGCTAACCACTCACCCACCACTCTCGGTATGACAGATAAGATTGGTTGACTTCTAAAAATGAAAAGAAATATCTCTGTTTGATAAACAGGGCACCCAGGCAAATCTCGCATATATTTTTAAAGATAAAAGATGATGGTCATAAATTACAGACATCATGTGTATATCAAAAAACATTGCAGCCGTGGCCAGTATATATCGGCAATAGGGTACGCCGACCTAAGAAAGTCTTAATGAATTTAAAAATAAGGACGTTAACAAATCAGCTGTACTACAACATTCTGCTGACAATGGATATGCAATTTTATTGAATGACACTAGTGTACTGGCACAAGAACCCAGTCGTGTCAGAGAACCATTAGAAATAAAAAAAAACAATAATATAAACGTGGCAGTGGGCAACAGTTAGTCCGAATACAGTCACTTCTGATCAGGAAAACACGAACGCGCATCCCAATCGCGCCAAGAATGTTTCATGCAGGATGATTAAGTGCAATAGCATGAAAATAGAGGCGAACTCGCGTCACATAATACACCAAGAGCTCATGCAAATTACAACGGCATATATGTATCCGGCCAGGAACACTGAGATTTGTAGGAAGGTACAACCAAGATAATCATTACATCAGCCTGATTAGAATTGCCAGATAAGTTGACTTACAAATGGCCATTGCCAAAGTTTCAGCCTTGCAAGAATCTGAGGGGCCAAAAGAAAATGGAACCAGCAATGGTATTTTTATTACATTATTTCAAACAGGGACCTGAGGGAATGCATTATTACGAGGGGGGACCCAAAAAAAACGGGAATTTCGTCATAACGTCTTTATTTCTTAATATTTTTACACCAAATTTTGATCACCTTCAAAGTGTTCTCCACTGACCACAACACACTACTTGAAATGATCCTTCCATTGTTCCAAACAATTTTTAAATTCACTTATCGGGATGTTCTTTATGCCTTCCGGCGATTTTTGTTTTACCTACTCCACAGTGGTAAAACACTTTCCTTTCATAATCCTTTTAAGTCTGGGGAACAAAAAGAAACCACGGGGGGCTAGATCCAGTGAGTGGATGGGGTGGACAATTGGTGTCATGCCGTTTTTGGTCAAAACTGCTTTACGGAAAGGGTGGTGTCGGCCGGCGCGTTGTCATGATGGAAGAAGCAGTCACCTGTGTGCCAAAGATCTAACCTTTTCTTCCAGATACTCTCCCTCAATCTGTCGAAAAACCTCCAAGTAGAGCTCCTGGTTGACAGTTTGACCTGGTGGGACGAACTCCTCATGCATAACACCTCTGCAATGGAAGAAACAAATGATCATTGTCTTGATGTTTGGCTTCACTTGGAGAGTTTTTTTGGGATGAGGAAAGCACATGTCTTCCACTGGCTTGATTGCTGCTTTGTTTTGAGGTCGTATTCATAGTACCACGATTCATAATGAGTAATCACTTTCAGAAAAATTCTTTGAGCGGATTTTGAAGCTCAAAACATGCATGAAGTCGACGCTCCTTTTGCTCGTCTGTGAGAAGGCGAGGGACAAATTTGGCTGCAACCTTTCTCATGTGCAAATATTCGGATAAAATCCTCTGAATTGAACTCCATGATATTCCAGACATCTCACAGAGTTTATCAATGGTTCGGTGACGGTCTGCACGAACGAGGGCATTGATTTTGTCGACATTTTCGTCTCTTCTTGTTGTTGAGGGGCATCCTGAACTGGATTGGTCATCAATTAACATTTCTCCATTTTTAAAATGTGAAAACCACTCATAGACTCTGGTTTTACTTAGGGCAACATCCCCATAAGCAGTCTTCAAATTACAATAGTTTCAGCGGCCAGTTTCCCCAACAGGAAACAAAATTTCACAGCCACGCGCTGCTCTCGACAATCTGCCATCACGTTTTCGCCGAAATGGAAAAAGTTGTCTTACTAAAAAAACAATCACGGGTGAACCGATGCACTCATAGCGACACAACTTCGCACACTGACTCAGATAGAATGACAGTAACAGACACCAGGTCAAACAATGTGTTCCCCCACACTCCCTCCCCACCGCAGCCAAATTCCCGTTACTTTTGGGACCCCCCTCATATTATTAATAATAGTTTTTAATTGTGATGGAGTTTACACTCCGGTGGCATTCCCCCAGTCATCCATTTACCCATTTTTTTATATACATACTTTTTTTTTAATTTCTTTTATAATTGGAATGTAAAATTCCTCCCCCATTTACTATTATGATTTACAAATTTTAATTCTAAATTCCTTAAATGTTTTAGGAAAATTATTCATCACTACACTTGGTAATTGGTTCCAATCACTGACACCCTTACCAACAAAAGAAAATTTCCCACTCCTTTATGCATGAAATCAAGCACAAGCTTGTGGTCGCGGTCACCTTTCCCCTTCCATGCACTATTCCTAATTCTTTGACCAATATCCCTCCCAAGCTTCATCACCAACATATGCCCTATACATTTCCAGCACTCTCTTCACCCTCCTCCTTTCCTCCAATGAATCCCAACCCAGTTTCCTTAAATCAGTTACTGACTGGGTCCTATGACAATTTCCACAAACAGTTGCTCTTCTTTGCAAATCTTTAATCTCCAGTATTCAATAACCAAAATGTGGGCCCCGAACTACACCATCATATTCAACTAATGTTCTGACCAAAGCTTGTAACCCAACTCCCTAACTTCTCTGGTACATCCTCTCACCACCCTCTCCAGTACCACCTACCCAATGTGCTTTGCCCAATTGAGTTTGTGGAATGACAAGGTTTCACACAAGGAAATCACCACAAGTTTAAGCATTTTCCAGCCCACATGTTACTTTGAAAAAGTTGAGTTTGTGAGACCAGAAGTGCAAGAAAAGCAGTTGCAACGGTCATTTTTTATGCAAAAAGGCAGTAAATAACGAGCCTTAAATCTTAAATAGTTGTTAAGCATCGGACTACGATTCAGAAGGTAAAGTAAATTAAAAAAAGAAGAGATACAATAATGTTGAAAAATAATGTTTTTGGTGTCATCAGTCTCTTTATTGGTTTGATGCAATCCTTCATCTCCTCCTATCATGAGCTAAACTCTTCATTTCAACATACCCCTTATAACCTACATTTTCAATTATCTCCTTCATAAATACTAATCTCTTTCTTTCCCTACATTTATTTCCTTAGACTGTTCCATACACTAACAAATAAAACAATCCTACACATCTCAAAATATGAGCCACCATACTGACTCTTCCACAAACCACTTTCCTCACCAATCATTTCAAAAAACACCCTCATTTCATACTTTATCTGTCACTTAATTATCAGCATCCTTATACAGAACACATATTTCAAATGCTTCAATTTTCTTCCTTTCTGACTGAGCATGGTAGGTGAGTTGTAATGCTCTAGCCTCGCATGCGGGAGGACGTGGGTTCAAATCCCCATCTGGACCTTCCATACTGTTCTACAAAGAGGTCATGGCTGAATTCCTTCCTGTTCCTTGTCCCACTCCTTTTCCACCTCTGATGACCTCAACAAGACAAAGCTATAAGTGAAAAAAAATTCTTTCTGGTAGTCCAAATGTCCATGATTCTACGATAAAGTGCTGTGCTCCACATACAGAGTTTTAATAAGTTCCGAGTCTCAAATCAATATATCAAACTAAAAAAAAAAGATTTCTCATTTTCATGAAGGCTCTTTTTGTTTGTGCTATTCTGCTTTTAACATCATTCCTATTTTGGCCATCAGTTGTAATTTTACTTCCTAGGTAGCAGAATTCATTTGCTTCTCCTATTGCATCCAAGCCTACTTTTTAACCGACTTCAAAAAAAGGAGGAGGTTCTCAATTCGTCTGTTTTTTTTTTTTTTTTTTTTTTTTTTTTTTGTATGTATGTTCAGTCATATCTTCGACAATTTTGAACCGATTTAAATGAAATTTTTTTAGTGGATAGGGTATACCTCCAAAGTGGTCCCATATGAATTTCATTGACAAATCACCCCTTCTACCCCCTCCGCCCCCTAATTTTTATACAAATCCACATTTTTTATTCGATCTCGATGAAACTTTGGACATATATAGCCAAAAATAAAGAGAAAAATACTGTCAACTTTTGGTTTAAAAAAATTGAACCCCTCTCCCCCTATCCACCCCCTTAATTTTTGCCAATTTTCTTTATTCAAAGCTACAGTCGACACCATTTAACTGATCTCCATTAAAGTTGGCAATTAATGTAGGGTATACTCCAAAGTGGTCCATATGAATTTCTTTGAGAAACCACCCCTTCTCCCCCCTCCGCCCCCTAATTTTTATACAAATCCACATTTTTTATTCGATCTCGATGAAACTTTGGACATATATAGCCAAAAATAAAGAGAAAAATACTGTCAACTTTTGGTTTAAAAAAATTGAACCCCTCTCCCCTATCCACCCCCTTAATTTTTGCCAATTTTCTTTATTCAAAGCTACAGTCGACACCATTTAACTGATCACCATTAAAGTTGGCAATTACATGTAGTTTTTCATGGAGAAGGATTCTGACCAAAAAAATCAAAATAAAAAAACCACCCTCTCCCATTTACACCCCTTAATTTTATAGAAACCTACATTTCTTATCTGATTTTTACTGAACTTTGCCCATGTATACTTTAAAACAAAGAGAAAAATCCTGTCAATATTTAGTCTTCCAAAGTTCAACCCCCCCCTTCTTCCACCCCTTTAATTATTGTCAATGTTCTTCATAAAAAGCTACACTCAACACCGTTTGACCGATTATCATCAAAGTTGGCATATACATGTAATTTTTCATGGAGTAACTGACCAAAAAATAAATTAAAAAACCACCCCTCTCCCCTTTACACCCCTAATTTTTATACAAACCCACATTTTTTATCAGATTTCGATGAAACTTGGACATGTATAGTAAAAAATAAAGAGAAAAATACTGTCAACTTTTGGTTTGAAAAACTGAAGCCCTCTCCCCCTATCCACCCCCTAAATTTTTACCAATGTTCTTTATACAATGCTAGTCGACACATTTAACTGGTCTCCATTAAGGTTGGCATATACATGTAATTTTTCATGGAGAAGGTTTCTGACCAAAAAAAAATTAAATAAACCACCCCATGTCTCCCTTTACACCCCTTAATTTTATGGAAATCTACATTTCTTATCTGATTTTTATTGAACTTTGCCCATGTATACTTTAAAACAAAGAGAAAAATCCTGTCAATATTTGGTTTGCCAATGCTCAACCCCTTTCCTCCTTCAACCCCATTAACTTTTGTCAATGTTCTTTATAAAAAGCTACAGTCGCAATCGTTTGACCGATTACCATGAAAGTTGATGCTTATATGTATTTTTTTACGAAGAAGGTGTCTGACCAAAAGATCTAAAAACCACCCCCTCTCCCCATTAAACTGCTTAATTTTTATACACAACCTCAGTTTTTATCCAGTTTAGACAGAACTTAGCAAATTTTTACTATAAAACAAAGAGAAAAATGATGCCAACTCTTGGTTTGCAAAAAATGAACCCCTCTCCCCTTTTCCACCCCCTCGATTTTTGTCAATTTCTTTTTAGAAAGCTACAGTCGACACCATTTGACCGATCTTTATTAAAGTTGGCACATATATATGTAATTTTTTTATGGATAAGATCTCTGACCAAAAAATAAAAAAAACTACCCTAGCTCCCCATCCCTTAATATTTATATAAAACCCACATTTTGATTCGAATCGGTGGAACTTCGCATGTGTATACTTTAAAACAAATAGAAAAAGAAAAATACTGTCCACATAACTTTCACAAAAATGCAAACCCTATCCCCCTTTCTACCCCATTAATTACTGTTCTTTATACAAAACTACCGTTTCTTTCTGTTTTGAAGGAAGTATGCACATGTATACTGCAAAACAAACAGAAATATACTGTCTACATTTGGTTTCGAGAGTCCAAACACCGCTCCTTCCTTTCCATCATTTAATCTACAGTTTCTTTCCGATTCTGAAGGAAATTTGCACACATATACTTTAAAACATACAGAACAATTTTGTTTAAATTAGGTTGCTTAATTGTTTTTTTTTATACATACCTACAGATTTATCTGATATCAATAGAAATTTACACACGTATACTTTAAATCAATCAGAAAAGGCAGTCTACATTTGGTATACAAAAGCTCATCCCTCTTCCCCTTTACCATCACCCCTTTTAATTTCCAATGTTCTTTACAAAATATCCACAGTTTTAAATTCCGTCAAAATCAATTAAGCTATTTTTAAGTCATGGCTTAATATTTATAAAATAATGTCGTAATGTCTCAACATGTACTTCAGATTTCAACTTTGATCCCAAGCTTTCACCAATTAAAAATCTATATTTTTTGTGTGATGCCGGAGCAAATAGATATATTCCAGAGAGATTTCTGTATGTGGTATGTATTAATGCCCAGATGTTACATGTTTCGGTTATCGAGCAGCAGCTTTAACAGATGTTATGATAAGATCGAAACATAGCCTGACATTCCTTAACAGAACGCCCAATTCACCCCGTTCTGGAAGTGGTTGTGGTATATAAAGACATAATTCTTCTTTGAAAGCAAGTGCTTTGATCTCTGAGCTACCAGGAAGTTCGCAAAATGGGAACTGCTGCGGCATATTTAAAATACTAAACGAAGTATAATACCACTAAAAATTTAAAAATAAAATAATTGTTTAAAAAAACATAAAAACCGCCTTCAAAAAAAGCACTAAAAATTTTAAAATAACTTTATACCTTGCTTAGGAAAAAGTAAATCTAAATAGACAACATTTTACATTACTTTCATTGAAATTTTGACATTAATTAGTTATTTTTGGAGTCGGTGCCAGCGAAAGCAAGAAAAACAAAAAGATAAAAACAATAAGGAATAACAATAATACTTAAAAAATCATGTTACTGCTTACCTACAATTAATGCTAGAAACATGTTTCAACAAAACTGAAACATACAGATGATACGCCGATATTATACTCTGTAAATCGTTTACTTCATGATGCAACCTACCAACTGACACTGTAGCGCCAGAGATATTCCTGGATGACCAATAAGGCCAAGCCACAGATTAAAATACTATTAATTTGTTTCCCTAAGATGTCTCCCACCGTAACACAATCTGCCTCACAACATGCTGTAAAATATTGGGAATTTTTGTTCGTACTACCCGTTTCGCCTCTAACGCCAAAAAAGTTCAGTAATTAGATCTTCGCGATGTGACAGCTGGCACCGACTCCAAAAATAACTAATTAATGTCAAAATTTCAATGAAAGTAATGTAAAATGTTGTCTATTTAGATTTACTTTTTCCTAAGCAAGGTATAAAGTTATTTTAAAATTTTTAGTGCTTTTTTTGAAGGCGGTTTTTATTTTTTTTTAAAACAATTATTTTATACATTAAACGAATGTTATTGTTTTCATTATTCTCTATATTTCATGGGAAATTCCAGGGTTGATTTTTTAATAAAAATACTTTCACGCTTTAATCTCAAAAAGTAGTTTAGATAATTATTAGATCAGTGATTAAGTGTTATTCACAAGTAGCACGCACAACATTTTGAATCGTTTGGATAAAAGACATTTTATATGGAACATGGCGTAGATATCATCATTTCTGGAATGTTTTCAAAAACCGAATAAAAAAATCATTAATGGATGAAATAGCTGTTGATTTCAATAAATGCGTATTTTAGGTATATGCTAAAATAAACCTATCAAAATTATCTAACATTTTTCATGCATTTAAGATTTGGCAACGACATTTAGTATCATCATATAAGACTGGAGGTTTTCTCAGCACTGAAAATTTTATACAACATTTGTAATTTCTATTAAAAAATTACATATTTATGACATAAAAGTATCTTTATGTAAAATATGCATTGTTTGAAATTCTATGAAATTATGATTTATTTTAATTTTTTAAATTGTTCAACAGGAATTTTTTTCATTTATGTTGATTTCTGAGCCTTTCTGGGATGTTCCCGTAAATGACTGCATTCCCGAAATCATGAAATAAATGCACAACAGTTTTTAATCAAATAATTCATGCATCATTAAGTTTTAAAATATTTATCGCATTTAGTTATATCAACTAAAATAAAATACATAAAAAGCTTAGGCTTATAACACCAACTAGACATTTTGAAAAACATCAATATTATTCTCAAAGTAATGCCATAATAGAGACAGTTCTTTTTCTTTTTTAGTTATGATGTGGGTATAATTTGAATTATATTTTTGTATATAACATACCAAATATTTTTGGACTCAAGTTTAAAAAATTTGGCACTGTTTTGTCCACATATCTTAAAAATTAACTACTCATAATTTTTGGAAAAATGAACAAGTTTCAAAAATTCATTTTGGTTTTAACTTTCCCTAATATTTTTTGTTTCTTTGCTGTTGTAGTAGATACATAAAAATCTTTATTACTGGAATTGCTTTTGCTAACTGAATTTTTAATTCTGAAATTCTAACCAAAATTGAAACCTGCTTTTGTAATTACTAGCATTTGTTTATATCCCTCCGTCAAACTTCCTTCGGTTTTACATACAGTAACAAAACCGTAATCCTTTTCTTTTTACTTATCCGTATTTGAGAAGAGACATTATTTCGGGAACAGGTGTCATGTTCGAGTATGAAAAATATAATCACTACGCCGGGAAAGTCTACACTCACACATGTTCGAGTATGTTTCCAAAATGACAGTTTCCAGTTTTTAAATAAACGCCTGTGTGACATAAGCATAAGCTATCTTTGACACAGCTTTTCAGTAACAATAAATTCATTGAAATACTTATTTCTGACTGCTAACCCGGTCAAATTCAATGACGCAGTGCTCGTTAGCTCCATGTGCGGTTCTTCTTAATAATTTTTTTCTTTAGTTGTTAATGCATTCACTGAAATGACGCATTCAACATCGGACAAAGTTTTAACTTATTATTGTTTTAAGTACTATTGTTTTATTTTGTAACAATTGAAAATAAGATTTTTAAGAGGTGAAATAATTCTTACCGAGAGTTTGAAACGTTAATTATTCCTTTTTTGATATTCTAGTTGCTTTAATTCTACAGAACTAGCACTCACGGATGCATTCGTGAAATGACTGTGTTTATTTTAGATTTTAATGAATGAAATTACTCACTTTCTGAATGGACTGAAATATGTGGCAATAATAATAAATAATAAAAACAATTTTCAGTATTTATTTTTAACAAAAGAAAATAATTTAATGTTATAATATTTAATTAAAATTACAATGAATCGCACACTCTGGTGGCAATTTCCTTTACATACCCATCTTCCCCCTTTCCTGCATCCACCTACATTTGCCCTTTACAAATTTTAAAGTTTTCCAAATCAATTTTCCCACCTTCGTGATTTTGTGCTTTATATTTAATCCAAAATCATCCTTCAGTAATTTGTTAATAGTATTCAGAAATTTCAATATCCTCAATCTGTTCTGTTAACAGGGCAATGTCATCAGCAAAACATTTATAAAATGACTCCACTTCAGCTTGCATTCTGCTAAAAGTAACAAAGTATGTACCTAACATTAGTTATTTGGCATCTAATTTGTAACAACAGATTTTGCAGTAGTTTCATCTATTTAATTAAATACAAAACTGTTGATGTTATTATTGCTTAGTATAAAAAAAATATATTTATGGCTGCAAATATAAAGTTTTCAGGTGATAGTATATAGTTTTATTTCTTTTATCATTAAGTCATGATAATTTCATGGCACATCATGGCTTCATTCAACATTTCTTTTGAAAAAATGGCACGTTGATCAATAAAGGTTCATCATGCCTGTCCTAAGTCATCAATATTGATGCCACCTTTTTCCCAGAGCACTATTGTTCAAATCAACCCAACCGTGTAGTTTATCTATGAATGCCTTCCATCAGTTAGCTCTTTCATCTGAGCTTAAAAGAGGTGTCCCATAAATAGTTTTAATGTTTTGGTATTTCCCGTTTGTTTAATTTCTTAACTTTCTTTATTGCTCTCTTCCTGCATCATGCTAAGCATTTTTGTTCCTTCTCCTTTGATACATTAGCTCCAAACTTTGTTGAGTGATCCAAGGTTTTCAGGCAGCTTGTTCCCCTAAAGCCTAATGTTCCTTTATCAGCTTTGATTATTTCTCTCTTCAACACATTCCATTCGTCATCAGTTGAGCTCCTTTCACAGTTATTTCTTGACAAATGTCTACTATCTCTGAAAATTTTTCTCATGTTAGATTGTTTCAATTTGTTCACTCCCAATCTGTTCTGCTTATATTACTTCTTTGTTGTTTTAAATTTCAGCTTGCACTTCACAACTATCAGATTGTAGTCATTGATATGCTTTAAAGTCTAGAACTTGATTTCTGAACCTGTTTTACCATGATGATATAATCTATCTGATCTACCCATATTCCCTGGACATTTTCAGCTGTATATCCTTCATGCTTCTTAAATAGTGTGTTCGCCACAAAGAGTTCCCATTTCTCACAAAATTCTAACTACTTGCTTCATTGTTCCTTTTTCTCTCCTCTACCAAAACTTTCAACAGTATTCTCCCGTTTTACTACTCCCACTACCCGCGTTCCAATCACCAATGATTATTAGATATTCCTCCTCCTTCACCCATTGGATTAATTCTTCAATTTCAGTGAATATTTTACCTATTTCGTCATCATCTTTCTGTGCTGTTGGCATAGTCGAAGTTGGATGCAAAAAGGGAAGGACAAAAGGATTACATGGCATACGTGGCTGGTATGAGCTTAGTTTCTACCTTCATCAAAATAATACTGTCACTAAAATGTTCATAATAACTCACCCATTTTCCTACTCCCTTGCACATCACAAATCTACACCAGTAACTCCACCGACAGCTTTTGTGTTAATTATTCATGTTCCTCAGACCAGAAATCTGATGCCTACTTCCCCTTAATTTCATTAATCCAACAACATCTAACTTTAAATTTTCTAATCTACCTTTCTACGATTTTGTTATAAGGATTAAAGAATTTTTTAAAAAAAAGTTTAAATGATATGGGCAATTATTTCAGTTAAAAGGTTTTGAGTGGACTAACTCAATCAGACAAGAAGATAGATTAGTGGCCAATGGTTCTGGATCATTGAAAAGATCACCCTTGATATTCACAAGTTAAGAATTTGTTAAGAAATTGTTCCACTGTGTATAAATACAATGAAGTCATATATGAAAACTATTTAGTGGGGATTAAAAGTGCCACAAATTTAAGTAAATATCATATAAAGGTCACAGATCATAATTCCAGGCAAGAATGAATAAATGTACAGATAAACAATGGAGCAAATGAACAGGAAACTAGACAGATAAAGAGCATATGAAGATTCAAGAAGTACAGAGATGAAATGTAGGAAAATCGACGGGGAACCATAGAAAGCATAAGGAAAGGATTCAACGTTCTGTTGAAATGCATTCAAAGGAGAGGTCATGCAGAAACAGCACAAAAAAGTGATATAGGCACATCTAAATTGGTGTTACTGTCACATCTATACTATTATAAATCTGTAAGCAAGCTGCGTTTGTAGTGAGGCTTGATCTCTAATAACGCAAAAACTACCGCATCAATTTGCATGGTGTTTCCAAATTTTTAAAGCTAATGTTGCTGATCAACATCTGCAGAAGTAGCTAACGACTAATATGTACCATGGGAAGAAGCAAGTCAGTAAAAAACTTCAGAAATGTGAAACTGTAGACCACAGATAATTATACACATTCAGACGGTCACTCCTTTCATAAAGAGACCTGACAAAATTTAGGATTTCCTTTTTTTTTTTTTTTACTTCTGCGATTCATTTTTCTGGACCGCAGTACTTCAAAATAAAAAAGAATACGTGAATCAAGTATAATCAGCATTTACTTGAATCGTAACAGGTCTGTTGAATTACGAAAAAGTTATATTACTAATATTGAAGACATGTATTGTCTCTGGTAGACTGTTATACAGTTTGTCTCTGGAACAAAATTGCTACGTGAACGCTGTACAATACAGCCACAATAAGCCAATACTTAATACGAAATTCAGTTTTTTCTCGAAGAGCGATGTCTGAAAAACAGCTATTATAAATATCAGCAAGTAATAAAACATACTTCTTTCATAATGACTTGTGCGGAATTGCACATATTTGGAAGTACTTTATTCGATTAATATGTCTCGTGGCTATAACGTGCAAATATAACTAGGCATCCGAAAATTCAGGTACATGCGACTCAAATAATTACATAGAAAATACGGATATATTGAAAGAAACTCAAATAAAAAAATTTTCATATCCTAATGCTACACCGCGTAAATTATAAAGCTAAAAGCATCGTCCCTTTGGCCTATAACAAAGCATATCAGCTGTCATCACTGTCCAAGTTGCATTTCAATCGATTTACAACTTGCGATAATTTTGCCACTCAGAAATAATTGCTTGAGTTACATGCACATTAGTACATATACCGTACCGTGATCCATTTTGACATTTTTGAATTAATTATATCTGACTGAAATAATGACAATAATGATACGACGATTTGAAACCAAGATTATTTCCAATTCACGTAAATTTCTATTTTAAAGCAGGAATAATTGATGGTGTATCAACATAAAATAAAACCCAATATCCAAACAGCAAAAAATAAATAAATCAGAAAAAAATTGAGATGCTGTGATTATTGGTAACGAATTTTTATTTCAAATATAACTAGGCATCCTAAAATTCTATTCTACACCGCGTAAATTTTAATAACTATGCCTGATGCTAAACAAAACGAGTCAATTGTCATTTGGTCCAGGCTGTTGTTTCGCCAGGTACTTACATGCGACTGAAATAATTACATAGAAAATACGGCTATATTGAAAGAAACTTAAATTAAAAATGTTTCATATGCTAATGCTACACCGCGTAGATTATAAAGCTGCAGGCATCGTCTCTTAGGCCTATAACAAAGCATCATATCAGCTGTCAGGTTGCATTTCAAGTGATTCACAACTTGCCATAATGTTGCCACTCAGAAATAATTGTTTCAGTTACATGCACGTTACTACATAAATTGTACCATGATCACATCTCGACATTTTTGGATTAATTATATCTGACTGAAATAATGACAGTAATGATACGACGATTTGAAATCAAGAGTAGCTCCAATTCACGTAAATTTCTATTTTAAAGCAGGAATAATTGATGGTGTATCAACATAAAATAAAACCAATATCCAAACAACAAAAAATAAAAAACAACAAAAAATAAATAAATCAGAAAAATTGAGATGCTGTGATTATTCGTAAAGAATTTTTATATTTCAGCACACTTCCAAGAGGACTAAGTCGTAGATTACTGCTATATTTAAATAAATTTATGGCACCGCGGTTATGTTGCAATCCTCGGTATCCACATTTAAAAATAAACTTTTTTTAGTTAAGTATCATGGAAACAATATTTTTCATTATATCCACAGATACATCCTTAACAAAGCTTATACCTAGCTATATAATCCCAGGCAAAGTTTACACATAAAATCGCAAAAAAATTACACATAATGATTACAATATCAGCTTTCTTAACGTTACAACTGTTTAAATTTTCGGTACCACGGTTAACGTGGAATCCTCCATATCAGCATTTAAAAATATTATGTTTTAGCTGAGTTAAATAATATTATTTATTATGCCACAGATATTCTATATTGTAACCAAGTTTATGCTCATCTATATACTCACAGCCAAAGTTCACGCATAGTGATAATTGCAACTGTGAAAACGTTTTAATTGTTAGTGCTGTGAGTTGGGTAAGTATAAAAGTTTATGATATGCCCTTGCGAAAGATATCTAATCTGTCGGGGTCAACTTCTGCAGCTAAAAGATGTCGCCGAAATCGGCTAAATGAGAGTGAAATAGACCGACAACATCGTCTGCAACCGAACCTAACGTATTAACAAACGAAACTATTCAGAATACATTAACAGTTCATGCCTTTCCACGTTAATGCCTGATAAGAGAATAAAATCGGTAAATAATTTCTACACCTTCCAAGGCACGCGCGCGTGAAGCAGCGGGCAAATGCTAGTATAGTATATAATAGACCAGCGGTTTTCAACCTTTATTGGTATACGACCCATTTGTAAGTAAAAAAAATATTTGCGACCCACCTAATATGAGAGTCTATCTAATATCAGAATGGGAAATGTATGACCTCGATACGCTATCGACTATCCTGTCCTGTGAAAAGGCAAATTTTAGTACAAAGGATATAATATCAACAAAAATACACAATACATACAACAACAAACATATTATAGAATGGGAGGCGGCTGCACAGACCATTACCTCATCAAGTTGACTGCTGAAATTCCACGATTAGAAGTAACGCGATCAGCATATTAAAATGCAACTGGTCTTCCAAGTCGCTTTTTGGTGGAAACCACCTTCAGATCTGATTTTCGTGGTTGATTGGGAACTTTATAATTGTGTTTTACTGCAACCAAATGTATGGAAATATAGAAGACGGGGAGCAGGAAAACACAATGGTAAACTTACCAGTCAACCACTAAAATGGGTTTTATAGGTGTTTCTCACCAATATATGATTTGGCGCATCAGAGCCATTTTAATTTGCAAATCGAGTTTTAACTAATCCTGGAATTTCAGCCGTCAGCTCGATGAGGCGATGCTTTGTACAGTTTCCAGCTTTTTTTTACAAAGATAATGAAAAATACGTTTACTTATTATACAAACACAACTTTACAATAAGTGAGATTTCTGGCACTGATGTTTACTGATGAGGGCGTCCATATCAGTGCTAACACTGGTTAATTTTAACCTTAAGTCAGTTCCTACACATAGTTTATTTCTGTATTTTGTTTTTCAAAAACCTTACGACATATTTTGGTCGCAAAAACCTTGGAGTTTCCGCGACCCACCAAAAGACATGCCGCGACCCACCAGTGGGTCGCGACCCATAGGTTGGGAACCGCTGTAATAGACCATTGGAGAGTCCAAGTTGAAATATAATCTTCAATGATTCTTTGCCAGATGATGTTGGAGAAAGATGAGCTATTGGCTGCATAATGCTGCTCTGGGTGTCACAGCATGAACATCAGGCCCGAAGATGGTGGCAGAGTAAGCCGCCGGAAGCTCATCTTTCTTCATCATCATCCGGCAGAGAATCCCTGAAGATGATATTTCAGTGACACGCTGGGAAAGCCTAGTCCAAGTTGGGTCCAAAAAGGGAAGGAACAGAAGGATTAACTGGTAAAGGGGTTTGGTAAAGAATGATTCCCCATGGTAACGGGCCATCCATAAATTATGTCACACAACTTTCATAACTCAAACATATCCTGTAAGAAGTAATGACTGAGAAACCTGCTTAAATTATTGCTGTTGTATATAAGTGAAGAAATTCCCATCAACACTCTTCTCAGAAATCAATGATCAATCACTATCACAAATAAATAAATAAATAAATGTGAAAATTCTAGTTCAATGCAGAACATGACCTCTTTATTTAATTCAAGTGGGGCTGGAAGAATGTTGTAAAAGGTACATTACACTGATAATTTGAAGGACTCTTAAGGGCAACTAACAGAACTCCAGTAGAGGGATCTAGTGGGACAAATGGAGGTTTTTTTTTTTTTCAATAATTCTGCTCAACTATAGATGAATTTACTTTAAAAGGAGGGCAATACACCATTGTATAGGTTTGTTGATAAGAACACTGCACACTTTCAATCTATGCGAATTCAATCAGGTATATCTTGATGAACATGTAGTATTTCCCTATTAATAAACTTTACAAAATATACTTTCATCATAGTTTGATTTGAGATAAACAATGATGCAGATTAATTAATATAAATAAGTAATGTGAGAACAGATCATGGTATTCAATTCAGTTGTGTGCCTAATTTGAACATTTGGATAAAATTAAAAGCACTAAACCTGGAAACGTAAAATTCAGATATTTTATGTGCCTTACTTTTTTATTGGGTTTACTTACAGTGATCAGTGATCTTCAGTTCATATAGGGTGATGGTAAATAATGAATAACCCTTTAACTGCTAAAAGATGTTATTGTGACATACCATATATGAAATTTTGAACTTGGAAAAAGTGTCATGATATTGAAGTTTGTCACATTTTGTTTTCAATTCACCACTTATGTCCACTTTGTTAAGTAATTTCAACAAATGAAGCTAATAACAACTTTAAGTCATATTTTTATTTTATAAAATAGTTGACCCAGCAATGCTTCACTATGCTAGACCTGAATACACATTTGAAAGTTTTGTATTTAGTTAAAATTAGATATTTACATATAAATATTAATTTCTATTTTGTTCCATTTCAAGTCCATTGTAATGGTCTTGGATATACAATGTTTTTTTTGTGATTCCATTTGGCATGTATAAAAAAAAAAAAAAAAAAAAAAAAAAAAAAAAAAAAAAAAAAAAAAAACTCTTAGGAGAGGTATGCTAAGCACAGAAAAGTTACACATGTAATTCAGTCTTAAGAGGGGTGAAAGTGGAGAGCGGCTGCATTTTGTAAACTAAATGTAAACATCATTTTCGCTTATTTTAAAGTATATGTGTGCAAACTTCCATCGATATCGATAAAAACTGTAGATTTGTGTGTTGTCACAAAAACTTTATAATAATTTTTAAAATTGAAGTTCAAATTTCTTGGTCAGCAATTGTACAACTGGAATCAGTCCAGTGCTGTTTAACAGGAAATGTTGTATACACTAAGTGCACTGCTATCTGCTTTGGCTAAATTTCCTCACCATTTTTGAGATATTTGCAAAAATTGTATGATAACAAGTGTAAATTTTGTTTAATTAGGGTGATGGGGGGAAAGTGGGTGGGTTTTTGTAAACCAAACGTAGATAGTATTTTTCTTTTGCTTTAATGTACATGTGCAAAGTTCCATCCAAATCAAATAAAAACTGAGTGTGTAAGGAAAATTGGAGAGATGAGGGAGTAAAGGGGGAGAGGGATGGGGATTTGGAAACCAAATGTAAACAGTATGTTTCTGTTTGTTTTAAAGTGGAGTTCCATTGATATTGGATCAAAACTGTGGATATGTGTAAAGGACTTTGGCTAAAAATAAGGGGGGGGGGTAAAGGAGGAGAGGGGTTTGGTTCTTGCAAACAAAATATAGACCATATTTTTCTGTTTCTTTTAAACTATGCATATGCTAAGTTCCATTGATAGGTATAAAATCTGTGAGTATGTATAAGAAACATTGGCAAAAATTAGGGGGTTGGGGTAAAGGGTGAGAGTAGTTGGCTTTTTTAAACCAATGTTGACAGTATTTTTTTCACCTTGTTTTAAAGTATGCATATGCAAAGTTCCATCAAAATTGGATAAAAACTGTGGGTGTCTATAAAGATTACATAAATTAGGTGGGGAGGGGTTAAATGGGGAGAGGGGGTATTTTACTGTCTGTATTAAAGTATGTGTGTGCAAACTTCCTTCAAAATGTAGTTTTGTATAAAGAACATTGACAATAATTGGGGTGGAAAAGGAGATAGTGATTGTGTTTTCGTATAACTAATGTGTACAGTATTTTTCTATTTGTTTTAAAGTATACATGTGTAAAGTGACGTCAAAAATCAGATAAAATATTGCATTTGTATAAAAAAATTAAAGGGTGTAAAGGGAGAGATGGTGTGGCTTTTGGATTTTTTATTTTGTCAGACCCCTATGAAAAAATAAATATATGTTCCAACTTTAATGGTGATTGGTCAGACAGTATCGATTGCAGCTTTGTATAAAAAAAAAGGGGGAGAGGGGCTAGTTTTTGTAAATCAAATTCAGACAGTATTGTTCTCCTTGTTTTCAAGTATACAGATGCAAAGTTCCACCAAAATCAGGTAAAAACTGTGGGTTTCTGCAAGGATAATTGGAAATTAAGGGGAAGGGGTAAAAGGGAAGGGGTAAAAGGGAAGAGGGGAGGGGGTAAAAGGAGAGTGGGATGGGCTTTTTCAAACCAAATGTAGACAGTATTTTTCTGTTTGTTTTCAAGTATACGTGTGCAAAGTTCCTTCAAAATTGGGTCTAAACTGTGGCTTTGTGTAAAGAACATTTGCAAAAATTAAGGGGATGTAAAGGGGACGGTTGCATTTTTGGAAGCCATATGTGGGCAGTATTTTTCTGTTTTAAAGTATACGTGTGTAAATTTCAATCAAAATCAGATAAAATATGTGGGTTTGTTTAAACAAGGGGTGTAAGGGGGAAGTGGTGCAGGAACCCTGTGCAGACATACACTCAACAACTCAATAAAGTTTCATCGTAATCAGATGGATCGTATAGGAGTGCATAGAGGACAAACATTAATTTCTATGTATATAGACTAGCTGTACCCAGCATCGGTTGCAGTGCAACGTAAAGAAAAAAAAAGTTTGATTTTATAATCTGTTTACTGAAACACTTTTGAGTTCACAACATTTTTGGTTTTTCCGTCTGGTGCGTACACGAATAAGTCATATGGTTTCCCGATATGTGAGCAAGCCACATACAGTTCCCCATGTGAAACGCATGGATTTTCTAAATTTAGTTCAAAATCCAAGTTTGAATTTATTGGTCAGAAAATTTTAAAGAGATATAAAGGAGAAAAGGGCAAATCAAGACAGTATTTTTTTGTTTGTTTTAAAGTATACAAGTGCAAACTTCCTTCAAAATTGAGTAGAACATTTACAATAATTAAGGGGATGGAAAAGGGGAGAGATTAGGTTTTAATAAAACTAATGTGTACAGTATTTTTCTCTATGTTTGAAAGTATATGTATGCAAAGTTCCATTGAAATGGTATAAAAAGTGTAGGTTTGTATAAAAAATAAGTGTTGTAAAGGGATAGAGGGTGTGGCTTTTGTATTTTTTTTTTTATTTTGTCAGAAGCCTCCATAAAAAAATACATACATATGCCAACTTTCAAGGTGATCGATTGGTCAAATGGTATCGATTGTAGCTTTGTATAAAAAAACATTGATAAAAATTAAGGGGGTGGAAAGAGGGAGAGGGGTTTGGTTTTTGTAAACCAGATTTAGACAGTATTTCTCTCCTTTGTTTTAAGTATAAGTATGGTAAGTTCCATCAAAATTGGATAAAAACTGTGGGTTTCTATAAAGATCATTGAAAATTAAGAGGGGAGGGGATAAAAGTGGAGAAGGGTGAGCTTTGGCAAACCAAATGTATATAGTATTTTTCTGTTTGTTTTAAAGTATACATGTGCTAAATTCCTTCAAAAGCGGGTTAAAACTGTTGCTCTCTATAAGGAACATTGGCAAAAATTATACAGGAATAGAGTTTGCATTTTTGGAAACCATATGTAGGCAATATTTTTCTGTTTTAAAGTTTACATATGCAAATTTCCATCAAAACTGGATAAAATCTGTGGGTTTGTTTAAGCTAAAGGGTGTAGAGAGGAAGAGGGGGTGTTTTTATTATTATTATTATTAGGTCAACTCACCAAAATTTCATCATAATCAGATGAACGATATAAGAGTGCATAGAGGACAAGAAAAACTTTCATTTTTATGGATATAGATTATATTAAATGTTCAATCTGGTAGATTTCCACTCTAATACAAGCCAAACAGAGCATATATTACCATGGATGGCTGCCAGTTTGAATATTTAATGCAATTTTTAAAATAAAAATTATAATGCCATTTACAGAAATGGCATGGACCAAACTGAAAGCAGGTATTTAATTTTTTTAAAAAATCATAATGTGACAAACTTTAAAACATCACTTTTGCCAAGGTCAAAATTTTGTATTTTATATTTCACAATAAAGCTTTCCGACAGTTGAAGGATTATCGGAACACCCTTCATATTTCTATTTTGCAATAGTAGCATCTGTTTCGTAGTGTGAATAGTTCATCGAAAAACGTTGTTTGGATAAGTTTCACTGCAAGAAAGTCTGAATTATAACTGCATTATGACCATTCTACTGATGTTATAATAAGCCCTAAGGTTGGTAAAGACAAGTATCCTCTGTCAAGATGCCATATGGAGATGACAGTTTTTATATGGAATTTTCAGAGACGCACTGGTCACTAATATCATTTGATGGTCAGATTTTTTTCTTGCCATTAATAACGCTATCTCCTTTTGAATGAAAGATGGTTGAACTGCACTTGACATTTCTTGATAGTTTAGAACAAATGGGTAAAATGAATAAGACTTTGTGAATATTGAAATTAAATGTAAAGCTGAACAGGAATTGTATGGAAAAGGCAGTGAGGTATGAAATAAACAAAAATAACTTTTGCCTTGGTTACAATTTAAAAATGTGCAACATACATGTGACAAATCTTATTGGATAATGTAGTTTGAATATGGGTTTACAACAATTTATTAACAAATGGAAATGAGATATTCCACAATAAATGAATTCAGTAAATACAAAATGTAACTCTTGCTGTAAACAAATACTAGAACAAGTCACTGCTCAAAGAAAATGATATTTAGCTAAACCGTTAGCCGACTTGAGGAAGTCTCCATGCCAGAAATTGGTAGAAAAATGATAATTGTTGCCAAAATCTCTCACATACGCTACTGGATTACCATTTTATAGTGTCAATTTGAACCTGCCAATATGATTGTATGAATTAAAAGCACCACCACACAGGACCAGGTAAGTCCAACAATCCCTGGTTCAAATCTTGGACCCTGCATACTGTCTATCCTGATTGTGGAGTTGAGGCAGTTTTTTGCAAAGAACTACGTGAATGCTGGAATGGAACCATCTCTGCCCTGTAAACTACACATTTCACAAACAAAAATACATCAGTAACATGGAACACGAAGTAATATATTTCACAGATGATGGGCCTAACAAGCCATTAGAAGATTTTGAAAATAAGCGAAGCCTCCGGAATAGGATGTGCTTAACAACCCACAAAATTGGAAACATTCTAAAGACAGAGATGATGATCAGTGTCAGTTTGAGAGAACCTTGACTAGCAGCTGCATGTCAACCACACTGAGTGGCAAAGTCATCTTCTGCTGTCATTGGCTTCAACCTAGTAATATTCATGATACCACAGCATAATACTGTAATAAAAACTCTGATTGGCCAATATCCTCTCTACTGTTGCCATATATCTTGAATTCTATATATCTGGAACAGATTTCACCAATGTACAGTCATGTGAGGAGTGGGTAGCTGTTTCAAATTACCATTTAAAGTGCTATAAAATAATCTTCTCCCAGCTACCTTTTGAAAGCCTCTCCCCATGTAACTGCATAGATTTGAATCCTAATCAGAACTGATCACTTTATACTACATGTCCCTTTTATCTGGTATGATTATGAGAAATCACTATTTTCGATATGTAAGCATACTGTTCACTAGTTATATTAATTATACCAAAATTAAATATGTTCATTACCCTGAACATTTTGTAAATTTCATATTAACATAATTTATATATTCATGTGAGACATTACAGCTCATACAGAATTCAATTTGTTGATTATCAACCCCACTTTCCCTCCTGTATTACTTTCCTGCTAGCATTAATTTATAATTGGATAAATCTGGTAATATGTTCATATTTTAACAAACAAACAAACAAAAAATGATCTGGAAAGGAGCATCATATTCCAGTGCATAAAGTCTTCATGCTTTGCAAGAAAAACACATCAGAAAGTTTCCATTTTTACCTTAACCATGCTTCTGTTCAACTTCCCATTGACAGAACAAGAAGAATTTGGCCATGGCCTTTTGATTGTTGTTATTGTTAAGGATACTTGATACATTGATGTCAATGACATTAGTATCTTATGCCCTTTTGAAGGCACCATTCCAGCATTTACCTGGAGTGATTTCAGGAAACAATGGAAAACTGAAGTCTGTGTGGCCAGAAGGGGATTTGAAGTCGCATCCTCCTGAAAGTGATGCCAGGTGGTTGCCTACCACACTCTGAGTACCCTTTTAGTTGTTAGTGCTGTAAATAGCCTCTTAAGGTGAGGTTAAGCGATTAAGGTGCCCCTGCTTGCTCAAGTGACGCAATCCACATGTAAATTATGCATCAACCCACCTTACGGGTAGAGATAAAAAAAATTAGAGTGGATTTTTATAAACTTATTATTGGTGTTCAAAATTTTGATCAACTAATTCAACACTGAGCCTGCATTGGTGGTGTATATTCAAGCAGATGGTCAAATAAGTTTGGTTGTGTTGTCAGTATTTGGGTTGTCGCATTGATATTTGTGATAAAGTCCTTCTCTTCTGTTACATCTTGCTACCCAAAGAACAGTCAAGAAATATAAAATCTGTGGCAGTAATGGGATTGGTCTCAGTCTACCAATCCATCAATTTTGGTATGAAGCATGCAGGTGGTGATGCTTCAAAATACAATGGGTCTCTATTACCTCACGAACCCTAAATGCCACCACATTCAATAGGGAAGGCAAATATCTCTTAGAAACATGCAGTAGGATGTAAATCATTAACTATGGAGCACATCTCTTCACATAATACTGAAGAACTAATAATAGCAACACTGTGAGACATGCTGATGTCTAAGCACTATAACTTAAAATCAAGCACAGTCTGTAATGCCAGATACTGACCTGTCTGAAGATGGAAATAGCAGTGTGCAGGATGCCAGTATATATGTGCTCCCCAGTTACCTGGAAAGCTAGGCGGGCTCGAATAGTATCCAGTGGGTATGTGAGAGTAACTGCCGTTACTCCCGCACAAGAGCCTGCCACAAACTTTGCGGCATGATGTCCAGGACCTAGCAGTGTTGTCAGTGCCTATCAAATAGGCAAAAATATTTAGTTTGATGTGTTAAATTTGATTATACTGGATTATTAAATCTACAGTTTTGATTTGATCTTAGTTTAGTTGTAGAAAGGGAATTCTATCTGAATACTATGTCATAAAGTCTATATATTCACTGGAAAAGTTGGAATTGACAAACTAGAAACAATTTATATCAGTATTTTTAGCTTGATGATGTAAAAAGAGATTAAAAACAATCAAACAAGAGTAAAATAAATCAGCTTTTTTGCTGATTGTAACTGTAGGTCAAATACTTGTTTCACAATTCACTAAAGTAATATTTAAAAAAATATTGATGTTTCAGTGGGAATTAAAGCACATTAATGTACAACTAAAGTCTTTCTTTCAGTTCTTAATATTTTATTTCTACAAATGTTGAATACAAAGTTAACTGTTGTTGGAATGCACTAGGAATTAAACTTGACACCAGCTAAAAACAACCTCATCAATGGTGATGGTAAATTTTTTATTTGCAATTTTTTAATAGTCTTGATATTCTTACTGTAATGGAAAGTGGTGTATATATGAAGTTTTGCAGAAGTAAATTAAATGACATAATTCTGCAAAGTATTTTTAAATAAGTATTGCAACTAAAATCTCACATAACTCCAAATTTTTAATTTGCATTTACTACAAAAAATAAATAAATCATATTACTGACATAAATTAATAAGTAGTCAAAATAGCATAAACCAAAGATTTCTTCTTAAAATCTGGCAGTTACCCAATAATAAACAATTAACATTTAAGTCTCAAATAAAAATGAACAGAATAAGTAAATAAGTAGCATGTCCATCCAGGGCTGCCATATATATATATATCACTCCTTGCACATTTCTTGTATGTCCAATATAGCAACAATGTGTCTGATTGCATCTCATACCCTTCCAGTGATAGGTATAATGATCAAACAGATCCGAGTAAAAGAACAACGTACTAACATTGCAGGTAATTAACTTTGTACAGCACAATGTTCAAGATACCACCATGATGAAGCATTTCACTTTCCTGTTTCATCTCTTGAATGACATCTCACAGACAGTAAATAAGCTTACCTCTCCACTGAGTGGAATTTAACATTTATTGGCATTGAAGATATTTTTTTATTATTATTATTTACTGCTTTACATCGATGGCTAAGGTCATTAGTGGCGAGATGGGACTGGGGACAAGGAACAGGAAGGAATTCGGCCATGGCCTTTTTGAAGGAAGCATCCCAGCATTCACCAGGAGTGATTTGGGAAAACCATGGAAAACCTAAATCTGGATGCCCGGACGGGGAATCGAACCTGCGTCCTCCCAAATGCGAGGCCAGAACGTTAACCTTTCACCCACCACGCTCAGTTTGAAGATATTAACGACCTATGCTACGGGAGAGAAGTAAGAACACCACGTCTTCAAGAACTTTGTATACTTTTTCAGTGTTTGTGGTAATACTCCTATTGAGAAACTTCTATTTATGAAGAGCTAGTGGTAGATAATTCTATCAATCAGCTAAATGTACATAATACTGAAATATGAAAGCTAATACGATCAAGCATACCCTGGGCAACCTAATGGCATCCTTCCACCATGTGGTGGGAGGGTTTTTTTTGTGGGGAGAGGGGAGTTTTTTAATTTTCGAATTATGATTGTTTCTGTTGACAAGAATCTCAAAGCTGCCGGATTACAAGAAAACTGACAACTAATATTTACTTTGTTCTGTTGGCAATTACACTGCTAGGCATATTTACATTTACCATTAACGCAAACCAATGCAAGATATCGAATACAATGCCTAGACTTTACAATTAACCAATTAACTAAAGCAAACAATGGCTGAATTTAACATTACTATGATTCAGGAATATCAAATGGAATTAAATATTAAAGTTTACAAAATATTCCTGATAAACACCAGCAATTAGACAATATGCACATGAACATGAAAATTAATCTCTGGCACTGTTAATACAAGAAAACATTTTTGAATTTGTGATAAGCAAGGGGCCTCAACAACACATGATGTTCTGCAAAATTGGCAACGAGCTCAGAATGACTCTGTTTGATGAGCAGAGGTTTTTATCTCAAGTTCACTTACGGGTCTGTTACAGTCTCAAGAACCAAACAAAGCATGACCTGGCGTAAACACATTACCATCTCGTAGACTGTGTCGATGATGATTGCCGCACAGCCTATCACTGTGTGATATCGACCCTGCGATCAGCGGGTACAATCGTCCTGCTTGGCCAACAAGGATCACCAGTCAGCAATCATAGTAAGGTCGCTGTATGACTCCTTCCAGGGACGAATCGTCTATCCCAGACCACGTACCAGACCAGAATGCCTCCTCCACCAAAGGAAAAAGATGGCTTCCTGTTCTCCTTGCCGAAGAGCATGCGGGGCAGAAAAATAAGCCCTGCTTTAACTTATGAGGAGCCCAAAGTTACATCTCATTGGCAGGACAAGTTGTGATGAAATCACATCATGTCACAGCTCACTGCAATTTGCGAACGCCATGTCGCCTTCAAAGTTCAGGACCCCACCCCAAGGTACAATGCCCCTGTCCTCTGAGTGGCCATTAATGGTACAAGGTAGCTACCCCATTGTCTGTTCGGCGTCGCTCAGGTTGGAAGTTTGGTGGCAAGCAACCGGCGTTTGCCTCGTGGCCTCAAAACCCTCACTCTAACCAGCACTGTTTCACTGGAATATTTGCATCAGCTCCTCTCAAATATAAGTACTCTTGTATATTAATAAAAACACTTAACAATTTGGACTGCCCAAGATCAGTATAACTAATCTAATATAGGACCTGAATAAATTAATGTAAAAAAAATAATCTGAATAATACAAAAAATGGAGTGTGACAAAAAGCATCATACTACAACCATCAGGACAAATTTCAAACCAAATGGTTATTTTCAAAGTCAGCTCTTGCAATTATATAAATAAACATTGAAGATACATCACCAGAGAAAGAGATTTTATTATCTAATATCTGTAAACACTCAAAATGCGACTTCTCATTGGTTCAAGAGGCACATAGAGGCCCACATGACAGAAGGACAAAAATCAATGGAATGGACCTTATTAATGAGAGTCCAAGTGATAAGTATGGCAGTGTAGTTTTCGCCAAACCAGATCTAAAGATTCTTTCAACAGGGTAACTTCAGATGGCGAAATAGAGATACTCACTATCGAAATCAAATCATGCACCGTGACATCAGTGTATAAGCCACAAAACGCCGAATTTAATTTCACAGAATCACCTAACTTCCACTTGTTATGGGTGACTTGAATTGCCACAGCACATCCTGGGGCTTCAGGGAGACTGATAAAAATGGAGAAGACCTTTAAGAATGGGTTGAATGTATGGGCCTAATGCTAATATGTGACCCAAAAATGCCACCACCTTTCAGTAGTAGAAGATGGCAGGGTGTTTATAACCCAGTCAACATCTTTTTCAGAGAACACATTGCCCAACAGGCAAAGAAGAATGCTATGGAGCCAATCCCACGTACACAACACAGACCAATTATCTGCACTATTGAAGCAGTAGTGAAGCCAGAGTCTGTCAGTTTAAAGGAAGATTTAATTTCAAACGAGCACAATGGGGAAAGTTCCCTCAACAACTAGATGAGGAAGTCCTAAACCTCGACCATTCTCCAAATACATATGATAAATTTACTGAAGTAGTGAAGACCACCTTATGCAAACATATTCCTCGAGGCTGCAGATCAACTTACATCGCTGGACTGGCTAATAACTCCTAGTTTCTTCCTGAGGGATACGGGCACCTATACGAAGATCCTTTTTCTGAAGAAATCATACAGACAGTGGAAGATCTCCTACAAATTGTATCTACTGCTAGCAGAGATAAATGGTGCAATTTAATGTCAGAGTTAGACTTGAAACAGAACAGTCGTAAGGCTTGAAAATTACTGAAGAATCTCAATAGCGATCCAGTTAGCACTCTGCCTAGCCTCCTTAAAGTTAATCCAGATCAAATAGCACACCAACTAACTGCTGCTGAATGGAAAGGCTAGAAGAAGACCTGAAAACAGGAAGCTCCAAAAACACTCTGATGAGTAAGACCATCTTGGCACTCCATTCACATTGGTAGAACTAGCGTCTTGGAGTCTTTGAAGATTAACAAAGTTGCAGGCTTAGATGACCTGAGAACAGAACAAATTAAAATGTTTGGCCCAGCTACAAAGCAGTGGATCTTGAATTTAATGGGTGCCTGCACCTCCAACTTACAGATCCCCAAGATCTGTTGGAAAGCCAAAGTTGTGGCACTGCTAAAGCCTAGAGAGGAACCAACAGATCCATAACTTCCGACCAGTTTCACTACTTGGAAGTAGGAACCTCATTTATACAAAGTCTTAGAGAGATCGATCCTCAACCGTATCTCACAGTGCATTGACAAAATGCTCTTAAAGGAGCGGGCTGGTTTTCGACCATGTCGGTTATGCTGCAGCCAAATTCTTAACCTGACACAGTATATAGAAGATAGGTATGAAAGAGGATAGGTTACGGGTGTGGCATTCATCGATCTCACAGCAGCATATGATACAGTCAACCACAAAATGTTGATAAATAAGGTATACTCCACCACAAAAGACTACCATCTAACACAAGTAATCCATTGTTTACTACAAAACAGAAGGTTTTACGTCACCCTCCACAATAAGAAGTCGCTGGAGAACTCAGAAGAATGGCCTCCCTCAGGGTATTGAGCTGGCACTGCTCCTGTACAACATATAAACAAATGACCAACCAATTATTCCTGGAACAAGAGCACTCATTTATGCTGATGATACACAATTGCAACTCAAGGTACAACCTTTGAGGCGGTGGATGTGAAGCTGACAACAGCTCGAGTATATGGCCAAGTATTATGATGCTAATCACTTGAAGCCCAACCCTGAAAAAATGCAGTTCTATGCATTCCACCTGAAGAACAGAGAAGCCAGAAGGAAGTTGAACATCAACTGGAAGGGACAAAAAGATTTCATTGCGATACTCCAAAATATCTGGAAGTAAAGCTTGATCGTTTTCTTGCATTCAAAACCCATTTTGAGGATCTGCAACTCAAAGTATCTGCCTGGAACATCATCATCCGGAAACTTACAAGTACCTTCTGGGGATCACAGCCAAATGTGCTTCATACATCTGCTCTGGCATTTAGTTTCTCCACAACAGAATACTCACCACCAGATTGGCAACACTCTGCACATGCTAGGAAGGTTGATATAGCACTGAATGATATTGGTTGCATTGTAACAGGTTGCCTGAAACCTACTTTTGTCAGCAAAATATACCAAACTAGACAACCTGTGCAAAAATTTCGCTAATAAAATACAATGAATAGTGAGGTTGAATATTTGTAATATAATGAAAAATAGAAACGCACTTTGTAGCAAATATTTATTTGTTTAGTGTAATAGGTGTGCATCAAAACATATAACGAAACAGTTAGGAAAATTTAAAACACACCGTATGTACAACAAACTGTCACTGACCCTACAGAATACAACCAACCTGAAAAATGCCCACAGTATATCTCGGCGATATGTGCTGCTGTGCGAATAAAATGTTTACATTGGAATTGTATAGCAAAACAAAAATGTTTCTGTAACAGAAAAAAAAAATATTCAAAAAGCTACTTATTGTATAAAAAAAAAAAAAAAAAACTTTATCGACATCTCTGCAACACTGCTGCTGCAATCTAGGGATTGGCTCTGAACTGTTTGATACACATGACCACTTTAAACATCAAATTCAGGAAGATTCCTTCTTAATTTATGATTTTACCTAATTGGAGACCTTAATCTCTAAAATGATATGTCATTTATCGATTTCAGTTAGGTATCAAAGGAGATAAATTGCTTATAACAAAAAAAAAAAAAAAAAAAAAAAAATCATGTTGTAGAAATAATACTGATACTTTTACCCTTTAAGGGTCAAATTCTTTTTATAAAATATGGTGTGACCAAAGCAGATACTTTGGCCGTTAAAATGATACCTCTTTTATCAATTTCGGTTAGGAATCAAGTGAGGTAAAAAAAAAAGTTTTAGAAATGATGATATTTTTGCCCCTTAAGGGTTGAATTTAAATAAAATTCTTTGTTAAAGTATGATGTGTCCAAAGCGGAGACTTCAATATTTTAAACAATACCCCATTTGCTTAATTCAGTTAGATATCAATGGAGATAAATGGCTCATGACGTAAAAATGCGTTGTAGAAATATTAGTACTTTTGTCATTTAAGGGTCAAATTTTGAAAAATTCCTTTCTTAAAATATGGTGTATTCAACCAAAGACCTTATGAAGAATTCAGTCTTTAAAATGATACCTCATTTAGCAATTTTGTTTAATTACCAAGGGAGATAAATTAATGGAGACACAAAAACAGTATTTTAGAAATACTGACATTTTTGCCCTTTAAGGGTTAAATTCAGAAAATTTTATTCTTAAAACATGATGTGACCATAGTGGAGACCTTAATCTTTAGAATGATACCTTATTTATCTATCTCAGTTAAATGTTAATGGAGATAAATGGCTCATGACATAAAAATGCGTTGAAGAACCATTCATACTTTTTCCCTTTAAGGGTTGAATTCCAAAAAAAAAAATCTTTCCTAGTATATAATGGCACCAAAGCTGAGACACTAATCATCATAATCCTACTTCATTTATCGATTTTGGTTATATATACAAGAAGATAAATAGCTCGAGACACAAAATGCATTTTAGAAATATTGACATTTTTGCCATTTAAGGGTCGAATTACAAAAATACCTTTCTTCACAGTGGAGACGTTACTCTTTAATGGTACCTCATTTATCTATAATGGTTAGATATGAAGGGAGATAAATGGCTCATGACACAAAAATGGATTGTAGAACCAATAATACTTTTTCCCTTTAAAGTTGAATTCCAAAAAAATTCCTCCTTAATATATGATGTCACCAAAGTGGAGCCATTTTATAATCCTACTTCATTTATCGATTTTGGTTAGGTATCCAGGGAGATAAATGGCTCGAAACACAAAAAACGCATTTTAGAAATACTGATATTTTTGCCCTTTAAGGGTTCAATTCAGAAAAATTCCTGTCTTAAAATATGATTTGACCACAGCGGAAACCTTAATTTTTAGAATGATACCTCATTTATCTATTTCGGTTGGATAATAATTGAGATAAATGGCTAGTGACACAAAAAACGCATTCTAAAAAAATTAACGTTTTTGCCCTTTAAGGGTCGAATTACGAAAAATTAATTTCTTCAAATATAATTTTACCAAGACGGAGACCTTACTCTTTAATATGATGCATTATTTACCTACATCGGTTAGATATGAAGGGAGATAAATGGGTCGTGACACAAAAACGCGGTGCAGAAATATTGATACTTTTGCCCTTTAAGGGTTGAATTTCGAAAAATTCCTGTCTTAATAAATGATGTGACCAAAGCAGAGATCTTAATCTTTAAAATGATACTTCACCAAACGATTTTAGATGGGTATCCAGGGAGACAATGACACAAAAAACAGCATTTTAGAGATTTTGTCATTTTTGCCCTTTAAGGGTCGAATTCTGAAAAAATCCTTTCTTAAAATATGGTGTCACCAAGGTGGAGACCATAAGCTTTAATATGACATCTCATTCATTGATTTCAGTTAGTTACAAAGGGAGGTAATGGCTTGTGACAAAAAAAAACACCTTATAGAAATAATATATACTAGACGACCCGGGCGAAAATTTCGCGAATAAAATGCGATGAATAGTGAGGTTGATTGCTTGTAATATAATGATAAGTAGAAACGTACTTTTTTTTTTCTCAGTGAAAAAGTTTTGAGACATGATGATATTTTTGCCCCTTAAGGCTGAATTTGGAGAAAGTTTTTTCTTAAAATGTGATGTGGCCATATTTAAATCGATACCTCATTTATTGATTTCGGTTTGGTATCAAGGGAAATAAATAGCTCGTGACAGAAAAATGCGTTGTACAAATATTAATACTTTTGCCTTCTAATGTTAGAATTTTAAAAAAAATTCTTTCTCTAAATGTGGTAACGGATCCGAAGACATTACGAGGACCTCAATCTTTTAAATCATACCTGGTTTATCAATTTTTTTTAATTGTCAAGGGAGATAAATGACTCGAGACACAAAAAACGCATTTTAGAAATACTTATAATTATGCCCTTTAAGAGTTCAATGCAGAAAAATTCATTTCTTAAAATGTGATGTAACCACAGCGGAGACCTTAGTTTTTAGAATGATACCACATTTATCTATTTGGGTTAGATATTAGTGGAGATAAATCGCTCGTGACACAAAAATGCGTTATAGAAAAATTTATACCTTTTCCCTTTAAGGGTTGAATTCCAAAAAAACATTCTTTCTTAAAGTATGATGTCACAAAGCTGAGACATTAGTCCTCATAATCCTACTTCATTTATCGAATTGGTTTGATATCCAGGGGAGATAAATGGATCGAGACACAAAAAACGCATTTTTTTAAAAATTGAAATGTTTGCCCATTAAGGGTTGAATTACGAAAAAATCCTTTCTTGAAATATAATGTTACCACGGCGGAGATCTTATTCCTTAATATGATACCTCATTTATCTATATCGGTTAGATATTAAGGGAGATAAATAGCTCGTGACACAAAGATGCGTTGTAGAAAAATTTATACTTTTTCCCTTTAAGGGATGAATTCCAAAAACTACTTTCCTAAAATATGATGTCACCAAAGCTGAGACATTATTCCTCATAATCTTACTTGATTTATCGATTTTGGATAGATATCCAGGAAGATAAGTGGCTCGAGACACAAAAAACGCATTTTTGAAAAATTGACATTTTTGCCCTTTAAGGGTCGAATTACGAAAAATTCCATTCTTAAAATATTATGTTACCACGGCGGAGACCTTAGCCTTTAATATGATACCTCATTTATCCATATCGGTTATTTATTAAGGGAGATGAATCGCTCGTGACACAAAAATGCGTTGTAGATAAAATTATACTTTTTCCCTTTAAGGGTTGAAATCCAAAAACATTCTTTCTTAAAGTATGATGTCACAAAGCTGAGATATTACTCCTCATAATCCTACTTCATTTATCGATTTGGGTTAGATATGCAGGGAGATAAATGGCTCGAGACACAAAAAACGCATTTTTAAAAAATTGACATTTTTGCCCTTTAATGGTTGAATTAAGAAAAATTCCTTTCTTGAAATATAATGTTACCACGGCGGATACCTTATTCTTTAATATGATACCTCATTTATCTATATCAGTTAGATATTAAGGGAGATAAATCGCTTGTGACACAAAAACGCATTGCAAAAATATTGATACTTGTGCCCTTTAAGGGTCAAATTCCGAAAAATTCCTGTCTTAATATATGACGTCACTGAAGTGGGGATCTTATCTTTAAAATAATACTTCATTAAATGATTTCAGATAGGTATCCAGGGAGATAAATGACTCGTAACACAGAAATCAGCACTTTAGAAATATTGACATTTTTGCCCTTAATGGGTCGAATTCCGAAAACTTCATTTCTTAAAATATGATGTAACCAAAGTGGCGAACATGAGCTTCAAAATGACACCTCATTCAATCATTTCTGTTAAGTATGAAGGAAGATACAGGCTTGTGACAAAAAAATACCTTATAGAAATAATATATATGATGATCATGGGTATAGCACCACCAGGCATTCGAAGGAAAACAGTTGCAGAGATGGAGAAGAGGAAACAGACCACAGACACCCTTTGTTTGGACATGAACATCAACCCAAAAGGGTAAAGTCAAGAAAGAGCTTCATACAGTCATAAGATTTTCATCTGGATCTCGCTGTGTAGAGCTATGGCGAAATTCGTTTCGTCAAGGGCACTGGAGGAATATCAAAGAGGCACCTGATGCTGGGTGTAATCATCCATATGCCATATGGAAGGCACTAAATAGATTAAGAACTGAAGTGTCCCAAAGCAGATCCAATATCAAAAAATGGGGTTACACTACTGAAAATGAACTAAGTGAAAGTGGTGAGCTGCAGGACCCACAACCTCTTCTGGTATGCAGGAACCTACCTGAAACCTGCACTATCAACGACCTTTTTAGGGCAAATGAGAAGGCCATCAGGATTGCAGAATTCTGGTCACATTCCATTTAATTGTGTTCTGTTGTCCATAAGCTTGATAGTAATTGATTAATTTTATTTGTTTTGTTTCAACTTGTAATGTTATGTCCTGGACATGAGAAATAAAAAAAAAAAAACCTCCAATATTAAAGATGACTGGTATTACTGCGATTCATGCAAAATATCTTCCTAGTTCTGCATGGTGATATCAGGCAAATCCTGCAATTGTTTGGTTATTTCTGGTCCATTGGCACATATTTCCCTAAAAATTTCCAATAAATTATAATTTGGTTTAAAAGTATGGCAATGTTTTATCTGCATCTATTTCGTTCACTCTTTCTTATCCTAGTTGCTGACAAATTTAGTCACAGTTAATGTAGAATACTGTTTAACAATACTTAAGTGCTGGAACATCACAGTATTACTAACACTCATAATTTGCATCACAGATTAACTTATGTATAAGTCTAACCTTGCTGTAGATTTCAAAAGCAGTAAACTGTGTGGCTGCATATGGAAAGATGCGAACCATTTGTGCACCATTGCCCTTGTAAAGTGCTATGAATCGTTCCTTCCTCACAATATGACGTAAACCAGAGAACACACCTAAAATTAATAATATCAAATAAAATAAGAATAATTACAATATTTTCATGTATGAAGGAATACAAATACAAGAAAATCTCTTATTTCTCATTTTCATTATAAGTTTAAGTTTTATGATTCAATAATCAGCCAGTAACCAATAAACCATTTTAAAATTTCATGCCAGAAGAGAAATGTGAAAAATTTCCTAACTATTCCACGAAAACATCAAATGATTTTATTTCATTCAGCACCACAATCCATCCCATTTATTGTCTGTACTCAATTATAGTCATTTTGTAGCACATTTGATATGGGTTTAATTTAATTTGTACCTTTAACGCTCCATTGACGATTTCCCTATACATCCATTTTTTCCCTTTCCTGTACCCACCTACTTTTGCCCACTACAAATTTCAACTTTAAATTCTTTCAGGGTTTTTGGTAAATTATTCATAATTTATCATGGTAATTTATTCCAACCCCAGAACCCCTTATCCATGAAGGAACGTCTCACCACACCCTTATGCCTGAAATCGAGTGCCAATTTGTGGTCATGATCATCTTTTCCCTTCCATGCACCTCTCCTAAATCTTTCACCAATATATTTCCTCACTTCATCGCCAATATACACCTTGTACATTCCCATGGCCCTTTTCACCATCCTCCTGTCTTCCAGTGAATCCCATTCCAGCTCCTTTATCATAGCAGTTACTGATTGTGTTCTGCAGAAATTTCCAGAAACAAATCTAGCAGCTCTTCTTTGCAACCACTCAGAAATAAAAACTTTTCAGTTTCACTGAAGTCTAATAGAGTAGTTCTGGAAATAGCATTGCACTGTATTTTATTTCACCATAACAGAACTAAAATAGAGAGCCCTGTATTCAAATTACTCATTTAACACTCACCCCAAATCTGTCATGGGAAAAGCCTCATTTGACGGAAGGATTTGTTGGAATTGGAGAGCGCTGCAAATATCCATATTTGAGGAAATATCTTTGGCCTCTTAAGACCTGAATGCTGGTCATCTACTTTATATCCAGTAATTCTGCCAACTGAGATCCTGGCTGTATAAAGTATACTATAAAATAATAGTTTTAAAAAATAACAATAAAAACAGCCTTCAAAAAACTCACTAGAAATTTTAAAATAACTTTATACCTTGCTTAGAAGAAAATAAATCTAAATGGACAATATTTTACATTACTATTATTGAAATTTTTACTTTAACCAGTTATTTTTTGAGTCAGCACCAGCTTTCACATTGCAAGGAACGAATTATTGCACTTTAGTAGCCATTTGAGACAACACGAAACGTACGGACAAAAATTTCAAATAATTTAGAGCCTGTAGCAAGGTGAATATTGTTTTAGCAGGAGGCAGTTCAGGCGAACAAATTGGATGATATTTTCATCTGTGGCTTAGCTCATTGGTGATCGAGGCATATCTCTGATGTTACATTGTCAGTTGGCAGGCTGTATCATGTGGTAAATGCCTTACAGTTAATATAGTATCAGTGTATGATCTGTATGTTTCAGTTTTGTTGAAACATGTTTCTAGCATTAATAATAGATAAGTAATAAAATATTTTTTTATGTTTTATTGTCATTCCTTATTGTTGTCATTCTTTGTTTTCTTGCTTTGGCTGGCACCAAATCCAAAAATAACTGATTAATGTAAAATTTTCAATTGTAATGTAAAATATTGTCCATTTAGACATAAGCAAGGTATAAAGTGTGTGAATAAAGACTTTCCTCACGTATCGCTGCAATATAATCTTCTTGGGTTGACTGCAGGATTGTGCCGGTGATAGACGAGCTTTCGGAGGCACAATCCAGCAGTGAACCCGCGAATATTATATTGCAAGGTATATAGGTATTTTAAAAAGTTTAGTGAGTTTTTGAAGGTGGTTTTAATTTTTAGATAGAATTACTTCATTATTAAATTTTTAGTAATATTACAGTTTGTTTTGTATTTTAAATATGTTCTCATTTTGTGAACTTTCTGGCAGCCCAGTGGATATGGCACTTGCTTTAAAAAATTCTAGCCCCTGCGCCACATTCAAATCCCACTGGCAACAGTAATATGTAAGAGACAAGTTTGAGCTATGCTAAGTCATTCCATGGTTCGGATTCCATGTTAAACTGTTGGTCCAAGAGGAAAGGAATTGGGCATCCTACCTCTATTACAATGGCTTAGTATGCCTCCATCGGGCAGATCCAATCACCCTTCAGATTGTGGATGAAGTTAGTTTAACAACAAAACATGCAGCAATGCTATGATAGAGAGTTCACTGACCTCTTAATAGCTTGGTCTTAGAATGGAAGAGAATGGTGGTTACATAGCAATTTCACCTGCTTGTACAACATTCAAAGGGAATGTGGAAATAAAGGAGCGCAGAATGCTACTGCCCATCTTATGCTGGGCTGTAACTGTAAACAAATTACAGGGCACAATCCTCTGTAAGGCAGTGATTGATTAATACAAAAAGAATTTTGCAAAATGACACATTTATGTGGCACTCAGGTGTGTAAATCATTATAAGGCCTGGGTTTGTCTGATTTAAACACAAATAAATTATTAAATAGTCCACACAATGAGAAAGCTCTCACAGAAATGACGAGTTACTGTTATCTATTCAAAACCTGTTTTTTTTTTGTATTCACAGGTTAATATTCCACAACCCACCGAAGTTGAGAGAAGGGTGTGTGGCATGGCGGCTACAGCAAAGGTGCAGCAAGAGGCATGAAGGCTAGTTTAATCTGATCTTAACAAAATAAGTCAAATTCAGACCTAATCCCATGTCGGCTAAATATCTATATGAAACCACTAGAATATGGATATTAGAATTTTTGCAATATCTCTAAGTTTATATTTCCGATACGAAACATGTGTACCAAGTTTCATTAATTGGGCATCAGTCATTTCCAGAAGTAAATTAAACATTGATATACCCCAACAATTCCCAGAACAGAATGAATTGGATGATATGATATGGAACAACAGTTTACATTTTGATTCGGGCTGCATTTCAATATACTCAACATCTATTATCCCAAGTTGCTGCTAAATAATTTAAACATTTACTATCCGCGCATTAATACATACCACATACATAAATCTGTATCTGGAATACATCTGCTTGTTCTCGCATCATGCAGAAAATACAGGTTTTTAATGTGACTAGACGACCCGTGCGAAAATTTCGCGAATAAAATGCGATGAATAGCGAGGTTGAATGCTTGTAATATAATGAAAAGTACAATCGTAATTCTGTAGCAAATATTTTTTTTCTTAGTGTCAAAAATACTTACAACATATTACAGTTAGGAAAATTTAAAACATCCTGTATTTACGATAAACTGTCACTGACCTTAACAGAATACAACCAACCTAAACAAAATGCACACAACATATCAACATCTCTGTGATATTTATTGCCGTGCGAAAAAAATGTGTACATTGTAATTGTGTAGCAAAAGGAAAGTGTTTCCAGAAGAAAATATCCGAAAAACTACTTATTGAATAAAAAAAGTTTATTGACATCTCTGCGATATCAGCTGCTGCAATCTAGGGACTTGGCTCTGAACTTTCTCATACGCACTACCACTTTAAGCACCAAATTCCAAAAAATCTTTCTTAATTTATGATTTTACCTAACTGGACACCTTCATCTTTAAAAAGATACGATATTTATCGATTATGGCTAGGTATTGGAAAAAAAAAAAACACGCTGTAGAAATATTATTGATACTTTTGCCCTTTAAGGGTTGAATTCCTAAAAATTTCTTTTATAAAATATGGTGTGACCAAAGCAGCCACCTTGGCCTTTAAAATGATAGCTCATTTATTGATTTTGGTTAGTTATCAAGCAATGTAAAAAAAAAAAAAAAAAAAAAAAAAAAAAAAAAAAAAAAAAAAAAAAGAAGATATTTTTGCCACTTAAGGGTTCAATTTGGAGAAAGTTTTTTCTTAAATATGATGTGACCAAAGTGGATAATTTAATATTTAAAACAATAACTCATTTATTAATTTTGGTTGGGTATCAAGAGAAATAAATAGCTCATGACAGAAAAATGTGTTGTAGTAATATTTTTTTATTTTTTTTTGTAACATCTTTACGTCTCTTTTTAACATCGAGGTCTTTAGAGACGGGAAAGGATGGGGGGCAAGGATGGGGGCAAGGAATGGGAAGGAATTCGGCCATGGCCTTTTGAAGGAAGCATCCCGGCATTTGCCTGGAGTGATTTGGGGAAACCGTGGAAAACCCAAATCTGGATGCCCGGACGGGGATTCAAACCGCCGTCCTCCCGAATGCGAGGCGAGAAGGCTAACCGTTACACCGCCCCGCTCGGTGTAGTAATATTAATACTTTTACCCTCTGTGGATAGAATTTTTGAAAAATGTCTTTCTTAAAATGTGGTTCAACGCAACCTAAGACCTTACGAACACCTCAATCTTTAAAATGATACCTCATTTACCAATTTTGTTTAATTATAAATGGAGATAAATGACTTGGGACACAAAAAAGACATTTTAGAAATACTGAAATTTATACCCTTTAAGAGTTCAATTCAGAAAAATTCATTTCTTTAAATGTGATGTTACCACAGCGGAGACATTAATTTTTAGAATGATACCACATTTATCTATTTTGGTTAGATATTAATGGAGATAAACAGCTAGTGACACAAAAATGCATTGTAAAACCATTTATACTTTTTCCCTTTAAGGATTGAATTCCAAAAAAAAAAAAACTTTTTTTAAAATATGATTTCACCTAAGCTGAGACATTACTCCTCAAAATCTTACTTGATTTATCGTTTTTGGTTAGATATCCAGGGAGATAAATGGCTCGAGACACAAAAAACGCATTTTAGAAAAATTGATATTTTTGCCCTTTAAGGGTCGAATTACGAAACATTTCTTTCTTAAAATATAATGTTACCACGGCGGAAACCTTAGTCTTCAATATTATACCTCATTTATCTATATTGCTTAGATATCAAGGGAGATAAATAGCTCATGACACAAAAACGTATTGCCAAAATATTGATACTTTTGCCCTTTAAGCATCGAATTCCGAAAAAAAAATTGTATTACTATGTGATGTCACAAAAGTGGAGATCTTAATGTTTAAAATGATACTTCATTAAATGATTTCAGATAGGTATTCAGGGAGATAAATGACCCGTAACACAGAAAACAGCATTTTAGACTTATTGACATTTTTGCCCTTAAGGGTCGAATTCCAAAAACTTTTTCTTAAAATATGATGTGATCAAAGTAGAGACCATAAGCTTTAAAATGACAGCTCATTCTTTGATTTCAGTTAAGTATGAAGGAAGATACAGGCTTGTGACAAAAAAAAATCCTTAATATACGATTTCACAACTTGAAAGCTCGGGTTCCTAATTAAAAGCTAATACATGTTGAGACTATAGGACACATTTATCTTGTGAATAATCTGGCATAACTTGAACACTGCTGAATCGATTTTGACCCAATTTAAAACTGTGGGTTTCTATATAGAAAACTGGAAAATATTAAGGGTGGCAGTAAAGGGGAAGAGGGATTGGTATTTTGCAAATCAAATGCAGACAGTATTTTTCTATTTGTTTTGTACTATACATGTGCAAAGTTCCTTCAAAATCAGTTAGAAACTGTAGCTTTCTATAAAGAACATTGAAAAAAATCAAGGGAGAAGAAAGGGGTGATGGGTTGGATTTGTGTAAAGCAGAGGTAGACAGCATTTTTAACTTTGTTTTAAAATAAACGTGTGCAAAATTCCATCAATTTTTGATAAAAACTTTAGCTTTGCATAAAGAAATTGGTTAGGTTTTGACAGTATTTTTTTCTTTTCGTATACATATGTAAAGTTCAATCAGAATTGGATAAAAACTGGAGATTTCTCTAAAAATTAAGAATGTAAAAAGGGAGAGAGGTGGCTTTTTATTTTGGTGATAACCTTCTCCATGATAAATTACTTACATATACCAACTTTCATGGTAATTGGTCAAATGATGTCTACTGTAACTTTTTACAAAGAAAGTTGAAAAAAATTAAGGGGGTTGGATTTTTGCAAACCAAATGTTGACAGTATCTCTTTATTTTAAGTTATACGTGCGCAAAGTTCCATCGAAATCAGATAAAAAATGTGGGTTTGTATAAAAATTAAGGGGTGTAAAAGGATAGAGGGGCGATTTCTCAATTAAATTTATATGTGACCATTTTGAAGGTATACCCTAACCACTAAAAAAAAACATTAAAATTGGTTCACGGCTGGCGAATATATCACCAAACATATATTATTAAAAATATCATATATATTATTTCTATAAGGTATTTTTTGTCACAAGCCTTTATCTTTCTTCATACTTAACTGAAATCAATGAATGAGATGTCATTTTAAAGCTTATAGTCTCCACTTTGGACACATTATATTTTAAGAATGGAAGTTTTCGGAATTCGACCCTTAAAGGGCAAAAATGTCAATATTTCTAAAATGCTGTTTACTGTGTTACGAGTTATTTATCTCCCTGGATACCTATCTGAAATCGTTTAATGAAGTAATATTTTAAAGATTAAGATCTCCGCTTTAGTGACGTCATATATATATAATTCCAAAATTCTTCCACTACCACGCGTTTTCCGCCTTTGCTTCATTCATGTGGCAGGCTCGGATGTGACCACATCTTTCCCTCCTACATGAGGAAGACTAAAAAGTCGAAATATTGTGTAACTAGACGACCCGTGCGAAAATTTCGCGAATAAAATGCGATTAATAGTGAGGCTGAATATGATGTCACCAAAGCTGAGTCATTTTTGTTCATACTCCTACTTCATTTATCGGTTTTGGTTAGAAATCCAGGGAGATAAATGGCTCGAAACACAAAAAACGTATTTTAGAAATATTGACATTTTTGCCCTTTAAGGGTCGAATTACGCAAAATTCCTTTCTTAGAGTATAATGTTACCACGGCGGAAACCTTAGTCTTTAGTATGTCATTTTATTTATCTATATCGGTTAGATATCAAGGGAGATAAATAGCTCGTGACACAAAAATGCGTTGTAGAACCATTTTTACTTTTTCCCTTTAAGGGTTGAATTCCAAAACTTCGTTCTTAAAATATGATGTCACCAAAGCTGAGACATTATTCCTCATAATCTTACTTGATTTATCGATTTCGGATAGATATCCAAGGAGATAAGTGACTCGAGATACAAAAAACGCATTTTAGAAAAATTGGCATTTTTGCCCTTTAAGGGTCGAATTACAAAAAATTCCATTCTTAAAATATAATGTTACCACGGCGGAGACCTTATTCTTTAATATGATATCTCATTTATCTATCTCGGTTAGATATCAAGAGAGATAAATCGCTCGTGACACAAAAATGCGTTATAGAAAAATTTATACTTTTTCCGTTTAAGGGTTTAATTCCAAAAACATTGTTTCTTAAAAAATGATTTCACAAAGCTGAGACATTACTCCTTATAATCCTCCTTCATTTATCGATTTTGGTTAGATATCCATGGAGATAAATGGCTCCATATACAAAAAACGCATTTTAGAAAAATTAACATTTTTGCCCTTTTAGGGTCGAATAACGAAAAATTCCTTTCTTAAAATATAATGTTACCACGGCGGAGACTTTATTCTTTAATATGATAACTCATTTATCTATATCGGTTAGATATTAAGGGAGATAAATCGCTCGTGACACAAAAACTAATTGCAAAAATATTGATACTTTTGCCTTTTAAGGGTAGAATTACGAAAAATTTCTTTGTTAATATATGACGTCACCAAAGCGGAGATCTTAATCTTTAAAATGATACTTCATTAAACAATTTCAAATAGGTATCCAGGGAGATAAATGACTCGTAACACAGAAAACAGCATTTTAGAAATATTGACATTTTCGCCCTTTAAGGGTCGAATTCCGAAAACTTAATTTCTTAAAATATGATGTGACCAAAGTGAAGACCATAAGATTTTAAATGACACCTCATTCATTGATTTCGGTTAAGTATGAAAGAAGATACAGGCTTGTGACAGAAAAATACCTTATAGAAATAATATATATGATTCTTTTGTTTTTGTGTTTTTACGTGTCTCGCCCTCCTGCCTTCATCTGTGGTAAGTGACGGGTAACTGTTTATTTTCCCTATCCTATCTTATTAAAAGTTGATAAGTTATACATTTATTATCAGTAATAATACAGAATAGTTTACACAATTTATTTTGTTAATTTGCAACAGCAACGCACCTTCGGTAGCAACAACAGTATCGCATAAGCCAAATGGCAACAGTTAGCAAATCCTATGGGACCTACACCCTAGGGGCCTCGCGTCTATGTTTCTCAATGACCTGGCTTTTAATTAATAGAGAAAATGGTTTACTTAGAAATATTGATTTGGATACTTATATCTCTGGATATGTCCTCATCAAATCACAAAAAGGTGTTTTGTAAACATGCTGTTTTATTTTACATCCTAAACTTTAATACCTAAAGCAAACGAAGAACCTCTTGTTAGCATTTGCAATAGGCCCCGCGCTGTCTTAATCCAGCTTTGACTGACAAAGTATCTTTGAATTGATATTACGAATAATACCACAACCAGATTTAGAATTTTACTTATGCTTTGCTTTACTTAAAATTGTAAATCTGGTTGTGTTATTATTTGTGGTATCAACACAAAGATACTTTCTCGGTACCAAGCTATTGCAAATTAACAAAATAAATTGTGTAAACTATTCTGCACTGTTGTTACTAATAATAGAAGTATAATTTTATCAACTTTCATTTCTTTTTTCTTTCACTTCAAAATCTTCTTTAAAAATGAATACTTCCCTTTCTATGCCCTCTGTCTTTAGAATAGTAGGCCGTTTTATCCTACAAATACAGTGTACTCTTCACCAATTTAATTCATGTTACAGTGTCATGCGAGTAGTTACACATTATTACAAAAGTAGGAGGAAATTTTTTTGGAAAGAGATTTGATCGTATAAACACGTCACCAACACTAGTGCAGACAAGTGTGCATAAGAAACAGTGAAATCAAAGGGCCAGCGCCAGATTGTCAAGTTCACGCCAGCTGCATTTGCCGGTGCCGGACATCAGACCAGCGAATTTTCCTGACCGGACTACATGTGAAAGCTCTCATTTGATTACATAGCACCCAGATCCAGTGCCAGCTCCAGTTTTGCAAGTGTGTGTTAGACGCCCTAAGATAATTGAGTAACAAACTTTGGTCGGAGCATGGGATCCATATTTTGGGTATCAAAACAGGAGATGTAAATTACCACATAACGTAATCAGTAACCAATCTGATAAAACAGCTGGAATGGGATTCATTGGAAGACAGGAGGAAAGTGAAGAGAGCCATGGGGTTGTACAAGGCTCCTATTTGTGACAAGGCATAGAAAGAAATGGTTGGGAGAACAGAGATGTATGGAAGGAAAAAGATGACCAAGGCCACAAGTTGGCAATCCATTTCAGTCATAATGGTGTGGGAAGATTTTCTTTCATAGGTAAGGGGGTCAGGTATTGGAATAAATTACCTAGAGGTATGATGAATAATTTACCAAAAATGCTGAAAGAATTACAGTTGAAATTAGTAGAGGACAAAAGTAGGTGCAAAAAGGAAAGGGGAAAAATTTGTATGAAGGGAAATTGCCAACAGACCTTGCATTTCAATGCAATTAAATTAAATATTGATATGTTACACAACAGATGAGAAATTCGATGCTTCTAGCTCTTTATTTTTTTAGGAGATTTATTTCAAGGATATTTTAGATGTGTAGGTGATGCAGATTTAGGTAGCAAAACAGTCTCATGACCGGAAATTACTGTGATTACCGTAAAATGAAATTGGGATCGACCTGCAGTAACAACACTATGGCAGGTTTACTTGTGTCAACAGTTGCATCTATTGTCAATTTTAAATTTAATCTCAACTGTGATGGAGCACATTCACTTCTGTTGCATTGTTGCTACATCCCCACCATGTAATGATTTTTCAGCACCCACCTACTTTCACTCTTTATGAATTCCAACTTTAAACACTTTCAGAGTTTTTGGAAAACTGTTTATCATTGCCCTCGGTAATTTATTTTAGTCACTGACTTCCTTAACTACATAAGAAAATTCTTCCATTCCCTTTCGCTTGAAATCGTACGCTAGTTTAGATCATGATCAACTCTCCCCTTCCATGTGCAACTCCTAATCCTTCTACCAATATTCATCTATGTGTCATCACGATTACAAGCCTTGCACAATCCAAACACACTACACTCACCTACTGGCTTGCAATGACCACAAACCCAGCTCTTTCATCATATCAGTTACTGACTGCATTTTGCAGTAATTCACCAGATTATAAAAATACCATTTATAAACTCAACTCAAAATAGAGGTTACTGAGAGGACATGAACTAAGATAGGCTCTTCCAAGTGACAATAACATATTAACATAGAATAAACCCACACTAAGCTAGCTTTTTTTTTTCTTTTTTTTTGGTATCAGTAACCCTCCATATATTAATAAGGCTATCAGTGCACTACAAAAATCGAGTAATTATTTGAAACTGTATCATACACTCCATATTAAAGTAACTTTTTAAAAGATAGAAAACAGAAAGTTAGGGTAGGAAACGCAGTATCAAAAGAAGTGGAAGTAAAAATGGGAGTGACACAGAGTAGTGTATTTGGACCATTGCTATTCATTATTCTAATGAATAATTGTGTTGATTGTTTACTGTCAGAAATTAGATTGTTTGTAGATGATATAATGCTATATAAAAGGATCAAAATGGTAGAGGACTGTAAACAGCTGCAGGGTGATCTGGACAGGATATCTAGTTGGGTTGGTAAACATGGGATGAAGATAAATGCAAAGAAGAGTCAGCTTATTAGATACACAAATAAAAAAGTAAGGTTGATTATGATTATAAGATGGGGAATGAATCGCTTACTGAAGACTTGAAATGTAAATATCTTGGATTTACATTTGATAACAAGCTTAACTGGGCAGGACACATTGGTCATGTAGTAGGAAAAGGTTCTGCACTTGTTGGAGAGAGTGATGAGGGGATGTACAAGAGAAGTAAAGCAATTGTGTTACAAAACTTTGGTCAGACCATTGCTTGAATATGGCAGTGTAGTATGGGACCCACATTTTTAGTATCAGATACAGGAGTTGGAGAGCGTGCAAAGGAGGGCTGCTAGATTTGTTTCTGGAAATTACCACAAAATGTAATCAGTCACAGATATGATAAAGGAGATGGAATGGGATTCATTGCAAGACAGGAGGAGGATGAGGAGGGCCATGGGAGTGTACAGGGCATATACTGGTGATGAGACATGGAAAGATTTTGGAGTAGGTATGAAAAGTAGTGCATGGAAGGGAAAAGATGACCATGACCACAAGCTGGCACTCAATTTCAGGCACAAGGGTGTAGGAAGATTCTCTTTTTTGGGGAAGGGTTTCAGGGATTGGAATAAGTTACCAAGAGAAATGATGAGTAATCTATCAAAAGCGTTCAAAGAATTTAAAGTTAAAATTTATAGAGGGAAAATATAGGTGGGTGAAGGGAAGGGGGGAAGATAGGTGGTAGGGAAAGTGCCACCGGAGCGTGTGCTCCATTGCAATTTAATTAAATATTAATATTAACATATTATTTGAAATTATCTATAGCCAATCAGAGACAACCTGCAGATATCAGAATCAATAACCTGACAGAAGATGGTTTAATGTTTCTTTACAATTTTTTATACCAGTAATTACAACATTGGCCTCAAAAGTTGTCAGCCTTACACTTACATCATTCTACATCTAATCTAATGATAAAAAAGTTCCTGAAGTATTTATTTATAGGGACAGATGATCTAACATTTTCACGAAATTTCATGTTTCAGGTCTTACTGACAGCATTGTCATCCACTGCGGAGCAAGATAATTGTTCAGATCAATCTTCTATATTCCTAAATATGTAATTTCACAGCAAACTAAAATCTCCTACCTAGATGTTTATAATGCTTGTTGTGAGCCTGCAGTAATATTTTAATCCGATCAAGTGGTGCAACAGCTGTCTTGGAACACATCCCAGCCACACCTGCAAATGTGGAAATAACCTGGTTAGATTGTCAAATTATACATAAAACCAAGTTGTGCACATACACAGTCTAAATATTCTTTGAGCATAAATGATATATGTATAACTAATTGTTAATTGCAGGACAGTAAGCACAAATAAATCATGAATAAATGATACTCAATTTTTCAAATACAGAGAAAACTACAGGAAAAGACAGGGCAGATATGGCATTCATTACTAAAATTCAGCAATGTTCCTAATAAATATGTCACATTACTTCACATTACATCTCCCCTCCTTTCCCATCCTTTATATATAAGTTGAATATTAATGGGGAGAGACTACAACCTTGCCTCACCCAATTTTAACTGATGCTTGTCTATCATGATTCTGTACTTTCATTATAGCCATGAGACTCTTAAATAGATGATGAATTATACTTCTATCTCAATATTTTAGTATCCAACTTCTTTAAAATTTTGAACATCTTGTTCCATCTGGCACTATAAAACTGAATGAAAGTATCGTCATCGTTCTTAATCCATCCTTCCAAAATTAATCTTAAGGTCAGCACTGCTTCTCTTGCATTCCAATCTTTCCCATCCCAAAATAATATTCTCCAAATATCTCTTCAACCATCGTCTGTGTATTACTGTAGTCAGTAATTTTGAAGAATGCATTGTTAGAATTTGAATGATAATTCTCATAATTGTCAGCTTGTACCATCATTGCGAGAATGAAGGTGGTACTTTTATTAAAAATCAGTTGGAATCTCTTCTATTTTTGAAACTTTTTGGTATCAGCTTAAATAAACTTTTTGGTATCAGCTTAAATAAACTTTGGATTCTTCCTTCTCCAAGAGATCACAACGATTTCTCCTACCATATTTGAGTTCAGAATTTCAAAGCAGTGTTAAATTCTGCCAACAAAAAAGGATTTCATGAAACATCAATATGAACATCATCTCTTTTCAGCACACTGTTGTTCAAACCCTTCCCATCATACAATTTCTTTAAGTATTTCTTCTATGTGTTAGCCCTATCTTTTAAGCTTGATATAATCTAACCTTTGACTACCTCTATAGTTCCTTCCTCCAACTATTCCCTCCACTGACAAATTAACTAATCCCATATTATCTTGGCTCTCCGAGTGGAGCCGCATAGATTTATTAAAACCTAATGTTTCTGCCATTGTGCTGTGGCTTTCAACAGAGGACTGCTTTGTTAGTTGCTGCTATCGCCTTATACAGTAGCATGAAGGAAGTGCGCGTGTGCTAACCATCTGCTGTGACATCACCATGCCAAGTGAAGGTGGTAGAATGAGGTCATTAGCCTTGGGTTTTCCTGAGCAGGTATGACCCTCGACGAATGACCACATCCTACCACCTACATTTGGCGTGGTGACGTCACAGTGGACAGTTAGTGCACACGCACTTGTTTGCTGCTACTACATATGGCGATAGTGGCAACTGACAAACCAGTCATCTGATAAAAGCCACAGCATGATGGCAGAAACGTTAGGTTTTAATAAATCGATGCGGCTCCACCAGGAGAACCAAGATAATACATACAGTGACCGTGGAAGCTTTCAGAATCATTTAACTAATCACATGTCATAAAATATGAATGTACAATCCATCTCTTCTTTCTGTGGCACTTTCTTGGGGCTTCTATTTTCACCCATTATTTCCAAAACCAGTTCAGTTAATCTGTTCACTTAATTCTCAACATACTTCAATAATGCTGAGTTAGCCTGCTAGAACCCAATCTCTCCAGCACAAATTGGCAGTAAACATAATATTGTAATTCCAGCTGTGGATGAAAAGAACCTACGTGCATAGTACTATTATCTTCATTATTTATTTCATGAATATTACTGGTCGAAAGGTCAAATCAAACTATCAAATGCTTGATTAAATAGTGCAGCTCTACATGCAATTTATAATCTTTTCATGTAAATTGAAGAACTAATCTAGGATAAATGGCATATAATTCTGTAAACAGAAGAAAACAGTACTGCCAATACTACAAACTTCAGAAGAACAAATCCTTCTACACCAAAAAAATTCAAATGGTAAGTTTTTTTTTCTTTCTTATATGCCTGAAGTTCAAATATCACTTCAGTAACAGTTTTAGCAAATTCACTCGTAGTCCCAGACCAATATTCGAAACTAAAAGCTTTATCATTTTCAAAAAGGCTCTTTATACTAATGAAATTCTGGCTTTGAAATCATTATTAATTTAGCAACTAGATGTATTTTCACATCGTAAATAACAATTTTCCACAACATGAGATGTCATCATTATATTTAATAAACTATTACTATGAAGATTATTTGAGAAACTACCATTGTTGTCATTTCAGATTCAATGGCAGTGTATGTGTTGTTTTAATATGTATTTAGCAGAAATTCTTCTCCCCGTATTTCTCCATATTTGCTTCGGCTAAAAAGGCAATGTGATCAGAAAATCATAGAATACCAACTCTTGCTTCTTCAACCCTTATTCAAATATTTTCTTCTACTTCCACAATTGCTTTTTCTACATACAAATAGAATACTTGTGAGGACAGAGACTAAAACCTTGCCTCATCTTTTTCATAACTGATGCTTCTCTCACAATTCTCTAATTTTACTATAGCCACCTGCTTCTTTGTAAAATGACATAGTATTCTCCTATCTCAATATTTTAGACTTGACTTCATTCAAATATCGACACTTTAACCCATCTAAGAGTATCAAAAACTTAAAAGTGTCCTTGTTTGTCTTGATCAGTCCTTTAAATATTAATCTTTTACCCTAGTTTTCTTAAACCAAGAGTTATCTCCTCTAGTACCTTCCCCACACTTTTTATTCTTCTACATATTGTTCTAGTTAGTAGTAATGAAGCACGTAATGTTAGCCTTAGTAAGTAATAAATTTCACATTTATCTGCTTGTACATTCTTTGGGAGTGTGAAAATGATACTTAAAACAGGTCTCCCATCAGTGATTCACTGTTTATATATATATTTCAAATCCCTGCTTGATCCTATTAGAAGCTGCATCTATTTGATCAACAACCATCTCATGTTCTATTTCTCACCAGTCAAGTGTCTGCACTGCTCTCTTCCTGATCCAACATACACATTTCAAAAGATTTTGGCCTAATTATTACCTTACAATAATGTTTCCTTCTTTGGCAACTTTACCACCTTCTTTATTGTATTCCATTGGCTTTTTCAGTTGAGTCAAATCTAGTCTCTGCAAATATTTCAGGAAATAGTCATTTGAGTTTGCTCACATCAAACTGTGTGTGTGTGTGTGTTTTCTTTTTTTAAAATTTAATTTAATTGCAATGGAGCGCACACTCCAGTGGCAATTTCCCTACACACCCATCTTCCCTCCCCCTTTTTTTCCTGCACCCTCCTTCATTTGCCCTCTACAAATTTTAACCTTAAATTCTTTCAAAGTTTTTGGTAAAGTATTCATCATTTCTCTTGGTAAGTTATTCCAATCCCTGATACCCTTACCCAAAAAAGAGAATCTTCCTATACCCTGGTGCCTGAAATAGAATGCCAGCTTGTGGTCATCTTTTCCCTTCCATGCATTACTTTTAATTCTTACACCAAAATCTTTCCATGCCTCATCAACAATATACACTTTGTGCACTCCCATGACCATCTTCACCCTCCTCTTGTCATCCAGTGAACCTAATTACATCACTTATATCATACCTGTTACTGATTGCATTCGACGGTAATTTCCAGAAACAACTATAACAGGCCTTTTTTGCACACTCTCCAACTCCTGTATTTCATACTCAAAATGTGAGTCCCACACCACACTACCATATTCAAGCAACAGTCTGACCAAAGTTTTGTAACCCAATTCCTTTAATTCTATTGTACATACCATCATCACTCTCTCCAACAAGTGAAGAATTTTGAAACCTTTTCCTAATACCTGCCTAATGTATCGTGCCGACATCTTTTTGTGAGCACGAGATTTTTAAAAAAAATTAAGGTTAAGTACAGATTTACATTTCCTGCCCCCAAAATATTATTTATCAGGTGCATCAGTTTTAGCACTTTTAGATTAAAAACAGATGTACATATAACAGAAGATTCTTTTTTTTTATTTCTGAAAAGCAGTGTTTGTGACTCGTACGTAAAAATCAGAGAGTAAACGTGGCACTGACAACAACGAAGTAAGAAACTCTTTGGTATTTACGAAAATTATAATTGCAATTTCTAGATGAACTATTTGTTACTGTTGGATAAAACCTGTTCTGTCACTAAGCACACAAGTCACTAACTTTGTGCCAAATTTCATTTAAATCTGCTGAGCAGTTAACGTGTGATTGAAGGGGGCAGTACATCCAAACTTTCTCGTTTATATAGATACCAGCAGAGTTCCCAGTGTGCCCGGTCTAATTGGTGTTGATTTACCCAAACACCATTTCTTTTCACACAATGAGAAACATGTACCAAGTTTCATACAATTCACGCCATCCATTGCTGGAATTAAAGCAAACCTAGAATCAACAGCATCCTGCCAAGAAAGGAGTGGGTTGAAGTTGATTTACCCACACACTATTTTTATTCATCTGAAAAGATTCATGTGTACCAAGCTTTGTTGATTTCTGGTACTTAACTAAACTGTGATTTAGGAGCACAGTTTTAAGAATGGAATGGTTTGGATACTTTGAGATGGAATGATAGATTCTTATGTAACTCACTGAGACAAATTGAAATTAAAGAATAATTTTTTATATATATCTCGCTCTGTTCTTGAGTATTGCATCTTGAAAGTGAGGAGGTTAGAGCGAGATCTGGCCTGGACCAGGAAAAAAATCACCGTAACCACTATAGCTACATGGTGAAAATGCACTTACAGGTTTTATATTTTCTTCTTAGTGGTTGTTGTTTGGTTGAAATACACCTGGATGAGAAGAAAGGTCACCAAGAGCACAAGGAACTATACATGTAACTGATTTTTGACATGCTATATCTTGAAAACTAAGGGAGATATCAAAAACTGTTATTCTTTATTTTTGATTTGTTTCGTCGAGTTCTATAAGAATTCATCATCAGATTGTTGTGCCATGATAGAAATGCCCGGAATGTCAGATATATTTCAACGTAATTACATCTGTTAATATTGCTGATCAAAAATTGAAACACTGACCAAATTAATATATACCACATGCATAAAAATGTATCTGGAATGTGTCCATTTATTCCAGCATCGCGCAGCAAATACAGATTTTGAATGAATTTTCAGAATTTGATAGCTTGGGGTCAAAGTTAAAATTTAACATATGTCTTTAAGACATTACCACACATGTATTTTACAAATAATATAGCATTACCTGAAAATTGCTGAATCGATTTAGCCCGAGTTTTCACAGTATCAAACAATGATGTGTCTCATTATGGTGAGTCATCTGTCATTGGGGGCTAAAAATTGTATTATGTTGTTACTTCATCTGGCACTGGAGCACAAAATTAAAATACATTCAGTACCCGTACAGTTGAATAAAAGGTATTCAGAATTGTATATCAATATTCCGAACCAAGCGATATATGGAAAAATATTCTTTACTTTCGGTTTGTTTCAGGAATTACAAACTGTGGTGCCATTTTATTGTGAATAGAAAGCCAAGGACAATATCATTATTATTATTACTCCAAAATTCACTAAATGTGTGTGGCGGAGGGTGCATTGCACCTATCCGAAAGGGTAATAGTTTGGAAGGGATATACAGGATATCGCAGGAGGCACCCATGGGCTTATGTGAGGAACCATCCCAGCATTCGCCTGGAGTGATCCGGGACAACCATGGAAAATCCAGATCAGGATGGCCGGAGTGCTTTATTGAAAGCTACTCCTGTCGGATTTTAAGTTTACTCACCCGGTAAACCCTTTCTATTCCACTCCCTAATTGCTCGTGGGGAAAAATGAGTACAGAAATGAATCGGTTCTGGCCCTGATTTCTCTTATCTTATTTTCGCAGTCATTCCAAGATATGAATGTTGCTGATAGCAATGTTTGTGTGCTGTCATTCTGAAATACGTCAGTCGTGAATTTTTCAATTAGCTTCTGTCGAGAGCAATGCTTTCAGTGTGCCAGGTCTTTCCAAACTAACTACTTCAACATTGCATATCCAGAGACATTGTAGTTTTGCTGGCAGAGCATGAAAGCAAAGAAAATCTCTGTTGTTTTTATTAGTTTCTCGCATTCATTACGGCCATCTATGGCATTTAAAAACTGAATATCCAGAATTAAAGGGAAGAATATTTCAAGTTTTGTTTAGTGTGCAAAATAGTTATTATTTTAAACTTGTTTTATTGCTTTAATTAAAGGCTACAGTCAGTGTGTGTTTAATGCGGAATTCTACATCTAGTCATTCCATCTTTGGTATCTGTCACCATTCGTTGAGAATTCCATTTAATGTTCCGGCATTATGTAATGTTGAAACACAAGATATACCAAACCATGAATTGAGATACTAAGCATTAAAATGGTGAAAACCCAATCGAAATCTGCTCAGTACTTTTCAAGTTTTTCTATTTCAAATTTATGCGGTTTTCGTTTTATAGATACTAGACGACCCGTGCGAAAATTTCGCGAATAAAATACGATGAATAGTGAGGTTGAATGCTTGTAATATAATGAATAGTAGAACCGTAGTTTTGTAGCAAATATTTTTTTTTAGTGTAATAGGTACACAGCAAAATACTCACAACATATTATGAAACAGTTAGGAAAATTTAAAAAAACACTTTATTTATGACAAAATGTCACTGACCTTGGTAGAATAAAACCAACCTTAACAAACTGCACACAACATATCAACATCTCTGTGATATTTGTTGCTGAGCGAATAAAATGATTACATTGGAATTGTATAGCAAAATGACAGTGTTTCCGTAAAAAAAAAAATATATACGAAAAACTACTTATTGAATAAAAAAGAAGTTTATTGACTTCTCTGTGATATCCGCTGCTGAAATCTCTGGACTTGGCTCTGAACAGTCTCATACGCGCTACCACTTTTAGCACCAAATTCTGAACATTTTTTTTCTTAATTTATGATTTTACCTAGCTGGAGACCTTAATTTATAAAACGATATGTCATTTATCGATTTCAGCTAGGTATCGAAGAAGATAAATGGCATATAATAAAAACAAAAATTTAAGGGTCGCATTACAAAAAATTTCTTTTATGTAATATGGTGTGACCAAAGCAGCCACCTTGGTCTTTATATTGATACCTCATTTATCGATTTCGGTTAGTTATCAAGCAAGGTAAAAAAAAAAAAAAGATTTGAGAAATGATGTTATTTTTGCCCCTTAAGGGTGAAATTTGGAGAAAGTTTTTTCTTAAAATATGATGTGACGATAGTGGATAATTTAATATTTAAATCTATAAGTCATTTATTGATTTCGATTAGGTATCAAGGGGAATAAATAGCTCATTACAGAAAAATGCGTTGTAAAAATATTAATACTTTTGCCCTCTAAGGTTAGAATTTTAAAAAATTTCTTTCTTAAAATGTGGTAACAGAACCGAAGACATTACGAAGACCTTAATCTTTTAAATGATACCTCGTTTATCAATTTTGTTTAATTGTCAACGCAGGTAAATGACTTGAGACACAAAAAAAGCATTTTAGAATTCTGATATTTATGCCCTTTAAGGGTCGAATAACGAAAAATTCTTTCATAAAATATAATGTTACTATGGCGGAGACCTTAATCTTTACTATGATACCTCATTTATCTATATCGGTTATATATCAAGGGAGATAAATGGCTCGTAACACAAAAATGCTTTATAGAAAAATTTATACTTTTCCCTTTAATGGTTGAATTCCAAAAACATTCTTTCTTAAAATATGATGTCACAAAGCTGAGAAATTAATCCACATAACCCTACTTGATTTATGGATTTTGGTTAGATATCCAGGGAGATAAATAGCTCAAGACATAAAAACGAATTTTAGAAAAATTGATATTTTTGCCCTTTAAGGGTCCAATTACGAACAATTCCTTTCTTAAAATATAATGTTACCACGGCGGAAACCTTATTCGTTAATATGATACCTCATTTATCTATATCGGTTAGATATTAAGGGAGATAAATCGCTCGTGACACAAAAATACGTTATTGAAAAATTTAAACTTTTTCCCTTTAATGGTTGAATTCCAAAAACATTCTTTCTTAAAATATGATGTCACAAAGCTGAGACAATACTCCTCATAATCCTACTTCATTTATCGATTTTGGTTAGATATCCAGGGAGATAAATGGCTCGAGATACAAAAAACGCATTTTAGAAATATGGACATTTTTGCCCTTTAAGGGTTGAAAAACGAAAAATTCTTTTCTTGAAATATAATGTTACCACGGCGGAGACCTCGATCTTTAATATGATACCTCATTTATCTATATCGGTTAGATATTAAGAGAGATAAATCGTTCGTGACACAATTACGCATTGCAAAAATATTGATACTTTTGCCCTTTAAGGGTCGAATTCCGTAAAATATTTGTCTTAATATATGACATCACTAAAGCGGAGATCTTAATCTTTAAAATGTTGCTACATTAAACGATTTCATATACGTATCCAGGCAGATAAATGACTCGTAACACAGAAAACAGCATTTTAGAAAGATTGACATTTTTGCTCTTTAAGGGTCGAATTCCGAAAACTTCATTTCTTAAAATATGATGTGACCAAAGTGGAGACCATAAGCTTTAAAATGACACCTCATTCATTGATTTCGGTTAAGTATGAATGAAGATACAGGTTTGTGACAAAAAAATACCTTATAGAAATAATATATACTTGACGACCCGTGCGAAAATTAGACGAATAAAATACGACGAATAGTGAGGTTGAATGCTTGTAATATAATGAATAGAAGAACCGTAGTTTTGTAGCAAATATTTTTTTAGTGTAATAGGTACACAGCAAAATACTCACAACATATTATGAAACATGTAATATCTTGGTTCTCCGGGTGGAGCCGCGTCGATTTGTTAAAACCAGGTTTTAACAAATCGACGCGGCTCCACCCGGAGAACCAAGATATTACATACAGTGACCGCGGAAGCCTTCGTAATCATATTATGAAACAGTTTGGAAAATTTAAAACAAACTTTATTTATGACAAACTGTCACTGACCCTGGTAGAATAAAACCAACCTTAACAAACTGCACACAATATATCAACATCTCTGTGATATTTGTTGCTGAGCGAATAAAATGATTACATTGGAATTGTATAGCAAAACTACAGTGTTTCCTTAAAAGAAAAAAATATATACAAAAAACTACCTATTGAATAAAAAAAAGTTTATTGACTTCTCTGTGATATCCGCTGCTGAAATGTGGGGACTTGGCTCTAAACAGTCTCATACGCGCTACCACTTTTAGCACCAAATTCTGAACATTTTTTTCTTAATTTATGATTTTACCTAGCTGGAGACCTTAATTTATAAAACGATATGTCATTTATCGATTTCAGCTAGGTATCGAAGAAGATAAATGGCATATAATAAAAACAAAAATTTAAGGATCGCATTACAAAAAATTTCTTTTATGTAATATGGTGTGACCAAAGCAGCCACCTTGGTCTTTATATTGATACCTCATTTATCGATTTCGGTTAGTTATCAAGCAAGGTAAAAAAAAAAAAAGATTTGAGAAATGATGTTATTTTTGCCCCTTAAGGGTGTAATTTGGAGAAAGTTTTTTCTTAAAATATGATGTGACGATAGTGGATAATTTAATATTTGAATCGATAAGTCATTTATTGATTTCGATTAGGTATCAAGGGGAATAAATAGCTCATTACAGAAAAATGCGTTGTAAAAATATTAATACTTTTGCCCTCTAAGGTTAGAATTTTAAAAAATTTCTTTCTTAAAATGTGGTAACGGAACCGAAGACATTACGAAGACCTTAATCTTTTAAATGATACCTCGTTTATCAATTTTGTTTAATTGTCAACGCAGGTAAATGACTTGAGACACAAAAAAAGCATTTTAGAATTCTGATATTTATGCCCTTTAAGGGTCGAATAACGAAAAATTCTTTCATAAAATATAATGTTACTATGGCGGAGACCTTAATCTTTACTATGATACCTCATTTATCTATATCGGTTATATATCAAGGGAGATAAATGGCTCGTAACACAAAAATGCTTTATAGAAAAATTTATACTTTTCCCTTTAATGGTTGAATTCCAAAAACATTCTTTCTTAAAATATGATGTCACAAAGCTGAGAAATTAATCCACATAACCCTACTTGATTTATGGATTTTGGTTAGATATCCAGGGAGATAAATAGCTCAAGACATAAAAACGAATTTTAGAAAAATTGATATTTTTGCCCTTTAAGGGTCCAATTACGAACAATTCCTTTCTTAAAATATAATGTTACCACGGCGGAAACCTTATTCGTTAATATGATACCTCATTTATCTATATCGGTTAGATATTAAGGGAGATAAATCGCTCGTGACACAAAAATACGTTTATTGAAAAATTTAAACTTTTTCCCTTTAATAGTTGAATTCCAAAAACATTCTTTCTTAAAATATGATGTCACAAAGCTGAGACAATACTCCTCATAATCCTACTTCATTTATCGATTTTGGTTAGATATCCAGGGAGATAAATGGCTCGAGATACAAAAAACGCATTTTAGAAATATGGACATTTTTGCCCTTTAAGGGTTGAAAAACGAAAAATTCTTTTCTTGAAATATAATGTTACCACGGCGGAGACCTCGATCTTTAATATAATACCTCATTTATCTATATCGGTTAGATATTAAGAGAGATAAATCGTTCGTGACACAATTACGCATTGCAAAAATATTGATACTTTTGCCCTTTAAGGGTCGAATTCCGTAAAATATTTGTCTTAATATATGACATCACTAAAGCGGAGATCTTAATCTTTAAAATGTTGCTACATTAAACGATTTCATATACGTATCCAGGCAGATAAATGACTCGTAACACAGAAAACAGCATTTTAGAAAGATTGACATTTTTGCTCTTTAAGGGTCGAATTCCGAAAACTTCATTTCTTAAAATATGATGTGACCAAAGTGGAGACCATAAGCTTTAAAATGACACCTCATTCATTGATTTCGGTTAAGTATGAATGAAGATACAGGTTTGTGACAAAAAAATACCTTATAGAAATAATATATACTTGACGACCCGTGCGAAAATTATACGAATAAAATACGACGAATAGTGAGGTTGAATGCTTGTAATATAATGAATAGAAGAACCGTAGTTTTGTAGCAAATATTTTTTTTAGTGTAATAGGTACACAGCAAAATACTCACAACATATTATGAAACAGTTTGGAAAATTTAAAACAAACTTTATTTATGACAAACTGTCACTGACCCTGGTAGAATAAAACCAACCTTAACAAACTGCACACAATATATCAACATCTCTGTGATATTTGTTGCTGAGCGAATAAAATGATTACATTGGAATTGTATAGCAAAACTACAGTGTTTCCTTAAAGAAAAAAATATATACAAAAAAACTACCTATTGAATAAAAAAAAGTTTATTGACTTCTCTGTGATATCCGCTGCTGAAATGTGGGGACTTGGCTCTAAACAGTCTCATACGCGCTACCACTTTTAGCACCAAATTCTGAACATTTTTTTCTTAATTATGATTTTACCTAGCTGGAGACCTTAATTTATAAAACGATATGTCATTTATCGATTTCAGCTAGGTATCGAAGAAGATAAATGGCATATAATAAAAACAAAAATTTAAGGATCGCATTACAAAAAAATTTCTTTTATGTAATATGGTGTGACCAAAGCAGCCACCTTGGTCTTTATATTGATACCTCATTTATCGATTTCGGTTAGTTATCAAGCAAGGTAAAAAAAAAAAAGATTTGAGAAATGATGTTATTTTTGCCCCTTAAGGGTGTAATTTGGAGAAAGTTTTTTCTTAAAATATGATGTGACGATAGTGGATAATTTAATATTGAATCGATAAGTCATTTATTGATTTCGATTAGGTATCAAGGGAATAAATAGCTCATTACAGAAAAATGCGTTGTAAAAATATTAATACTTTTGCCCTCTAGGTTAGAATTTTAAAAATTTCTTTCTTAAAATGTGGTAACGGAACCGAAGACATTACGAGACCTTAATCTTTTAAATGATACCTCGTTTATCAATTTTGTTTAATTGTCAACGCAGGTAAATGACTTGAGACACAAAAAAAGCATTTTAGAATTCTGATATTTATGCCCTTTAAGGGTCGAATAACGAAAATTCTTTCATAAAATATAATGTTACTATGGCGGAGACCTTAATCTTTACTATGATACCTCATTTATCTATATCGGTTATATATCAAGGGAGATAAATGGCTCGTAACACAAAAATGCATTATAGAAAAATTTATACTTTTCCCTTTAATGGTTGAATTCCAAAAACATTCTTTCTTAAAATATGATGACACAAAGCTGAGAAATTAATCCTCATAACCCTACTTGATTTATGGAATTTGTTTAGATATCCAGGGAGATAAATAGCTCAAGACATAAAAACGAATTTTAGAAAAATTGATATTTTTGCCCTTTAAGGGTCCAATTACGAACAATGCCTTTCTTAAAATATAATGTTACCACGGCGGAAACCTTATTCGTTAATATGATACCTCATTTATCTATATCGGTTAGATATTAAGGGAGATAAATCGCTCGTGACACAAAAATACGTTATTGAAAAATTTAAACTTTTTCCCTTTAATGGTTGAATTCCAAAAAACATTCTTTCTTAAAATATGATGTCACAAAGCTGAGACAATACTCCTCATAATCCTACTTCATTTATCGATTTTGGTTAGATATCCAGGGAGATAAATGGCTCGAGATACAAAAAACGCATTTTAGAATATGGACATTTTTGCCCTTTAAGGGTTGAAAAACGAAAAATTTTTTTCTTGAAATATAATGTTACCACGGCGGAGACCTCGATCTTTAATATGATACCTCAGTTATCTATATCGGTTAGATATTAAGAGAGATAAATCGTTCGTGACACAATTACGCATTGCAAAAATATTGATACTTTTTGCCCTTTAAGGGTCGAATTCCGTAAAATATTTGTCTTAATATATGACATCACTAAAGCGGAGGATCTTAATCTTTAAAATGATGCTACATTAAACGATTTCATATACGTATCCAGGCAGATAAATGACTCGTAACACAGAAAACAGCATTTAGAAAGATGACATTTTGCTCTTTAAGGGTCGAATTCCGAAAACTTCATTTCTTAAAATATGATGTGACCAAAGTGGAGACCATAAGCTTTAAAATGACACCTCATTCATTGATTTCGGTTAAAGTATGAATGAAGATACAGGCTTGTGACAAAAAATACCTTATAGAAATAATATATACGACGATTAGTGAGTTTGAATGCTTGTAATATAATGAATAGTAGAACCGTAGTTTTGTAGCAAATATTTTTTTTAGTGTAGTAGGTACACAGCAAAATACTCACAACATATTATGAAACAGTTTGGAAAATTTAAAACAAACTTTATTTATGACAAACTGTCACTGACCCTGGTAGAATAAAACCAACCTTAACAAACTGCACACAATATATCAACATCTCTGTGATATTTGTTGCTGAGCGAATAAAATGATTACATTGGAATTGTATAGCAAAACTACAGTGTTTCCTTAAAAGAAAAAAATATATACAAAAAACTACCTATTGAATAAAAAAAGTTTATTGGACTTCTCTGTGATATCCGCTGCTGAAATGTGGGGACTTGGCTCTAAACAGTCTCATACGCGCTACCACTTTTAGCACCAAATTCTGAACATTTTTTTCTTAATTTATGATTTTACCTATCTGGAGACCTTAATTTATAAAACGATATGTCATTTATCGATTTCAGCTAGGTATCGAAGAAGATAAATGGCATATAATAAAAACAAAAATTTAAAAATCAACACGTTCTATAACTAATATTGATACTTTTGCCCTTTAAGGGTCGAATTACAAAAAATTTCTTTTATAAAATATGGTGTGACCAAAGCAGCCACCTTGGTCTTTAAAATGATACCTCATTTATCGATTTCGGTTAGTTATCAAGCAAGGTAAAAAAAAAAGTTTTGAGAAATGATGTTATTTTTGCCCCTTAAGGGTGTAATTTGGAGAAAGTTTTTTCTTAAATATGATGTGACGATAGTTTAATATAATCTATATTTAAATCGATAGTCAAATAGCTATGACAGAAAAATGCGTTGTAAAAATATTAATACTTTTGCCCTCTAAGGTTAGAATTTTTAAAAATTTCTTTTTAAAATGTGGTAACGGAACCGAAGACATTACGAAGACCTTAATCTTTTAAATGATACCTCGTTTATCAATTTTGTTTAATTGTCAACGGAGGTAAATGACTTGAGACACAAAAAACGCATTTTAGAAATACTGATATTTATGCCCTTTAAGGGTCGAATAACGAAAAATTCTTTCTTAAAATATAATGTGACTATGGCGGAGACCTTAATCTTTACTATGATACCTCATTTATCTATATCGGTTATATATCAAGGGAGATAAATGGCTCGTGACACAAAAATGCATTATAGAAAAATTTATACTTTTCCCTTTAATGGTTGAATTCCAAAAACATTCTTTCTTAAAATATGATGTCACAAAGCTGAGACATTATCCTCATAACCTACTTGATTTATGGATTTTGGTTAGATATCCAGGGAGATAAATAGCTCAAGACATAAAAAACGAATTTTAGAAAAATTGACATTTTTGCCCTTTAAGGGTCCAATTACGAACAATTCCTTTCTTAAAATATAATGTTACCACGGCGGAAACCTTATTCGTTTAATATGATACCTCATTTATCTATATCGGTTAGATATTAAGGGAGATAAATCACTCGTGACACAAAAATGCGTTATTGAAAAATTTACTTTTTCCCTTTAAGGGTTGAATTCCAAAAACATTCTTTCTTAATATATCATGTCACAAAGCTGAGACATTACTCCTCATAATCCTACTTCATTTATCGATTTTGGTTAGATATCCAGGGAGATAAATGGCTCGAGATACAAAAAACGCATTTTAGAAAAATCGACATTTTTGCCCTTTAAGGGTCGAAAAACGAAAAATTCTTTTCTTGAAATATAATGTTACCACGGCGGAGACCTTATCTTTAATATGATACCTCATTTATCTATATCGGTTAGATATTAAGGAGATAAATCACTCGTGACACAAAAATGCGTTATTGAAAAATTTATACTTTTTCCCTTAAGGGTTGAATTCCAAAAACATTCTTTCTTAATATCATGTCACAAAGCTGAGACATTACTCCTCATAATCCTACTTCATTTATCGATTTTGGTTAGATATCCAGGGTTATAAATGGCTCGAGATACAAAAAACGCATTTTAGAAAAATCGCCATTTTTGCCCTTTAAGGGTCGGAAAACGAAAAATTCCTTTCTTAGAATATAATGTTACCACGGCGGAGACCTTAGTCTTAATATGATATCTCATTCATCTATATCGGTTAGATATTAAGGGAGATAAATCACTCGTGACACAAAAATGTGTTATTTAACAATTTATACTTTTTCCCTTTAAGGGTTGAATTCCAAAAACATTCTTTCTTAATATATCATGTCACAAAGCTGAGACATTACTCTCCTCATAATCCTACTTCATTATCGATTTTGGTTAGATATCCAGGGAGATAAATGGCTCGAGATAAAAAAACGCATTTTAGAAAAATCGCCATTTTTGCCCCCTTTAAGGGTCGGAAAACGAAAAATTCCTTTCTTAAATATAATGTTACCACGGCGGAGACCTTAGTCTTTAATATGATATCTCATTTATCTATATCGGTTAGATATTAAGGGAGATAAATCACTCGTGACACAAAAAAGTGTTATTGAACAATTTATACTTTTTTCCCTTTAAGGGTCGAATTCCAAAAACATTCTTTCTTAAAATATCATGTCACAAAGCTGAGACATTACTCCTCATAATCCTACTTCATTTATCGATTTGGTTAGATATCCAGGGAGATAAATGGCTCGAGATACAAAAACGTATTTTAGAAAAATCGACATTTTTGCCCTTTAAGGGTCGAAAAACCGAAAAATTCTTTTCTTGAAATGTAATGTTACCACGGCGGAGACTTCGATCTTTAATATGATACCTCATTATCTATATCGGTTAGATATTAAGAGAGATAAATCGCTCGTGACACAATTACTCATTGCAAAAATATTGATACTTTTGCCCTTTAAGGGTCGAATTCCGAAAAATATCTGTCTTAATATATACGTCACTAAAGCGGAGATCTTAATATTTAAAATGATACTACATTAAACGATTTCATGTACGTATCCTGGAAGATAAATGACTCGTAACACGAAAACAGCGTTTTAGAAAGATTGACAGTTTTGCCCTTAAAGGGTCTAATTCCGAAAGCTTCATTTCTTAAAATATGATGTGATCAAAGTGGAGACCATAAGCTTTAAAATGACACCTCATTCATTGATTTCGGTTAAGTATGAAAGAAGATACCGGCTTGTGACAAAAAATACCTTATAGACATAATATATGATAGAAGAAGAAGATAGATAGATTATGTCATCTGCAAACAATATAATATCTGATAGTAAACAAACAACACAATTATTCATTAGAATAATGAACAGCAATGGTTCCAATATGCTACCCTGTGGCACTCCCATTTTTACTTCTACTTCTTTTAATACTGCACTTCCTTAACTAACTTTTTGTTTTCTTCCTTTTAAAAATTCTGCTACACAGCAAATCACTTTCTCACCCACTCCAAATGTTTTTACATTATTTACTAACATTTTATGGCTCACTCTATCAAAAGCCTTTGAAAGATCTAGTGCTACACATGTTGCCTCCTAATTCTCCAAATTCTCTTTAATTTCAGTTACTTCATAACCATCAGCCTCTATGTTTGCTTCACAATAAAACCTTGGTTTTTGAACCTTTTCCTAGCCCTGATGTAATCTAGCTGATATATACCTCTATCCTCTTGACCTTTTCCAAGTTCATATTCCTCTTGTTCTTAAAAAAAAGTTTTGTTAATTTTAACAGGTAACTTTCTGGATAATTTCTTTTTTCCAAGACGGCTATTCCCTACAATACTTACTTCTTTTCCTTCTTCTACTACCATATACATTTTCCAGCTATTAGGTTTTCTTTCTTTCTCACACATTGAATTAAGTCTTCAGTTTAACCATGTATTTTGACTTCCTCATTGTCTTGTGACATTCACGACTAATGTGGTAGGGGCAGCCTTAGTTTCTAACCTAATCAAAATGATCCTGTCACTAAATTGTTCACAATACCTGTTTCCCCAAGTTTCTTGTTCAATATAAATCCTACACCAATAACTTCCCTGATAGCTTTATTGTTAAGTATTCTGTGTTCCCCAGACCACAAATCCTGTGCCTCCACTTAATCTCACTAACTCCAATAACATCTGACTCTAGTTGTTCCATCACCCTTTTTAGGTTTTCTAATCTACATACCCTATAAATACTTCTGACATTCCATAGTCAGACTCATATAATGTTTCTATCCATTCCGATGACTCCTTTCCGAGCAGACCCCAACCACCAGACTGTTGTACCTCTGGAATATTTTACCCAGGAAGAAACCATATATGTAATTTTATATTTGATCTTTAGTGGTGTGTAGATTTAGTTAGTGCAATCTTTGAGTGTTTACTTTTTGTAGCAAGGTGAGGCTAGTTACAGTTGAGCAGTCGCTGAGGACAGTAGCGGATTTTCGTTTTATATTTGATCTTTAGTGGTGTGTAGATTTAGTTGGTGTAATCTTTGAGTATTTACTTTTTGTAGGAATTAGAGGTTAGTTACAGTTGAGCAGTCACTGACGACAGTAGTGGATTTTCATTTTATATTTGATCTTTAGTGGTGTTCAGATTTAATTAGTTTAGTATCTGAGTTTTTATGGTTTGAAGGAAGTTCAGGTTAGTTCGAGTTTCTGTTCTTTTTCTCGTTTTTCAAAAGCAGTATGTCTAGGGACTGTTTTTGCTGTGTGCAGACGTGAGCCGAGGTGCACAGCTGGCAACTGTGTTAGCAAAACTTACACAGCTGGAAGCTGCTGTAAATGGTTGCATCAGATGTGATATTGGGGAACCTGATGTAGCCATGCCACTCACAGATTCTCCCATATCGACCATCATACCTGCAACCCAGGCTGAAGAGGTGGAGGCTGTGCCATGGTCGCCTGTCGGTGACTGGCGTGTGGCTTCTAGACTTCGAAGCCGTACGCGGGGGAAGTTGAACAGGCTTAAAAGCCAAGACGATGAACTTGTTGATTGTCTAACCGATATGACGTATTTTTGGAGGCTGACTCAGACCCACAATTGTCATCCTATGAGTTGACGGCCCCCCAGCCCGCTAGGTCTGAGCAAACACAGAAGGGGATTCTGGTAGTTGGGAACTCTAATGTTAGGCGGTTTGTAGAGTCGCTTAGAGAAAAGGCGGATGACTCGGGGAAGAAATCCATTGACCATTCGGTGTGTATTCCGGGTGGCCTGATCAGAGGTGTTGAACAGGTCATCCCAGATGCCATAGAATGGACAATGTGTAGCCAACTACAGGTTGTGGCTCATGTCGGTACCAATGATGCTTATCGTCTTGGGTCAGAGGTTATCCTCTCTTCCTTCCAGTGGCTGGCTGAAAGGGTAAACTCTGTGGCCTGTGGCCGCAAGATATCGGCAGAGCTAACCATCTGTAGCATCGTAGACAGAGTAGATTGTGGACCTCTGGTTCAGAGCCGTATTGAGGGGCTGAACCAGAGACTACGACGTTTCTGTGATGATATTGGCTGCAGATTTCTCGATCTTTGCCATAGGGTCGAGTCTTGTATGGTTCCCCTTAATAGGTCAGGTGTGAACTACACACGTGAATCGGCTACACGGGTGGCAGGGGCCGTGTGGAATGAACTGGGTGGTTTTTTAGGCTGAGGGTGGAAGACCCGAAACACAAAATACAGTTATGGGCAACCCAATCAGATGCAACACCGGAATGTAGGAGCAACGTAAAAGAATCTCAACAGTTAAAAGTTCTCATAATTAACTGTAGAAGCGTTTGTAACAAACAACCGGAACTTGAAAGCGTTATTTGTAGTACAGAAGCGGATATCGTTATCGGTACAGAAAGTTGGCTGAAACCGGAAATAAGTTCCGCTGAAACTTTTAAAGATAGCATGAACATTTTTCGTAAAGACAGATTACATTCTCATGGAGGTGGGGTATTCATAGCTGTGAGTAAATTTCTCCCATGTAATGAAATAGACGTCGATACGATCTGTGAAATCATATGGATTAATCTCAATGTTGCTGGGTCAAAACTCGTCAAAGGCGCCTTCTACCGTCCATCCGATTCCGACATAGCTATCGCCGAGGAGTTAAGAAATAATGTAAATTGTTTAGCTGGCTGTTTTCAGGGTCATGCTATGATTGTAGGTGGTGACGTCAACCTGCCTTATATCGACTGGCGTAATTACGTGCACATTACTGGTAGCAGAAATAAGGCAGCTTCTAAAGACATTCTCGATCTGTTCTCTGATAATCATCTCGAGCAGCAAGTTAATGAACCTACGCGGTGTCATAATGGTAGCGAAAAAATTTTAGATTTGCTGGTTACCAACAGGCTAGAATTATTCACAGACATTTCAACGACCACAGGAATAAGCGATCACAAAGCAGTAATTGCAGTTATCAAATTAATGTCCAAGCGAAAAAGGGGAAAAGAATGTATTGTATACAGATTCAGTAAGGCCTCAAAGGAGTGTTTTAGAACCTACCTGAGGAATAATTACCATAACTTCAAGTTAACAAGGGACACCGTTGAAGAAATGTGGCATCGATTTATACGTATAGTCAGGGAAGGTATAAAAATACACATACCAAAGCGGACAATAAAGGGGGAGAATGATCCACCATGGTACACACACGAAGTCAAAAGATTACTCATAAAACAAAGGAGGATACACACGTGCTCAAGAAGAAAGGGGTGTCAAAGTGATTTGGAAACATTAGCTCAGTTAAGAGGACGTGTCAAAAATGTGATGCATGAGGGCTTCAACGACTTTCATTCCAACTCTCTCTCTAAGAGTCTCACAAAAAACCCAAAGAAATATTGGTCGTATGTAAGAAAAGTCAGTTGTAACAATTTTCCAGCACTCATTCGTGAAGGTTCCGAGGTTAATGAAAGCAGCGATAAAGCTAATGTACTAAATACTGCATTCAAAAATTCATTTACTGATGAAAATAATGATAGCATTCCCGTTTTCCCATGTCGTGTCGAGTTTGTGATGGAATCATTATGAATAGATACTGCAGGTATCAAAGCTCCTGAAGTGGGGGAAAGCACCGGGCCCGGATGGAATTCCAGTTAGAGTATTTTCAGAGCATGCGGCGGAAATCAGGCCATTTCTGTCTGATATATTCAGTAAATCCTTAGAAGAGCGAAAAGTACCTTCCAACTGGAAACTTGAGCAAGTAACTGCTATTTCCAAGAAAGGTGATTAAAATGATCCTAGAAACTACCGTGCCATATCTTTAACATCTGTTTGTAGTAGAGTTATGGAGCATATTATATTCTCGAAAATTATTAATTTTCTAGATGAAAATAATTTTCTTATGACAAATCAACATGGATTTCGGAAGAAAAGATAATGTGAAGCAAAGCTTGCCCTATTTACACACGACATAATGAAAGTTATTGATGCAGGTTCACAAGTAGATGCAGTTTTTTAGATTTTCAGAAAGCCTTTGTCTCTGTGCCACACAACTGCCTTTCCAGAGAGAGGATCAAACATAATGTACATGCACCATATCAGGTGTGGAGTTTTAAAGAAGGCTGTACACAGTCTGATATCCATGTACGCTTGCAAAATGTGTATGGAGACGCTTTTTCGTATTCTACAATGAAACACTGCACCAAGCCTTTTGAATTTGGCAGAGAATCCTTGAAAGATGACCCACGCTCTGTAAGCCCAGTGACAGCGATCACTGATGAAAACATTGCAAGTGTGCAGGAGGAATTGCTGGAAGACAGAAGACTGAAGGCAAAAGAAATTGCAGCGAGACTGGGCTTGTCGAAAATCACCATTCTTCGAATTCTCTATGAACATTTGGGTATGAACAAGGTCAGTGCATGTTGGATTCCCAAAATTCTGTCTGCAGTGCAGAAAGCAGAATGAGTGAACTGTGCTCGAGATATTTTGAAGCCGTGGGAAGAAGAGAAACATTCATTTCTGACTTCCATTGTCACTGTTGATGAAACCAGGGTCCTGTGCTATGATCCTTTGTCTAAAAGAGAATCAGTGAAATGGCACCAGGCAGGAGAATCTCCACCAACGAAGGTGAAAGTGTGCCAATCGATAAAAAAGATCATGGTGACTATTTTTTGGGATAGTGAAGGAATTTTATTGCTTGATTTCAAGGAAACAAATACTTCAGTAAATGCAGTATATTATGGCAACTTGATGATAAAACTGCGAGACACCACAACAGAGAAAAGGCACGGTAAACTTTCAAGAAGCGTGAGGCTCCTGATTGACAATGCACCTGTCCACACTGCCAAGCATGTGAAGCCCATTATTAAAGAATGCGGATTCTCCAAACTCCCTCATCCATCGTACAGTCTGGATTTGGCCCCGAGTGAATATTTTTTGTTTTCTAAACTGAATTCTGACCTTTATGGATGCAAGTTTTGCAACGATGAAGACATCCAGGCAACTGTAATTGAACATTTTGACAGCAAAGATAAGAAATATTTTTCTGACAGAATAAATACATAAATTCTAGGTTATGAAGAATGTATTACAGTAAAGGGAAGCTAGATTGAAAATTAATATACATATTTCATTTATTTGAAAGTCGCTTCCTACATAGGCCAGTAACTTTTGGACCTACCCTTGTATGTAGATGTAGATGAGAGGATTACATGACCTTGGGATACCCTTTGGGTCTTTCATGGAGTGGATTCTCACAGCCTTCTGCACCCCCAGGTCTTTGATCATTTCTTTTATCCATCTTCAAGGGGCATTTCCAATACCAAGGGCAAGAGGGTGCCCTGGACTTCTCCCTACTTTTCTTTGGGAGATCGTGCAAGCAGCGAGTGACTCCTTATACCGGGAATCTTTCAGTTGAGATAGGCTTGTCCATTCAAACAGGAGAGACTTAGGTTTGGTTGGAGGAGACTACTGTAGTCTCTCCCAAACTCTTACCAAAAAAGGTTATTTCTTTTAAGTAGATGATAAAAATTGACGAACTAATCCAATATTTGAAAGTGGAAGAAAATGTAATAATCATGAATGATTGGAATATAGTATTCGGAGAAGAAAAAAGGGGAATAGTATTGGAAATTTTAATGTAGGAGAAAGAATTGAGAGGAAGCAAGTTGTTAGAATTTTGTGTAAAATATAAACTCACTGTGGTTGACAAATATTCAAGAATCATGAATTATGGACATACATCTGGAAACATCCAGGGAATACAGTTATATCAGCTACATTGTATAATGGTCAAACAGAGATTCAGGAATGAAGTTCTAGACTGTAAAGCACAACCAGGAGCTGACATACAATGACAACAATCTAATAGTTATGAAGTGTAGGCTGAAATTCAGCAGCATCAAGAAGTAACAAAGGCAGAACAGAATGGAAGTGAACAAATTGAAACAAACTGGCATAGGATAAAAATTTTCAAAGATGGTAGATGTGAGTCTAAGAAATAGCTATGAAAGCAGTTCATCTGAGAATGAATCGAATGCACTGAGGGTAGAAATAATCAAACCTGCGAACAACTTGAATTACAGAAGAAATTTTGGAGTTGATGAATAAGAAGAGAAGGCACAAAAATGCTTTGCATGAAGCACGAACAGGGCAGTACAGACATTTCAGAAATCAAATAAGCAGGAAATGCAAGAAAGCAAAAGGAAAAAGAGAAGAAGTAGCTAGAAAAGAAAATGGTTATAGGGCCTAGGTAAAGTAGATGTGTCCTGTAGGAGGATCAAATAAAATTTTGTAAAAATGGAAAAAAGATGGTTAAACATTAAAGCAACTTATGGGAAACCTCTTTTAAGCTCAGAAGACACAGCTACCCAATGTAAGGAATACATAGAAAATATTTTGATGGAGATGATTTGAATAACAACATTCTGGAGGAAAAAAGTGATATCAACATTGATGATTTAGAATATCCTGATTTAAGAGAAGAATTTGATACAATTATGAAGGATTTCAAATTAAATAAGATGGTTGAAACTGACGAGATTCCTGCACAACTTCTGAAATTCCTAGGAGAAGAAGAAATCCAAAGGTTTTTCAAACTGATATGAAACAGAAGAGATTCCAATTGATTTTAATAAAAGTATCATTTTTACACTTCTGAACAAAGCACAAGCCGACAAATGTGAGAATTACAGCACCATAAGTCTAACATCATGTCTTAAAATTACTGACCAGGATAATACAGGGCGTTCGCCGGAAAACGCAACCCTCCCAGTCTGTTGCCGTCGGCAACTTGCTCGGACAGCGGTGCCAGCAGTTTCCGCCACGCGGCACCGTGAATCACCGCACTGTTTAACACCTCCGCTGCCCCAACAGTGCAGTGCAGTGACCCTTATATTGTTAAGAACAGTTTCTTTGCATTGTAGCTAGTTTGTGACTTCAGTCTCTTATTAATCAGTGTTGTGAATAAACGTTTCTTTGCGGTTTGGCTGGTTTGGGGCTTCATACTCTTACTAATCTGTACCGTGTTTGAGTGTGAGTAAAATTATGGTACGTTACAGTTTGCAACAAAGAATATTTCTCTACGATACATATGTGAAGAAGAAGTCGTTTAAAAAGTGTCGCAGTAAATTTCGTCGCGAATATCCTGGCGCTTTACTGCCAGCTAAATCAACAATTCTGCGTCTGGTTAAAAAAGTAAGAGAAACGGGTTCATTTTTTAACAAAAAGAGACTGTCGGTCAACCGTATTCTCACAGAGGAGAAAATTGACGATATCGCTTTTCGACTAGAACAGTCACCCAAAAAATCCTTAAGTCAGTTAAGGCAGCGTGTGTCTCGAAATATGTTCAGAAGATGTGAAATGTGCATTACACAAGAGTGTCAACACTTCCAGCATCTTTTATAAGGTAAGCTAATGAATTACGTCACATTTAAATGCTTAGCACATACAAGTTTATGAAATAGTCCGCGGCCGACGGTCGAACAATGCCGGGAGCTGAACGCTCGCTCGCCGCGAGCAGTTTCTTCCTTGTAGCGCTAACAGTGGGTTGCGTTTCCCGGCGAACGCCCTGTATAAAGAAGAATAGTGGCAGATCTATTTGGGTTTAGGAAACACCATGGTACAAGACAAGCATTTCTGGCTTTAAGGTTAATTCTTGAAGGCCATATCAAGAAAAATAAACTTGGTGTTAGTTTTTCTTTTTTTTAGAAAAAGCTTTGAAAATGTTAGGTAGGACGTTCAAAATTTTAAAGAAGTCGGCTCTAAAATATCTGGATAGATTAATTTATAATCTATATAAGGATCAAGTGTCTATAATAAAAATAATGAATCATGAGAGACATACATCATTTAAAAAGGGTGTGAGTCAATATTGCAGTCTATACCATTAATATTCAACTTGTATGTAGAGAAAGCAACAAAGGAAGTGACAGAAATTTCATGTGGCATAAATGTTCAAGGCGAAAAAAATAAGTATGCTATGATTTGCTGATGACAGTGTCCTATTATTGTAGCATAACAGACTGAGGATCTTGTGAATTTACTGTACTGCATGAACAAAACACTGAAGGAAGATTTTGGTTAAATATAAACCAAACGAAGACAAAAGTGATTAAATATAGTAGAAATGATATTTATAATGGTAGATTAAATGTAAAAACATGACTGGATGCAATAGGATAGTGAATTCTGTTATTTAGAAAGTAAAATTACAACTGACAGCTGTATCATGAATTATGTTGAAAGCAGATTAACACTATCAAAAAGAGCCTTCTTAAAAAAAAATAATAATCTTTTAGTTTCAAATACTGATCTATGAGTAAGAAAGGTTTTTTTAAAAAGCTCTATGCACTTTATAGTATAGAAGCATGAACTTTTGGAATACCAGGAAGAAAGAAAATTGAAGTGTTTGAAATGTGGTGCTACACAAGGATATTGAAAATTAAGTGGCCAGATAAAGTACAAAATGAACTAATGTAGCTAATGGGTGAAGGGAGAAGATTGTGTAAAAGTTTTACAAAAAGAAGAGACAGGGTGTTAGGTTACATCTTGTGACATGCGGAATTGGTTAATTTGTTAGTGGAGGGAACAGTCAAAGGAAAGAAGTGTCGAGGATGGCAAAGATTAGAATATGTAAAGCACATGGGCGGCCTTAAACATTGCGAGGCCCCGGGTAGCAGGTTGTCGCGAGGCCCTTGTCCTTTGTGTAAAGTATGTGATCCGAAAGTAGGTATTTGTTATGATTGACGAAAAATGCAAAAATTATAATTAAATAAATTTTGAATTAAAAATGTTTTTTAGAGAATAAGTTAACAAAACATAAAAATGACCAATTATTAATGATGATAAACTAAGGTATATAAATGCCTTGAAAGATACATGCAGGGATTTAAAAATAATGTTCGTGGATTTTCCTAAGACTAAAATCTTTAATTAAACCACCTGCTTTCACGCAAAATCATTTCATAAATCTTATGTTGCACATAAAACTAACTCGGAAATAATTTACAAGTAGCTTTACACAATTTTTTAACAACTCACTCTTAACTATAAGTACTTTTAATAACGTAATATTCACTAAAACTTAATAAAATTTAATGTTTATTTATCTACTCAAAGATTTATTCCCTAACAACGATTTTGTAATGCATTTAGGTCGGGTCACACTAGATTAATACCAATGCACACGGTAACCGCAATGACACTTCTCTAATTATTGGCGCTAACTCGATTGAAGTTACTTCAATAAATTAGAAATACATGGAACAATTCCATGGAAAATGGTTTGTCAGACCATAATGCTCAAATAATTACTTTGGATGTTGTGGGAAATGAAAATAACAAAAAGAAAGGATTTGTCAGAGTTAGGCCATTAAAGAACAATTCAATAAAAACATTAAATGATGAACTTCTCAATGAGGACTGGATCACTGTTTTTAAATTAAAAGGGGTAGACAATAAATTCAATTACTTTCACCAAAGGTTTATGGAAATTTACGAAAGGTGTCTCCCTACAAAACTAGCTCCAATTGGTCAAAAACGAGTAAATAAAAATTGGGTTACAGTTGGTATTAAAACATCTTGCAGACATAAAAGGGAATTATATGTAAAAGTTAGGAATACTGATAATATGCTTATCAGACAACATTAGAAAAATTACTGTAGAATTTTAATCAAAGTAATAAAAGAATCTAAACGTTTGGCCATAAACGATGAGATTAGTAATTCAGATAATAAGATAAAAAGTGTTTCGAACATTATTAAAAGAGAAACAACTGTATCATCCCCTGAACATAAACCTATATCTATAAGCATTAATGATAAACTTGTAAATGACCCCTCTTATGTAGGAAGTGCTTTCAATAACTACTTCTTAACAGTTGCTGAAAAAATAAAAGGAAAATATAATGGGAATATGGATGCTATAGCAATACTTAAATCCTTGTCACCAAAAACAGCACCTATGTCTCTATTTCCCACCAGTCAAAATGAAATTGAAAAAATTATTAAATCCCTCAAAAATAAAAAGTCATTTGGTTATGATGAGGTTTCAACCCATGTAGTGAAACAATGTAACACCAGCATTAGTAGAGTTATTAGTCATATTTGTAATAGTTCTTTTGAAGAAGGTATCTTCCCTGACTCACTCAAGAAGTCAATAATCAAACCGCTTTATAAAAAGGGTGATACCTCAAAAATTGAGAATTACAGACCCATTTCACTTCTACCAGCATTTTCAAAAATCTTTGAAAAAGCAATGTACAGAAGGGTGTATGAACATCTACAAAAAAAAAAAAAAGACCTACTCAGTAAAGTACAGTTTGGTTTTAGACAAGGCGTTTCAAGAGATTCAGCAATTTTTGCTTTTGTAAACAACATACTGGAATCAATGCATAAAAAATTAAATTCCCTAGGTATATTCTGTGATCTTGCTAAGGCTTTTGACTGTGTTGATCATGAGATTCTACTAGGTAAATTAGACCACTATGGAGTTAGTGGTAAGCCAGGACTTTGGTTTAAATCTTACCTGGAAAATAGAAAGCAATGTGTATCACTGAAAGATGCTAATACAGGAAATGTTATAAACTCAGAATGGGGTATAGTTAAATGTGGTGTGCCTCAGGGCTCAATTCTTGGCCCTCTGCTGTTCTTAATCTATATAAATGATCTCCCACATATACTAGGTGATAATGAACACATGGTGCTCTTTGCAGATGATACCAGCATATCATTGAAAGACCCTTCAGCACAAAACCTCGAAAACACAGCAAATGATGCTATAAAGAAAATTAACAGGTGGTTTAGTGCCAACAAACTAATACTTAATGTAGAATAGACACAGTTACTTCAGTTTGTTACAAAAAATAAAACAAAGGACAGCTATAATGTGATATCAGAAGGAAAAGCAATCAATGAAAGTAATTTCACAAAATTCCTGAGTGTATGTATAGATAAATTGAACTGGAAATAGCATATTCAACAACTTCTTAAAAAACTGAATTCTGCAACATTTTTACTGAGGGTAATATCTAGAATAGCTAATATAGAAACCAGAAAGTTAGTATATTTTGCATATTTTCATTCCCTGCTCACTTATGGCATCTCATTCTGGGGAAACTCGTCACAAGCACAGAGGATATTTAAATTGCAAAAACGTGCTATAAAAACTATTTGTGGAGCAAGCCCACAGACGTCGTGCAGAAATCTATTTAAAAACCTGGGTGTACTGTATGTATACTCCATACTATCATTTGTAGTGGAAAATCCTGAACACTTCAATCTTAAAGATGACATACATAGCCATAATACTAGGAATAAATATAATATTCACAAGGATTACAAATCACTGTCAATTGTACAGAAAGGGTTAACATTTACTGGAGCTTCCTTATTCAATGTCTTACCAACAGAAATTAAATGTTATCTACAAAAACCCAACTACTTTATGTCCAAACTGGAAGAGTTTCTGCTTCAGAATCCATTTTACTCTGTTAAAGAATTTTCTTCTTGGAATTTGGTAACTAAGAATGACTGATAAAATAGAATATATGGTGTATGGAAGGGGAAGGTGACAAAGTTGTCCACAATTACTAAAATGATATATGGTTTTTCTTTCAGTTGAAACTTTTGACAAATGAAGTAATTACACTGTTTACAAAATTTCACTCATATATATGGGATAGCATGCACTCAAAAACTGCTGTAAAAAATTATGATACTAACAGGTTTTTAAGTAATTGACTGCTTATGAGTTGTGGTAACTGGTTGGTAAGAAAATAACTGGTTGTTAGATGCTGGTAACAAGTTTATACACTGTTCCACATAATAAGTATTAACTAACTCGGGATTGTATTTGTAGATTACAGGAAATATTGGTTATACTAATGGGTCGTAACTAACTTCTTGTCAATATATAATATTATCAATTATATAGTAATATTGACATTACTAATAAGTGTATGTACTGTTCCACATCCCCGAGATTATCTCACATGGGATCAGAGTGAACATATCTATCTATCTATCTAAACGAAACTGCGTGTCGTCCGACACTTGGCCGACACCCTGCCTTCATTAGTTAGGTTTACTTTTTGACGGATTTCGGTGTGAATCGGTGTCGGGCTGGTGGATATTGTAGTAGGGGCCTTGGTGGATAAATAATTTATATTTATCTTTCATACCTTTATGATTCATAAGGGGGATTTTTAATTTTAATTTTTATGAAGGAGTGAAAATACGGATTTTTCAAGAATCTCGATGTAAGTTGGATTATAGGAAAACTATCACAATATGACATTTATTTTCTTATCATTGGCGATTACAGGTCTGAGCGAATTTACCATTAACATTAACACAAATTGGCAAAATCATAAACGCAACGCTCAGAGGTACAATTAGCCGTCATGAGCAAGCAAACAATTGTGTATTTACTTTAAAATCCATCTCAGAACTAATATGCATGAAATAATGATATTTGGAAACAATGTACAATACAAGTTATGACGATCTCAGACATAGGTATCATAATACTGTGACTTTACATTTCAAAAATATCATAGACGCCACGAATGAACAATATGTCATTCGAAAATAACTAGTTCTGGCAAATTACGCCGCTAGCTCAGGGTTTTTTTTTTTTTGTTACAAAGTTAGAACATGGATCTATCCTCGCAAAGACGCTTAAGGGTTCAGTTTCACGGAATGCACAATCAGATAGCTTGGTCGTAGTAAGTTGTATTGTACATTGTTTCCAAATATTATTTCTTGCATATTAATTTTGAGATGGATTTTAAAGTAAATACACAATTGTTTGCTTGCTTATGTCGGCTAATTGTACCTCTGAGCGTTGCTTTTATGATTTTGCAAATTTGTGTTAATGTTAACGGTAAATTCGCTCAGACTTGTAATCACCAATGACAAGAAAATAAATTTCATATTGTAATAGTTTTCCTATAATCAAACTTACATCGAGATTCTTGCAAAATCCATATTTTCACTCCTTTATAAAAATTAAAAATCTCCTTTGTTAATCATAAAGGTATGAAAGATAAAGTATTTATCCACCAAGGCCTCTACTACAATGTGGAGAAGCATATGGAGGCAGTTCGGAAAGGTTTGGTCCTTTATGGCCAAATTTTTTTTGTGTTATCGATTACCTTAAAAAAACGCATTTCTTCAACCACACTTCCATGTTGATCAGATGTTTGTAAAATGGAGATTGCGTCATTCTAAAGCAGGGTTTCTCAAACCTGTGAAATCCCTTAAAAAATTAGATTTTTTTATCTAAAAAAATAATACCTTCACAAAGAGCAATATGTCAATAATAAAATTGATGTATTGGCTTGTTTCTTGTCACAAGTTGATTTTGGGAGCTATTTTGCTCATTTTCAATTTCAATTCACCACGTTGAGTATTCCACTCTCAAGACACTCAGTCACCTGCTATAACATAAATCTTGTCGAAAGCTCCTACGTTCAATTGGCGAACCCCTATGAGAAATCCTATTCTAAAGCATTCGTAATTTTCATTTCGTCATTCATCAGATACTGCAACAAAGGTAGCACCCCATTTCTTTCTGTTTTGGGATAACAAAAACAAAGTACATTGTATAGAAAAAGAGTACATTTATTTTATTATGTTTGAAAACATATTTTTCATTACTTATAAATTTGGCCTAATGTCTTAGATGGCTACGGTGTGCGATTGGAGTACGGAGGATCCCCGGTTAAAATCCTGTACTCGGTTGCAACTTCTACGTGCCTTAAAATTGAATTTTACCTCTCGCAAAGCATTGATTTGTTAAAATGCGAAATGCAAGGACACTACGTGGTTGGAATTCTACCTTAAACTGTAGGTTTCATTTTACTAGTAGGATTACCAGAATAAGTTAGAATACTGCAAGAACGCTGTACTGCGCAGCCGATAAACCGAAATTCCGTGACTTGGGCTTTAAGACCACACGAAATTATTATACGACATTTTTACAGTCTGTATTTAAATTGAAATATGCCAGGATCTCATCCTTTATTAATAAAAATAATCGAAATTAACCACGAACAGAACAAACAGGTAAAGTTCAAAATGATTTCCGTTTGACATTTCATTGTGATGGTGTTCAGAAAAGCGAGAATCTTTCAATCCTGTTCAGTGCGCGAAAGACTTTCAGCGATGGTTTGTGAATATCAGTGAAGTGATAACTCTCGTTTACGGAAATTTTTGATCATTGATTCCGTGAAACAACCACGCGAAAACTTTAGGAAGACTGAGTAGTTACACGGATGTCCTACCGCCAACTGTAAACTCTAGAGGAGCGAGTCGTCACTGGGCCGAATGTCGGCGCGGACCACTATTTTGATTGATTGATTGATTGGTTTATTTCCAGTGCCTGTAGTTTGTACAGAATTGGACAAGTCAAAGTATATAACTAGATAAATGGTTTTTTTTCAATTAACATCATTATTACCGCTAACTTACATTTCACATTATTTACATATATATCGTTCTAAAACTAGTTACACACATAGCATTCTAATACTAGTTATACACATAAAAGACAAAATAAATTTAATACTACATCAGAATTCTTTTATGGAATATAACACTTTATTAGCTAAGTATGTTTTTAGTTCACTTTTAAATTTATCTCCTCTTAGCAACTTTATTTCCTTGGGGAGTTTGTTGTAAAATATTACCCCTTTCTTAAATGGATCTTGTTCTGCAAATTTTTTGTTTACTCTCATTTGAAAATAGTTATCTTCACCTCTTGTACCATGGTTATGAATGCTACGGTTGGTTACTGTTTTGTCTGGGCTGTTTACTATCAAGAGTATTACTTTAAAAATGTACAAGGCATAAAGTGTTAATATTTTATTCTGCTGGAAAATGGACCTACATGAATCTCTCTGTCCTATACCGAATATAAATCTAAGAACCCTTTTCTGTACCTTAAATAGCCTGTCCATGAAGCAGTATGCAGCGGCTCCCCATATTTTGATGCCGTAAGTTAAGATTGAGTGTATCAATCCATAATACACTGTTAGCTTAAAATCTTTTCTGAGATATTGAGACAATCTTTTTAATACAAAGGAATTTTTGTTTATTTTTTTACAGGTTTCGTTAATATATTCATCCCATGATAGTTTAGAATCTACTGTGATACCCAAGAATTTAGTGGATGTTACCTGTAGAATATTTTCAGTACCACATGTAAGGTCTTTACCTAGTTCAAGTTTGCTTGGTTTCTTAAATAAGATGTAAACAGACTCAACATATTGTTCATGCAGTAATGGTAATGTCATCAATTTTAGATTGCATACTGTTAAGTAACCTCGTATTATTCGTATCCAAGTTTGGTTCGAACTAACAGCTGCTAGTAAAATAAGCATAAAGTGAGAAGACTTGACTACCGAAATGAAATACGGGAATTCCCCAAGCGTAAATCGAAAACACGATTAAAGTAAAAAAAACGAACGTTCAAATGAGTTTTCTGAAGCGCGAGGTGAGAAATTCAAACGGTAATGAATTTTTCACCGAGCGTGGTGGTGTAACGGATAGCGTTCTGGCCTCGCTATTCGGGAGGACGGCGGTTCGAATCCCTGTCCGGGCATCCAGATTTGGGTTTTCCATGGTTTCCCAAATCACTCCAGGCAAATGCTGGGATGCTTCCTTAAAAAGGTCATGCCCGAATTCCTACCCATTCCTTGCCCCCATCCTTTCCCGTCTCTAAAGACCTCGCTGTTGAGAGACGTAAAGCAGGTTAAAAAAAAAAAAAAAAAAATTTCAATCATGTTTTACAGAAAAATCACAAAAATATTATTTACTGATAAATTAATTAATTTTTATATAGTTACTTTTATACGAATGTGATGCTGAATACATCTAAAATGAGAAATTTTTTTGAGGCACTTATTTCTATTCAGGGCCGGCGCTAGGAATTTCGGGCCCGGGATAAATTTTTTTTTTTTTTTTTTTTTAGCTCTACAAAATGGCCAGGCGACAATGGGCTTCAGAGCTTGAGGGCCCCTATAAACGGTGATCAGCCTGCGGGGCCCGGATACTTTTGACCCGCTTGCCCCCCCCCCCCCCTAACGCCGGCCCTGTTTCTATTAATATATACTTTACTCTGAATTTACCAACTTTTTATTACTGTAACTAATAGCTAAGGATAAAATAAGTTTTAATATAAACTTTTTCCTAGTAGGCTTGTTGCGCAAAGCCCGGGGCAACTGCCCTGCTCGCCACCATCTAAGGCCGCCTCTGGTGAAGCATATAACTGAAGATATAGGTTGTGAGGGGTTTATTGAGATGAAAAGGTTAGTGCAAGATAGGAAGAGATAGAGTATTGCATGACAATTGAGACTGATGGCAGGGAAAAAAAACTGATATAGGCCTACAGATAAAGTTAGGTGGAGAAGGAATTGCTTATTGATGAAAATATTTTGCCATAACATTTGTTTACTAACACAACTGGGTTGAACGCATTGGGAAATTGGTATGAAAAGGTTTCAAAACCCTTTATTTATTGGATGATATATTGTGGGGATGTATTAGAGAACTGAAGGAACTTGGTTACAAAACCTTCATCAGATCATTGCTGGAACATAGTGGAGTAGTACAGAACCCATATTTTGTATATCATCTGGAGGGCAGCTAGATTTGTTAACTGAAATTACCTCAAAATGCAGTCAGTAATTGGTATGATAAAATAGTTGGATAGGGATTCATTGGAAGCCAGGAGGAGATGAAGAGAGTGACTGGCATGTAAAAGGCATATATTGGCAATAAGGTTCCATAGGACATTTGTAGAGGAATTAGGAGTGGTACATGAAACAGAAAACATGACCAAGATCACAAACTGGCACCCAAACTTAGGCATAAGGGAGTGGAATAAATTATGGAAACTGCAATCAAGAGAAATGCCAAATAGTTTACCAAAAGCATTTAGTATTAATACCTTAATAAGGGAAGGAGGATTTACACAAGTGGTAGAGCAAAACACTAGGGGACAAAATATTTTGGATATATTCCTAATATAGCCCGATGAAACCTAGTGGAGTGTCAAGTAATTGAAGGAATAAGTGATCATGACAGTTCTGATGGATATTAGAGGATTCAGTGAACCAGCAGCCAAAATTGAAGAGGAAAATAGGTACAATTATAAAAAGAGACAGATTTCGAATTTGAAGAGATATTTCAGAGAATGTTTCAGCAAATGGAAGGAAGGTACAAGTACAGTAGAGTCAAGGTGGGAAGAGTTCAAGGAGATAATAAGAAAGGGGGACGAAAAATTAATTCCAAAGCAGAAAATAAATAGAAGTAGAAAACCTGTGTACTACAATAGGGAGGTGAGGAGGTTAAAGAGGTTGGTACGAAGAGAACATAACAGAGTTAAAAGACAGCAGGGAATATTTGAAACAACTAAACAAGGACTTAATAACAGCTAAGAAAGTGGCTAAAGATGGGTTTATGAAGAGTATTGTCAGTGCAGGAGGACCACTGATTGATGCATCTAGAAATTTCTATGGCTATATCAGGAAACTGAGGGGACGCTTGTAGATAAGGATGGAGAAGTAGTTACTGAGGATTTGAAAAAGGCAGAGATTTTAAGTAACTGGTTTAGTGTGAGCATTAGGGACAATGAATCAGAAATGGGAAGAACTAATTCAGAGAACGAGCTTAACAATACGATTAGAAATGAAGATACTAAAAAATTTGTAATTCATCTTGAAGAAATCATGAAGTAAATAAGCTAGCTGAAAACCATAAGGAGGCTGGTGCAGATAATATTACTACAGATATCTTAAAGATAGCCGGCTGTGACATTGTACCTTATCTTGAAATATTATTTAAATTGAGTCTGGACACTTGCTGCTTACCACAAGACTGGAAAAGTGTGCTAGTAGTACCGGTACATAAAGGAGGGGTGAGAAATAGAGTCGAAAATTACAGGCCAATCAGTTTGACTTCAGTGGTAGGTAAATAAATGGAAAGATTGATATGCAACCACATTAGAAATGTATGTGAGGAACATAAGTGGTTTTCAAGTAGGCAACATGGGTTCAGGCAAGGATATTCATGCGAATTTCAGTTGGTGGGATATATGCAAGATATTTCAGATGAAATGGACAAGGGAGGCCAAATTGATAGTGTAGCACTAAATTTTTTAAAGGCGTTTGACACAGTAAGCCACAAAATGGTAGTAAATAAGGTAAAAACTATTGGAGTGGATGAGAAAGTGATTTGCTGGATAGAAGAATTTTTAAAAGGTAGAAAACAGAAAGTTAGGGTAGGAAATGTGGTATCAAAGGAAGTGGAAGTAAAAATGTGAGTGCCGCAGGGTAAAGTATTGGGACCATTGCTATTCATTATTCTAATGAATAATTGTGTTGATTGTTTACTATCTGAAATTAGATTGTTTGCAGAAGACATAATGCTGTATAAAAGGATCAAAACGATAGAGGACTGTAAACAGTTGCAGGGTGATCTGGACAGGATATCTAGTTGGTTTGGTAAACATAGGATGAAGATAAATACAAAGAAGAGTCAGCTTATTAGATACACAAATAAAAAAACAAAAGGTTAAGTATGAATATAAGGTGGGGAAAGAATTGCTTGCTGAAGACTTGAAATGTAAATATCTTGGCATTACATTTGATAACAAGCTTAACTGGGCAGGACACATTGGACAGGTGGTAAGAAAAGGTTTCAAAATTCTGCACTTGTTGGAGAGAGTGATAAGGGGATGTTCGAGAGAAGTAAAGGAACTGGCTTACAAAAGTTTGATCATACCATTGGTTCAATATGGTAGTGTAGTATGGGACCTACATTTAGTATCAAATACAGGAGTTGGAGAGGGTGCAAAAAAGGGCTGCTAAATTTGTTTCTGGAAATTATCGCAGAATGTAATCAGTGACAGATATGATAAAGGAGCTGGAATGGGATTCATTGCAAGACAGGAGGAGTATGATGAGGGACAAGGGAGTGTACAGGGCGTATACTAGTGACGAGGCATGGAAGGATATTGCAGTAGGTATGAAAAGTAGTTCATGGAAGGGAAAAGATGACCATGACCACAAGCTGGCACTCTATTTCCGGCCCAAGGGTGAGGGAAGATTTTCTTTTTTAGGTAAGGGTGTCAGGGATTGGAATGAGTTACCAAGGGGAATGATGAATAACTTACTGAAAACGTTAAAAGAATTTAAAGTTAAAATTGATAGAGGGCAACTTTAGGTGGGTGTAGGATAGTGGGAATTTGGGTGTGTATGGAAATTGCAACCGGAGCGTGTGCTACATTGCAATTAAAATAAAGTATAAATTCATAATGGGGAGGAAAAAGTAAATGGGTGGGAATAGTACGCTCTTACATTTTAAGACAAAAATATTAAGGAAATAGAAGGCCTAAATAGACTAGGTATCTAGGGAGTTTGACAGGGAAGCATTCTCTTCATCACAATTAAAAGCATTAAGCCTACAGCTTTGTGTGTGTTGAAAGTTATTAGGATATTGACATTTTAATACGAAAAAACGTATCTTTCATCAGTAAGTGTTAACTAATTTGAGTCTTGTGTGTCAGTCCCAAATCTGGTTAAAATAGCATTTTTCCTTGACATGCTCACGAAGGGAGAGGGACGCTGGAATCTCAAAATTAGTTCTTGAAACTAAGTAAACAAAAAAAAAAAAAAAAAAAAATTAAAAATTAGGAACAGTTTATTTACTTAACTAGGCTTAAATGGATTTAGATTTTTATCATCATCTTAATCGTTGAAATTGCAACTTTCAATTTGTGAGTGTTCAGACAACATATGAAAACAAACAGTACTAAAAAATAATTGTATATATTTCAAAACTGACAGCTTATTGAATAACATTAACAAATTATTTTAAATATCACTTGCCTCCAGCGAGAAGTGACTTGCAAACAAATTCCACTGACGTTGCTCGCTCCGTTTTTAGAGCCATGGCTTAGGCTTGTGACTGCAGTTGAACGTCTCTACACTATGGAAGCAACACTAACACTACTTTCACCGCATGCCATGTCCCCGGATCCACTGACAGAACAAACGCTGAAGCGACTGTGTCCCCATACCCTCCATCGTCACTGGTCATGACCTACTTCAAAGTTCCATTCATGACCATGTTGACAGCAAGTGATAACTTCTGTACATCCTGTATCATTTCTAACACAATCAACTTGGAAACGTTTCGTTTAACGAACATAAGTTAAAAATAACGCTTAGTGATATTTGCACTGCAAATCATCTACGTCAGCTGACTTCCTGCTTCATGAAGGAAGGAATAAGAGAAACGCTATTACGTTTGCGTTTACGTCACTTTCACTTTGCTTACCTGTTGAGTAAATAGAACGATGGGTTAAATTTCCTAAAGTAACTGAATATTAATGTCATTTATGATTGTTGTTAGTTTCTCATAGAATCAGTGAAAGATTATATACATTTCAGAAATATTTGCAGCTTGTTAGACGAAATTTTGATATGTACAAGACCTGTTATCTCCATAAGACTGTTTCCTAAACATTTTCGCGCAACCGAATGTAAAACAGTATTCAATTATTCACATACGACTGAACTGAATATAAAGGAAAGCTTCACAGATAATTTTCTGTGTATGATTAAGGTTGGTAAGATTGTTTAACTACAAGATACAATTACAATGGCAGATGAGAGACGGGCTACTCGTAGAGAAGCTAGACGTCGTAGAATTTTGGAAAATTCTGAAGACAGGTTACAGAGAATAACTGGCAGACATGAAAGAATTAATCACGGTAATTGTAAAATGTATAATACAATTATGTGCTGTTGTTTTATGCTTTGTAAAGAGTGTTTGTGATTACAAATTAAGTGCATTTTTTTTATTTCAGAAATACCAGCTTTTACAGAAATATCTGCAGCCCCTGAAAATGAGACTGAACACAAAAATGTGACAAACGGGATTGCTAAATGTGTACAGGATGACAATAGCTCAAGCAGTAGTTTTGAAAGTGCTGCAAGTAGATACGCAGATGAAATATTAAGCAGGACTAAAAGTCGGAGTCCAGTCACTGTTTCTTTTGCTGAATCAAATTTCTGTACAATTACAAATAATGTCGCTGAAGTTAAGCCTGAAATTAGGAAAATCACTGAACAACCAGACATTCGGATAAACAGTTTACTATCTTCAAATTTTCACTTTGCATGCCTAGGAGTAATGACAAGAATATTCTACGAATTCGATTTTAGTTTTCTGTTCGGCGAGGTAAGTAATAAATTAATAAAAACTGACTTAGTAAAACATTTCAGAAATTTATATAGGGCCTAATTATTTAAACTTTCATCTAAAATTTCCTTTACTTGGTTTACTTACACAATTTATGACATACTGAGGGGTTACAACAGCAGTCGCAACTTCCTTACAAGTGAGCATGTATTGTGGACATAGTGGGATTACTTTAGATTGTGATACAACAGTATTAGCAAAAGTTGTGTTTAGATTGAAATGCAAGTGGCTCCAGGATGACAACTGGCACTCTGTGTTGTAGCAAAAGTAATTAAAGGTCAGTAAGACAGAACCTATAAGAATTGTCCTATCAGTCTAAAAATTGATACACACATTTTTTTAAGAGGAAGAAATGGAGTAACCTCACTTCAAATGTGGGTAGATGGATGCATGTTATTACAGAAAAAATACATTAATTACCCCCCTTCATTCTTGGTTGGAAAAACTGTTTTATGCAGTTGTATCGCAGGTATAAACAATGGTTCATGGGGTGAAGGGTAGCTCCAACACCCATGTGGATTATACCACAACTCTACATCATCCAAAGTAGGTACTATATCTCCTTCACCATCTTTTAGAGTTTAAAACCTTTGTCCTAACATCACATACTTCAGAGACAATATTAGACGTACCTAGTGAGTCTCCTCAGATGATGTTATTAGTACAGAGCAGGAGCCATTTACTGTTTTAATAATGAAATTGTGGCAGTTTTAAGTAGTTTGTTTAGTTTGATGAAAGGGGGTGTGATAAAAATTTGGGAAAATTGCATTTCCGGAGATAGTCATGGTAACAATATGATGACATATAACGCATGGCAGCCAATCTTTTATGATCAAATGTGGTTTGACCTGCATCTGACGGTAGATGGACGTTTTTGGCAATGTGTTAAGTTGAAATGCAGCCTGTACCAGTTTTTGGTACAAGAATCGGGTCTATTGGAGATCGCAATTCCGTAACAACAACATTAAATAATATTGTTGTAATATTGCTGCAGTCAGTAGCAAAATGTATGATTTGCAAGCAATAATTCTGTTGTAATACAGCCAGAACAATTATTTTCAACCAGAAATTAGGTTGTAATGCAGCCTGGACCAGCATCAAGCAGTTAAATGTACTTCGGAAAGAATTTGTAACGAAGTCTTGCGTTTGACCACTGCAGTATTATGATGCCAACAGCAGGCGGAATCGCGATCTCCAGTAATCCCCAAGAATGAAGACAGAAGTAACGTATGTATCTACCCATATTTTGGGTTCTTTTATATAGGCTAATTTATGTATATTTTATCACTTTCTCCTACACTTTTTCTTAAATACCACCACCCAAGGACTAATAGGGAATTTTTTTGGAAAATTTCAGGCTTATTAATGTCTTACCACAGAAGGAATTTAGTTTTTGGCCCAGAAACAATAGCAAGGAATTGTCCTTTTGGTCTGAAATTTGGAAATGTTCCTTAGGTAGTATTGTTTGAGAAAATATAATTTAATAATTTAATTTAATTGCAATGGAGCACAGGCTCCGGTGGCAATATCCCTACACACCCATCTTCCCCCTTTCCTGCACCCACCTACATTTGCCCTCTACAAATTTTATCTTTAAATTCCTTCAAAGTTTTCGGTAAATTATTCATCATTTCTCTTGGTAACTCATTCCAATCCCTGACACCCTTACCTAAAAAAGAGAATCTTCCCACACCCTTGTGCCTGAAATCGAGTGCCAGCTTGTGGTCATGGTCATCTTTTCCCTTCCATGCTCTACTTTTCATACCTATTGCAATATCTTTCCATGCCTCATCACCAGTATATGTCCTGTACACTAGGGTGTCCCGAAAATATTTTTTTATGTTTCCCGTTATGCAAGACCTCTTAAAATTTGCGTAATTGGTCGTAGATTACCAAAATGATTTTGAAAATAAAATAAAACTATGTGTTTAGGGTTCTACCAATCTTCAAAATTTTGAAAAATTGATGTTTTTATGGTGATATTTCGCTATCCTTAATTTCTGCTCCTGGACTAAATATAAAAAAAATATTTACTTTATTGTTCTATTTAGGTGTAATACAAACACGGCGTTTTGATTTGCCTGCAATGACCCTTTTTTTTTTTTTTACCTTTCATTCCTTTTGTTGAAGGCCAAAGGCGGGCTGTTAGAGAGCCGTTGCTCTTTTCAGCCATCGGGAATGTGCAGTTTTTGGGTTTTAACCTTTATTTGACTCATTATGTGTTACAAATGTATTTGGGTATTTCTGTGGACACTAAGTCCTTGATTTTCATTAATCCCTCAGGGGGATCATGACTGATAGTAGTTCTGTCATCTTTTGGAGCAGCTTGGTCAGCTGTTCTCGTTGACTCCCTTCCATCCAATCTTGGTGTCGGCAACACCCCTTCTCTTGGCAGGCGTTGTCGCTCCTTGTGGACGGGTTTCGCGCGTGTTGTTGCGTTGAGTGATGTAGGGAGATGGTCGGTCTTCTGTCTGCCTGCTGCTTGGAGCTTCTCTCTTTCTCCCCTTCACGAAAGAGTATCTCTTTCTCGTCAGTTCTTGTTCCGCTCGGCTGGCAGTTCTTCAGTCTTGGCATTGTTGGTTTCTCGCCTTCTGTAAGCTTGCAGGTTGCGCTTGACAGAACAGCCTTCATATGCGGCCGAATGAGGCCCTTGGCAGTTGGCACATGTTGGGGTGTCTGTCCTCGAGCGTCCACATTCCTTGACATTGTGGCTCCCACTGCAGCGTACACAACGCTCGGCAGAACGGCAGTCTGTGGCATTGTGCCAACATTTCTGGCACCTGTAGCATTGGTGTACACTCGTAGTAGTCTTCTTATTGCCTCTGGTCCTTCTTTTCCCTGCTTGTTTCCTTGTCGTTTCACTTTTCCTGGGTGCTGGCTGCTGATCTTGGCCCGCCTGGTCGACTGGTTTTGTTGTCGGCTGTTGCTTCTGGTACAGGATGCCTCTGTCCTGAAGCACCCTGATGGCCGCCTCCATGTCACATCGGCGTATGTAGAGGTAGTCCCATTTGCCTCCATACTCTTCGGTGGCTGGTTCTTTCTCCATGCTTGTATCCGGGCGGGTCGACTTCACCGTCTCTGGACATGGTGTTGTCACTAAGATACATCTGGGGTCCTTCGTTGCAGAAGGGGCTGCTTACATATCCAGTCTTTGGGATGACCCTTCTATTGTTGTGCTTGGCGTTGAGGTTGCTGTTGAAACTGAGGCTAGCGTTGGTGGTGGTGTGAAGTTGCTCTGTAGTTTCTCGCGGAAGTTCTCAGCGAAGACGAGCGGTAGAGGAACCTTCTTAGTCCAGGCTAGTTCTTCTTCCGGTTCTACCCCCTCTTCGCATCTTGGTATCGCGAGCTTAGGGAATGCCGGGTCTCTAAGTGCTCGGTGCAGGTCTTCAAATCTGCCACATGGCAGCAACCATCTGTATATTTTATGGTAAAATTCGACTCTAATTTCCATACATTTGATCTGGTGTTTTCTCCAATAGCCTGGCGTATGCTGGTCGTGGCGTATTTCATATTCCTCTTCCCACTCGTCGAGGCACCAGAAGAAGATCAGCCAGTCATCCTTGGCAGACTGGCTTGCTTCTGTCGACCAGCTCTGGTTGCCGTGGGACGACAGTGTTGAGTCAGCTGGGCTGAGCGGGCTCTCTTGAAAGCGTTGCTGCTCTGGAGTACTGGCGCATTGGCTCTGCGACCGTTGATTGGCATTTCGTGGAGATTATTACAGATCTCTTGGCTTCTCCGACGCCGTGGTGGGGTTACCGGCGACTTAGAAATTGTTAGGTTTCAACCTGCAAATACCGTCAAGTTTCAATTTGTATCGAGGACATTGTTGACTTGATTCACGAGTGTTTTCTTCATAGCCAAAGTAATTTTAATGCTTTATAGCATTAAAAATAATGCATTTTTATAGTTTTACGTGTAGTTGCGATCATTAGTGTGTTACAAGTGGATTTTGTGATTTTTAAAGAATGAGTTCGAGGCGTAGTGAGACTACTTGTGCTATATTGGGACCATACAAAGAACATGACGATCGGCAGCTACCAACTATAAGGGACGTCATTAAATTTATTTTATTTCTCAAGAATGACCTGAAATTGAAGCACAATGGAAAAAGGATCCATTCAATTCAGGTATATATGCGATTGTTTCTGAAAATACCACCATATTTGGACCAAAGCGTCGATTCAAATCTTAACTAAGGAACGAGTTATTAAATTACTGAAATCCTATTTCGCACAGTACTTAAATTTGAAAAAATACCCCAAAAGCAAACGAAATTATAGTTTTGAAAACAAACTGAAGTGTTTTTTAGAGTCATCTGAGAAACTTTTCGACCTTGTTGCTTGTAAATGCACTTCATTTGAATCTTGTTCGTGTTTGGGAGAAGTTTTTTGTTGGATCAAAGAAATGACAGGAAAATGGTTATAAGCGGTGTTGATAAGAAAGAAACGGCTAGATTAATGAAATAGCAGCAGAGACGAATTGAGAGTCAATAAGGGCAACAAAAAAGTCATTTGAAAATGTTACTCAACTACGTGATTAAAGTATACGCTCCGATTTGGTTCTTAATCAAGCAAAAGATTTATTTTAAAGACTGAGCCAAACATCTTTTTCAATTGATTATGTACTCTCGATTTTTACCCGAAAATCTTAGATCTGTTGTGGATTCAAAAGAAATGCTTTTTTTGTCCACCCAGAAAACCTATTTGTCAATATGTTGTTTGATGATAGAGACCACATTCGGGAGCTGGCATTGAGAAGAATAATAAAAGCTAGAGAAGCTGAAAGTAGCATTAAACGCAGGGTATTTAAACCACCAAAAATTAACTTCTCTGCTAAAGATTACAACAAAATTATTGTGTGGCACGAATGTCAGGTTACAGCACCGCCAGTTCTGAGAAATATTTCTAATGAGGACCTTCAAATCCTGGCAAAAGATAAGAGCTTGGAAACTGTTGAGTTTCCTTGTCACACACAATCGGTGAGAAGATGTGTGACAATGGTGACAGAGGCCTCACAAAGTATAACTGACGCTACTTCAAGAGATGGTTTTGTTAGAACCAGGAAGCAATCTCGAGCAGAAATGACAAATTTTGGACATAAAAATAAGTTTAAATTCTAAGTTTTTGTCATTAATTATGGGCTCTATTTTATTTATTTTGTTTTCTCGTGTTTTGTTTCAATAATTTCAATAATAAAGTACCATTTAAACTTGATTTTTGTATTGTTTTATGCATATGGTTTAAGTCTGTAAAAACATAAAATTTACAACACTTCAAAGAGTGGTAGAGCCCTCAAGATGACATGCATTTCTAGTTTTTTTACCTTTTTCATAATCTGTGTTAAATTGCGCAAATTTTGATACCTCTTGCGATAATGTAGCTTGAATTTTTTTTTTTATCATACATCGACGGGACACCCTACTGTACACTCCCATGACCCTCCTCATCCTCCTGTCTTGCAATGAATCCCATTCCAGCTCCTTTATCATATCCGTCACTGATTGCATTCTGCGATAATTTCCAGAAACAAATCTAGCAGCCCTTCTTTGCACCCTCTCCAACTCCTGTATTTGATACGTAAAATGAGGGTTCCATTCTACACTACCATATTCGAGCAATGGTCTGACCAAAGTTTTGTAACCCAATTCCTTGACTTCTCTCGTACATCCCCTCATCACTCTCTCCAACAAGTGCAGAACTTTGAAACCTTTTCCTACCACCTGTCCTATGTGTCCTGCACAGTTAAGTTTGTTATCAAAAGTAATTCCAAGATATTTGCATTTCAAGTCTTCAGCAAGCAATTCTTTCCCCACCTTATATTCATAATTAACCTTTTGTTTTTTATTTGTGTATCTAATAAGCTGACTCTTCTTTGCATTTATCTTCATTCCATGTTTACCAACCCAATTAGATATCCTGTCCAGATCACCCTGCAACTGTTTACAATCCTCTATTGTTTTGATTCTTTTATACAGCATTATGTCATCTGCAAACAATCTAATTTCAGATAGTAAACAATCAACACAATTATTCATTAGAATAATGAATAGCAATGGTCCCAATACGCTACCCTGTGGCACACCCATTTTTACTTCCACTTCTTTTGATACTACATTTCCTACCCTAACTTTCTGTTTTCTACCTTTTAAAAATTCTTCTACCCAGCAAATGACTTTCTTATCCACTCCAATGGTTTTTTACCTTATTTACTACCATTTTATGGCTTACCCTGTCAAACGCCTTAGACAGATCTAGTGCTACACTATCAATTTCGCCTCCCTTGTCCATTTCATCTGAAATATCTTGCATATATCCCACCAACTGAGATTCGCATGAATATCCTTGCCTCAAACCATGTTGCCTGCTTGAAAACCAATTACGTTCCTCATTGCCAAATATATTCTAACACAAGTCATTCAAATTGTGGGTAGATGCATACATCACATGGGCAGAAACAAAGAGATGTCACTAAAAATTGCAAGTTTATTTTGGTAAGAGTGTACAGCAGAGCTATGTTGTCCAATGCAATAAGTTTACTTTTACAGTAGTCACGTAACTTGACTGTACACCAACGATGTAAAGAACCAGAGACATTACGAATGAATTTAATCAATTTTCTTCATGACTTTGACAGTAGTAGTTACTCCGAATGTCACCAGGCAGTTTTACCATCGACTTAACTATCAAGGAAGCCGTGAGAGAAGTAGTTTCTCAGATAGCCACCAGGTAGTACTACTAACGAACTGTAGCGGTATATTTGAATGTAACCTGATCCGACCAGTTTGTGGGTAGTTTTGAATCAATCTAGTTAAGACGAGAATTTTAATTTTTTAAAGAAAAATTATATATAATGGTGGAAATTTAAGTGGAGTTCTAATTTATGTTATGATATTATCCAATTTCTAGTGATTGGAACAGTTGGAAAACAACTTAGAAACTCTATTGAGCAGACTGGGTCCAGGCTTCACTACAACATAAATTGAAAAAAAAAATTGATAATAAACACTTTTTGATTTCTGGCATGTGGTAAGTTTTAAAAACTGATTTTGTGTGTGTGTGTGTGTGTGTGTGTGTGTGTGTGTGTGTGTGTGTGTGTGTGTGAGTGTTTGTGTTTGTGGGTTCTGACTAATGAAATACGAAGATAAGCGAACAGCTCTTTTCAGAGCTGAAAGGTTATTTCTTGTGGCAAATGGCTCTATGGAGAGCCAAAAATTATTCACAGAAAACACATTATACTAATTCTAAGATTATTAGGCCTAACCGTTCAGATTGTAATGTAGCTTGGACCACAGTAATACAAATGGATAGAACGTTAAAATAACTACAGTGACTAAAACAGATTGGCAATTTTATAAGGGCAACCACATATCATGTGTACAGTTAGGTTGTCAGTGGTCCTGGGTTCATTCTCCACATATAACCGTCCAGATTCCGGTTTTATTTTTTTATTTTATTTTTCCAAACTGATCATATTTTAGTAATACTGCGGGCCAGGAGTCATTCTCCATCATTCAGATTCAGGTTTTATTTTTATTTATATATTAAAAAAATCAGTTTTACAAACTGGTTACATGCCTGCAATCGAAAAGTGTTACTTATTAATTAATTAATTTTAATTGTGATGGAGTGCACGCTCCAGTGGCAATTTGCCTACACGCCTATTTTCTCCCTTTCCTACACCCAACTAGGTACATTTGCCCTCTACAAATTTCAACATTTTTAGTAAATTATTCATCATTTCTCTTGATAACTTATTCCAGTCCCTGAACCTCGTACCTGAAAAATAAAAAGAATCTTTCTACATCCTTGTGCCTGAAATTGAGTGCCAGCTTGTGATCATGGTCACATTTTCCCTTCCATGCATTACTTGTAATTCTTACACCAATATCTTACCATGCCTCATCACCAATATATGTACCGAACGTAATTGGTGAGCGTTTAAGATTTTGGACTTGCATTCGGGAGGACAACAGTTCAAATCTCCGTGCAGGCATCCAGATTTGGGTTTTCCATAGTTTCACCAAATCACTCCAGATGAACGCTGGGATGCTTCCAACAAAAGCCCATGGCCGAATTCCTTCCCGTTCCTTGTCCCCATTCCCATCCTGCCTCTAATTAACTTGACAACGTAGAGCAGTAAAGCCAACAGTAAAAAAAAAAATCAGTATAAGCCTTGTACACTCCCATGACTCTCACCATCCAGTGAATCCCATTACAGCTCATTTATCATATCTGTTACTGACAGTGTTTGCGGTAATTTCCAGAAACAAATCTAGCAGCCCTTTTTTCCACACTCTCCAACTCCTGTATTGGTCCCATACTACATTACCATATTCGAGCAATGGTCTGACAACAGTTTTGTAACCCAATTCTTTTACTTCTCTCGAACATCCCCTCATCACTCTCTCCAACAAGTGCAGAATTTTGAAACCTTTCTGTACTACCTGTCAAATGTATCCTGCCCAGTTAAGCTTGTTATCAACTGTAATGTAAAGATATTTATATTTCAAGTCTTCAGTAAGCATTTCTTTCCACACCTTATAATTGTAATTAACCTTTGGTTTTTTTATCTGTTTATCTAATAAACTGACTTCTTTGCATTTATCTTCAACCCATTTTTACCATACCAACTAGGTAACCTGTCCAGATCACCCTGCAGCCGTTTGCAGTCCTCTATCGTTTTGATCCTTCTATTTAACATTATGTCATTTGCAAACAATCTAATTTCTGATAGTAAGGGATTTTGCATAAGCTATGTGTCTCGGTCTAGGGGGGGAGGGGGAGGGGTTGGAAAGCTACGTGGGGGCAGGGGGAGAGTTTCGAGCCAGGCCACATAACTTCTTTTTCATATTATTTGTCACAGTTAAAATGAGCTACAGAACACACAGAAGCATGTAAATATTTATTTCCGTCATTTAATTATCCCCGAATGTAATTTACGATAGTCTGACAAGAGAAAACAGTACAAAATGTCTCCTGGAATCGGTACGGAAAAAAGCTATGTGGGGTGGGGGGGAAGAGACAAAAAGCCACGTGGGGGGAGGAGGGGGGGTCACATGAAGCCAGAATGGAGCTTGGTGGTTTATGCACGCTCCCTAAACAATCAACACAATTATTCATTAGAATAATTAATAGCAATGGTCCCAATATGCTGCTCTGTGGCACTGCTATTTTTACTTCTTCTTCGTTTGATATTGCATTTCCTATCCTAAATTTCTGTTTTCTACCTTTTAAAAATTCTTTTACCCAGCAAATCACTTTCTCATCCACTCCAATAGTTTTTACCTTGTTTACTACCATTTTATGGCTCACTCTGCAAAAGCCTTTGAAAGATCTAGTGCTACACTATCAATTTGGCCTCCCTTGTCTATTTCATCTGAAATATCTTGCATATATCCCACAAACTAAGATTCACAACAATATCCTTGCCTAAAGTCATGTTGCCTACTTGAAAACCACTTACAATAAGATAGGATAGGGAAGATAAACAGTTACCCGTCACTTACCACAGTTGAAGGCAGGAGGGCGAGACACGTAAAAACACAAAAACTAATGAATTGCACAATATTTCGACTTTAGTCTTAGTCATGTGGGAGGCGAGACATATGGCAGGGGGAAAGATGTGGTCACATCCCAACCCGTGTGACCACATCTTTCCCCCTGCCATATATCTCCTCTCCCCTCCCACTAAAGTCGAAATATAGTGCAATTCATTAGTTTTTGTGTTTTTACGTGTCTCGGCTTCCTGCCTTCATCTGTGGTAAATGACGGGTAACTGTTTATTTTCCCTATCCTATCTTATTTTCAGTGCATCGTGGCAGTTTCTTTGTTTCCTTTACCCATTGAAAACCGCTTACGTTACTTCAGATGTAGTTGCATATCAATCTCTCCATTAATTTACATACCACTGATGTCAAACTGATTGGTCAATAATATTCCACAATATTTCTTACCCTTCCTTATGTACCAGCACTATTATCACACTTTTCCAGTCTTGAGGTAAGCAGCAAGTATCCCAACTCAATTTAAATAATATTTCATGATAAGGAACAATTTCACATCTGGCTATCTTTAAGATATCTGTAGTAATATTATCGACACTAGCCCCTTTATGTTTTTTCAGCTTTCTTATTTCCTTCATGACATCCTCGGGATGAATTTCAAATTTTTTAGTCTGTTCATTTCTAATTGTGTTGTTAAGCTTGTTCTCCGATTTAGACCCTACCATTTCTGATTAATTGTCCCTAATGCACTCATTAAACTAGTTCGTAAAATCTCTGCCTTGTTCAAATTCTTAGTAGCTTTTTTTCCATCCTTATCTATAAGCATCTCAACACCCTCCCTTCCCCTCAGTTTTCTAACAAAGCCATAGAAATTTCTAGATGCAACAATGGTCCCCCTGCACTTACAATACTCTTCATAAGTCCATCTTTAGCCACCTTAGCTATTTTTAAGTCCTTGTTCAGTTGATTTAAATATTCCCTACTACACCGCTGTCTCTTAACTCTTACCGAGCGTGGTGGTGTAACGGTTAGCATTCTGGCCTCGCATTCGGGAGGACGGCGGTTCGAATCCCCGTCAGGGCATCCAGATTTGGGTTTTCCATGGTTTCCCAAATCACTCCAGGCAAATGCCGGGATGCTTCCTTCAAAAGGCCATTGCCGAATTCCTTCCCATTCCTTGCCCCCCATCCTTTTCCGTCTCTAAAGACCTCGCTGTTAAGAGACGCTAACAGTTAAAAAAAAATCTTAACTCTGTTATGTTCTCTTCTTACCAACTTTTTTTAACCTCCTCACCTACTTATTATAGTACACAGGTTCTCTGCTTCTTTTTATTTTCTGTTTTGGAATAAATTTTTCTTCCCCCTTTCTTATCATCTCCTTTAACTCTTACTACCTTGACTCTACTTGTGCCTTCCTTCCATTTCCTGAAATGTTCTCTGAAATCTCTCTTCAAATTCGAAATCTGTACCTTTTTATAATTGTGCCTATTACTCCCTTCAATTCTGGCTACTTGTTCACTGAATCTTCTAATATCCATCAGAATTGCTTCATGATCACGTATTTCTTCAGTTACTTGACACCTCAAAAGATTATCATCAAGCATTACTTGGAAAAAATTCAAAATATTTTCTCCCCTAGTATTGTGCTCTACTATTTGTGTGAATCCTCCTTCCCTTATTAATGTATTTGCAAATCTCTGTTTGCTTGTGTTATTAATCTTATTTCCTTCCCAGTTTACACCTGGTAAATTTAAATTTCCAACAATAGTGACCATTCTATTCTCACCTCTGTTATCTAAGTATGAATTTAATTTCTCCCCAAAGCCTATTCTTCATCTGTCATTTTTCCACGGCGGTAAACAGGCAACACCCTTATTTTTTTATTTTTTTATTACCCCAGAAGTCTACCCCAACTGATTCATGGTCCTGATCTATGAACACCAGTGAACTGTGGTAGTAGCAGGGATCCATGGTACAAAATTGATAAATAAATAAATAATTTGGCAATTAGTATGAAAACTCCTCTACCAATTGCTTCTCTATCTCTGCCGTACACTCTGTAACCATCGGGAAAAATCTTATTGTCTAGTACTTCTTTTTTTAACCAAGACTCTGCCCCTATTTTACTTGTGGTTTGTGTATCTCAGATAAGTTTGCAACTTCTGTTACTTTGTTCCTTATACGTCTACAGTTCACCAGCAACACCCTTATTATTGGCTTTATATTTTCAGTGTTAACCTCCTCCTTCCCAGTTCTATCACAGTCAGTTATTATTTCAGCAACTTCATCTATTTCTTTAACATCTGTGGTTTTTCCTATCATGGATCTACAATCAATATCACTTTGATCATATATTTCCATCCTTCACTAGCAGCCCCTAACCTGAAAAAGACACAGTTCTGACCCTATCAGCTCTGCAAATGGGCTTCCTTACAGCTTTAACTAACAACTCGGAAAGTAATTCCTTGCCCCTTCCCAAGTGAATCTACCAATACAGGCACAACCTGGGGCACTGCAATGAGGCTATGTGCGCTTTAATATGTCGTCGCTTACATGGGAATGTGCGATAATGCATGTGGTTATTTAATAATGATTGTTAGGCTTGCAGGTTCTACTAGGTCCAGAAGTTATATCACTGTTCGCTTTAAAGTTCATTAAAAGTTTATTCACACCACCACCACCACTAGTTAGGTTATTTACTTTGACCATGGATAAGGCTTATAGTACTTCTCTTACAATCACAGATTCTGACCACACTTCAATCCTGCTAAGTTATACACTGCATCCGACCTCTAAATTCTACAGGCTCATCGTTCTCCATGAAACACTTGTCGAAAATACTTAAAGGATAGAATCATATTGCTTTTTGTCCACTCTGTTCTTAATTAAAGTGAAGCCGGGCTCACTTTATGACTACACATGACACGCTATGACTTTGCCTCCTTGTGACAATCACTTTACTTCACTGTGCGCCTCCATGCTCGACAATGCTTCGTGGAACTCTGAGTCCTTACAAACAGTTAATTCTATTTATTTCTCTGACTATCTCATACTTCCCAAATATTTAATTAATCCTCAATATTGTCCAAATATATAAAATTTATGACTACCTATCCTCTCTTTCTGCAGTTAGCTTACCCATACTGTCTCGCTATAACCCCCCGGATTTATATTTGCTAGTTGGAAATGACAGTGCACCACAGCAAAAATAAATCCACCAACTTAATGAGACAGTTTGATATACTAATAACTTCTTACTCATACCATCCAAAATCTTTACAATGTACAAATAAAACTTATATACTCATTCAAAACCATTACTTTATCCTTAAACCGTAAAACTTGGTGGTGATGGACTAATTATTACAGCTTCCATTACTTCAAATAATCAGAAATAACACTAAATTGTCATTACTTATAATGTTTACGCCAAAATTGCCATGTCACCAGTATTAAAACATACAGAGTAACTATCCCCAACATTGACATAGCTCTTCCAGTTATTGTATAGTATCTGGATCTTTCTAATGAGGTACTCTGGTAGTTTAAGTTTTCTTAGACTTTTCCAGATAGTTGATTCAGGAACATTATCGTATGCCTTTTCTAGGTCCATAAACACCATAATTAGGTTTTTCCCTCTTTCCCAATATTTTTCTACCAGCATTTTCAAGGCAAATATTAGATCTGTTGTGCTTCTTCCAGCCCTAAATCCATGTTGTTCCTCTTCTATGATCGGCTCCAATATTGGTCGTACTCTGGCTTCAACTATCTTTTCCATAATTTTGAGGCCTTGGGATAGGAAGGTAATACCTCTGTAGTTTTCACTTTTCCTTCTGTTCCGTTTCTTGAAGATAGGTATTATCACCTCTTTTATCCAGTCTTCTGATATTTGGTTATCATTCTATATTGCTCTGAAGACTCTATACAGTCATTGTATCTCTGGTGGACCGTCAGCTTTAATCGTGTTGGCTGTAACTTCGTCGGCTCCTGTGACTTGCCACTTTTCATTTTATGGAGAACTCGCCCAATTCTGACCAAGTTATTGGAGTGTCTTCATCTATCATCCTCTGACTTGTTTCTTCATCATCTATCCCATTAGGTCCATTAAGTAGCTTGTCAAAATATTGTTTCATGGCTTCCCTGATATTTCTTATATTGTGAACTATATTTCCATCCGCTGTCTCTATTTCTGTAATTGTTACCTTATCCGATCTTTTGTGTTTTACAATTCCATATAACATTTTCATATTCCCTTTATATCTTCTTCCAGTTTGGATGTAAAATCTTCCCAGCTTTTCTCCTTTTCTTCCTGTACAATTCTCTTAACTTCCAGTTTGCTGCTTCTATATTCTTTTACAGTCTCTTCCAATCTGCTGTTATCTGCTTGGTCACCGTTGTTTCTTCTATAGGACTTGGCCATATCTAGGGCTTTTTTGGCTTTATTTCTTTTGGCTATTGCCTCTTTTTACTCTGTCGTTCCACCATGATATCCTATTCTCCTTAACTCTCCTGCTTGTTCTTCCACATATTTTTGCTGCACTTGCAACAAATTTGCCTTAAAATAATTCCATTCTTTATGGTCATTTTTTATATCTGTTGTTGGTATTTTGGCTCTGATTTCCACTTGGAACTGCTGTTTGTATTCCCTGTCTTTCAGTTTCCAGTCTTTAATTGTTGGTCTTTTCTTCCTACTTACCTTTGCAATAGCTTTAGTAACTCTCATATCTGCAACAAGTAGTCTGTGGTCCCACCAAATGACATCCCAAAATAATGTCCAAAATCTACAAAAGTTTACTTGCATCCGAAGTGTCCAAAACATCACCAAAGTTCATTACCCTGTCATGACGGCACATGAATAAACACTAACATGATGCAACAAAAGGTAGTATCATTTTTATCATAGGTGATAAAATTGGTCAATATATGCACTCTTCCAATCCTTAGAAAAACACATTTGTAATATACTAAACTCAAAAATAAATCACTTCAATGCTGCGAGGTACAACCCTCCTTTTAAACAAACTACCATGGAGGGTAAAATACACAACTTCTTTTGAGCTTCCAAAACTTATCTAATCACTCTAACTTCATTACATGAATTTGATAATTAAAGCATGTTGGCATATTTGCAGGGTTGAACACGCAAAGAAATAGACGAATTACTTTGGAGCTATTTTACCTCCCTGACTCCCACATGAAAAACATTTTTTATATATATATATATATATATTGCATGGACAAATGACTGTAAAGCACTAGGTACTATGCCTCATGACACAGCCAAAGACATCATCGTTGAAACATGTTGTGGTAAAAGACATGATCATTGAAATATCTGTATCTATAAAACTAATATGGGATAAATTTGAAAAATAAAAAGTCGGTAACTGCTAAGCAGATTTCGATGGGGTTTCCACCATTTTAAAGCTTAGAATCTCAGAATTACATAATTCCTGAGATTTAAATTAAATTCTGAACTTATGATGACAAATACAAAAATTTGAACCACTAGATGTTGCATACTCCGTAGTCCGCACAAGAGACACAACTACAAGGTCTCTGACCATAGCCTTTAATGAACGCTATAAAAGCAATTTACTATAATAACTATTTTGCATATTCCACACTGAACAAAACTTGAAATATTCTTTCCTTTAATTCAGGATGTTCAGTTTTTAAACGCTGTAGATGGCCGTATTTAATGCAAGAAAATAATAACGAAAAAAAACAACAGATTTTCTTTGATCCCAATCTCTGTTAGCACTGCTACAATGTCTCTAGCTATCATATACGGTTTAGGAAAACTGAACATTTTCGTATTACATTCTGCACTACACACGTAAGTTTCTGACTTAATCTAGATTTCAATCGTATTATAATTTATTTATGTGCTTGAGATATTGAATGTCGGACAAAATATCTGACGTTTGGAGCTGAAAGTAGAGTCATTCTATTCATAATAATTGTGTAGCCTGATGGTTTTTAATATAAATAGAACGTTGTATTAAGCCTTTAGTGTTGCAAATAAAAACAGTTTAGGACAACAAAGCAACTTTTCTTCATTTTATACTTTATTGCGTTGTTTAGTAATGCAGTTTCTATATTAACCATGGCGCCACAGTTTTTATAATTGCCTGAAATAAATCGAAAGTAAAGAATTTCTTTTTTCATATCTCGCTTCTTATATACAACTCCGAATACCTGATATTCAACTATACAGGTACGGAATGTATTTTAATTTTGAACTACAGTGCCAGATTAAGTAGCACAATGAGAATTTTTTTAGCTCCAGCTGCAGATGAGTCAGCACAACCGGGCACATCTAATGTTTGATACTACGAAAACTCGATCAAAATCGATTCAGCAGTTTTCAGATAATGCTTCATTATTCATAAAGTAAATGTGCCATAATGGCTTTAGACATATGTAAAATTTAATTTTTGAACCCAAACTTTAAAATTCTTAAAATCCATTCAAAATATGAATTTTTTGTGTGATGCCGGGATAAACAGACACATTCCAGACACATTTTTATGTATGTGGTATGTAGTAATGTGCATAATGTTTCAATTTTCAAGCAGCAACATTATCAAATGTAATTAGGTTGAAATGTAACCTGGACTAAAATGAAAACTGACATTCCGTATTAAATCGTCCAAACCACCCTATTCTTAAAACTGTACTGCTAAATTACCGTATAGTTTAGTACCAGGAATGGCCGGTACAAAATCAGCGAAAATTGGTAAGTATGAATCTGTTCAGAAGAATAAAATTAGTGTATGGATAAATCAAATTAAACCCACTCCTTTGTTGGTAGGATGCAGGTGAATCTAGGTATGCTTTAATTTCGGAAATTGTATGAAACTTGGTACATGTTTCTCATTGCATGAATAAAAACAGTGTATGGGTAAATCATCGTCAGCTAAACCTGGCAGTGCCGGGAACTCTGCTAGTGTTGTGATTAAAGACATCATCATTGAAACATGGTGTGATACAAGACATCATCGTCAAAATATGTTGTGATATTATCTTAATACAATTACTTAGCCAATTGTCTCTTACACAACTTAAACTCTGTACAAAAATGACATAGTACACACAAAATCAAAACTCTATGTGGCTTGTATGACTAATAAATCTTCATGTCTTGATAAGATATAGAATTACAGATGAATAGATAGACAAAAAATGCAGAAGCAAACAAGAAGGTTTTTTTCTTTTCTCATGACCAACATCTTAGCTGGATAAACAGCATTTACACATTGTGCCGATATGGACAATTAAACATTGTGCCCAATACCTGCTGCAACCCCCCCCCCCTCTTTTTATTGCGGTATAGTGAGAAGAAAGAGGGGGGGAAAAATCGGAAAGTTTTGATATTAGTAAACGGTAAAACGCATCAGCATCAATTAAAGGCATCTGGAACTTTTCAGTATCCTTTTTAAGGTATAATGTGGACAAGACCACATCTCACAGAAACAGATTCCTGATAACTGCTGTGATTTCTAAATTTGGACTAAACGGTAAACCAAAATGGCATCAATCAAAGGCATTACCGCCTGGATCCTGGTTTTAGCTGTGGGAAACCAAATCAAACTTTTCAGTTTCCTTCAAAGGTATAACCAGGACAATGCCACATTCCACAGGAAGCGAGTCCTGATAACTTCTGTGATTTCTAAGTTTGGACTAATTGTTCATAACTGCTGTGATTGGCATGGACTGACTTTGTGAACCTGCTCCCCCTGCTGGTGAGGTGGTCCAGACCCAGAAAACTGTTCCGACATTAGGGCATTTCCATTGTGCAATAGTGATTTTGTTTACCACCTCGTCCTACTCTGTCTCTACTTATAAAGTGGATGTGGAGTCCCTTTTTTTAAAACTTTTGCTTAATGTCTGAGCAGTTGGCAAAAGGTTTGGAATGCTGAAAACATTTCAGAAATTTAACCAGGTGTGGATTCTCACTAAACATGCTATATTTTATGGTAACCACACACTGTGCAGGTATGGTTGCTTGGGTATGTATATTCAGTGCACCTGTCACTTGTGTTTTCAATTAAACAAACTCATCTGTCATCTATGGCTTTAACGAAACACACTCATCTGTCACTTGTGTCTTTAATGAAACAAATTTTTCTGTCCCCCGTATTTTTAAGGAAACAACTTCATTTGTCACTTGTGGCGTTAACAAGACAATGTTGGATTTTACTACTATTTGTTGCACACACTGTGGTCAAAGCATCAACATTTTTACCTACTTTTGAGTTAATGTCTGCTGCTTGTGTCTGAGACTGCTGTTGCAACTGTTCCATTGAAGAAATTTTCTTATTAGACTCATTTAAATCATTTCTATTATGCCCCACCTGATCCCTAAGTGTGGAGACAGTGTGACTGACCTCCTCTTTATGAGTATCAAAAGATTCGGAAGACTGAGTGTGGTGGTGTAACGGTTAGCATTCTGGCCTCTCATTCGGGAGGACGGCAGTTTGAATCCCCGTTTGGGCACCCAGATTTGGGTTTTCCGTGGTTTCCCAAATCATTCCAGCCAAATGCCAGGATGCTTCCTTCAAAAGGCCATGGCCGATTTTCTTCCCATTCCTTGCCCCGCATCCTTTCCCGTCTCTAAAAACCTCGCTGTTAAGAGAAATTAAACAGTTAAAAAAAAAAGATTCTGAAGGATGGTCAATCTGTGTGTTTATGGCATACTGCTGAAATGTCTCCTTGAGTTTTTCTTTTTTTCAAAAGTGACTTCAAGTGATTCATGTGTTTGTTTGGTTTGTTCTTAAAGTGATTCGAATTTTTGGTCAAATGATGCAAATTTCCTATCAAATACTTCAAATTGCCTTGCCTACACCTCAAGTGTCACATGTTTGTTCTGCTTTTTTGGCTTGTTCTTTTAATAACTGTGTAAGATTTGGGAAAATTGACTTGACCCTGCAGGTGCTGGTGGTACACGGTGTACATGATTGGTACCAAAGCCCACGTTGTCATTGTCAGAAGATGACCTAATCGAGAACTCCAGTTGGTCACAAGACACCAACTGTCTTGGAGTACTACCTGCTAATGTCAGAAACGTATCGTATCAAGTAAGAGGTGCAACCTTGGTATTCAGTTCTGGGGATGCGTCCTCCCCTGTGAAAAATTGTTTGCCGCCTCATCATGTGCAACTGTGCTCGCAGCACTATCGAGAGGCGAATTGCTTTCTTCCATACTGTAATCTATTCCTTATCTTATGGGTTTAAATTGAATGAGACCTCTAAAATAAATCAAAAAGCAAATTTCACAGATTATACATTAATCCCACTTTCTGGAGACTGTAGGAATCAGTGCTTATGCAGAAACAAAAAGAAAACACAATCAAACAAACAAAACATTCACACCTACTAATGCTTTAGTTTAAAATTACTGCTGTGCTTAAAAAAAAAAAAAAAAAAAATCTAATGATTTCTGCAAAAGAAATAAACAAACAAAAAATGTTCAAGTGAAAACGTCTTCTGCTGAACCAATGTCAATTCTAATACTAGAAGTCAAAGATTGATACCTGCACTGTAAGCAAATGAGCAAAATCTTTGAACCAAAGAACTCTCAAAGTCAAAGATCAATATCTGCACTCTAAATCTTTGTTCCAAAGCACAATCTCTTTACATTTACTATGTTTGACCATGTCGCCACGTAAAAGGCAATATGGTGCCAGTTCCATATTTACGAATTCGATAGCCACAGAATACACAAAAATTAAAATTTCCGGTTGACTTTCACTAATATTTGTTACTAAAATTACGCGACAAGCCACATAATTACAATGACGCTACATGCCATGCATATGTGTTGTCGATAATACTGTACAACAATCTGACATTTCATTGCCTTTGCAGTGAAAAATTGCCATTTGAAAATTACTATTTTTCTATCTTTAATCAGTTTGACAGTGATTTATATTTCCAAAACACAGCAGGAATACTGAATGCTGCAGTCGTAGATGCTACTAACAGATACTTAGCATCCACGTCTTTAGTCACACTTTCTTTAATAACCCTATCTTATGCTATAGCCATCTGGCTATTCAGAAAGAACTCAAACAACATTTATTGCGGCTTAGCTGCGCACTAATCTGGATAGTAAGTGTAGCTGAGATGTCCATTTTGCGAGGCAGGCTGCAAACTTCTGTTGAAGTCAGTTATTGCCGGCACTGCTCAACTCAACTCTGTCAGCAGCACATACTTCTGCACTGTGGAAATTGCTTTAGCTGCTCCTGGCAGAGTGAAGTTATGTGTCTCATGAAACAGTTTCAAATTCCATGTAGTGTACGACGGTAGGAGGCAGCGCGTTCCTCATACACACTGTTGTTGGCCGGTGGTCAGAAACAGCTTCAACTAACTTGGAAGCATGATTTTTGGAAAGATATAATTTAAAAAAAAAAAATCTTTTCAGATTTCTACACGTTTGCCATGTAGCGCTTCGAATAGCCTGTGTCGCTTACATGGGAATGTGCGATAATGCATGTGGTTATGTGAAATGGTTGTTAGGCTTGAGGTTCTACTAGGGCCAGAAATTATATTTCGGTTCGCTTTAAAGTTCACTAGAGGTTTATTAACACAACACTTAAAAGTTATCCAACACCACTACCAGTTAGGTATTTTACTTTGATCGTGGATAAGGCTTATTGTACTTCTTCTCTTGCAGATTCTGACCACACTTCATTCCCACTAAATTACACATTGCGTTCCGAACTTTAAATTCTATCGGCTCGTCGTTCTCCACGAAACACTTGTCAAAAATACTTATAGGAAAGCATCATATTGCTTTTTGTTCACACTATTCCCTTTAATTAAAGGGAAGCTGGGCTCACCTTACAACTACACATGCCGCACTATTTCTTTGCCTCCGTCTCTCGCAACTGTTACTACATTGTGTGCCTCCGCGCTCAACAATGCTTTGTGGAATGCTGAGTCTTTACTGACAGTTAATTCTATTTATTTCTCTGATTATATTATACTTACCAAATATTTAATTAATCCTCAATATCATCCAAATTCGTTAAATGTATGACTGCGTATCTACCCTTTCTGCACTTAGCTTACCCAGTTCTATCTCACTACAAATCCCCAAGGCAGAACTAATGCCTTTCCCAAGTAGCACTTCCGTTTCCACAATTTCCCGCCTCACAGCATAGTTCAATAGTGGCCTGTCATGACGACTTATGACCTGCATGAGCTCAACCCTGGTATGTTGTGCCTCCTTCACCACCTTCTTCAGGTCACTCTGTATACTATAACTTCCCCACAGGGGCCCGGTATGCATCACCTCTAGGTCAGACACGTGCCGAGGAGGTGAATGGGTGATGAGGGAGATCACTCGCTATTGTGCAACCTCAGGAGCACCTGCGCACCCCTATTGTAGGAGCCTGGGGGATAAAGCTATGGAGGTGAGTCCGCCGGACGCTGCTCCCTTACTCATGGAAAGAACCAACGCTTATACATATTTTAAAACTAAGAAAGGACAAATTGTTGCCAGGTAATTATTGTAGCATTGCCTTAACAAGCTGCATGGGGAAGACACTAGAGCGGATGGTCAACCGCCGCCTTGTCAGGTGTCGTGAATCCCGAAATCTACTGAGTCACTTTCAGGGTGGTTCCATTCCACCTTGGACAACCTGATCCTGCTGGAAGTGGCGATACAGGACGCATTTATTCACAACCAACATCTTTTTGGCGTGTTTTTTGATATAGACAAGACCTACCATTATTTCAGTGTTGCTTACGGTACCAAGTCAGTAGGGTAGTGTCACATGCTTTTATCCAGGAAAATGGTGTTCCTCAGGGGTCAATTTTAAGTGTTATTCTTTTTGCTATTGCGATTAACAGCATCTCAACCGTAATAAGGAGTCCGATACAGTACTCCTTATATGTTGATGATTTTTTTAATTTTTTGTGCATCATCTAGCCTGAGAAGAGCTGAGCAGCAGCTGCGGCTCGTGCTGAACAGACTGGATGAATGGTCAGTGCATACTGGTTTTCGATTTTCTGCTGAGAAAACGCAGTGCATACTTTTTACTCAATCACATAGCGTTTTACCAAAACCTCATCTTACCCTGAGGAACACCGTTTTGAATTTCATTGAAAGTATTCGTTTTCTGGACCTTACATTTGATAGTAAGTTAAAGATCTCAAAGATGTGAAAGCCAGAGCCTTAAAACCGCTCAACATTTTAAAGTGCCTTTGTGGCAGGTCATGGGGTGTGCTATAGAGCCTTTGTACGGTCGTGGCTTGAATACGATTGTATAGTTTATGGTTCGGCACGGAACAGTTATCTGTGTATTTTAGATAGTGTCCACAATGCTGGAATCCGGATCACCACGGGTGCCTACAGCACTAATGCAATCATAAGCATCTGTGCTAAGTCAGGCGAACCGCCGCTTGCACCCGCAGGCATCTCCTAATGGTGTGACACTACTTGCACTTTGCCCCAACACCTGGTAGTCCCGTGTACAAGTTATTCGTCCAAACTACGAACGGCTGTATAACAACGGCTGTATACCAACTACTTAAGAGCCACCAAACTGTTTGGCTTCCATGCAAGGACTATTTTAGAAGAGTATGGATTTGAACTGCCCCTTTATATCACCAGGGTTGGAGTAAATCTCCTCCCTGGCTTTTAAAGAGGCACAGAACAATTTTAGAACTGTCAAGGTATAACAAACTGTTTACCGCTGACAGTGGTTTTGTCAGAATTTTTAGAGATGTTTTAAACCAGCATCACAATTTTACCCTGGTATATACTGATGGGTCTAAGCAGATTTACGGAATAGGATGCCCTGTAGTGTTCGCTCGAGTAACTTACATATACAAGCTTAATAGCATTTGCAGCGTATACACTGCAGAGTGTTAACGCTTTGTTAAAGTCGCTCCAGCATATGAAAGTAAGTCACGGTATGAAGTACATCATATGCTATGATTCCCTCAGCTGCATTCAGGCTTTAGGAAGTATGTACCCAGCAGATCGTCTTGTCCAAGATATTCAGGACACCCTCCAATACCTTCAATCCTTAGGAAAAGAGGCCATATTCTGCTGGGTACTGAGCCTTGTGGGAATCGGGGGAATGAGGCAGCTGATGAAGCTGCCAATTTATCCTGTGTCAAGGTCAGAATTGACTTTGATCCAGTCGCACAGTCTGACCTTGCCTCGGTGGGGAAAAGATATGTTTCTGACGTTTGGCAGAGGCAGTGGCTGGAGGTAGAGAATAATAAGCTCTGGCTGGTCAAACTGACTATTCAGCCATGGAACAGCTCCTTCCAGTGGGCGAGAAGGGATGAGGTTCTCCTTACTCGCCTCCGTATAGGGCACTGTCTTCTGATGCATAGCTTTCTTTTCCATCGAGAGGACCCAACCGAATGTGATGCCTGTGACATACCTCTGACAGTGCCCCACATTTTAATAGATAGTGTACTGTTTTTAGACTTAAGGGCAGACGTTGGCCTGGCCAACAATCTGTCCCTGATTTTAAATAATGAGACCAGCAACATGGCCAATGTTTGAAATTTTTGTGTATTGGCCGGTCTGGTACCTAAAATTTTAGGCAGATTGGCCTAGTTTTAAGGTGGAAGGGTGGCCCCTTTATAACCACCCATCCATGTGCATTGTTTTTATTTTTTATATTGTTATAATTCCTGCCTCGCTGGCCACTATACAGCCAATGAGACATTTAGATTTTTAATTCCTTTGTAAGCCTGTTTGGCCTCTTTACAGCCATTCAGATGTTGTAAAGTCTTTCATCTACATCTACATATATACTCTGCAATTCACAAAATTGTGGGTGGCAGATTGTGCTCAGCACCAAAGTTAATCTCTTTGCTTTAGTGCTGGTGGCCCCTTTACAACCACCTCCTTTTATTGTGATTTATTTTATTTTGCTTTCTGCATGGCTGACCCCTTTCCAGTCGATCATGCAGACAGTATTTTAGTATACATTTTAGCCACAGTAATAGCTGGTCATTGTTAGGGTGCTAATGACCTCACTGTCGACGTCCCGTAAAGCCACAAAAACAATAACAACATACTATAACTTGTGTTTCTATCAGTACAATTCGCCACATCTCCCACTATCACTACTGTATCGTCCTTGGTGAGACTCCTATGAAGTGAACCTATATCCTCTATTACTTGACCTAATGTTGCACTATGTTTGAAAAAAATTTGTGACCTGGTTTCATGTGCCTAACTGATCCTGCAGAAGTGAGCCTACAACTCTCCCACGGCTACTGCCTAGGCAGCCGAACCCTTTTTTTCCTATTCTTTCCTTGCATGCTCTTATTCCTAAAGGCCTGCTACATCATACCTACTCCTACATCTACATGAGGCTCTTTTCCTCCTTACTCTGGCAACAGGTCAAACCTATTTTCTCCACAATTTCTGAAGTGTCTGGGTTCTTCATCTATTAACCATATTTCTCCTACGACCCAGCCTCCACCCATCTTTCTCAACATCCTCCAACCCACTATCTCTACTTTCTGCCTCTATAGCATGAACCTTGACAGGCTGAGCCTCCACAGGTGGAGCCACCACAGGCCACGCCTCCATAGGACAAGCTTCAAGAACCCTTACCCTTTCATGCAACTCCCTGATCGTTTTGCCCATCCCCCTCATCCTTTCATCCCTAAGACAAAGTGAACAAAAGCATGGGAGAGCCTCATTTATTTCCCAAATATGCTCTTCACTACACTCCATCCCCTTCATCACGCACCTGCAACGGGCATCACACTTTTTCGATTTATGTTGTAATGAAGCCTAGACCACAGTAACAGCAACAGATTGGACGTTTTATGTAGGCATCCACATATTGTGTGTTCAGTTAGGTTTACTGTGGCCCAGGGTTCATTCTCCATTCAACAAATCCGATTCCAGTTTTATTTTATTTTTTCAAAAAAAAAATTATTATAAATGCAAATTATTTCAATTTATGTTGTAATGAAGCCTGGAGCAAGTCTGCTAAATATAAGTTTCTAAGTTGTTTTTCTTCTGTTCCGGTCACTAGGAACTTAAAATGTATGGAGAATGAAACCTGGGCCACAATATTGCCAGCATGTGATCATTTGGCTAAAACTGCACTTAAAAAAAAATAATAATAATAAAACCAGGACCTGAACCTTATATGTGTGGAGAATGAACCTTGGACCACAATACAACCTAACTGTGCACACATGATACCTCTTATAAATTGCCCAGTCTATCACTGTTAGTGTCATTATTTTAATATTCTATCTCTCTTATTACTGTGATCCGGGTTACATTACAATCTAAACAGTTACACCAAAAAATTTTAGAATGATTGAATTTGCTTCCTGTGAATAATTTTTGGCTCTCCAAAGAACCGCAAAAATAGTCATGTTCCTTTGTATTTAATTAGTCAGGACACAAATTCCTTATCCCCCTCTCTGCACTGTCAAAACAAGTATATTTTCTCAATATGTCTAGTCTTCTTTCATTAACACATTGTTGTAGGCATTTTCAAATGCCATAAATGACAACACTAAATAACCTCCTTGATTACCTACAAAATATAACATTACAATAACACAATTTTATGATCTACTTTTATAAATCACTAAATAACCACAAAAAAGGCTATCTCATATGGTTATGGTATAATAAAAACAAAGCTCTATTTAATTACTTGCTTTTTTGTTAAACTAAACTATCACTGTCATTAATTGCCAGTCTCTGATAATTCAAAATGTCTCTGGTTGTTTTCATCATACATCACTGGTGTACAGTCAGGTTGCATGGCTGTTATAAAAGTAGACTTACTGCATTGGACAACATAGCCGTAAAGCAGGCATCATGCCAAGAAACGCCCCCCCCCCTTTTTTCAATAAAAAGAAGCAGCAGCAATTTTTCTTGGCATTATTTAGCAGAATGTAGTCCTTTTCATGGGTAATGGTCACTTGTATTTGGTTGTGGCATATCAGTGTCGGTATCTTATTGACTGCATCTTTTACTTATTTATTAATCAGTCCATACATTGTAGGCAATAATGAAAATGGCTTGAAAAGGCACTCAATTTTATGACAGAAGCAACAGACATTGCTTTTGCGATAGGTTGCTAGTCCCCTAGCCATTGATTTATATTTGATTTCATTTTCCTCACATGACAGGAATTGCTGTTAACATCACACATACAAAATATAATTTCACTAGATGACCTGCACATAAATTTCATGAATAAAATACAATGAATAATGAGGTTTGTAGTTGGTTGAAAGAATATGTTTTTTGGGGGGGAGGGGGAAGGAGAATTCATGTCTTGAAAGTGTAGCAACTGACACAGACATGTACTGTATTTTATGAAAGGTTTGGATTGCAGTGGGAGTAAGAAGTGGTTTCTCTGGGAATGTAGGTAAAGGGGAGCTAAATGAGGTTCTTTCATGGTATTGTCCTCTCTGTTAGGAAAATTTCAGAGCAGGTTGATGGTAGATGGACAAAATGATCAGAAAGCCTTCAGGCTCATCCTGTAAAGGCGAAAAGAATAGATGGTTGGGTTGATAGCGTGGGAGAAAGGATTGGTTCGGAGCTGGCAATAGGTCAAAGAAGAAATAGGATTAGCAGGAAAAAGGTGTCAAATACATCAGATATTGTGGGGAGAAATATGAATGACCTTTTACCAGAGTCAGATTTCCAAGAGCCACGTATAGATGTAGGAGTAGGTATTAAGGTGCAGCAGGCCTTTAGGAATAGTCCTGGAAAGAAAATATAGGAAGAAAAAAAGTTCTGCTGCTAATTAGTAGCCATGGGAGAGGTGTGGGCACTCTTTTGCAGGATCAGTTAGGCACAGCCTAGCAGGTCACAAGTTTTTTTTCAAATCTAATGCAATATTAGGGTAGCTGATTGAGTATATAAGATCACTTTGTAGGGATTTCACTAAGGAGGATAGAGTAGTGTTTGTGGAAGGAGCAGGCAATATTATTGACAGAAACACAAGTTAGAGTATAGAGAGTGACATAAGGAAAGTCATTAAAAAGGCACAGCATACCAGGGTTGAACTCGTGCAGCTCCTAAGTCGCAGTGATCAGCCACAGTTGAACCGTGCTGTGAGGCAGGTAAATGTGGATACAGACATGCTACTTGGGAAAGGCACTAGTTCTGTCTTGGAGTGGTTTCACTAGGCTTTTCCTACACCTAAATAGAAGGGGCAAGGAGGTATTTTCTGAGTTTAGCTAATTCAGTAAGGTAGCTTATTTGCAGTGTTGATGGGATCAAGACTGTGTCTTTTTTGGGATGCAGGCTACTGAGGCTCACTAATTTAGCTGTGTATTTCACAAGAAATGAGCCTCTTGATCTTTGTTGATGTATGACATAATTATGAGTGCTTATTCATTTACTTTATTCCTGGATCTTGTGCATGTTTACTAAGTAATGTTGTTCAGAATGACTGCATGTTGTTTACTTTTTTTATTTTTCTCCAACATTTCTTCCATTCTTTTCCTGGAACTGTGTAAAATAAATGGATTGTACAGAATACATACAGACATACTCCATCTGCTGCAGAGATGCTAAACATTCACAGATGTTAAAGAAATAGGTGAAGTTGCTGAAACAATAACTGACTGGGAAGGAGAAGGTAAATGCTGAAAATATAAAGCCAGTAATAAGGGTGTTACTGGTGAACTGCAGAAGTATAATGAACAAAGTAATTTAATTTGCAAACTTAATATACACGAATCACAAGTAATAATTGGGATAGAGAGTTGGTTGGTTGAAAGAAGTAGTACTAGACAGTGAGGTTTTTCCCAATGATTACACAGTGTATCACAGAGATGGAGGGGCAATTGGTGGAGGAGTTTTCAATATAGTAAACAAAAACTACCACAGTTCACTGGTGTTCATAGATCATGACCATGAGTTACTTGGTGTAGATTTCTGGGGTAATAAAAAAGACAAAAACTCAGGGTGTTAGTTGCTTACCACAGTGGAAAAATGACAAATGAAGATGAGGCTCTTGGGGAGAAATTAAATTCATACTCAGGTTTCAGAGGTGAGAATAGAATGGTCATTATTGGTGGGGATTTAAATTTACCAGGTGTAAACTGGGTAGGAAACAAGATTAATAACACAAGGGAACAGACTTGCAAATACCATAATAAATGAAAGAAGGATTTACACAGGGCAGAACACTAGGGGACTAAATATTTTGAATATATTTCTAACAAAGCCCAACGATAGCCTTGTAGGGTATCAAATAACTGAAGGAATAAGTGATCATGAAGCAGTTCTGATGGATATTAGAGAATTCAGTGAACCAACAGCCAAAATTGAAGGGGTAAATAGGTACAATTATAAAAAGAGACAGATTTCGAATTTGAAGAGATATTTCAGACAGCAACTGCTACTTATAGAAGTATCGAGATCAATACTAATTTTGTTAATCTGGTTAGCCAGAATCTCGAATGCTGTGAAATTACAGGTGAATAAAATATTAAATTTATTGGGTCTTATGGCATTTACATTGCTGGGTATATTTAAATTTAATATTAAACACAAGACAATGCAAAGCAAGCACTACCCAGACCTTACAATTGGCCGGATTAATGCAAACATTAACTGGATTTTAATATCTCAAAAATTTACAAAATGAATATGAAACATTGTGCCATCGCAGGCCAACAAATAGATGTTAGACATATTATAAAAAATTCCTAGGGACGCCAATTAAAATGAAGACAACATTATTTGACCATGTTACAATGAACAAGAAGCTTTGAAAGTTCAATGTTGGCTGAAAATGAAATGCCAGCTAGCTCAGGGACATTTCCACAATTAAAGCTGAGATTCTATTCCCAAGTATCGCTTATGGGTATTTAAAGCCTCATTAAAACCCGTGGAACCTTGACCTGGCGTCAGAACACATTACCGTGTTGCTGCAGCTGTTTGAAGATTGTGACACAACATGCTACTGTCAGATAAAAATCTCACGGATGCCTCATCCGTGTAGGTATGTCCATGGTGACTGCCTCAGCGAGACAATACGCGATGCATCAGGCCACGTCTGGCCAGAAAGCGTCTGTCTTGGACCACGTCCGAACTCCAAGTCGTGTGTAACGGGCCACACCCGAACAGTAAGTCTGCCTTAGGCCACGTCCAACCAGAAAGTGTCATTGTAGTGTCCTTCCTGCCGCCATGAAAAAGCAAGCTCCCCTCCTCCAGTACAGCGTCCGCGTGACATGAAAAAGAAGCTTTGCTTTAATACTTGTCGACCCTGTAGTTATACACCATTGGTGAATCAGCATATGCCAAAATCACGTGAGATGTGAAGCGCCTGTTATTCGCCATTTGGTTTTTGCGCACAGCTCCAGTGACCTTCCACCCTCTAGGGTCTGTCCGAGGGTACAATGCCCTCGCTCTGGCTAAAGTCACATTTCTCTCTCCCTGGACTCCACTCATTGTGTTCGGCGCACAGAACGTCGCCAGTGAACAGCGTTGTCTGGCTATTCTAATGTTTAAATCTTTCCACTGACCACTAGCATTTTCACCATTTATTCCTTTAAAACAGCAATCTTGCATTAACTAAAAATATAACAATAATTTGGCCGCCCGGGCTTATCATAAATAAATTACCTATGAACCCTAATACAATGTACATTGACTGAATCATTATAGTTAATCTGAATATAGCAGGTCGTAGCCCCTATCTTCATTGGAGGATGACTCTGTCATACTACATCTGGAAAAGTGCGATAGTAGTGCCGGTACATAAAGGAGAAGTGAGAAATAGAGGTGAAAATTATAGGCCAATCAGTTTGACATCACTGGTAGGTAAATTAATGGAGAGATTGATTTGCAACTACATCAGAAACATATATGAGGAGCATAAATGGTTTTCAAGTTGGCAACATGGCTTTAGGCAAAGAAATTCATGCGAATCTCAGTTGGTGGGATATATGCAAGATATTTCAGGTGAAATGGACAAGGGACACCAAATTGATAGTGTAGAACTAGATCTCTGAAAGGCTTTTGCAGAGTGACCCATAAAATGGTAGTAAATAAGTTAGAAACTATTGGAGTGGGTGAGAGAGTGATTTGCTGGGTAGAAGAATTTTTAAAAGGTAGAAAACAGAAAGTTAGGGTATGAAATGCTGTCGCGAATGTGTCACGAATATCGTGAAATAAGCACAAAATAGTTAGGAATATTCAGTTGCGTGAGAAGCCGCAAGTATAGGAAAGAGCCATTAGTGAGGCAACGGCTAGAAAGTCTCCAGAACACAGATCAACAACGTCATTAGGTATGGAAGATACCAAAAGAGGTATCCGGGAAGCAGCCACCGGGGGCCCGCAATAGGTGAATAGGCATGTGTATTGCAACGTGACCCGGGGGAGTACGTGACAGAAGCTACAGAAGCTTCTAGAAGGCAGATTAAGGACGCAATCAAGCGATATATAAGGGGGTCGTTTGGGCCACTGAAGCCAGAGTAGGGCCAGCAAGCAACAGAGCTAGTTAGGGACCAGCCGCCAGTGAGTGGGGTTGGAAGCTGACCGGAGCGGGGCACGGCAGCTAGACTAGCAGGCCTTCGACTCTCGCCTTCAGGCTTCATGAGGAAGCAGGACTTAGGTTTTGGCATAGGCTCTAATGCCAGTATAGGACTTAGTCGACGGAAAGACATGGTCGAATAGTACTTTGAAGCCACGCACCTCCCTGGGACTTAGGTTAAACAAATGTAGGAGTTGAACTTAGAATTCAGAACTCGCGTCTTCCTTAGCCTGAGACTTTGACTCCCTTAGACTTTGATTTTATTAGCAAGCCTTACCGACGGAACTTAGGTTCACAGATGTAAGTCGGTCTTCGTGAGCTGCAAACTTGTTTCTTGTAATTCTTGTGTGTGTTTGTTTTTATTTCTACCAGTTATTCCACTCCGAGTTCCCTAGTCTGAAGTGAATACCCATGTTGCAATTGATTCTAATATCAAGCTCTCATCTTCCGAACCGCTCGCGGAAGTAAAAGCCAACCAGGACGCAACAATGCAATATCAAACGAAGACTGAGTATAAATGGCAGGGGTAGTGTATTGGGACCATTGCTATTTGTTATTCTAATGAATAATTGGACTGTTTTCAGATGACATAATGCTATATAAAAGGATCAAAATGACAGAGGACTGTAAGCAACTGCAGGGCGATCTGGACAGGATATCTAATTGGGTTGGTGAACTTGAGATGAAGATAAATGCAAAAAAGAGTAAACTTGATAGATACAAAAATAAAAAAATAAAAGTTGATTGTGATTATAAGGTGGGGAAAGAATTTCTTGTTGAAGACTTGAAATATAAATATCTTGACATTACATTTGATAGCAAGCTTAACTGGGCAGGACACATAGGACAGGTTGTAGGAAACGGTTTCAAAACTCTGCAATCGTTGTAGATTGTGATGAGGGGGTGTACGAGAGAAGTAAAGGAATTGGATTACAAAACTTTGGTCAGACCGTTGCCTGAATATGGTAGTGTAGTATGGGACCCACATTTTGAGTATCAAATACAGGAGTTGGAGGGGATATAAAGGAGGACTGCTAGATTTGTTTCTGGAAATTATCGCAGAATGCAATCAGTAATGGGATTCATTGCAAGACAGGAATTGGGTGAAAAGGATCATGGGAATGTACAAGGCGGATATTGCTGATGAGGCATGCAAAGATATTGGTACTAGAATTAAAAGTAATCTATGGAAGGTTAAGATGACCATGACCACAAGCTGGCACTCGATTTCAGGCGCAAAGGTGTAGGAAGATTCTCTTTTTCTAGGTAATGGTGTCGGGGATTGGAATAAGTTGCCAAGAGAAATGATGAATAATTTACCAAAACCGTTGAAAGAAGTTAAAGTTAAAATTTGTAGAGGGCAAACGTAGATGGGAGCAGTATGCACGGGAAAAACAACCTACTCAGTTTCCTCAGTAAACTTAATACCGCCAGCTCCCTGAAATTCACATGGACTTACTCCTATGCACTGGCTACTTTCCTGGATGTCGACCTTTCCCTCACGAATGGCTACATCCACACAGCTGTCCATATCAAACCCACCAGCCTACAACAGTACTTTCATTATGATAGCTGCCACCCTCATCACATCAAACGCTCCCTCACCTACAGCCTAAGTATTCGGGGTAGTCACATTTGTTCCAATCAACAGGCCCTTCAACAATATGCCAGCAATATCTCTGAAGCCCTGATTTCCCGCAATTACCCACCAGATTTAGTTCACAAACAGGTTTCACGTGCCACATCACAACTCACTCAACCTATCAACAATCCACAACCTTCTAAAACCCACCATATCCCTGTTTTGATCACCCGTTACTTCCCAGGCTTGGAATCCGTCACCAAGTGTGGTGGTGTAACGGCTAGTGTTCTGGCCTCGCATTCGGGAGGACGGCGGTTCAAATCCCCGTCCAGGCATCCAGATTTGGGTTTTCCATGGTTTCCCAAATCACTCCAGGCAAATGTCGGGATGCTTCCTTCAAAAGGCCATGGCCGAATTCCTTCCCATTCCTTGCCCCCCATCCTTTCCCGTCTCTAAAGACCTTGCCGTTAGAGAGATGTAAAGCAGTTAAAAAGGAATCCATCAACCAAGTCTTGAGACAAGGTTACGACTTCCTTCGAGCCTGCTCTGAGATAAGAAACCTCCTTCCTAAAATCCTCCCTCACCCACCCAGAACCTGCTTCAGCAGACCTCCAAACCTCAACCAACTCTTGGTCCAGAAACACGGGGCTCCCCAGCCAGCAAGACAGCTCCAAGGTTCATTTCCTTGCAACAGATCCTGTTGCAAATTATGCAGTATGCACCCACCTTCCACCACCTTTACCAACCCCGTAACTGCGGTAAGCTTTCCCATCACAGGACTCGCCACTTGTGTATCCTCTCACCTTATATACCAACTCACTTGTAACCATTGCCCAGCCTCCTACATTGGACTCACAGCAAATCCACTGGCCATTAAAATGAATGGACTCAGACAATCGGTACACACCCAGAACCCTGACAACCCCGTATTTTATCATGCAACCACACATGGTACCAACATTTTTAACACATTTTTCTTGGTCAGCGCCATCAGAGTCCTCTCAGATAAAAGCAGTATTTCGGAACTTAGAAGGTGGGAACTGGCTTATCAGTACCAACTGAGTACCAGACAACCACCAGGTCTAAATTTAAGATAGCACCAATTCTCACTTGAAGCAAAACAGTTAATGTCTGTAAACATTGATTCTGTAAACTCTGTTTTTATTTTGTGTGACTTTTTAGCTCAGTTGATAAATGAAATTCAGATTAACTGAATACATATGGAGTTACATCTTATTAGAATTCAAACTCGCCTAGTGCACCATATTGACACCTTTGAATTCATCTTGAAACAAGCTTCAGTATCAAATGGTGTGTAGGTTACCATTGGAATAAGTATCCAATCAATATGCATTTATACATCATAACTGTCAAATGACAAATCAAGCTTTCATTGATAACAACATGAGTTAAATTGTGGCATGAAAAAAAAGTCAGTCATAAAATAATAGTAATGTGAAATCTTCTTGTTCCATTATAGATCTTACAAAAATCTATTTTCTTACAGATTCCATATACGTTTTTCTGAACTTTCCTTTGCTCTGTAAGAGTTGTCTGCTTTGAAAAAAAAGTGCATTTAATTTGAGTGCATTAGGCAGAACAGCCAATTTAATTTTATCATCCAAGCAGAAAATTTGATTCACCAAATTGTTTTTCATAAGACTAAATACATGAAAATCGTACAGATAATCAGAGTTGTGGGGGATGTTCCCACTTTCAGTAATGGGTTTGACTATTCCGAGTGACCATTCTTGAACATACTGCATCACTTCCCAATGGCTTGCCTTGAAATGACATACCCATCATAAACTCTCCATGTCTGTTTGAATTTATAATGGACTTCGGTATTTATTCTCTTGTGCTTCATTCATGGGTGTCCTTCTTTTATGTGCTCAGTGCTTCTTTCGTGGTTGTTTGAGTATACATTTACCAGTACTTAGTTATGGTTGTCATTTGTCTTCTTACAATCATAAATAATTAATATGTTCTTTTAAATGACAGTAGATTCAATTTAACAACCATTTCATTTAATCAAGAACTATATCAATAACCAATACCTGTTGTCCAGTCTAAATGGATTCTTAGGTAACAATGAAAGGAAAGAAATGCCGCAAGGCAATATTTGTATGGAAAGGAGAGATAAAATACACCCAACACTCACCAAAGTTGAAGGTAGGAGGGCAGCACCAACACACAAACAAAGAAAATACAATATTTCAGGTTAAAAAGCTTTTTCAAAAAGGGTGTTGTTTTGTGTTGCTGCTGCCCTCCTCCCTTCAACTTTGGTGAGTATTGGGTGTATTTTATCTGTCCTTTCCATGTAAATGGATTCTTGTTTGATTGCTTCTTATCTGGAAAGATTGCAGCTTTGATATTGATAATTTGATCTATAAAATCAAAGTCTTTCTTGCTAGTTCACGAATTGGCAGCTAAACTGAACAAACTCTGTCGCCAAGTAAATCCGATGTTGTTTCCAAGTCATGTGATTCTAAGAATGGCCAGCGAATTTCAACAGGAATCCAAAACATGTTTATTAAATATGCCATGGAAATTTTAATCTTTTAATTATATCTGTTTGAATGAAATAAATAATTACATTAAGTTAGTTCTTTTTGTATTAATCACTTTCGCTACAAGTTACCATGTCCAAACACTTCTTCAACCATAGAAATCATGTCACAGCAAGGATTTCTAGTTTAGGTATCTTCAGTTGTAAAAGTACCCATTGTAATTAACTGCCAAAAGTTGATTACTGAGAACCTAAAATGATTTTAATACGTTTAATATATTAGGATTGAAAATCCAACAGCATTGCACTAAAATTCATTGAAAACATTTTGCTATGCAAAAAGTTAGAACTGTGCAGCACAATTTCCCTGACCTTTCCCGTGAAACTGACAACACTGTAAGATTTGAAATGTGCACCCAGTCACCATCATCTTTCTTCACCAATCTCACCGCTGTAGAGACCATTCCCATTGTAGGGTGTACGTCCTGGAAACTTCCTACATTATTTTCCAACTTGTCACAAATGTCCTGTTACATACATAGGCATCACTGTCAATTAGTTATCCATTATGATTAAAAGTCACATTCAAAAAGGGTCCCCCCATAACCCTGACCATCCAGTTTTGGCACATAAACAGCCACAATTTGTGATTCAAAGTTAATGCTACCAATCCTCCCTATCAGCAACAGTTCCTTTGAACTTGCACAGTTCCAAGACACCCTGGATATTATGCACTCACTTGATCTAGACCTTTGACAGTGCCCCTCTCTTTTTTTACCCCATCATTCCCTCTCCCCTCTCATGCTGGAACTGCCACTTACTATAATTGGTGTCTGTTTCCTAATATTTTTATATATTTAAGCCTATTCATTTCAGAATTATCCTGCATCCTTTCTTACTCTCATATTGTTGTTCCTACCCAAATTTTCCAACCATAGTTTCCAGCTTTCACACAGTTAAACACCATTGAATTTCTATTTGACTCACTCCCTAAGCATTCTGTTCTCTTGCCGAGGAAGGGTTTCTGCACTGTTCTACCATCACCTGTGGTAGGTGAAAGTTCGTCTCTCTTCCTTCTTTGACATATATTTAATATATAAACAACACTGTTGATGTGGAAAAGGCTTTTGGGTCCGGTGTAACGGTTAGCGTTCTCGCCTCGCATTCGGGAGGACGGCGGTTCGAATCCTCATCCGGGCATCCAGATTTGGGTTTTCCATGGTTTCCCCAAATCACTCCAGGCAAATGCCGGGATGCTTCCTTAAAACAAAAAGGCCATGGCCGAATTCCTTCCCATTCCTTGCCCCCAATCCTTTCCCGTCTCTAAAGACCTCGATGTTAAAAAGAGACGTAAAGCAGTAAAAAAAAAAAAAAAAAAAAAAAAAAAAAAAAAAAAGCTTTTGGGTCAGGGGAAATAGGAAAAATAAGCCCATAACTTACAAAAGTCGAGGCCAGTGATGAACATACCCAGGGTTGTATAAAACGGAGAAATCACCTGAATTCAAAATCAGCAGAAGTGTCTGGGAAAAATTCTGAAAACTTTTTCAGTAAAACAGTTGTTGGAACTGGCATGGGCTGCAACTGGATGTACTGGGTTGAAAGTGTAATCTGTTTGCCTGAGGCCATTTATTCAGATTGAAAGCTGGTTGGTGGGGAAGCCTGTGTGCAAATTAGTGCAGTTGAGCAGATAAGTTGGTATACAAGGTGCGTAATTGTGCATTTTGCATGTCCAGTGATGGGAAAGATTTCCCCTGTAGATGAATTAGAATTATCGCGGTCGACAGATGCATACTGCAAGTTGCACAGAAAGGATCCATTTAGTGTATTTGGAGAATCCAAAGGGTAGTACAGTAGAAGTCCGATTATCCGAGGTAAACAGGACCAGGACCACCTCAGATAAAGAAAAACTCAGATAACTGGAGGTCAAGGAAAGAGGTTACACTGAATCAAAAAACGTATTGAAACTGAAATAATACAATTTATTTATAGTGTAAAACTAATTTTTGAAGCAATAAAGTTGTTTTTTGTACATTAATTATGACCACTTGCCAAAAAAGTCTTTAGTTGTCTTCTGTGTCATAATTTTGTTTATCTTCTTAGCGGAAGTATAGCACCAACACTTGTAGCATCATTATATTGGCTGCTGTGCATTCTTCCTGTTGCTCAATATACTCAAATTCTGCTTCTTTTCTTTTTAAACCTTCAGCATGAGAAATTTTTGGAACAGTTTCATTTTTATCTTCTTCGTCTTCTTCTTCTTGTCAGCTGACAACCATATTAATAATTTCATCATCGTTAAGCTGATATGGATCGTCATCCAACAACCATTCTTGTATATCTTCATTGTTAATTTCTTTTACGACTGGAAGTTGGTTGGCTAACTGTGTCAGTTCATTGACATCTTGTTGAACTAAATTGTCCTTTTTAAGCTTTTCCATACCAAAAAGTTTCCTCCATGATTGTTGAAGCGTTTCCTGTTTTACTTCATCCCACACCAAGGCTGACCAATAAACTGCATCTTTCACTGATACTGTTTTTTTTATTGAATCTGTCACAGCGCTACCTCTCTCTAAGTTGCCTAAGGGGTTGTATCAGTGATGTAACATTTGGCGGTAGGAACATACACTTGATATCATCACTTTCCACTTCATCAAGGTCAGGGTGAGATGGAGCATTGTCTATTAATAAAAGGGCCTTTCTGGGGAGATTCATCTTTTTAAGATATGCTTTTATTACTGTGACAATTAAGTTAAAAAACCACTCCAAAAATATATGTTGTTCCATCCAACCTCTTGCCTGGTTTGTATACAAAGGTGGTAAACAACAGGCCAAATCCAAGTTTTTAAAAGCTCTAGGCTTTTTTGATTTTCCGATTATCAAAGGTTTTAATTTTAAAGAGTTTGTAGAATTGCAACACAGCAGGGCTGTTATACAATTCTTGCTTTTTTAAAATCCTGGTGCGTTTTTTTCTTGGGCATATGCCAGAGTTTTGCCTCGGTTAACCCGGTGGCTCGGATAATCGGAACTCGTAACAGGACTTTTACTGTATTTGTGAACCAAGATGTTCTTCATGTTAAGTGGTCTGCTGAAGTATGTGCAGGGAAAGGGGTTGCTTGATAGGATTTTGGGAAGAACGCATTTCATGGAAGGAATGTAGGAAGTCATACCCACATTGCAGGATAAGGTTAGTGGATTCAAGACCAGAAGAGAGGTATGTGGTAAAAAATGGGGCTATGGTTGGTTTTCAAAGAATGAGAATCGTGTGTGGGGATGGGGGATGACATCGTGAGAGATTTGCTTTTATACATGATCAGCAGGGTAGCTGTTGGGAGTACCTGGAGTATCTTTATCAGAACAGAAGCATTTGCCATAGGCTGTGTAGGTATTGCGGGCTTGACTTAATGTGAACAGGCACCCTGCTGTAGGGCAATGTACACATCAAGGATGTGTGTGTTTGTGGAATGGTTTGTTGAAAGGATCTGTGGTTCCAGATCATAAATATCAGTTATGTGCCTGAACCACAAAATTTGTTTAAATAGGATGACCCAGGAATAGGTTGGCATAGGATGGGGCCATGTGGTTACAGGTTTTGCTTATCTGTTAATATACTTGAGAATTTGAACAGAAACAGTTTTTGGAGAGGATGAAGTGGGCCAGGGATGGAAGGAAGGATATGCTAGGAAATGTTCCAGGTCTCTGATGGTTGGGAATGTTGGTATACAAGGAGAATGTATAATATGGCTTGCTCTGAAAGTTTTATAAAGTCTTACTCATTGGATTTAATTTGTAGCACTGTGTTTCATACATGAAATAGGTGCCTAAGTTTCAAGAGATAAAATTATTAAAATAATTTTCACTTTCTTCATGCCCCCTTTTTTAAATTTTATTGTGATTAATTTCCTTCTTTGATTGACATTTCCACTAATACTGTTTTTCTCCTCCCCACCACACCACAACCTCCATCCCGTCATAACAGTCAAAACTACAATTCATGTGGCTGTGTTGACCGTGGGAGCCTGCGTGAGCTCTGTCACATGGTTCAGTTTTCTTGAAAAGGCGCATAGACTGAATGTTGAGTTTTGTGTGTTCGTGGAGAATTGTTTATCTACCTTTTCTTTCCTAATAAAAGATAAATTATTTGCTTTATAACTATGAAAATTTCATTAGCTTTCATCTTCACTGTTCTTTGTTTCAGATGATGTTTTTACCAGCATTCCTAGTTTTACTAACTGAAATGCTGTTTTTGAGACCAAGACATGAGAACAACATGAATAGCATGATGAAAACAATCCTCTTGCTTGGGGGAATTTCTCCTAGATGGTTGGCATTTCTCAGCTCTGCGATGAATTTTGCATCCCACATCTTTACAGCACTGGCCGTATATATGTTTGCCTTCACAATTACAGACTGCTTTGAAATATGAAGTGTACCAATGTTTTCAGGCTATGAAGAATGTATCTTTTAGAGTCATTATGAGATGTCCAGCCTTTTTTCATCATATATAAATATACACACACACAATTTTTTATTTTTTTACCTTTGAAACAGCAATCTAGTGTATGATTGAAAATATTATTTGGTTAAAAATAAATTCTAATGCTTGTTAGTGCAAGAAACTACATTTTTATCACTATTATCTCTAAACCAAAATATTAAGTTTTTTTGCCATTCAGAATAGTGTATTTCTCTTTCACAAACTTCAGATTACAAAATAAATATAAATGTATAAAAGTATTCCAACATGATTCTGTTATGTTTGATGCGCTGAGAAATATTTGTGTTCAGATTCATTTTTTCTTTGTTTTGAAACCGATAGAGTAATTTCCCGTCCATCCAGCATTATTTTACGTTAGTATTCATCGTTCAGTTTTTATAAGTTTTGCCTGTTCTGTTTTACATGTTTTTCAACTCTTCCTAAATCTCCATAAATATTTCTGTAAATATACTTTATTTATATATATAATTAACTAATTTTGTTTGAGGTTAATATTACTTGTAAATTTAATCAAATATGTGCTTTGTTAGATATTCAAAACCTCACAAAATGTTGGTATTCAGATATAGAATTCTGAGTATGTTACATAACCTATCAGTGCCTTTCTCATATGTATCCTATAGTTTTGCTGCGTAATCTTTAAGTAGTACTAGATTCATTCATTTTTAATTTGGCACACTTTTCTAAAACTGCAATTAGGAAACAAAATGGTGTGAAATTAAACAGCTTGTCATTTCCTTTTTTTTTTTTTTTTTTTTTTTTTTTTTTTTAAAAAAAAAAAATAAAATAAAAAAAAATAAAGCTATGCTTTTGTACCTGAAAAGTTAGAGAGTATGTCCTATATGTTTGTATAAAAAAAGAACTATTTTATTGTATTCATTGTTTTCTATTTACATATTTTTGTGAGATGTGTAACTTCCTTAGATTCTATTTTTGTATAAATGCTAAGTATTAGCATAATAAATTATAAATTTTGAATTCAATTTGAAATCAGATTGGTCTCATAAACCGTTTTTGGCATTACTTTATCAGATATTTTAAAATGAATTTGAGAATTAGTAACATTTTGCTGTGTGGAGTAAGTCCCAATATCAAATTTGATAATTTTGATTGTTATCCAAAGATGAGTTTGAAGCCACTGCGTTAAACCTGTAGCTCTGGTACGTTTCATTCTGAATGTTGTTCAAAATTTATTTCATGAGTAGTTAATACTAATCTAAAAATCTGCTCTCAAATCTACTAAGATATCTATCTACAAGGTAAATAAGTTTGTATTGGTTTACCTGAATATACCAGTCAGTTGTAGTGGAAACCTTGATACTTGATAAACAATGTATGAAGAGCTGAGCTCTAAGCAAAGACAGCACTGCCACATATATGATGTTGGAGCTGCTATGTCAACAACTTCAGAACACTAGACATCTCAAATCTCTTGGGGTACTCTCTTCTAATCCCTGCTTTCATATATCTGCCATGGCACCTTGACATCAAATCATTATAAAGAAGCCACACCCCACAGTGTCTGTTTTTATCCTCATGATTATTTATTTTTCAAAAAATAAATGATCTTATGGTTAAGGTTATTTATCTTGATACCTCTTTTTAGCCAGCTTACGCAATTTGAAAAAGCATCTGCTTTCATTCATGACTTCCTAAAGTTGACTATCCTTTCTCCCATCTAGTCATCTACCATGATCCACCTCATACTCCTTGTAACTGGCAAAATGCTCTGCAAGGAACTTCTTTTATTTTTGGGCATTATATGTTGTCTGTTTCTTCAGCATCTCAACTCTTACTGTGGTAAGTTTCACTGCTTTCTCTGCTTTTAATGTGACTAAACAAGAATTTGTTCTGCATTCTCTATGTAAATAGTTGATTTTTTGCATCTATATTAGCATTGTAAAAGCATTTTGTGTTTGAAGCATTGGACTATTATGTTAACCAATAATAAATCTCTTTACTCCACAGATTATCTGTTTTTTTAATGTCAGTTTCTTTTGCTACTGTTGAAATGCGTCCTGAAAATTTTATTCTGGGTCATAAATAAATTTTTCACCAAAAGTAAAAATTTATCAGTACTAGTATAAAATGGTTCCAGTCAGTTTTTGAAATATCTTATTTTCTTTTCAACATAAAATTGTATCTTATTTGTTCTTCTCATATTTTAGATGTAAGAGTTAAAACTCGGCCAAAAACACTACATTTTGCCACTGAACAAGCCAGTGGTGGCATTCACATACTCTTTGCAGTCTCACGCATTGGTGGTTTCTGGTCAATGGAAGCAGATGCAGTGATGTGTGCCACCAGTCCAGCCCTCAGCAGACTGTCAACACAGATATTTTCACACTCATTGCAGTGCTCCAACATCGAGCCGACACTGGACAAAGCTGTTCTTTCAGTTATGCCCATGCTGACAAGATGGCATACATGCAGTGCTGTGGTCACATTGTGTGGAGCAATATCCACTCGTCCCTATGTAAGACACTCTTCTATCCACTGGGTCCACACTCATCACTGTTATAGTACTGTTTCCTGGAGATCGATTATTCTGTCACATTCAGGCTCACATGCTGATAATTGTGCTCCTTGACATCGACAAGGCATACCAGCACTTACTTGTATGTCTCTGCTTCATTAATGGCTCTGGACCAGTTGAGTGCGGCGTAACATTGACCTGCTGGTCCTATGTGCCCTCTATCTGTCTGCAGTCTTAATCACGTATTGTGATTTTACTATTCACATACTCCAATTTTGGAGTGATTCAGACCATTCCTTGAAAGTATTGCAATTTTCTCAAACAGTAATATAATAAATTTAGTGAAACAAATCTACAGCTACAAGGAGATAAATTGAATTTGATCCAAGTCAACGCAACTATTTCTGTGTTTGTGTCAAAACATGTCCTGTACAAATGAAAATTGGTTAGAATACAATTCTATCAGTTTCCAAATGTTTCCTTTATGGAAATAAATGTTGACAACGTCCTAGTGTTTTGTCAGCATTTGAGAGTATTTAAAGAAGATTTTACAAATAGATTCCAGGATTTCTTTAACATGACCATTTTAAATTGGGTCCTAGAACATTCTCAAACTTACAAACTGCAGAATTATCTCTGCAGGAGAATCAACAAATGAGGAGTTTAAATCAAAATTAAAAACTGCTTTAAAGGCAGATTCCAGTATTAAAACCAGCTGTATGGGCTGCATCAAAGAAGTTATTAATTACATTCCTGTATCACACTAATATAAAAGAGGATTTATCGTAGTCGGAAATTTACCAATAGACAAAAAATGGCTGTATAAGATTTCCAATGACAAATACAGAACCAAATATTGCATAATATGTATCATTACAGTAATCTCAGCTCCTCACATAATAATATATCATTTTTAATAATATAGATTTTAATTAACTTTGAGCAATACACCAGATTGTTAATATCTTTTAATAAAGGTATTTTAAAAATCTGCCTTTTCAATATTTACTACTGTTCACTTCAACTAAGAGGAGAGCCATCATATCTGTTTGAAAATTTGGGTTACTGTAATATCTACAATATTAGTACCGAGACACAACCGTCTCGGTTCCATATTTATAATAATTACGGCGCTGAATGATCTCCTTCGCTACGAGTCTGTCGTGCTCTCCTCCGCAAGAAAGCGAAAGTCTACTCCGGGAGAAAGTGACAGCACAACAACCCCTTGCAGAGACATCCCGGTGAAATCGTTTCACACAAGCATATATAAAATGGACCAAAACCTAGTGACAGTAGAGATGCAGCGCATCAGCAACTGTCTCCACATCGACCAGGCGAGCTCCGGCACCAGTCTCCATCACAGGGAATAGCTGAGCTCCTCTCACCTCAGTCAACTGGACTTAGCCGCTAGCCAAGGCGCCAACTCTGAACCTGGTATTCACACCATAGTGGGTGTTTCAGTCTTTCTTGAGGTCCCAGCCGGCCCATCTCAATACTTACAGTTAAGTAACAATTTCCATCTGTTATATTTCTAAGTGTTCTAAGAGAGTATAGAACTTTGTTTCTCTTAGTAACATTACATCTTCATCCATGCTATTTTCTAAGTGTTCTAAGAGAGTTCTCTTAGTCAGCATTTTCTAGAGTTATAAGGGAGTGAAGAACTTGCTTCCCCTAGCTACATTAATTCTGTTTAGTTTAAGGCTACTACAAGAGGAGGGAACTTGGTTTCCCTCAGTTACTTCATTTATCAATACCTGATATAAAATAAGGAAGGGCAAGCAGAACCTGCTACCCTATACATCTAAAGGTCACTAATTAAAACCATCTGTTGTACAGAGCTTGTCTTTACATTCAGTGTTACCATCAGTTTTCTATCCTCATTCTTCCCTGGTTCCCGATGGGTAGCAGCTCGCTCGTTGAGACCCAGGTTTAACTCGACCAAAAATACCTAAAGCAATACGAGACCATGTCCCCCAAATCCCAGAGGTGCTTCTCATCGTCTGAGGCCCTCCGGGATGGGACATTACAATCCAAAAAAGTTTGAGCACATGGGCCAGCAAGAATGGGAATCTGTTTTTTTTTTTTTTCGCCCTGAATAGGGGAATTTCAGAAATTTGGGTGCACGGCAGTGCACCCACCAAGTCGAGTGAACGGCGGCACTGCCTACCCTTTTTTGGGCCATTTTTGAACCTAAATTTCTTCGATCGCATTTATGCTACATGGCTCAAATTTCTGTTATACATAGATATCAACAATCTTAGCAAACGTACTAAATTTTATTTTGTTACTGTTCTTAGTTCGTATGTTATTCTGATGCAAACTTCAGAGATTTTGACACTCACTCACTGATGATCATCAAAATTCTAAGGCACTTCCCGTAGCCGTAGAAAGCTAAAATTTGGTACACAGATAAAATTTTACCCCCATATTATAAGAAAAGTCTTAAAGTCGTAAATTTCCATATACCTATCCCCTTACCTACCCTGAACGTGAAATCGCTTTCTACCCTAATTACTTTATAAACCTCCGATTTTCACTGTGGAGTGAGCTTACTATGTTTAACTAATGTGTTAAATTTTACTTTTTTCCTTCTCTTACTTTGGAAGTTATTGAAATTTAAAATTTTATTTCGGCACTACACCCCGACATCAAAATTCCACTGTACTTCCAGCAATGCTAGAAACAAGTAATTTGGTACACATATATGGTTTCATATATTCATAAGAAAAATCTGATGATGGCGTTTTCCCCCGTATTTATTGAATTACAGTTGCAAACATGAAAAACTCTGGCACATATTTGCAGCTTCATTACTTTGCTCCTGGCGAAGCTACAAACCTGATATTTCCATACTACTTAGAGGCAAGCATATTTAACCAAAAGCCTTAATTTTTACTTTGTTCCTATGATTATTTTTAAAGTTATTTGTTATTTATTTGAGGTGGTACTTAAACCAGCTGCAATGTTCATTGCTTGGCTAGGACGCACATTATTTGCAGAGAGTGGGGCATTGTTGGTAATAATATTGCTAATTTTCACTATTTATTGAATGGCAACCCAAACGTGAAATGTTCCAGTACATATTTGCAGGTTAATTGCTTTGTTCTGGATGAAGCTATATGCTCAAACTGTCGAACCTGTCTAATGAAGAGAATCAATTTCCAACATATTTCAAAACAGAAAAACAAAAGAAGGTGTGGGTATGTGCGTGTATGTATGTGTGTGTGTGGTTGGGGGGGAGGGGGATGTTTAACTAAGGGTGGCTTTATTTCAGCTTTATCTTTTCTTCTTTCTTTAGCATGAGCATCATATTCTTGAGTTCCAATAACTTAAGCTGCTCGTGTTCTGCTAGAGCTACACTTAAGGCCAGGTTTAGGCCCGCAAGGCATATCAGAAAATAAGACAAAATAAACTGGTGCCAGAAACTTTTAGGCAAACACAAAATAATAGTACAGTGCAGAGCAAATGACCTCTATACTAAATAATACGTTTTGTCTCTAAACGAAATTTACTAACAAATCACACACGCGAGAAGTACAATTGAGCAACCGACGTAACATTACAGACTAACATAAGCATCCGTCTGTATGTCACCATTCGATAAGTTCTCATGATTTCGTGACTACAACTATTGTTCATTCAGAAAATAACAATAATAATAATGTTCTGTGTCCTTCCTACAGATACAAAGTATTTCCTTGTCAAATACAATCATTATTGATGTAGCCATTTAGTCGTCAAAACGTAACAAAAAGACAGAGACCTTATTAGGGTCTTGGGTGGTTTAATTAATCCAGTAATTAATTAAGTAGTCCACCAAAGTTCAGTTTAAGATTTTTGTTTATTTATCAAAATAACAAGTCAGCGATATTTGTCACATGCAAAGATACAATCCACACATACTACTGACGCAGTTGCAAACAGAATCTTTATAAACTGACTGTAAACTAACTATAAACTAAACTCTGTCCTTCTGCTGATTTCTTTATATAGGCTCTATCGAAATTTCTGGAATTCTTCAAAAGCTTCCGCGAGATATTTCTCGAACATTAACAATTACTCAAACAATTAAACATATTAAAAACAATCAGAAATAATACATAATACTTAACATCATTACAGAATGGTCAGAAATGGAAATTAAAGATACTTAAATCCAAAATTATTTACAGAAATCATTTTAAACTGTAGAAAATTGTCCTGTAGACATCGCAACTTGCATTAATACTTGGCATTACACACATTTATGCAATTCTCTTGCACAATTCGGTTCTTAAACATATTAAATGACCTTTAAATAATTTCCTTTCATAACATAAAGTCTATATACAAGACATTGTAAAACAAACATACCAGATCATATTCAAGCAAACTTTAACTCACTACAGATACTTCATTAAATACAATTCTATCTAAAGTTCGGGTATGAGGGCTGTTACAACCCCTCCCCAGGATTCACTTAATTTAACACAGTTAAAATTGATTGAATCTTGTCATGAATCTAAGCAGGTTGAATGTACACATAATGCCAACATAAACAGATTACAATCAATCAACCATAATGACTTTTACAATTGTACAATGTACATATACAATCCTTCATTACATGCATCATCTATACATAGTTCATGACACTGATTTTGGTTACAGTAATTGTCTCTTTACAGATCCAATCATTTTTTTCAGTCACTGTTTTACACAACAAACATTCAATGCCATCACCTTAAGTTACAATTATTCACTTCACACTTGTCTGCTTGTTAGTGACAACTGTCTGTTTACATTTTACAGCTGATAATTTGTCACCACAATGTAGCAAGTCACAACATCATGAAAACACCAAAAGTATCTACACAAAACTGTTACAAATGGCTTATACAGTGGAATGCTTACATCTTAAACATTCAGTATTATTACATCTGAACTGAAGAACTCAAACAAACTATCTATATACATTAATTGACAAAATCTTATTTACAAAATCAGATATTTACATCTGGTGACCCCTCCCCAAACCATGCATTCCAACAACTAATTCCATAAGTAGGTTCCAGGATTTCTCTGGAAACCCAAAACCATGTAAATTACTTTTTCCTAACTTTCCAATTCTCTCCTACCTTTGAATACACATCTAATACCACATTTCTATTTACACAAAGCTTCACTATATACAGACAGATACACAAACTCTGCATCATCTCAGACAACAGACTTTGGTACAACCATAGAACAGCTGAGACATCAAATAGTTCTGTTTTTACAAATTGTTTGTCCCTAAACATCAATGATGCTGACTCAACTGGTAATACAAATTTACTATCATCACTACTGCAGTCCAGTCTGTCATTACTTCCAACTCCACTATACATTGTCTGAATACCACCTAAATGTAACAAACTATCTATTAGTACCTACAACTGTTCTCACATCTGGCTTACTGATTTCTTTTACAACATAATGATTTTTTCTCAGATACTATCACTTCACAATTAGCTCCTACATCAATTAGTATACAAAACATGGTGCCACCTAAATCACATTCTGTACAATTTTCCAAATCAGAAACTGGTTCAAATAAATCCTTACTCGCACCTATTTGTGCAATACTACCATCCACATCAAGTAAAGAACTAAATAATGTATCAGCTAAGTCAAAATTAGGACATTTTTCCAACTTAGGGATTGGTACATAAGGCTTTTCAACCTCTCCCTCTTCAGCAGACAAACATTCTAACTCACAATCCTCCTCCTCATCTAGGTCCTCTTATATCGACACCTCCATATCACTCTCCTCCTCAAGATATCTAAGAAACTCCTTGATTTCAGCACTTTTACAGATCTTCTCGCTATCTTTATAAGCAAACATAGTCCTAACTAGGCCATACTGGATTTTACAAGTTTCAGATAGCCTATGTACTACAAATTCTGCATTATTTTTGGTAATTAAGTGGTACCATTCCGTAAATGTTCCGCGTTAAAATTATTACTTTCACACACTGATGCTAGTGACAAGGTACTATAGTGGACCCCTTTCTGCTCTATCTTATTATCAATCTTTACATCATCAACATTATTAATTATATCTATCATAACCCAATCCTGAAATTCTCTTTCTGCTACCTCCACCAAGTTTCTACATTACATTTAGCAACTTTCTCAACACATTGTGGATTTACAACTTTGTCACAGTCTGGAGATGTTACTACAGAAACGTTACCATCAGAAACTACTTCTTTTACAGTTAATTCAACTGGTTGGTCATCATTAGGAATGACTTCAATCTCTTCGACAATTTTATTATTATTAGAGCCACCACAAACCACATTTTTAGTAACTTCTGACCCACCAGTATTTTTAACTACAGCATTTACTTTATGGGAAACAGTATCTGGACCCAAACTCTTTCCCACCACTGTTGGGTCCCTCACAGTGGGGTTCCCTAGTTTGACTGCTCCCAACGCTGCTTTTCCTTCCCAGTTTGAAGGTTCTGTTCCTTAACCTTCCCATTATCATTTTTCCTTGCATAATTACCATAATCTCTTCCCCTGGACCTATCATTTCTTGATCTATGATAGCCCCCTTGAAGGACTTCTACTATCCCTCCTACGGTAATGATTGTAATACTGATCAAAGAATGATTCCTGAGCATCCAATCGCCTCAATAATTCAGAAACCCTATCCACATTAATTACATCCAAAGTAGCAATTAAATTTCTTGTTTGCTGAGGTAGCCTTGCTCCTATCAAATCAATGAATTCCTCCTCCCTATAAGGATGGTCTAAATATTTACAACGGATCCAACATTTGTGAAAAAAATCATGCTGAGTTTCCCTACCAGGTTTATAGGGCCTACCAGTCATCAACTCCCTCTTTTCCTGAATCTGCCTACTAGTTGACCAAAAATGTCTCAAAAATTTTTCTTTGAACAGCTTATCATAAACTTCCCTAGCTTGCCTATCACCCCATGTTCTTGCATAAGACTTTAAATGTTTACACACAAGTGCAATTTTCTTACTGTTTGTAACACATTAAAATAGTCAGATCTTTCAAAATTATCTATAAACTCAATAGGGTGAAATCTTCCACTGTCATCATAAAATTCAAACTCTTCCTTAACATCAGCACTGAAAATTGGATTACATATTAAGGTAACCTGACTTAACTGAATCTGCAATCCAGCAAACTTTTTCTCTAACTGATTTACATTACTTTCTAATCCATGCACTAACTGTTCCTGTTGATGTGCCAATGCATTAACATTTTTCCCTATGCCAAATACATCCTGTCTCAACTCAGTAGCTTTAACTTCACTGGCTTGGAATAAAGTGACTTATTCCTTCCTCATATCACAATTTTCATTGACTTCTTTATAAATCAAATTTACACATTCAGTCTTATTATGTTCACAAATTTCTGTAACCTTTTCAAATTTCTCCTAACATTCTGTTACTACCTTCCCCAATTTAGAATCTAATTTGTTAATATCCTCCTTGAATTGAGAGCTAAAACCCTGAAATTGCTCTGTGATTTTAACATCAAAACATTTAGTCAAGTCAGAGAATGTTTTATCATTGTTTTGTTGCAATTCAGAAAATTTAGAATTAATTTCAGAAAATTTGCTGTCGAATTTTCCATTGATTTCAGCAAACAGAATTAATTTCAGAAAATTTAGGGTTAAATTTGGCTTCAAAAGATTCTAGAAATGCTTGTAGATTCTGACTATCAGCCATTTTCAGTTATTAGCAAAATCAATATGAAAACAATGTTAAGAAGAATTGAAATTTTGCTAACATGCAAAAGCAAACATTTGAATATTCAGTATGGGAGATTGGGGCAAGTTGACGATGTTAACGATTAAACATTTTTAATAAACTCATTTTTTGAAGAAAATATTTTTTCATTGCAAATATTATTAGTCTGGTCTTTTTTTGAAATGTTCGTAATTATATATAATTTTATTTTCATACTAGCTGTTACCCGCGACTTCGTACGCGTGGACTTGGAGTTTCATTGCCAGAATTGGATATAGAAAACTGTTAGTAACGTAAGATTTGTCCCAAACAACACCGAGTCGACATAATATGATGGAAAGCCATCATTATATCATCCTATCGTCTAATCTGTCTCATGAAAAGAATCGATTTACAACATATTTAAAAACAGAAAAGTAAGCGAAGGTGCGGGGATGTGAGTGTGTGTGTGTGTGGGGGGGGGGGGAGGGGGTTAACTGATGGCAGCTTTATTTCAGCTTGGTTTTTTCTTCTTTATTCAACATGAGCATCTGAATCTTATAATCTAATAGCAGCACATTGTCTTCTAGACCTGCACCTTAGGCCAGGTTTACGTCCGTAAGGCATGTCAAAAAGGAGGAAAAATTGGTGCCAGAAACTTTTATACAGACACAAATGAATAGTACAGTGCAGAGCAAATTGACTTCTATACTAAATAATAAGTTTTGTTTCTTATCGAAATTTATTAATAAATCAAACACTAACAGACTGCGCGACTGAGCAACCAACGTAACATTACAGACTAACACACGAATCTGTCTGTCTTTCATCAATCGATAGGTTCTTAAAATTTCGTGACTAAAACTGTTATTCATACCGAAAAAATGTCCTGTGTCCTTCCTACACTATTTCATTGTTAAATTCCATCAATATTGATATAGCCATTTAGTCGTCAAAACGTAACAAAAAGAAACTTACTTCCACAATTATAATATAATAGCTGGTACCCACAACTTCGTTCGTGATTGTAAAGTATTCATATTGACAGCTGTTGACATCTAACCACCATAGTGCACGATGGGAGACTCGATGCTATTACCATACACAAATACCAGTCTTCTGCGCTATGTAGTTCCGGCAGCAAAGTAAAATTTACGGATACACACAAGTCTTACAAATATTCATGATCGACCAATTTCAAACACCATATCTCACACACTCCCACAGTTACCGAATTTCGGCCAACGTTGTGATCGATGGGTGACTCTGTGTTACTACCACACAAAAAAAGCCGGTAATCTGCGATTGATAGTTTTCACTCAAAAGTGATACACCGTGACACATGCGTCTTTGGCAGAAATATGAAATTGACGCAGGTCGACCATTTTCATCCCCCATATCTTCCACAACCCCATAGCTACAGACATCTAACAATCATAGTGCACGACAACAGACACGATTCTACCACCACACCAATGCTCTATGCTATGTAGTAGTGGCAGAAAAGAGAAATCTGCGGAGACACATGCCTTTTGTCGAAATACGAAAATATCATTGGTCGGCCACTTACAACCACCATATATCCAACACAACCACAGTTTCCGAAATTCGGCCGCTGTTGTGATCGAAAGGTGACTCTGTGTTACTACCACACACAAACGCCAGAGATCTGTGATCGATAGTTTTCGCTGAAAAGTGATACACCATGACACTTTTGTCTTTGGCAGAAATATGAAATTGCCACAGGACGACCACTTTCAACCCCTATATCTCCGACACCCCCATAGCTACCGAAATCTAACAACCATAGTGCACTACATGAGATACGATTCTACTACCAAACACAAACACCAATGCTCTATGCTATGTAGTTGTGGCAGAAAAGTGACATATGCGGAGACAGTCGAAATACGAAAATATCCTAGGTCGGCCACTTACAACCACCATATCTACCACAGTACTACAGTTTCTGAAAATCGGCCGCTGTTGTGATCGAAAGGTGACTCTGTGCTACTACTACACACAAACGCCAGTTATCTGTGATCTATAGTTTTCGCTGAAAAGTGATACACCATGACACTTTTGTCGTTGGCAGAAGTATGATATTGCCACAGGTCGACCACTTACAACCCCCATATCTCCCACACCCCCAAAGCTACCGAAATCTAAAAACCATAGTGCACTACATGAGATACGATTCTACTACCAAACACAAACACCAATGCTCTATGCTATGTAGTTGTGGCAGAAAAGTGACATATGCGGAGACAGTCGAAATACGAAAATATCCTTGGTCGGCCACTTACAACCACCATATCTACCACAGTATCTGAAATTCGGCCGCTGTTGTGATCGAAAGGTGACTCTGTGCTACTACTACACACAAACGCCAGTTATCTGTGATCTATAGTTTTCGCTGAAAAGTGATACACCATGACACTTTTGTCTTTGGCAGAAAGTATGAAATTGCCACAGGTACGACCACTTTCAACCCCTATATCTCCCGACACCCCCATAGCTACCGACATCTAACAACCATAGTGCACTACATGAGATACGATTCTACTACCAAACACAAACACCAATGCTCTATGCTATGTAGTTGTGGCAGAAAAGTGACATATGCGGAGACAGTCGAAATACGAAAATATCCTAGGTCGGCCACTTACAACCACCATATCTACCACAGTACTACAGTTTCTGAAATTCGGCCGCTGTTGTGATCGAAAGGTGACTCTGTGCTACTACTACACACAAACGCCAGTTATCTGTGATCTATAGTTTTCGCTGAAAAGTGATACACCATGACACTTTTGTCTTTGGCAGAAGTATGAAATTGCCACAGGTCGATCACTTTCAACCCCCATATCTCCCACACCCCCATAGCTACCGACATCTAACAACCATAGTGCACGAAAGGAAAGACGATTCTACTACCACACACAAACACCAAAGGTCTATGTTATGTAGTTGTGGCAGGAAAGAGAAGTATACGGAGATACGAATTTTTGGTCGAAATATGAAAACGTCCTCCATTGACCAACTTTAATCATTATATCTCCCACATCCCCACAGCTATCGGCATTCGGCCAACGTTGTGCACGACAGGAAACTCCATGCTACTTCCACCCATAAACATCAGTGATCTGTGCTAGGTAGTGTTGGCTGAAAAGTGAAATATAGGAAAAAACACGTCTATTTTTATATATATATAAGATTATCAAAGTTTTTGTATTAATTTTATAAAGTAATGCAAAACTGTCATCTTGCCCCAGTACTGGGGAGAGATGACTTTGACCACGGGGCAAGATGACACATAATGAAATTGTAATACATTTTTATTGTTATACATTAATTTGTATTATTGTTGTAATACATTAACAGAAGTCACATACAAATTTCCTTCCTTCACAGTTTGAACAGTCTTCGTGCCACCATTTAAAGCACATGCAACACTGTATCCAGTCTTCTGATGGATGGTCTTCATAGATCTCATCACATCCTGGACACTAAACTAAACTTTCTTCAGAAGCATTTCTTGGTGTTGTCGCAACTCGGTTTTTTTTCTTTAATTCAGATGAGGAAAAAAAGTTTCTTAGAAAAACTTCTATTTCTTGCATTCTGAGACTGTAGTCTTTATTGCTTAAGAAGTTCTTGTTTCATCTTCTGTGCTTCTTTCTGCTCTAAACAGTCTTTCATAGGCGTGCTTGTTAGAACATTAGCACATTGTTTGTAAGTTCTACGTTTCTTCATATTTGGTTCTTGTTTTGGCAATGGTTTAAAGTCAAAAACACTTCTACATAATTTTGACTTATTGTTTATTGTTTATTGCCAATGTACTTGTGTGCACAAGTTTCTAGCAAGACCAACACATCATACACAAGAAATACCTTATAGTACATATAATGAATTCCAATATCAATGATACATCTACACAACAAGAATACCTTATAATATAATGAATTCCAATATAAATAAGTTCCATAGCAAGGCCAGGAACTTTGAGTTAGTAATTAACATTAACATATAGTACAATAATTCAATATAAATGCTATTACATATAGTTCACAACCCATTAAGATTATATAATGCCTTATTACATAGATAACGTTAAGATATAGTACAATAATTCAATATAAATGCTATTACATATAGTTCACAACTCATTAAGATTATATAATGCCTTATTACATAGATAACGTTTTACTTCAGTTTTAAATTCATTTCCAGTCAATGACTTTAAATGTGTTGGTAGCTTATTATATTGTCTTGCTCCCATTTCAAACGCACTTTTATCTGCTGCCTTGGAGTTATATCTTTTGATATGTAAGTTAGTTTTTATTCGAGTGTCATATTTATGAATTTCACTATTAGTGTTATTAAATTTTGGATTGCATCTAATCAGTAACAAAACCCTATATATATATAGTGAAAATATAGTAAGAATATTTTCTTGCCTAAATATTTCTTTACAGGGTGTATTCCTATCCAACTTATATATTATCCTGATACATCTTTTCTGGAGCACTAATAATCTATTCATGTAGAAATGGCAACAAGATCCCCAAACTTCAATTCCATACAGGATATGTGGGAAGATTATTCCATAGTATGAAATTTTTAATACACTTCTATCTACAACCTTAGACAACTGATTCATTAGAAAGATTCCCTTACGTACTTTTTTACAAACATAATTAACATGAGCTTTCCAACTTAGAAACTTATCCACGTATATTCCAAGGAACTTATGCTCATTTATTTCATATATGTTTCCTTCATCTGTAATCAGATTAAACTTATTATCTACATTATGATTTCTAAGTTCAAATTTCATTAAATTTGTTTTACTTTTATTACAAATTAGCTCATTTTTATCAAAATAATTTGTTAATTCATTAGTGGCATTAGCAGTAGTTTCTTCTAACGATAAATCATCATTATCCCAACATACTGCTGTAGTGTCATCTACATATGTTATAACTCTACAGCTAGTTGGTGTAAATATGTCATTTATATAAAGGGCAAATAATATAGGACCCAATACAGATCCCTGAGGAACTCCACATCTAACTATACCAGTTTTGGATTTTATCTTTATTATATAATCACCATTTTTAAAATGAATTTCAGTAAACTGTTGTCTGTTTTTGAGGTATGAAGACAGTAATTTATTTGCCAATCCCCTAATTCCATAATTTTCTAATTTGGCAAGTAAGTGGTGGTTATCAACACAGTCAAAAGCTTTTGAAAGGTCAAGAAATAAACCAGAAACTTTTCGTTTTTCATCTAGCTTTCTTAGAATTTCATGTACAAAATGAGTGACTGCAGTTGTAGTGGATAGTCCTCTCTAAAAACCATATTGGCAAGGGTTAATAATGCCATTTTGGCTCAGGAAACTATTTATTCTTACTAAGATAATTTTTTCAAATACTTTACTTAGAACAGAGGTTAGAGTAATAGGCCTGTAGTTACTAATTTCTCTCTTGTTGCCTTTTTTAAAAACGGGTCTAATTAAGCTAATTTTCAAGCACTCTGGAAATATTCCATTCTCAATGGATTCATTTATAAGATACGCCAGTGGTTTCACCAGCACTTCCTTACATTGTTTCAATACAAATACTGTTATACCATCCCATCCACAAGTATTTTTATTTTTTAGATTATTAATAGTATTAAGTATTTCTTCCTCTGTAGTTTCATATAGATTGATTTATTAATTGAGTAATTGGGCCTACTATCTGATTTTACACTATTCTTCTTCAAGGAATCACCTACATTGAGAAAGTACTCATTAAACAAATTACTGATATTACTGGGATCTACTTCTACATTCCCATTTGAGATTATTTCTATGTTTTCCATCTCATTGTAATCCTTTCTAAGGTTATTTATTATGCCCCAGCTAGTCTTTCCAATGTTATTGGAATTAATTATTACACTTCAGCCTTCAGGTTCCGCAGGTCTACTTGAAATGTTTTATTATAATGTTTATACATATCTTTGTAATACGTAATACCTGAGGACTTGTACTTGTGGTACATATCTTTCATTTTTTCATGATTTGCTTTGACATTTGGTGGTAGCTTAATTTTGGTTACTTGGTTTATCTTTACTTTCTTTATGATAGTTGGGCAAAAATTATTGTATGATTTATTAAAAATTTTGAAAAATGCATCCTATTTACAGTTTACACTATCAGGAGTGTATATATCTATCCAGGACTCATTTGAAAGGTGATTCTTAAGTTTAGTGGTGTTATCATCAGTTATTATTCTAAGTTCCCTTTTTTCACATATCTCACTTTTGCCTGAAAAGTTTAGTACATCTATGTACTGAGCCTGGTGGTCTGACAAGTAGCTATTTATTACATTGGTCAGAATATATTTCCCATTTAAATTAGTAGCAATATGGTCAATTGTTTTTGAAGTATTTACAGTGATTCTTGTTGGGGAGAATATTGTGTCTCTAATATTGTACATGTTTAAAATATCAGAAAGTTTTATGTAATCTACATCATTTATGTCTAAGTTTACATTGAAATCTCCAGCTAGAACAATATCTAGATGGCCACTTCTTGAAGGTCCTGCTTCATCATTCATCTTTGTAAAATGATCGTCTTGTGAATCATTTTGCTTTTCTGAGGACTGGACATTAGATTCTTCATTCTGAACTGCAGGTTTATCATGTTCAGTACTGTCTGTAGCAAGAGAATGGTCTGAGACGTCTGCTGCAGCAAAATCGTGCTCATTAAGTACAAGGGGATCATAAGGCTCGATTCTACATGTTCTGAATCCATGCATTACCGACGGTGGCTGCTTTGAAATAGGCAGTGCTCATCAGCTCACCAATATTTTTGTCAGTTATAGCTTGCCCTGGATGAGTGACCATAAAGTTATCACAAGCTTGGCTATAATAGCTCTTTAAAGGTCCAAAAAATGAAACATCCAGTGGTTGTAGGCAATGAGTAGTGCGAGGTGGAAATCCGACCATAACTATATGAAGTTCCCTGCAAAATTTGATAGCCTCCAGCGTTATGTGAGATTTATGATTGTCAACCAACAACAAAACAGGTGATCCAGAAGTCGGCTTAACATGAGAATTAAAACAATTCTTACGTCATCTCTTTTCTTCAATTGGCGACGTAGTGTTGCTTCAGGGATATTGTAAACGTTTGCTGCACCCAAGCAGGACTTTCTTCCTTCTTTGAAATCAGTTATTGCAGCAGCCAAGCATTTCGGTCCCATTCGCCTCTGGAGGACTTATTTTTATAAGTTCTCACCATATCTGGATCATAATGTATCATAAATTAATGAAGTAGCGCACTTTCAAAATTTTAGGAGAAACTGTGTGAGTCATGCAAGTGAAGACTGTTACACGAAACACAAAAAAGGTACTAAAAACGGAAACAGACACAGCAAAAGTCATCTGGGGCAAGATGACAAGGTCGTCAACTTGCCCCGACGACAATGTTAGAAACTTTCCATTATTGCTGCAGTTTAAAAAAGCATGAGATACAAATACACAGCCGTTATGAAAAGCACATTGTTTAAGCCACTCATGTATGACAAAGTATAAACCAATATCTTACCTGTTAGTCTGCGAAGACTTAATTCAGAGATGTAGAAAATTACAGCACGTCACATAGTATTCTCAATCAACGTATAGCGAGGAACAATGTGGCACTAGCGGCGTCAGTGCACTATATTTTAGTTCCTAGTCGTGTGGAGAGCTAGTAGTATGCATACAGTGCTGCTACTTAGAATTGGGACTTTAAACTAAACCATTTTTCATCTTGCCCCGCTCATCAACTTGCCCCGATCTCCCCTACTTACTGTTCGTCCTCAGTTTTGTATCACTTAAATACTTTTCGTCACCTTAAATTTCACCATTAAACACCACTTTTTTCACTGATTAAAACTATTAATCACACTCAAAACGCTGCACTGCTGGAAGACTTGTTCTTCTAAGCATCCATTTTCGAAGAAAGACGGTATCTTGAGGCCGAAGGAAATCCGCTTGCAATCGGAAAACTACTGCCGATTGAAAATCTCCGATGAGTGCTGTCAACTCGTACTCAGTTTCAAGTTGTCGCCGAATAACTCAATCGTCGAAATCCTCCAACTAGTGTAGCTTTTATAACCTCTACTTGTCGTAGTCTGCCGATAACTCGTCGCAATTCGCTGCACATTCTTTTAGAAAATTAACATCTCACAGATGTCTGATTTCTTGTCCCTTAAACGGTCGCCATATTAGAGTCTTTCGTGGTTTTAATTAATATTGTAATTAATTAAGTATTCCACCAAACTTCAGTTTAAGATTTTTGTTTATTTTTCAAAGTTCTCTGGTTTTTTACGATAGCAACTGCTTTAAGTGAGTTAAAATAAGTTTTTTATATATATATTATATGAATCTTTTCGTAGCAATATTAGTGTTTTTCTCTCAAGTTTTTTACAGCAGTCTTAATACAGAGTTACCTCCGTAGTGTTCCAGAGACTACGTCTCGGAACACTATGGCAGACAGTGATGGACAGATGTCTTCAGCCAGCGTAGCTTTACGCCACTATTATGAAAAAATGCGTCTGTTGATGTAGATCTTCACATCGAAGAAGAAGAGCAGCAATTCTGTCAACAGCTCCAACAACTACAGCAACAATAACAACATCAGCAGCAGCATCAACTACAGCAGAATCAACAGCAGCAGTATCAACAGCAGCAGCATCAACAGCAGAAGCTTTTGGAGATGGAAATCGTGACGGGAGGCGTTCCACCACAGGACCTGCACTCACCTCCAGACGCAGCCATTCATCACACGGTTCGGAGAGGTGACAGTCCTACAATTACTGGTGAGTCGAATCAACCAGTAAAACGTAGATGTGTTCAGAGACCAGAAATGGGTCAGCCCAAGGTAGTTTCTCAACAAACAGAAGAAGTAGATATGCTTGACATAGCAAGGCCCATCGAGATTAACATATCTCCATCTACAGTATTAGACCAACATAATCCTAACCTCCAGCCCTCTGATTCGATAGCGCTAACTTACAGAAGCAAAGACAACAGATACAACCCTTCAGATAGCGGTCCATACTACATTTTCTTAGAGAGTCTGGATAGGAATGTCGGCAACTTACATCCAATGTCTATCGGCAAATTAATATTGCAGCATAAAAACACTCCAAAAAGGGACATTATTAACATCATCTCCCTGGGGAAAAATAGTCTTAGAGTTGAAACTAGAACTGCAGCTGTCGCCAATTCATTAGTACAATTGGAAATATTTAAATCAAAAAATAAAAAAACATAGAAGCTTACATTCCAAACTTCTTGATTCACAAACAGGAATCATAAGGAATGTGGACACTTCCCTGAGTGAGAAAGAACTTGTACAAGAAATAGTTGCCCCTGTCCCAGTGGTGCGTATTAAACGCTTTACCAAAAGGAGCCAGTCGAATCAAGATCGTTTAATACCCATACCAGTCTGTTTGGTATCCTTCCGATCTCAAAGCCTTCCGACCCATGTAACAATACTTGGAACCAGATGTGCTGTGGAACCATACGTTCCCCCAGTTATCCAGTGTGCTGTTTGTTTACGGCTAGGCCATCGTCAAGACCAATGTAAATCTCGGGAGCCACGATGCAGTAGATGTGCTGGCCCCCACTTGGCGGTCAACTGTAATAATTTCTCAACTGTATGCTGCGCCCTCTGTCATGGTCAACATGATGCCACAGACAGGAATTGTCCAGTATATCTCAAACACCGGGAAGCAAAACTAGACAACATGAGCAGAACAAACGTTACTTTTTCCAACACAGTACATCAATTTCGTGGCTGCGCTCAGGTATCCTCTACTACAACCCAAGTAAGTAGTCACACGGAATTCCCGTCATTATCAGCACGACTACAGCACTGTCGACAGACATATTCACAAGCAGCCTGCGTTGCGCCGTCCTATCATGATGAAAACCAATGCCCCTCGCTCCCTCCGACTACAACGTCGCTTCCGAGTGCTGCCTCAACAAATTCATTTCAAAACAACCCTGTCATCCCCATATATCAAAAACAAGTGATACACCACCAACAAAAAGCTTCTACTATAAATCAACTGCCTCACACCTCCCCTGCCATGGGCCGTAATAAGCAAAGGCCAGCAGCCCCAAAATCACAAATGCCCCATTATCCTCCTGACCATCAGAGAATATATATACCACAGCATTTACCTATATCACCCATCATTCAGAATCCTTACCCCCCGCTATTCCAGGATAGGGAGAAGGCTCCTTCAGCAGAAACTGCAATGCTTATAGAGCAAATATTGCAAATGATTTTGCAGATGATACATGGATTCCAAACATCTCCAGCTGATACTCTCCACCTCCATCCGCTCCGCCGTCTTCTTACAGCTTAGTAGGCAACAAGTAAAGAAGCCACCGATCCACCACCAGCTTTTGATAAACATACAACAAATGGCTGATTTTAAGATGGAACGCCCGATCAGCTACAGGGAACAAAGAAACACTACAACAATAACTAGAGGAGCAAAAGATTCAGTTGCGGTCCTTAGTGAAACCTAGTTTCACAAAGCAGCGTACTTCCGGGGATACTTCGTCCTCCAAGAGGACCGTACAGACGGCTATGGTGGAGTAGCACTACTGATAAAAAAAAAAAAAAAACTTTAGACTTTCGAGCGATCGACTTAGATTTAACTAACATTCATAGCTTTCAAGCCATCGCAGCCCAGGTCGTACTACCCAATTATAATCTCACGATCATCTCTATCTACCGGCCACCACGTTCTAAGTTTGATCCCCAGCAATGGCACCACTTATTTAAACAGCTAGAACAACCGTACATCCTCTGCGGCGACTTTAACGCCCATAGCAGATCTTGGGGATGCGAATATGAGGATCAACCGGGCAAAGCAGTAAAAGAACTATTGGATGAATATAACCTGATCCTCCTCAATGACAATTCACCTACATTAATACCAAGGCCAGGATTCAGGCCCACAGCGGTGGACTTAACCCTAACTTCTCCATCTACATCAGCAGATTTCCAGTGGCACACTGTCCCCTATCCTTTGGGGTCGGTTCACTTTGCCATAACTCCTTCATCTCATTAATCGATTACGCAGCGACATTAACGATCCCCGAACGCCGCACATATGTGACGAAGCCAGCACCACCTACCCCGTGGTGGACTCCAGAATCATCTAAAATGATCGCCAGAAGACGATTAGCCTTAAAAAACTTCAAACAACGATCTACTTGGGAGTCATACAGGGAATACAAGAAAACCGACGCACAAGTAAAACGTTTTCTTAAACAGCAGAAACGTAACAGTTGGAGAATTTATTGATCGAATATAACCAAGGACACCCCAATAAGTGAAGTATGGTCAATGATCCGAAAAATGAAGAAAAATCATGCTCCCTCCTAAAACAATTACCTGTGAAGCGCCGCCATCAGTCACATTACCCCCACTTGAGATGATGATCGGGCCAGTAGAACAAGCTAGCGATCAAAATATATTTCAAAGACCCTTTTCGCTATGCGAACTAGACAGAGTGCTAGCCTCATGCAGAGACACAGCCCCGGGATACGACAACATACACTACGCCATGCTACGACATTTGCCCCCAAGAGCAAGAATCCACCTTCTACAGATGATGCAACAACTATGGTCAGCAGGTAAACTCCCGGAAACATGGACAATGCACGTGATCGTCCCAATTCTGAAACCAGGAAAGGACCCCACGGAACCACTCTCATACCGTCCAATTGTGTTACTATCATGCGTATACAAAACAGCAGAACGCCTTTGGAAACACCGCATTGAATGGTGGCTGGAACACTCCAAACAACTACCAATATCACAGTTTGGCTTTCGGAAATCTCGCAGCACTATAGACATCTTAGCCATACTAACTACAGACATCGAATTCTCAATTGAAAATCACGGATACCTACTAGGACTATTTCTGGATATTTCAGGTGCATATGATAATGTACAGCTTACTATCCTTATGAGAAAACTACAAAAGATGGGCCTCCCGACACCTCTACTGCAAGGCATATACGGCTCCCTCCATCAACGCAAGATATATGTCCTTATGAAGAATAACTCATTATGTGGACCTTTCACGGTAAACCGAGGTATACCACAGGGCTCTATACTCAGCCCTTTATTATATATCATATACACCAGAGAACTTGAAACAATACTGGGACCACAGGTCAAGATCCTGCAATATGCTGATGACGTTTGTATATATGTCTCCTCCACGTGTTTTTGGATGATAAGCAAGTGGATCACGGAGGCAGTGACAAAATTAACCAACTGGTTAGATGAGCTCGGGCTGAACTTATCCCCCAGAAATCGTCAGTTGTGGTCTTTACTCGCAAACGGAATCCACACCCGCTCGATCATATATGCCTGGGACAATATATTTTTCCAGTACGCGCAACTGTTAAGTTTCTTGGTGTAATTTTTGACAGCAAACTCTCCTGGATTGCACATGTGGACCATATAACTGCCAAAACGAGCAGCGCTCTGAACATACTTCGCACAGTAGCGCACACCTGGTGGGGAGCAGATCCCGCAACCTGTCTCCTACTATATAGATCGCTGGTAAGATCACGTATAGAATACGGAAGCATCGTTTATGGAAATGCTCCGCAACAACAGCTAGGGAAATTAGACCAGCTACAATACCGCGCTCTCCGCACCTGTGTAGGAGCCATGAAAAATTCCCCCACGAATGCTCTTCTCACGGAATTGCCACTTGAAATCCGCCGACAATATCTTGCAGATAAATTTTTACTCCAGCGACTCTCCTTTACACATCATCTCCTGCTACCGAAACTGCAAACACTAAGCAGTAACATGGGACCCTTCGGAGAAAATCTCCTCCCACGATATCCGCTCTTGGTTTGCAGTTATTATAAACTAAGATCCGCAGCACCGCTAGTAACGAAAGGGCTTATTCTACCAGTGTTCGTAAAATCCTACGAATGCGCTGTACCAACATTGCAAACTTACGTCCTACCACCGCAACTCAACCAGAAATCTGCTTCACTGCTATTATCAACAGCTTGGAGGGAATTCACCCATATCTACACAGACGGATCCAAAACAGAACATAGTGCTGGATTCGCTTATTACTGCCCGGCCAACAACCACGGAGCATTCTTCTCACTACCACGTGAAGCCTCAAACTACACGGCTGAAATTCTAGCCATCCAGTATTGATTAGGACAAAACTTCAAGAAAATACTTATCCTAACGGACTCCAAAAGTACCCTTCAGCGACTCCAGTACCCTCAGTGGAACCTCAGCAGTAACAGATACATCATGGACATTATAGAGATGACAGTTTCAACTCAAGAACAAGATATCAGATTCATGTGGGAAAAAGGTCATTCTGGCATTACTTATAACGAATTAGTAGATTCAGTCGCCAAACGTGGAACCGTGGAAGGCACACTATTAGCTCTGCCTTTACGATATACAGACTTCGTCCCCAGGGTGACACAAAAAATGATACAGGATTTTCAAAATTTTTGGACAAAATCAGCACAACACAAAGGAAAACACTACGCGGCTATTCAACCATCAGTCTCAAAACAAGATTGGTACAAAGACTTCCTCACGAAAAGACAATTCGTATCATCAATAATTCGGATGAGATTAGGGCATGGGCTATCCTCAGCCATATCTATAGAGTGGGAATCATGGAATCACCACTGTGCGATGCAGACAAGGAAGACGAGGCTGATTTAAATCACATATTCCTAGGATGCAGTAAATACGCGACCCATAGCAAAAATCTGCTAACTATGCTATTAGCGCTACACTTACCTCTCCCAACAACGATTCCTACACTCCTTGCGTCGGGTCAACCGAAGATAAACAGAGCTCTGATAAACTTCTTACGCGATGCTCAAATTAACATCTAGATGAGACTAATCCAAGCAAAAGGACAAACATACCAAAACATTGTGTAATATAAGAAATATAAAAAATTTACATAAGTCAATATGTAATATTTTAGATATGAACGACACGTAAATAATATGTACATAATGTTTAAATAATGTGTAAATATGTAAATTATATATAAACTAGCCACAAAGCCCGTCAAAATTGACGGGTTTGGAGTATTCTGGCAATTAATTTCTTTTTAGTTGCTTACCTAAATAGAATTGTTTTGAAATAAAGCTCAATGTGCTGTAATTTCTCATCCCTTGTGATGTAGCAAAACGTTTCAGTTGTCAACTTGATGCAGGTCGCATTTCAGTCAAACCACAATCTTCGCTAATAATGCGATGAAGATCGATGTGTTAACGGATGACATAAATTACATAGCCTACAGTTGAAATAATGACCACAGTGAAAACGAAGGATACTAAATTAAATCATAACAACTTCAGTATTCTGGCAAATCATTTCTTAGCAATCGCTTAAATAAACACAAAAATAAATCATAATATAATTCCTATTGCCTTGCGCAATAACAAAATGTTTCTGTTGCTATCCTGGTCCAGGGGTTTCATTTCAATCTAACAACAGGCAGTTTAATCATTACCGTGGTGCCGCAATCTGATGATGCATTCTTGTAGAACGTGACGAAATAAATCGAAAATAAAGAATAAAATTTTTTGATATCTTTCTTGGTTTTCGAGATATAGCATGTTGAAAATCAATTATAACTGTGATTTTGGTGAAGTTTCCTCTGGTCCAGGACGTATTTCAACCTAAAAACAACCACCAGGAAGAAAATAAAACACATATAGTGCATTTCCACCGTGTAGATATAGCGGTTTTGGTAATTTATTTTTTCTGGTCCAGGCCAGATTTCACAAAAACCACCTAAATTTTGAGATACAATATCTCGAGAACTAAGCGAGATATGGAAAGAAAATGTATTATTTGTTTTCGATTTGTCTCTTCGAGTTACATACGATATCATCATCAAATTTGGCAATGTCGAAATTTTTCTTCTGTTCCAGGCCGCATTTCAACCTAACCACGTCAATTTTGAGATACAATATCTCGAGAATTAAGTAAGATATCAAAACATTTTATTCTCTACTTTCAGTTTTTTTCGTCGATTTACATAAGAATCCATCAACAAATTGCGGCTTCACGGTTATCGTAGAATCCCATAACCACGTACAGTACTACACTAAACCATGGAGGAAATATTTCCTTCCTCCATGTGCTAAACATGCCGCCAGAGAAACAATACTTACTTTACACGCATATTAATACATATACTTATCACATTTCAATGGTCACATTGCATCGCGAAATAAACCAAATAAAAAATCTATAAGGGTTCTTCAATCTTAATTTTTTATATTCGTTATTCAGAATTATACTAACACATTTGAATAGCTGACACAGTTACATGCGGCTGAAATAAGACATCAGTAAAACCAAAGTAAATTAAAAATAAATCTTAACAGCTTACGTCATTCCAACGTAATATTAGTTTTAATGGGTGGAAGGTGATATTTTCCAGCGGCCGGAAACTGGTACTGCCCTGTTGAAATTTGTATCAATTGCTTCGTTATAATGGCATCTTCTTCACATTTGCACCCTCCTTTTTTCCGAAACGTCGCCATGAATTAAATTAAAAATTCTGAAACGTAAGACGCTCCGCAACCGAAAAATGTTAGCAACACTTTCGTTAGAACGAAGTAATGAATTAAGTAACAGAAAAAAAATTACCAAAAAAAAAAAACGCATGCCCTCTGCTGTAACTTCAAGTGCCAATTCTAATATCAATCTATCAAAACTGCCGCTAACATTGCGAAAATTAACTTACATATATGTGGGCAGTTCTATCATTACCGTGGCGCCAAAATCAGATAATAAATTCTTGTAGAATTCGACGAAACAAATCGAAAATAAAGAATAAAATTTTTTGATATCTCGCTTGGTTTTAGAGATATAGCATGTTTTTACATATCAGTCATAGGTATAGTTCCTTCTGCTTTTGGTGTTTTTTCTTCTGGTCCAGGCCGTATTTCAACCTATCAACAATCACCAGGAAGAAAATAAAACACCTATAGTGCATTTCCACCATGTAGATATGGTGGTTTTGGAGGAAAAAATTTTCTGGTCCAGGCCGGATCTCACCCTAACCTCCTCACTTTTGAGTTACAATATCTCGAAAACTAAGCGAGATATCAAAAAACTTTATTCCTTATTTTCCATTTATCTTGTCAAGTTACGTACGAATTCATCATCAAATTTGGCTATACCGAAATTTTTCTTCTGATCCAGGCCGTATTTCAACCTAATTACGTCAATTTTGAGATACGATATCTCGAGAACTAAGCGAAATATCAAAAAACTTTATTCTATACTTTCAGTTTGTCTTGTCGAGTTCTACAAGAATTCATCATCAGATTTTGGCGCCACGGTAATGATAGAATCCCCTATATGTGATATCAACGAATGCTTCTACATAAACTAATATTAAATAAATCTAAGCAACTAATAAGTATGTTCAGTCAGTTAATTTATTCGTGGATGCCTAGAAATGTTATTAAATAACGTGGATATTTCTCTGCAGTTGCTTAACTAATCAGAATTGTTACAAAATAAAGCTCATTGTAATTTATCGTTCATTGTGCTGTAGCAAAAAGCTTCAGTTGTCATCTTGGTCCAGGTTGCATTTCAGCTTAACCATAATATCCGCTAAAATTTCTTATAGAAAAGCAAAGCTTCAATCACGCGCAATTTAATACATTCCATGCATCGCGATATAAACTTGATCCCAAATCTTCACAGGTTCTGACACATTTCTTTCTTAATAGCTACCTATGATGAAGATCGATATTTTACGGCTAAGAAAGCTTACATCTGCTGAAATAATGACTCCAGCAAGAACGAAGGATGCTATAACAACTTAAGCTATGCCATGTAATATTTCATTGTGGTTTAGGCCGTATATATCGCGAACAATTTGCAACTTCTTTCATTTGAACCATGTAATGTTTCAGTAAAAAAAAACTGATAATTCATATATGCCAATTTAAACACAAATAATTTCAGTAATAGGACACAGTTTAAATTTTGAAAAAAAAAAACTAAATTATTCATGCCCTCTGCGTTAACGTCAAATGAAACTTGTAATTCTAATTCATGCTAGTTATACTCTAACCAAACATTTAGCAGCACTGATGCTCGAAATACAAAGCTTTTATCTTACAAATCTATGGACAAAGAATTTAAGGAATACTTGAATATATCAAAAGAATATTACGTAAATATAAGCATCTAATGATTGAAATATCGATTTTAACGCAATACATACTTTTATTTCAGTATTCTGTGAGTTAATTTATTCACTGTTGCTTGGAAATGATATTAAATAACGTGCACTCCCATAAATAATATCGTAAAGCGTGACGTCATAGGCAACGTCATAGCTTACGTCACCGCGTGACATGACGTAGGTGCGACACCGCTACATCTTGTCTATTATACTAATAGATATGTAAATTATATGTAAATAATGTAAACTATGTAATGTGTTAGATTTGAAAGATACTCAACAAGTAAAATGTTCCAGTCAACTGTAATATATAAAATGTAATAGGTGGGCTGGTGTAATGGTCTTGTGACTAGAAACCAATAAATAAATAAATAAATAAATAAAAAATAACAAGTCAGCGATATTTGTCACATGCAAAGATACAATCCACACAGACTACTGACGCACAGGGCCGGCGCTAGGAATTTCGGGCCCGGGGTAAAATGGGTGAACTTTTTTTTTTAGCTCTACAAACTGGCCGGCCGACAATGGGCGGATTCTTGGCTTCATGGCCTGAGGGCCCCTACAGTCGGTGATGGGGCCCCCCATCAGCCGGCGGGCCCGGGTACTTTTGACCCGCTTACCCCTCCCTAACGCCGGCCCTGCTGACGCAGTTGCAAAGAGAATCTTCATAAACTGACTGTAAACTAACTATAAACTAAACTCTGTCCTTCTGCTGATTTCTTTATATCGAAATTTCTGGAATTCTTCGAAAGCTTCCGCGAGATATTTCTCGAACATTAACAATTACTCAAACAATTAAACATATTAAAAACAATCAGAAATAATACATAATCACTTAACATCATTACAGAACGGTCAGAAATGGAAATTAAAGATACTTAAATCCAAAATTATGTACAGAAATCATTTTAAACTGTAGAAAATTGTCCTGTAGACATTGCAACTTGCATTAATACTCGGCATTACACACATTTATGCAATTCTCTTGCACAATTCGGTTCTTAAACATATTAAATGACCTTTAAATAATTTCCTTTCATAACATAAAGTCTATATACAAGACATTGCGAAACAAACCTACCAGATCATATTCAAGTAAACTTTAGCTCACTACAGATACTTCATTAAATACAATTCTATCTAAAGTTCAGGTATGAGGGCTGTTACAACCGACTTCCGCATTTATGATATTAGCACTGATCAATATAGCGTAAATAAGTGTACATGTACAGCATTGCACCCATAAATTTGTAATATCTACAGTTTAACATGGAATCCGAACAACCAAGCGTCCAGGCAGGGCTCATACGATCAAAAACAACTCTTGAAAATCTTTGCATCCACCGAGATTTGAACCGAAGACCACGGTCCAAACATCAGTAAGCAAGCGCGTTAACCACTGAGCTACCAAACAGCTATGCGGAAATGTACTACAGAGACGTAAAAAACCTACTCTTCTGTCTATTGCTGATCAGTAATATTTCAAAAATATGTAACGTGTATTATTTATACAGAAAAAAGTATCCTTTGTCCATCCTAATGCCAAATAGCATCTTTTGTCAAATTTCATCACGATAGGATGAGCAGTTTAGCCCAAGAAATGTAACAAAGAGACAGATAGACATAGTTACTTTCGCATTTATAATATTAGTATAGATTTATTTTAGGACTTGTCAAAACCGATAGAAATCTTGGGCCTTTGTATATTTAAGCTTGATAATGCTGCGCATTTGTATTTACACAGGTTATCTAAAATATAGCACGCATAATGGCCAACTGGCTATATAATATGTGCACCCTTTTCTCTCTGGCATACTAATCAACAAACTCTTTGGTCACGTGACATAATCAAGCGAATGTACAAAGAAAGTTTATATTATATAGAGGCAGATAGCGGTGATTTATCTGGAAATTGCAAAGTGAACCCTGAACGTAGGGATACGTTTGAGTACAGAAGTTACAAACAAAAATTGCACGTATTTTCAAAAAGCTTGAACTATAACCGCAAAGTAAGCAACCGGATCGTGGCCAGACGCGTGAGTACATACGTACTTCACAAATTTATCAAGTATTTTTATAAGACTTTAATTTTAATTGTGTTTCAATATTGAAGTTGAAATGTCTTCCTTTTACGGATTTTCCAACGGAATTGTTACATCTTAGCGATGATAGGGTGGTACAATACCAAATTATACCCAAGCCTGGGGACGGTTCTTATTTGTTTCATTCGTTAGCGTACTCTATGTATGGTAAAACTGACCCCTTGTCGGCTTTCAGAGTCAGGTCTGCCATTGTATCGTATGTTGTAAGTCACTGGAATCAGATGGAAGTCTATAGTTGTGATGAGCATGGGATGACTGGTTCAAGTTTACGTCGCGATACACGACGCTGCTAACTTGAAATAACATGATTGTATCAATGCGCGTGTGATTGAGGCTTTGAATTTGTACCGCCAATATTACCGGAGATTGTGGTTAGGTTGAAATTCAGCCTGGACCAGAAAGAAAACAGAACCTTCTTGTCACAGCAAAAGGCACGAGGAATTTAGTTATTTAAGCAACTTTCATAAGCACTATACCACGTTGTGACGTCATGTATCGCGACGTAAACTACTCCCGGATGACTTATCCAAATCCAAAGTCCTATTCATGCGCTATGATGGACACAAATACTTATCGCTCAGTATATGAACTTATGGCTGCAGGTGTTATATATCCGTTCAAGTTTCAACTCTATGAAAACGGTAGTCTTATAGGCTCTTTCGATTGTAATACTGGTGGTTCAGTAAAACGATTGCGTTTTAGTGGAAGTTTCTTAAGCGGTCACTATGATGTTTTGCTCCCTCTTGACGATCCTCCCGGAATGAACGGTAGAGTTGACTGTTGTCAATATCACACGATCAATTTTACTGAAAGTAGGGTTGATTTCAGTAAGACAAAACGAGGAAGACATGTTCGCAATAAAAGAGGTAGACCAAAGATACCTGTAAATTCTCTATCCGAACCACAGCAACTAAAGCGACATAAAATAGAAACCATTCATAATAAATCACAAGTAGAGTTGAAGAAAATAGGGAGACCTCTCAAGAACAAAAGAGGAAGACCGAAGTCTTCTGCAGATTCACGAACCAAACAACTCCAGCAGGCTTCAGCCAATTATCGTGAAGAAAACCGTGTAAAGCGACGTGAAACAGTAAACCGCTATACTGAACTACACAGAGACGAACATCGCAAAGCCGTTAAAGTTTACTCCTCAGTTCATTCGGAAGTTCACCACGAAGCAGTAATGCGCTACTCCACTACACACCCGGAAGTTCACCGAGAAGCAGTAATACGCTACTCCGTTACCCACCCGGAGGTTAATCGTGAAGCAGTATGTCGCTACTCTACCGACCACCCAGAAGTTAATCGTGAAGCAGTAAGTCGCTACTCCATTGCACACCCAGAGATTAACCGTAAAGCCGTGGCATGCTACACCACTTTACATCCCGAGATAAACCAGGCAGCTGTTCGCAGAAAGAGGATAATTGACAAATTACCGTTTAAAATAAATAATGTTGAACAAACCATCAGAAGCTTAACTTCAAAATCGGAGACAGATTAGAGGCAGAAAAACTTATTAAGTGGTTCACAACAGAGAAATGGCATTGGGCAATAAATGAAAACAGCCGAGAAGATGAAGCAAAACTTTATCTTAGTACCGATGCTGAGTGACGATGAGTTGGAAGGTAATTTGACAGCGATATTCGCAAGATTGAGAAACACCGAACAATTCTGTAAGAAACCTAGGAATGATGTTAACTGCATGACACAACATTACAGCCCTGCGACCTGGTTTCTCACCATGAGCCCCTCGGAATGGATGTGGAATGATTTGGGAGAATATATTAAAGAGGTTAACGGTCCTGAAATGGCGAACAAATGCATAAGCGAGTTGGTAGCACTGGATCCTGTTTCTACGTCTCGTTTTATTGAAAACAAGTTTCACGCAATGTTGGATTTTCTCACCTCTCCTGATGAACCTCTTGGAAAGGTAGAGCACTACTTCTGAAGACGTGAGTACCAATCAAGAAGCGCCCAACATTTCCATTTACTGCTGTGGGTAAAAGATAATCCTATACTTCATGAATCGCCACTATAGGAGGTGGCATCCTTCATATCCAAATATATAGCTTGCGCAGTTCCTAAGAAATATCTTTCACCATTACTTCACCAACATGTTGTTGAATTCCAAACCAATAAACACAATAATTATTGCATGAGGAGAAAAAAAAACGGGGATTTCTTTGAGTTTGTAGATTTGGGTTTCCAAGACCTGTAACAGAAGCGCTTACAATAAGGGATATTGTAGAGTCAATAGCATCAAGAAAAACAATCTGTACAAATAACCGCCTTTATAGTATTGTGCGAAAGAAGGAATCGTCAATGATCAACGATTATAATCCTGCGATATTACTTGCGTGGAATGGAAATATTAATATTCCACATGTTGGTGAAAAAACAGCTATTCTTAATTACTATGTCACTAAGTATTCCACAAAAAGTGAGAAAACGCATGCAGTGGATATGTTCAGCGACATAACCTCTACAAAGAGTTTGAGAAGTAGATTGTACAACTTAGGAATGAGAGTGCTTTCAAATAGAGAGTGTGGCGCCTTAGAAGCCAGTGACACTTTGATGGGTATTCCACTACACGGCACCGATCCTCAGACCACAATAATATGGTTAGATGTTTATATTAATTGAAACAGAAGAGTAAAAACTAATGCGGAAATGGTTATGCTTAATCCTGAGTCCACAGACATATATTATAAATCATGGATAGATGACAAATATCCAGCAAGACCCACACTGCTGGAACATTTCAATTTGTACAATTTTTCAATACATTATGATGTTATTAAAACAAGACCAGTTTCTGAGCGGGCAGAATATTTTTTGCTGGATGGTGGCACACTATTTTTAAGGAACAGAAATAGACCTTACCATATAAATCACTATCTTTATGACATTGAAAAAATGCCTGAAAAATACTTTTTTTCGTTGTTATTGATGTTCAAGCCGTGGGGAAAATTAGAAGAACTGAAAATGGGATTCAACAGTTACACTGAGGCGTTTAATTCTGTTAAGGACACTTTGAAAGAGGAATTGAAGGATATTAATCTGCGAATTGAATTAAGAAATAATTTACAGAAAACTTTTGAAATGGTTGACGCTAAGGTGACTGAGCTCAATAAAGAAATCGATACTACGGAAGAAGCAGAAGGTCCTGATAATCCATTAAATTTTGAAGCATATGAAGTCGTTAGTGCTATGGAGGATTTTAATCACATCAACATTGCAGAGGTCGAAGAAGAGGAAATTCATCAAATGATAAAAACTCTTAATGATGATCAGAGAAGGAGAACAACGAAATCTTGCGTTGTTTTGTGAGTGGTACAGGTGGTACCGGAAAGAGTTTCATGATAAAAAAATTAAAGCATGGGTTCAGAAATATTTAAACAAAAAAGTGGCCATTACTGCTCCCACAGGTATCGCAGCCTTCAATATTAATGGTTTAACAATACATCGATTACTACAACTGCCAGTAGAACATAAGCAGACACCCAAATATAAACCTCTTTGTGATGAAGTATTTCAGGTTCTAAGGTCGGACCTAAAATATGTTATTTATTATAGATGAAGTTTCAATGGTGTCAAGCGTTACTCTGGCATATATTCATCTTCGACTTTCGGAAATATATGATACTGTTGACGATGAAAACGGATGGTTCGGCAAAAAACATATCCTGGTCCTAGGAGATCTCCTGCAACTTCCTCCGGTGAGAGAAAAATCTCAATTCGAAAAATTATCTGCCTCAGAAGTAAGCAAATTTCTTGGATCATTTACTTTTCCTAACCTATGGACAGAACTTTTCAGGTACGCAGGTCCGGCGTTAGGGGGGTTAAGCGGGGCAAAAGTACCCGGGGCCCGGGCCACCAAAGGGGGGCCCGCCAGCTTGGGTGCTATAATAAATAGAAATCAAACACAAATTTTAAAATCAGCAGCAATAATTTGAACATTTTTGTATTAAAATTTTCTGAATTTATCAACAAAAAAAAAAAAAAAACAAAGTGTAAAGTAAAAATATTTTCGGGTGGGGGGGGGAGGCAGGAAGGGGGGACCAATATCGCTTACCCGGGGCGCGAGAATCCTAGCGCCGGCCCTGCAGGTACGAATAACTTACGCAAAACATGCGACAAGTAAATTCGACATTCGTTGAAATGTTACTCAGAATAAGGGTAGGCGTTACAACGCAACAAGACCGTGACGTATTGAATAAAAGATTGATTACTCTACAAACTAATTCAAATGGTGGCAGGTTAACTGAAATAGCAGAATGTCTTCTAAACTCCAGACGATACAGTTTGTTTACTGCCGACGAGACACATGTGTCAGCAGTTAAATGAAGCTATTCCACGTGCAGAAATAAAACTTGTTGCAACAGATAGTATCGACTGTCCAAGATATGTTTCTAAAAGAGCTGCAGAAAGCATTAAAAAATACGAGGAAGACTCTTCTATGACAGCCGGGTTAGAAGAGATCATAATAATTAATGAAGGAGCGAGAGTAATGTTGAAACGTAATATTGATGTAAGTTTTGGCTTAGTAAACGGAGCAATAGGAACTAAAAATAAAGTGAAGTTGGATTCTGAAAAAAAGAAGGCAAACAGAGTGGTAATAAAATTTAATAATGATTTAAAAAATGAGCTGACCCCCGTAAAATCAAAATTTGAAATTATTAACAGAGCATTTGTACACAATACCCCATTTGTGTAGCATATTCCATAACTATACACACAAGCCAAGGACTCAGTTTAAATAGCGCCCTGATTGATATTGGATCCTCAGTATTTTCGCGCGGGCAAGCCTACGTAACACTATCGAGAGTGAAAAGTCTTAGTGGCGTGCATCTCATTAACGCTGACTTCATTAACATCAAAGCTCAGAAGTCCGTTATAACCGAGTATAATCGTCTGAGGGCGAATTTCCGACCAGATCTGCCTCAAATAAATTACACAAAACCAACGGTGAGAAGGCGTAAGGATAGAGAATGGGCTCTGCAGGAAACAATAGCTGATTTCCAACAAATGGAGTGGAAAAAGATCATAATGAACTATTAACCGACAAAAAGAAATGATAAAAGGTATAATAAAAAACATAATACAGCATTGAACTTCTGTCAAAAAAGTTTACCCATGCCAAAATTACAATGTATGTCCTGTAACAAACTTCAAGTTTGGAATCAACTTAGGGATCAGAACCGTTGTATTAACTTACATACAGCACACATGTTTGTCAGCAATGCCTTGTTTCCACATGCGAGTTCAGTGACCTCTATGTCAGTACCATTACTCCAGGAATAAGTGCGCTTTGACTCAAATTACACGAAAAAAAGTAAGTTATTACGACAAGCTCACCATAAATTCCTTACACGAAAGGAGAGAAAATGCTCCAGTTTGGAAACTAACGAATTCTTGAAATAAACCAAGTGCCAATATTAACTATGCACATGGGATGTAACAGTAGACTAGCCTCCTCCTGGTGCACCCTGGGCAACGTGGCAAAGACGCGGCTGAATAGTCTACATCTCAACTGGTTGCTGGACAAGCAGCTTTATGACAGCACAATATTGTCAACTTCAAATGGTTCTTCTCAGACTCATCAGTAAATTGATTTCCCCGTATTTATTTAATTACAATGCCAAACATGAAAAATTCTGGCACATATATGAGGCTTTATTACTTTGCTCCTGATGAAGTTAAACGCCTAAGAATTTTTCAATGAATAGAAATCAGCAAGTTTAACTAATACCTTAAATTTTACTTTGTTCCTATGCTTAGTTTGGAAGATATTAGTAATTTATTTGAGGTGGTAGTTAAATCAGCGGCAATCCGCATTGCTCGGCTAAGGTGCACAAGCATTGTTTTTAGAAAGTGGGGCATTTTTGGTAATGTATATTGATGTCTTCAATTCTGAAATGTTCTTATTCGCCGATTTTCAAATGGAATCATTACATTTGAGCGGTGATTTAGAATAAGCGATAAACTTACAAAAATAAATGAGATCACACAAACACAATTATTTTAAAAAAATAGGCCAAGTCTCGTGTTCGTGTAGTGACAAAAAGTTATGAGATCTTATTTTGAGCCAAGTCTACACTTTACAGTTGTATTCACTTCACGTTATGAAACAGAATGGTTTCTCTCGGTGTTATAGATCATTTATTTAGAATTTAAAAAATTCTGGTGACTTGGCCATTATGCACGTCATAATTTTTACTGAAATTGTGGGCATAATACATACTTGTCAAATTCGAAAAAGAGCGAGGGATATCTTGGCTTTTACGTATTTATAGGTTTGATGAAGCAGTACATTAACTAAAACATGGCGCGCAAAATGGCCAAGTCACCAGAATTCTTTAAATTCTAAATAAACGATCTATGACACCGAGAGAAACCATTCTATTTCATAAAGTGAAGTGAATACAACTGTAAAGTGTAGACTTGGCTCAGAATAAGATCTCATAACTTTTTGTCACTACACGAACACGAGACTTGGCCTATTTTTTTTTTACAAGAATTGTTTTTGTGGGATTTCTTTTTCGACATAAGATTGTTCTGAGTAACATGCCTTTTACAGCCTGAAAAATCTGCAATTGCTGAGCTTCGCCCTGTATTGAGTTATTCCTCGGAGTATGGCAATGCAAGGGTCGTTCAAACTGTAAGTATTTTGTTTTGAAAGACTCTCTAGAAATATGAGTCTTGGAGAAACTTACCAGTAGGGACAAGGATTGCCAATTTACAGACAACTGTAGTTCAGCGCTACACCCAATTTGGATATCTGATAATGGCCCACTTCGAGGGTAGTGGGTGAGTGGTAATGCTCTGGCCTGGCATTCGGGAGGACGCAGGATTGTATTCCTGTCTGGGCATACAATTTGGGTTTTTCATACTTGGCTAAATTAGTGATACATTGATGTATCAAAAACATCCATGTTTACTATTCGATGCATCGAATCAATCCGATGCTTCGTTTACTTTCGATATTTAATGATGCATCGATGTATTTCATTCGATACATCGAAAGATCGCATGCGTTTTTCGACGCGATAGGATCAGTTTTAAAGCAAAACGAAAGCAGGAAATTGTATTACTCTTTGTTATTTTTGCCACCTACAAAATGACATTCTTTTATTTTTGATTTCCCGACACTGTAGGGTGGACCTCAATGATACGACATTCGCATAGACTTTTCTGTATGGTGTATGGTCTTTGCCCGCATTTTGAGCTCATTAAAAAGTAAACAAAATAAAGGTCGATTGTGAATTCAGTTTTTCCCGGCGTATAAATGAAACAAAATTTTCACGGGTTATCTGCCGGATAATATATTTATTAAACTTAATTTCTTTAATTCAAAACATTTCAGCAGCAACCTCTGCTGCCTTTGTTAGGTAAGCTGTTATAACAAAGCTAAAAATGTTACTGCGCGACAGCAGCAGGGTAGCCATTAACTGCTCCCACCTGGAGCAAACTATCATGGAGTTTGTTGCCTTTCGGCATTTACTCCTCAACGTTATTTGACTGGTTTGTTCTTCGATGTCGGTCTGTCTTGATGTTAGGCTGAAGAGTTATCTCTTCTGATGGCGTTGACCGGTGGTCTTCGCGCAGGTGGAAAGGCCTTAGGGGAGACTCGTCGCCATTGACACGACTTCCCTCAGAGGAAGTCGCATGAGGAACTGGATGAGAGGCTGCAGTCTATCATCCTGGTGCTCGGTGTGTTGGCCAGCGCAGGTGTGCTGGCAGTAAGCCTCTCTTCCGTGACGTGTCTTCTCTCCCGTGTTTTGAGTCTTAAATTTGCTGGATGGCGTGACTGCTTCTCAGCAGCCTTTGTCTTGCTGGTGCCCTTCTGCTGTGTGTTGGGGGCACCGGTGTCATGGTTGCCCGCAGCAGCCCTTGGCGCTGCCGTGGTGGGTGCTTCTTGCTGCGCTCCTGCTTTCATGCGCTGCAGCCCTGGTATGCTGCGGCGTGATTTCGGCCGCAATTGCAGCAAATGGCGTCTTCGCGGCTCAGGTTGCATTCCGCCGCTCCATGGCCGCCTCCGCAACGAACGCACCTCACTGGGTTGGTGCACTCGCTTGCACAGTGCCAAAATGTTTGACATCTGTAGCACTGGGTGGGCTTGCGGCAGGACTACCCTGGCGTGGTTTTCTGCTCGTTGACTCCCGGCTGGGTTTTCTTTTGACCCGGGAGCATGACCTCAAAGGAGATGGATCCTTCCTGTAACCTCTTGGTCACTGCCGTGAAGTCCAGAGGGCAGGAGAGGAGGATCTTCACCCCTCTCTGTGCTGACCAGCAGAGCATTGGCAGCAGCGTTACTGGCTGCAGCTGTGCCAGTAGACTGCAGAAATTCCCGGTATAACTGGCGAGATTCGGAGGCACTGGTCCCTTCTCCATAGCCCCCCTCATCAGTGGCGGGGTCTACTGTGTCCATTGGGCAAAGGTCAGATATGACCGGAGTGTCGGGTTCTGGTGACGCAGGTGATTCTGGAACTGCAGGCGCAAATGATGGCGGTGCAGTAGGCCAGAACGACGGTTGACTTCGCAAGGCAGCGAAAGCCATGGCGTCAAGGTTTCCCCCGTCGACCGGGGCAGGGTTTGTCCCAGACTTCTTCCTCCTGGCTGCTGTCTTGGGTGGCATGGTGCTAGGTCTGACGACTGGTCCGCTGACGGCTCTATACGAGGTCCGCAACGAACGACGTTACCCGGCCGCTGTCTCGGTGGCGAGTCGTTACTGCGCGAGCGAGTCCTGGCTTCTACAAGTAGCCCGTTGCCGACGAGACTTCCCACCGCTCTCCCATTGGCCTCACACGGGGTGCGACTGGTTCAGCAAACCGGCCCCGCTTATGGTTTCTTACAAGGATGACTACAGAAATCTGTATACCATCTTAAAGAAGATATGCAAGAACGAGTGCGGAGTGATGCCTGCCGGTCGCGACCTATACAAACTCCTACCCAACACTAAGGCTGACCACCAGGCTATGTCTGCCTATGAGTCAACACACCAAATCCCCTTCTACACATTTTCAACAAAAGCGGATAAAAACATTAAGGCGGTCATAAGAGGATTACCATTTAACTTCTCCCCAGAATATACTAAAGAAGAGCTTGAGGACCGTAATATGGTGGCGAGAACAGTCGTCAGACTGCGCTCTCCTAAAACTGGACAAGATATCTCACTGTTCTTGGTGGTTCTCTCTGACAACATGGACAACAGAGCAATTTATATGATGACCTAACTCTGCTCTGTTAAAGTAACAACAGAAAAACTACGAAGCACTCGAGGGCCACCTCACTGTTTCAATTGCCAAGGGGTGGGCCATGTTTCCCGCCATTGTGTCATGCCACCAAAATGTGTTAAGTGCACTGGTGAAAACACTACTAGAGAATGCGCCCTTAAGAAAGGCGAAACTCTCCCAAAATGCGCTAACTGTGGCGGAGAGCATGTTGCAAGTTATCGCAAATGCCAAGCCTTTAGCAAATTCAATGAGAAACAGAAAGCCAACAACGCTTCCTACATCGCAATGATGCTCCCACAATCACGTGCACCAACAAAACCTACACACTTATAAATGCACATGCCCCCACAAATAATAAAAACAGATCAGATCCAGATGAAGTGGAAAAATATTGGGATCTACTAGTTGAAAAGCTAGGCAAGGTTTCCAAGAACCATGTAAAAATTCTTTTGGGGGATTTCTACGCACAACTCGGGCAAGAAAAGAAATACAGGAAAATTATTTGATATTTTCCTGCTCACAAAAAAATCAAAATGGTAAGAGATTAGTCTCCCTTTGCGAAAATCATAGCCTGCAGGTCATGTCGACACACTTTTGTCATTTGCCAAGGAAGCAGACAACATGGCAATTCCCTGTCCAAGTTATTGGAGAGTTCCAAATAGATCACGTTGCTATCTCCAGGAAAAATAACCCTGAGATTACGAACGTTAAAGTATAAAAGAGCATAAATGTAGACTCGGATCATTATATGTCAATAATAAAGTTCAAACCCATTCCCACAAACAACAGGAAAACACCCAAACTGATCATAAGCTTCAACAATGATAAACTCGAGCAAAAAATCACGGAGTTTCAGGAGAAGACCAGACCCACTGATTGCAACTTTAACAACACAAACGGTCACCTGATTGAGGCAGCAAAGGAACTCGCAGAAATGAAAATAAAGAAAAAACATGCCTGATGGAATGACAACTGTGAATCGGTGCTCAAAGAAATACTACAAGCATGGAAAAAATACTACTCAACTAAATCAGAAACCGACTGGGAAACCTACAAAACCCAATGGGCCCAAACAGCTAGAGTGATCCGAGCTGAGAAACATAGTTATGAAAAATTTCTTATTGTAAACATAGACCAGAATTTTAAGAAAAACGAAATTAGAGAGTACTACAAAACATTCAACAGAAAACCCGCAGGATACAAACCACCGTCGCTGTGCTTTCAAAAGAAAGATGGTGCACTAGGTACATCAAATGAAGAAAACTGTAGGATCCTTTCTGACCATTTTAAAAGTCTACTTAACAGTGATAAGCCCGTAAATCCTATTAAGACAGAGGAACCTTCATTCAGATACCCGGTATCCTTACCACCCAACAAAAATGAAATCAAGCGCCACATCACCAGACTTAAAAACAATAAGGCACCTGGAGATGACTCCATAACTATAGAACTATGAAATTATGCTCCTGAAGAATCAATAGAAATCTTGCAAAAGCAAATAGAAGTAATTTGGAATGAGGAAATTGTACCCAAAGATTGGAAAACAGCGTAGATCCACACTTTGCACAAAAAAGGCAGTAGGAAGATTGTTGACAACTACAGAAGAATTTCCTTACTTCCGGTAACAAAAAAAAAATCCCTCACTTGCCATCCTGCAGAGATTAGAATCCCAAGTTGGGCACCAAATAGGTGAATACCAAGGGGGCTTCAGAAAAAAATCACTCAACAGTCGAACAAATCCACAACCTCAAGATGATCATCAGATACTATATGCTCAGGTCAAAGCAATATGTGTCAGTTTTTGTGGACTTTAAGACAGCTTATGACGTGATAGATCGGGAAGTGCTTTTGAACATCCTTAATGAATTTGGAGTTAACCTAAAATTTGGCTATAATTAGATCCACACTCACAAACACAAAATCAAAAGTTAAGTTTTTAGGAAGTCTGTCAGATCCTTTTGAAGTCACAACTGTCGCCACTACTTTTTAACCGTGTTCTCAAAGAGATCATTCGGACCTGGTGAGCGAAATTAAAGAAAATTGACTACAGCCCATCAAGTATAGGAACTAAATCTAAAGGGATCACAATAGACAATCTGGCTTTTGCCGATGACTTCACTATCATATCAGACAACTTAGATACTGCTAGGATCCAAATTGATTTGCTGAAGGAAATTGCTGATCAAACCAGTTTACAGATATCTTTTGAGAAAATGAAATTAATTACTAACATCAAGGATGCTCCACCGAACCTTCAAACTAAATATGGAGACATTAATCAAGTGGAAAAATTTAAGTACCTCGGTGAGATTATTATGAAAAACGGATTGGACAAAGAAGCTATTCGGGAAAGGATTCGAAAACTAGAAATAGGCTACCAAACTTCGCGAGAGGTCTACAATAAAAAATGTCTTTCACAAAATACTAAAATACGTCATAATGAAACAGTTCTGAATGCTGATAAAGGACTTCTGGGTTCCAACTTTAAGTATCAAAAGAGATCCAACAAAGAAGTCTACAGCAAAATAGAGAAAATCACTGAAGCAATCCGCAAAAGATGGGCTCGATTCTATGGCCACCTTAAACAGATGGTGAAGAACAGACTAACAAAAAAATCTTTAATTTATTTGATTCCAGACCCAAAACTGTAATGCCCTGGTTTGTAAATATTAAAGAAGATCTTCATTTGATGGGACTAGAACCAGAAGATGCTTTTAATAGAGATATATTTCGGAAGAATTTAATGACAAGTGGAACAAGCCAAGACAAACACTCCAACTGAAGACACGGTACACTTTGGACAGAGGAGCACAAACAGGCGCATTCAAAATGAATGAAGGAGTTCTGGGCCCAAAAGAAGATGAAACTCACTGCCAAATGCACAAAGGCTTAACGTGGTCATAGTTGGCCTCAACGAATAAATAAATAAATATAAATTAAGGAAAATACAAAGTTACAAACTACAAAAAGATAGGCTCTTGTGAGCAGTGATTCTGTGGGAAAAGTTAGGAGGTGAGGGGGATGGGTGGGAGGAAAATCGGTGCTGTCTTAAATTTAGTCCTGGTGGTTGTCTGGAACCCAGTTGGTACTTCTAAGCCAGTTCCCACCTTCTGAGTTCTGAGATGCTGCTTTTGTCTGAGAGGACTCTTATGGCGCGGACCGCAAAACGTGTAAAAATTGTTGGTGCATGAGTGGTGGCATGATAAGATACAGGGTGGTCAGGGTTCCAGGTGAATACCGATTGTCTGTGTCCATTCATTCTGATGGCCAGTGGATTTGTCGTACATATATACAGCAGAGTCCCGCTAATATGAAACCAAGTAATCCGAACATTTGGTTAATCCAAACATGGCAAAAAAATTAGTCAGAAGTTTGAAAAATGGTAAAAAGAGTTAAAACACAGTTCATGAAAATGTAGTTCATACTGTATTTAATTGTGCAGTTAACTGACTTATCATCATTCATTAACTTGATTAAGGAAACAGCTTTTTTCTTAACCACTGGTCAACTCAAAGGAGTTCCCCTTTCTCTTTCCTGTGTAAACCAGAAGAAAAGAGCTTCTTCATCCATTTTATCGTACTGGGACTGTTTCAAAGTATGTCAAATTTCAAGTGATTCTCCTGAAGGCGTTGCACAGGATTGTTCAAGCTTCACTCGCTTCTTCTTCCAATCACAAATGGTTGCCTTACCAACACCCAGTTCCGTCGCCAGTTTAGATAGTTTCTCACCATTGTCTAGCTGCTTCACAGCAACCAGTTTTTCTTTGAAAGTTAACATTGTATGTTTCCGTTTACTCATGACGACAATACATCATTACACCCAAATGCATACAATACAACTGTCAAGCATGCCAGCGATTGATAGCTAACAATAACTGAGCAGTTTGCGAGCCGGCTGACAGTGCACTGACCTCAAACAGTTCAAACGTCTCAACAACAAAGGGAGGGGGAGGGAGTGAGAGTGAGTCATGGTCTCCCCACTTGCTCCCGATTGTTCCCATGGTGTACCTACTTATATGCTTGGTATACTTCATTCTAGAAAATGGTCACTGTAATTCCAGCTAATTCGAACAAGGCCTCGTCCCAATTAGTTTGGATTAGCAGGACTCTGCCGCATATATAAATATATTAGTTCAATCGGTTTCCTGGTTTGGACTTCTTCGAAGAATATTTATTCTATTCTCTGGATCAACAAAGTGATGGGAAGTGATATACAAGTACGTGGGACTATTGCTGAAAAATTTTGCAAATTCATTTGGGGAGTATTAGAGTTCTAGCCTTGTTGCAGTTCATTATTACTACTCTTCAGCTCATGATGCCCTTTTGAATCTGCATGTAGAAACTAATAACTCAGTTGTAGGTAAGGCTATGCAGCCTGAAACTATGGATTTACCAAGCTCTCCACAACTGCTGAAAAACTACCAGGAATTTGTGAAAGAGTACCAGGGTTATTCGTCTTCTCTGAGAACATCTAGAGAAATGGTTTCTCACACTGTAATGGATCCTATTTTTAATCCTGTCCAATGCTGAAGAAAGAAGAGATTATTTGATTAGAAGGCCATAGATGATACAATAACAGATCCTGGGGAATCATTTAAAATGAATGTGTTTTACCGCATGATCGATAAAATTGGGAATGCACCGATTGCTTGATTTACACAGCTATCCAAATTTAGTCCATTTTGGAAAAAGCTTGTGTAGATTTAGAAATAAGTTTAATTGATGGAGAAAAATGAGACTTAGTTGATTGTGAATTGGCTGAGGAACTTTCAAGCCTGAAATCACTGTTGAATGAGTTTGAATCAGCAGAACAAAAAACGTTTTTTAGCTTATGAAACAACATGGTTGATGGGATATATTTCCAAATGTGTGGACAGCACTTAAAATTTTACTAACCACACCTGTAACTGTCCATAAAGGAGAATGAAGTTTCAATAAATTAAAAGTTATCATACTTAATTACAGTTAACACTCTCCAGACAGACTGTCAGATATCGCAATTTTATTTTTAGAAAATGATATCCCCAAAGATATAAATAATTCTCATTTAATAAAGAAAATGTTCCTTTTTACTGTTTTCTTTTTACACTGCTACTATACTTATCTTTCTGAGGTCTGAGTTATTATTATTATGTATACATTATTTTCTGCCTTCATCAAATTCATAAAGTATTTCATAAGGTATTCATAAAGTATTCATAAAGTATTCATAAGGTCTTTCCGTGAGGCAGTCTCCGGGTGCACCCACCTCTCATAATGTTCTCTTGTTGAAGAAGGGTTTTTTCCCGAAAATTACTTTATTATTTGTGTTTGTGTCTTTTCTGTGTGTTCGCGCCCCACATCCATCATCTAAAGGTAAGTGGTGGCTCATTTCCCTATCCTAATTTGATTCATAAAGTATTCATTTATATATATATTCGAATCACACAGGAACTACTTGTTCAGTTGGGATAAAAGTAGATAGCACATGGTTTTATCTTAACAGTAACAAACATCAAAGCAAACAAACTTTCCCATTCATAATATTAGTAAGAAGTAAAAAATGTATGTTATCTTCTGTCTCTTTGGACAGCTTAATCATGAATAAGTGACTGCATATTTGGGATTTAACAGGACAGTCCATTATATTGAGATTTTGTGCTACCTGAAAAACTTGTTCGCGCCACTCCTGGATATCTGAGGAGGACTGCCAGGTGTTCAACTGGTAGCATGTTAATTCTATCAAATGAAGAGCACATATTACTGTACATAAGTTAATTCTATTTCACTGAATATATCAAAAAATAAAAAAGCATTTGAAACTGTAGACAGCAAAGCAACATCACAACAGAAAACAATTTTGACAAAATGACCTGAAAAGTGAAAAATATCGTATAACGTATTTGTTTTTCCAGATGAAAGATAAATGAGGAAGTATCTCATATCTACTAGGCCAGTCCATTATATTGAAGGCCATGTGTAATATGCACAGCTGGGCACAAAACAGTTAATCCGTTAATCGTTAATTAACGAAGTTAAAAAAATTGTGAAAATTTAACTTTTAAGTTAACCTTAAAAATCATTAACGGTCTTCTTAACTTCCGTTAAATTGGACTTCCGTTAACTTTAGTCCGTTACATAGGTTGTTGACGTCTTTTCATTTGTTTGAACTGTGCGCCACGCCACCACTTGTATGCAGGGCTGCCAGATTGTATAATTGGATACAAAACTTGTATAATTTGGTTACCTCTTGTATCTTGTTTGTATAACAGATTGCCTTGTATAATTGGATACAAAAATGAGCACTTAAAAGTAAAGTACATTCCAGCACCTTTTTGAAAGTGTTTACCCTTTGTGTCATTGAGTTGGCAACCCTTCCTGCATATCTATTTCCTTTTTGTTATTCAAAATTTATCAATGTATACATTGTTTACTTTTCGTGGACTTTTTTTGCTCCCAGCACTTTAACTCACGTATGTAATCAATGGATGACCCCTTTGTATAATTGGGTTTCATTCTGTATAATTTCAAAGAGACAGCGGTATAAGTTGGCTGTACTGGCAGCGCTGCTCTTATGTTCGGTGTAGTAGTAGGTGCCGCTTTTAGGTAAGGGTGTCAGGGATTGGAATGAGTTACCAAGGGGAATGATGAATAACCTACCGAAAACGTTAAAAGAATTTAAAGTTAAAATTTGTAGAGGGCAAATGTAGGTGAGTGTAGGATAGGGGAAAGTTGGGTGTGCAGGGAAATTGCCACCGGAGTGTGTGCTCCATTGCAATTAAAATTAAATTAAATTCTTGGCGGCGGCGCGCCGAGCATTTTCAGCCGGCGGCGTGACTATTTTATACCGGTATTGTGAATTCTGCAAAAGTAAATAAACTAAAAAAGCGTCATAACCTATCTTATTGACAAATCAACATTATTATCTGTAATGAGGTGTATTAATTTATAAACATCGTTAACAATTAAAAGTTGCAAAACAACACCCCTGCCATATATAAGAGATCATTATGTTATGAAAGAAAATGTGCTATGACAACATGGAAATATGTTAACGTAACAGAACAAGATTTTACATGATTTATAACAAGGATATTAAGAAAATGGCAATGACACGCAATAGTTATACCCTTTGCTATACTTCAGAGGGACCGCCCATAAACCACGTAGCTCGGTCTGGGGAGGGGGGGGGTTGGCTGGAAAGCTACATTGGGCTACGTGGAAGGGGGAGGGGTTCCGAACCAGGCCGCGTTGTTTTCCATTCGTATTATTGTCACAGTTAAAATGAGGTGCATAACACTCAAGAGAATGTAAATATATGTTTCCGACATTTAATATTATCTCCGTATGTAATTTACGATAGTCTAACAAGAAAAAACAGTCCAAATTCTTCTGAAATCAATAAGAAAAAAAAGGGGGAGTGTTCAAAACAGGCCCGAATGGAGCTAAGTGGTTTATGAACGTTCCCATATTGAAACTGCAGCCTTCACCTCAGTTTTAATAAATGTACGCGACTAAACTCAGATCATTATTGAGCAGAGATACTCTTATCAGGGTGAATTCTCTGGTAGTGACCACTTCAAACTTAAAGTCTGACAGCTTCTCTCAAGCCCCAACGGTTTGCAAATTCCATGCAGTCTGTTAAAAGCACAGTGCTTGTTTCCCAAGGAACTGGTAACACTGTCAGATATTATCTTGAGTCGCCAGACTTTTGTGAAAGGAAATTGTTTACGGTGTTAAAAGATTTCGGCGACTACCTGTTGTTTGTAGCGGCGGACCCCTATTCATGGAAATGGTAATGAGCGAGCTGACCGTCATCCTGGCGCGGCGCCCACCTCTAGTTCGGGGAGTACGGTAGCGGAGCTAACGTGAAGTGCGAGTGTCATGCACGTGCGTGTGTGCAGAGAAGCTAGAGTTGTGAAGCTTTTGTATTTTACACCTACAATCCGTGGCAGGTATTTCAAATACGATCTTTGATTGATTTTCATATTTTTTATAAAATTACTAACTTTTTTACTACATGGAAAATAGTGCCACTGTTTAGTTCTTGTTGGTTTGGTGTTAGTGAAAACAGTAAATTGACATTCATTACGTAATGGAAACTGAAGAACAAGGATCTGTTAGTGAAAGCAGCAACGCCAGCAATAGCAATTACAAGAGTAAAAATCCTTGGCCACATTTATGTGATTTAATTTAAATACGTTGTGTTCAAATCAAGATCAGAAGAACAGTTGATTTATGAATGCAAACTGTGTTTGCCTAAAATTTCTACTATTAAGGCTCACATTTCTAGCCTTAATAATATTAAACAACATATGAAGAGGATGCATATACCAATATATGAACAATTTGAAGAAAAAGTAAAAGCAGGGTCAACTCGTGGTAAAAAGAAACACAGTTCGATTTAGTCTTCAAATGCATCTGATGTAAATGGAAGCAGAGGTGATTTGTTTTCATCTCCATCTGCTATTAAAAGGTTACGTCAGCAAAGCATTGGTGAATCTTTTGGCATTGTTGCTACCGGCAGCGGCGTATCTCAAGCTGGGGTGGACCGATGCATTGTTAACTTTTTCGTTGCCAACATGATCCCACTGCATGTTGTGGAATCCGATACATTTGAGAAGCTAATAAAAACACTGAACCCCAGTTGAGATAGAGAGCAGTTATACCTACCGTACTATAATACTAATACTATTGACTAGTTAACTTTTAACGGATAACTTTAACTTGCGTTAAATTTATAAACATTTAACGCTTTAACGATTATCGAAGTTAACTTTTTAAGTAGCGGAATAATGATTAATGAAGTTAACGTTTAGATTAACTGTGCCCACCTGTGGTAATATGATGTCTTCCTATGGAAACTAGATGATGTGCAAATAAGGGAAAACAGCACTCTAGGATGCATTTGATGTAAATTTTAAATTACATGCAACATAAGTTTGCACTAAATACATTTTAACTGCAATGAAAGCGAACATTGAATATGATATATCACTATATCACTGTAGATGATAAGAAGGCTGTAAATCAAATTTAAAAGTTCTGGAAAGCCTTGTTTACAAAGTAGAAAACAGCCAAGCCTAGGTAAACACAAGAAGGCAACTCCAGAAATCATACTCTATTTAGTTAGATCTTCCCACAGGGTGTCCATTTTGTGTTAGTATTTATGTTGAGCCAACAGTGTGAAACCATGACAAAGATATACACAAAAATTAATGAAAAATGACTGAAATTGTAAAATAATCAAATTACAGAACTATTAAAAAAAAAAAGAGAGAGAAGAAAAAAATGGTATTGTGAAGGATATGACAAGAAAGAAAATAAACTCCTAAAACTAAATGGTTGTTTTGAAGCCGACAGTACAAAATCTGAAATGATGTAAGATAATTAGCAGATTATTTCTCAATTCTGTAAATCAGCAAAGATACCCAGTGAAACAACTTGATTACAAAGCTATTCATAAATGCTTTTATACAGAGCAAAACAGATTTTTGGATAGTGTATACGAGGATTCAGAGAAATAATGAAACACCCATACAAACTAATCAGCATAAGACACTAACAATGAGTGGTAGTAAGGGAGAGCCTATTTAAGTGACCCTACACCATTCTGCTGAACCTAACGTAAACGAAGACTCCATTTGAAGTATTTTTGTAATACAGGAATAGTATATTACAAACGTGTATCATAGGAATTGTATTCTTAATAACTTTTATTATATAATCCTTAACTGAATACATGTAAAATATTTTTGGTAAAACAGGTACTAAATACAACTGGAAATGATGTTTATTTTTTTCCGATGATTATTGTTGTAATAAGAGCCGCCAGTAACATACTTTAAATCACTTAATGAAATTGAAATGCTTTAACTTTTGATATAATTAATAACAGTGGAAACTTTCAAACAATAAACACCTTTAATTTGCAATTTTCGACATTTAAATACAAACATAAAATTGGACAACTGGATATAAATGTAGAAATGCGAAAAAATCTATCTCCACTTCACACAAGCTATCAGAACAAGGGGCCAATCACTGTCCAGGGAACCAGGTATTTAAGGTGCATGGCTATTCTGGAGAGTGAGCGAGCTGTTACAAATACATCATCAAATTTATTTGTTATATACTACATTTACAATTTTATCAGATCTAAAATATGTTAAACTATACTCATAGAGAGAAAAAAATCAGAATATTAATTTCAGGTAAAAGAGGTAGCGTCACAGGATTCAAATCACATTTTAAATTATTCTAACATGCATTAAACTGTCAAAAATAAGAAAAATCTTACCATTAAAACAATTTTGCTTGTACAAGTGTTTGATAAGATAAACGAGTATAATGGATAATAGCGTTTACAAAACTTTCATGAAGTGGAACAGACAACAAATAAATTTATTACAGGTAATATGAGCAGTGCACAATCTTTCACAAATTATTTACTTCTGATCATTTCTTCCTAATGTATACGTCACGACTCCAGTTCCATCCAGCCCTCAATAGTTTCCCACAGCCAAAGCCATGGCTCTACAATCAGCCCATCCAAAATTAGCCATTCAACTGAAAAAAAAAAAAAAAACAATAAGTTATAAAGCACAAGATATCCATAAATATAATAAAATTGTAACCAGGAAAAGACTGTACATTTAAGATTTGGAAAAATAAAAGAAAACAAGACTAGTGCACTAGTAATGTGCTGCAGTAAATAAATCATTTTTATTATAATTAATTCTTTGTCTCTGACTTGAAGAGTGGAATTCATGCAAAAATTACTGGTTGAATTTTGATGAGATTTGGAATAATGTATAAATCATAGTCACACAATAATGTAGGGAATATTTCATTTTGATATGATTTAGAAAAGATGAGAAAATTAAGAAAAAGTTGAGTGCAATTTATGCAGAAACTACTTGTTATATTTTGATGAGATTTTAAATACAGACCATACACCTAGAAGTAAAACGGTGTGTCTCTCATTATGATGTGACATTAGAAAGCTCATAAATTAAGATAAAAGTATCCAAGTTGTATCATTGTTTGTTGACTGTGGTTCATACAATTATTATTGGTTGGATTTTTATGGGGGTTTCAAACAATGTACAACCCGTGTTTCTAGGAGCAAGATAAGGTAAGTTTAGTTTTGAAGCAATGCCAAAGATCATATATATTAAGATAAAACTGTCCTCAAATTCAATTTAAAAGTTAGTTACTTATTGTAGTCTAGATGTTTACATGCAACATCATATTACTCAGAATCAAAGTCAATTTTTTTGAAATTGAAATTAATATTCACTTCTGGCACACTCCGTGATTCAGATTTCATTTTAAACTGCAGTGGGTTGTAACCTGGTGCCAGGTCATGTAAAAAAACTGATCGGTCATGTCATCTTTGCTTGAGAGTATACAACAAAACAGTTTCTATGACTGTAGACTAATCGGAAGTAATATTTTCCCCAATCAACAGCAACTAAGAATGTTTGGGGGATCCATTTACCCTTAATGTAGAAGCCAAAATGGAATTGCCAGATTCTGCCTGAATCTATAGTGGAACTATCATGTGACACATTCCTCAAGCCATATATGAGAGTATATCTATCACTGATGGATTCGTGGATGTCATATCATTAGGAGTACCCTGTTTTAATAGAAAAATCTGTAAAACATTCAGATTGCTTTTGTCACAACCTATAAACACAACACTAATTTTCCTAAAAATAAGTATAGAAACTGGTTGAAAATTGAAACAGACATCAGAAGTAAGTTGTCTTTTGCTTCAAAAGTGAAGTTTTTAGTTAGCAAGGAACAGCTTCACTCTTCCTATTAATAATTTGACCTAATTTAAATTGATTTTTACAATTATTTTTGTAATAAATTCACTTAACTCATATGAGGTGTGATCAAAGAGTAACATGAATTTGAAAATGTGTACACTGTATCTTGTTTATCGAGTTGATTCTTTTTGTATATGGTATAAATTGTTATGCAATGGTAAATGTAGTTTGTGTTTGGTATCAGAATGAGCACGACATAATTTAATGTATTTGGAGATTTTTTTTTTTTTTTTTTTTTTTTTTTTTTTTTTTTTTTTTTTTTGTGCTGCAAAATATCAGATCAGAGAGTTTATATGAATTTTTTTGTTAAAAACAGGATTAAGTGAAACAAAGTATTAAAAATGTTAAAGAAGGTGTTTGGCGACGATGCTGTGTCACAACCATGAGTTTCAGAATGGTACAAATGCTTTCAGCAAGGTCAAGAAGACATTGAAAATGACACAAGGTCTGGGTATCCTAAAACGTTATTTAATGATTTTTATATTTATTTTGTGTCAAAAACATTTACAGTTACATAATAACAAGCATCAAATATACACCAAAATTTGACCACTTTCAGTGCATTTTCCGAGGCCTCATGTAAGTCAACTTCTAAGCCGGAGATTGGACACAGTCAACATGTTGTTGAACAGTCTAAACTTCACCACAATTGCACTAGGTGTTATCAACCTCCATATAGCCCCATTTTGGATCCCAGATTATACAGTATATTTATTTATTTACGGACTTTGGAGTCCATTTGTGTAACTTTACAAATTACAATGGTTGGTGTACACTGCTTAAATATCATACAAAACAATTATATAAAGAAAATGGCTTAGTCTACTTTTACGAGAATAATAAATTTTTAGAACTACTAAGTAAAAAATTTCTGATTAAAATTTACTGTTAATTGTGTATTCATATCTGAAGATACAAGACTGTAACAATCTGACTTGGTTTGATGATAATCTTCCAATTTTAAACCTACTATGACAGTTAGCAAGCTTTCACATTCTTGCTAAGGGATTATTTTCTGTATACAAGTGCTTATATTTCATTAGGGAAAATGTTGTTGTTTGACGAGTAATTCTTTGGGGAACATTCGTTGACTCTTAAACTTCCTAGCACTTCTGAACAATGAATATTACCATTGCACAAATTTAATAAAAATTTAAAATCATTAAGTTCACGAAATGATTGCAGAGAGCGTATTCTTAAGATGGATGCAATGTGGGTGTATGTATGATCAAGAAATGGGTCTGGAAAACCCATTCTAAATGCCATATACCTAAAAAATTTATGCTGAACAGTTTCTATTCTTTTAATTTGAGATAACATGTACGGTGACCAAATTACTGATGAATATGCTAATGCTGATCCTACAATGGATAGATATATTATTCTAAGTGCTTCAGTGGAATGGATTTCACGACATGTCCTCATAAAAAAACCTAGTAAGGATTTGGTTATAATAGTGTCAACATGTTCATCGAAACTCATTTTACTGTCGAATATTACTGAGTACACCTGCTCCAACTCTTATTGAGTATTTAGATAAAATTTTCTTACTTGCTTGTGTAAATGAAATACTTTTGCATTTTAATGGATTTAAATGTAAGTCATTATCTTTACACCAATTATTGAGAGCAGTGCAACAATTCTGAAGATCGCGTATGTCTTTAATTGATTCAAAATTTTAAATATGTCATTTATAAATATGATAAACAAAAGTGGCCCAAGATGGGAACCCTGTGGGACACCGGATAGTACTAATATTTCGATTGAAGTAAATGCTTTATATTTGACTATCTGAACCCTGATAGTTAAGTAACTTTCTAGCCACTTGAGAAGGGATCCAACTATCAGAAAAGATTTAAGTTTGAGAACCAGTAGTTTATGATTGAGTGAATCAAAAGTTTTACTGAAGTCAGTATAGATACTATCAACTAGAGTTCCACTAGCGAGGATAAAATATATTGAGAGTAATACATTAAGTTCGATTGGACATTTCTTCCTTCCATGAATCCATACTGGTTTGGTGATAAGTAAGGAGACATAGTAATCGTTAATTTTTTGGTAACAATGGATTCCAGAAGTTTTGGTATTACGTTTATATTAGAAATAGATCTGTAGTTTCTAATATCACTTTTTGGGCCTGATTTGTCTACGGGAGTGATAAATGCTGTTTTTTATTCCATTGGGACTATACCTTCACTAAGAGATTTATCAAATATGCCATAGCCAGACGGTAAAGTTTAAGCTAATCTTCTCCAGCCAGCGGGGAGGGGAGCCCTAGCTTCCCACACTTGTAACCTGGCTTTTACAGCTGTAGGCCTAAGTTTGTTTGATATTCCTAGGAATCTTTTCTTGGACTTATATCATTGGCTGTGTGGTAAATGCCCATGTAATGGACGAGTTATTTCATTATACACTTTCTTCATTTCCTTGTTCACAGCTATTTCTCTTCAAATTAAAGATGGTGCTATTCCTGTGAGGCACTGGAGCCATTTGAGTGGAGTGGATTTTAATCAGTCTGTTATGATTCTGAACGTGCCACTGAGAGCTATGTCCCACCTATTTGGAACGAGTTGAGTTGTGCCACACGGGACAGCCATAATCTGCAGCAGAATAACACATTCGAATCGTTTCAAGTCGGCTATTTCACTGCAATCCAGACAATTTTCTAAGGAGATTATTGCTGGTGGAAACTTTCAGTCTGAAATTTTTCCTGAATATAAGGGATCTGTGAAATGTCACTCCTAGATATTTTAGTGTATCACAGTGTTCCGACCCCAGACCATATTATCTATCTTTAACCTACATGAGGTTTCTCTATTCCTCAAATGAAAAGCACATATTTGTGTGTCCAAAGAATTTGGTTTAAGCAGGTTTGTGAAGTATCTTGACAAAGCTCAAAGAGCATTATCTGCATGTAAATATCTGTAATCTGTAAGTAAGTAAATATTGATAGGTTTTGGGATGTGTGATATCGCAGGTGCGATGTACAATCTACATCTACATCTATACTCTGCAAATCACAAATACTGTGGGTGGCAGAGGGTGCAAGCACCAATCCTAATTCTGCGCATTCCAATCCCGAACAGATCGAGGAAAGAAGGAATACATAAATGAATCAGTACGGCATCTTATTTCTCTAATTTTATCCCTCCTGTCATTGCGACCTAAATAGGTTGGCGGAAGAAGTATTTCGTTGCACTCGTAACTTAAAGATTTTCACATATTCTCCAGCAAATTCAAACGAAAACGACGTCGTCTGTCCGCCAAACAATCCCAGCCCAACCCACGAATTAGCTCTGTGACACGTAAGGACTGTAACTAGCAGTCACGAATCGAGCGGCTCTTCTCTGTACTTTCTCTAATGTGTCAATCAATCCCTTGCGATACGGATCCCAAATTCCACAACAGTATTCCAAATGTGGATGCACTAGTGTTTTGTATGCTATTTCCTTTGTATGAGGAATGCGGGAATTGCAGTTGTACAGAAGCGGGAGGAGTTGAACAATGTAGGAGAAGTCTTAGGTGTAGTAGTAAGTAGAATGTGTATGCGTCTGGTGTGCCCAGAAGGCCCAAGTAATGAATGAGTTTAATATGAATAGTAGTAGTATGGAAAGATATAAAGTTGTCTCAAGAGCCGGACTCGAGAATATTTACATGTCGGGTGTGCCCGGAAGGCACTAGTAGTGAACAAGTTTAATATGAATAACAATCCGGTATTACCGTATCATAATTAATTAGTGGAAACAGTGTAGAGAAGAATAGGTATAATGTGTAATAGTGGACAGAGCCACGTGAGTGAATATAACTTTCAAATGGTAGTATTATTTGATTAGCAAGAGTGTGGAACAAAACTGTACTCAACTGACTGTTCGTGTGAATCTGTACTGAAGTTGTGACTCACTTCAATCACTTACCTTACCAAACTTGTATCTTCAGAGAAAAGTCTGTAACCTAAAGTGAGTAGTGCTGGTGAAGGTTTTGTGATCAAAAAAACTTTAGTAATCAGTGTGTAGTAACTTTGTTCAGTAGCATGTGGAAGTACTTTTTAAATGACCTATTTAACCTTTCTTTCAGAATAAACCGGGGTCAAATGAATCTGTAAATGTATAGTAGCTGGGGCTGATACAACCATAATAACTTTAATAACTAAATTAAGCCACAACCTACATTATAGTGTCACATGCATAGCTGGGCACAGTTAATCAAAAAGTTAACTTTGTTAATCATTAATCCGCTACTTAAAATCGTTAACTCGTTAAAGCATTGCATTTTTGCAAATTTATCGCAAGTTAAAGTAAACAATCCAAAAGTGGAACTGGTTTTTATGTATTACAATATGTATTACTGAAAGCAATACCAAGGTGTTAAAGAGTATATACCGTGGTGTGAATCAGTAATAGGTCTACCCAATGTACTTCTAGAAATTGAGTTTTTACTGGGGTTCAACGTTTTAACCAGTTGCTAAAACGTATCAGATTCTTCCACACGTTGGAAACGAAATGGTTTACAATACATCGGTCTACACCAGCTTGGAATACAGTAGTTTTATTGGCGTAAACTTTTATTAGCAGATGGAGATGAAAACATTTTTAAGTGAGAACTCCCATAGGCAAGTTGCGTGATGTCACCGAAACCAGTGGTGGATCCAGGATTTTGGTTTGGGAGGGGCTTGAGTGGATTTTGGTTTGGGGAGGGGGGAGGTCCTTGAGCGGATTTTGTTTGGGAGTTTTCAGCAGATTTTGGTTGGGTGGAGGCTTCAGCGGATTTCATTTGGGAAGGGTGGGGGGACTTGAATCAAGTCAGGGTAGGCATTACAGCAGTCATGCCCCCACGCTGGATACGCCACTGACCGACCCCCTCAGGCATGATATGCGTGTTGGAAGCTTGATTCCGTTTTTTCGGATTCCACCTTAAACTGTAGGTCCTTTGTGCCTGGTAGCACTACCGGGTAAGGTTAAGGTGGCTAAAACAGGGACAGAATGTGCAGCCAATAGAAACCCTGTCACCAGGTCATTTCATCCACACGCAATTATTCTTATTTAGTATATCTGTAGCTATAAGTGTGACGTTGCTCATCTATATATTAATACGCTAAGCGAAAACTTAAGATACATCTTTAAGAATACTGCGTGCACGGAGAAGTGTAAGATTTGGCATAGTTAAAGTTTATATGGAGAAGATTTGCAGGAAGCTAAAATCTATATATAATATGTGTTACAAATACATAAAATAAAATAAAATGCTCGCTCGCCTACGTAGTTCGCTCTGATGCCGCCAGTTCTGGGCGTTGCTTCACCTGTCGGCTGGTAGATAGCGCAGCTAGTGGCCAGAAAATTGGGCAAACGGAGGAGCTAAAAGAAATACAGGAAGCTAATATTTTTAACTGATAGATGGTGTACTTTGTGGTCTTTGGTGAAACAAAACAGTCGTGATTAATCTCTGAACTTATATAGAAGCAAGAAGCAACATTTCGAGGGCTGGTAGATAGCGCAGCTAGCGGCCAGAATATTGGGCAAATGGAGGAACTTAAAGAAATACAGAGAGCTAAAATTATATATAATACATTTTACAAACCTATATATTAATATGCTACGCGAAAATTTCGCATCCATTTTTAAGAATAAGTGCCGTGCACAAATGGAGGAACTTAACCCTTTCCTCCCTGACAGTACTTATAAGTACCACAGTATTTACCACCATATAACTCGACAATACCAGTGTTCACTGCATTGTTAAGGCTGTTGATGTATTGTTGTATGACTAAGTCAGACAATGACAACATTTATTTTTAAATTCTGCGTGAAATTGCAGAGAAATTAATTTTCTAAGTTGGGGCTTGACAGCATACTGACCAAAGTAGGAAGTGGTACATTACAATGAATTTTTAGATGATAATTTACTTGGTAAGTGTCAATTTCTGTTATTACTTTTTTATTTTGAACATTTAACCATATATTTTTTACCTATAAAATATGTTTTTCTAGTTTCTTTACTAAATAATCTAGAAAAACCAACGTGGACTTATAAGTACCGTCAGGGAGTTCTGGGTAGTTTTACACAGATTATTGGTCAATAGATTTAACAAGTATACAATTGGTTTTATCATTGTTTTAGATATTTTCAAATGGATATTTTTATGAAATACGCTCTGATTGAAGCTCTTCTCTTAGAAGTTTATAATTTATCAAGGCAAAAATGAAGAAATGACTGGAATGTTCTCAGATTACTCATTAGGTCAAATAGTGGTCTTCGAATTAACTGAAAAAAATGGAGCAATGACGATGTCATCTAGTATTATCATTATTTTTCATCAGTTTCATTATTAAAAAACTTTTTTTTGTGGGGGAATCAGACCCTACTGCAACGGGCTTTCTAACAATCTGCTGATGGAAAACTAAAAAGATGAGATTGTGACAATGAATTTACAAACCTAGGTATTTGCTACTGGAAATGGTAGGATAAAAAGGTCATACATTTAGTATCAAATTTTCATGGCAGCGGTGAAACTCCACTACACTGGTTGGGGTCAATCGTAACTTCAACAGATGGGCCCTCTCTTGGGTTGGATTGGTGACCTGGTGGATCTTGGACCAGAGGGCCACTCTGGCCAGTCATCGGGGGCCACCTCCGGCAGTAGGTCCCGTAGCATTTTGCCCGTCCTGCCACCCTGTTGTTACACCACTAGTTATATACAAAGAAAAAGATGGATTGAAGTCGACAATTTCATGCTCAGGAGTCGTCAAGGACTACAATACCTTCATGTGTGGGGTTGATACTGCTGATCAGCTGATGATTTTGTGCAATGCTGACAGAAGATTACCGAAATCATGGTAAAGATTGTTTTTGGGAATTCTGGATGTTGTATTTGTCAATGACTATGACATAAATGGTCCAATATTTGAAAAAAAGTCTGTAAAGAATTTTAGTAGATTCTTTGCACAAGGTATTATGACTATGAAGGATATCGGTAAGAAGGAAAGGTCATCTCTATATATTTCACCAAGCCCTCATCCATTCAAACAACACAAGTCATACTATTCCACAATGAGAGATGTAAGATTGGGAAACAGAGGTATACATACACTGTCCCTAAATTGTAAAAATCAGATGAAGATGTGAAGTATGTAGAATGAAGAAAATACAGTCAAAACATCATTACAAATGTTCCACTGCAATGTCTTTTGTGTCTGAATGAGCAAAAGAATTGTTTTTTTTTTTTTTAATATCATGAGGCAAACATTTCATACCAATATGAACATAACTGATTTCAATTGCTATTGCTGTACATCCTGTGATACACAAAGTCCCTGACGGTACTTATCAGTAACGGCTTAGTAATTAGTCCCAAAAAAATTTGAAAAAAATATGTGTGTTTAATTTCAAGTACCTTTATAAAAATATATAATTGAAATTATAAATTTCCCTTTTTTTCTTATAGCCGGTAGGAAAGGGTTAAAGAAATGCATCACACACTGAAATTGTAAGATTTGGCATAGTTAATGTTTATATGTAGAAGAGGTGCAGAAAGCTAAAATCTGTGTATATCGTGTGTTACAGATATATCAAATTAAATAAAAAATTCGTTGTTCACATTATGTTTTTTAGTGGTAAGTGAATCTGCCGATGTCTGTGATCTTAGTCAGCAGTAAAGAAAAAAATATAATAAGCATAGCTAATAAATGTTACAAATAGATAATTCAAAAAAAAAATTAATTTGCTAAATTTGTGAATGTGTGCGTGAAATAGGATCGGAGCCAACATTCTTACGTGAATTCCCTGCATTGAGACACTCTGTGGTCTTTGGTAAAACGAAAGACTCGTATAAAGTAGAGATTAATCTTTGAAGTTATAAAAGGAATACTTCGAAAAGGAATGTAGCGATTCTGCCAGATTACTATATGGTCATTTGATTATTTAAAATGTTAAACTTTGGTTAAGTGTCTTTTGATTTTTTAATTTCAGTAATTTCATTAGAGAGAGAGAAAGAGAGAGACAAGAAATAGGAATACTTATTTGCGTGAAATTCAAAATGATAATAGACCAAATTTAAATAGCGAACACATAGAAAGACAAAGTTATTTTGATAGATACATTTAAATGTGCACTGAATGTCATTCCCCGAAATTTTTACAGTTTCGACTTTACAATGCAGGTTTTGCAATGAAAAACATTTCAATTCAGAAGTCACTTCAAGTGAAAGGACTGCATTTACTTCCTGTTTCATAAAGCTATAGCAGTTTTCTGGCCTTAAGTCAAAAAGAATATTTTAAATTCAATGAACCATCGATAAATACATTTCATCATTTGCTATGGTTAGATTAGAAGCTCAAATTTAGCATACAGTCACGCGTGGAGTGTATCGTTTTAATTGTATAGGTATTGCAGAGAATTAAGCGAAGCCAAACAACACACGCTAATAATGTATTGGTACACACTCGCAGCTAACGATGTCAGGGTATACAGTATATAATATATCTATGCTCGCACCACATGCAATAGAACAAATTCAAATAACGATTATTACTCTTTCATGAAAGAAACTAAACCACTTAATGAATTAAGGCCAAATTTCGACCGCTGGTTGATCACTAGTATGATATAAACAGACTTCTGTCAGCAGTCCCCTATGGCTGCCAATTGTTTATTTATATATTATTATTATTTCTTTTGCTTTATGCTTTATCAAAGTCGATGTCATTAGAGGTGGGAAAGGACTCGGGGCAAAGAACAGGAAGGAATTCGTCCATGGCCTTTTGAAAGAAGCATCTTGGCATTCGCCCAGAGTGATCTGGGTTAACCATTGAAAACACAAATCTAGATGCCCAGACCAGGATTCGAACCTGTGTCCCCAGAATGCGAGGCCAGAGGGTTACTGCTCATGCAGCACGTTCAGTGGGAAAAGAAAACAAATCAGTTCTGCTGCTATCTACATCATAAGCAGCTACAGCACTTGAAGAAGGCTTTGAATTATTTTTCTGTTTTTCCCATGAGTTGGCCCTGCTGCTACTTTTTCCTTAAACTGTTCATATTTAGATATATGCATCCTCTTCATATGTTGTTTAATTTTATTAAGGCTAGACACGTAAGCTTTCATTGTACAAAGTTTAGTCAAACACAGTTTGCATTCATAAATCAACTGTTCTCCCAGTCTTGATTTATATGTAACATAATCTAAAAAATGTGACCAAGGATTTTTTTATATTCTTGTTGCTACTGTTAGCATTTACTAATGGATTCAAAATATTCAGTTTCCATGACGTAATCATGTAACTAATGTCAGTTTAATTTATTTAACTAAATAACACCAAACCAATACCAACTAAAAAGTGACATTTTCCTGGCAGTAAGAAAGCTAGATTATAAAAGTATCAAATCAATCACGGATCGAATTTGAAACGGTTTGCTGATGTGAAACAGAACCTCTCCAAAACTTTAGCTTTCCTACTAACATCCACGCCATGCCTAGCATAATAGTTGCATATGCATCTCACTTGCAATTCGTATTACCTAATTCATTTGCCATCCGGCTTGCTGAATGTAGGAGTGTGCTGTAGTGTGCAATTCAAACAAACCAAATGGCATCAACTACTAATGTAAAGGACTAAAGTTAATGTTAGTTCGATTTAATGGAAGTTAAGAAGACTGTTAATGATTTTTAGGTTAACTTAAAAGTTAAATTTTTGCAATTTTGTTAACTTCGTTAATTAACAATTAATGGATTAACGGTTTTCTGCCCAGCTGTGGTCACATGTCTTATCGTGATCAGGATATTTTATCGTCACAGGTTTTTACCGTTACAAGACAGTGGGATTAACTGTGGCAATTACGAACAGTGTAACTAACACAAAAATGTGCTGAAAGATAAGAAAAGTAAGTCATGTTATAAAAAACAACAGGCAACAATGGATATGTTCTCGAGTAGTTAAAATGAGCTGAAGGTCAGCGAAAGATAAATCAATTCTTAGAAGGCAGTGAAAGCAAAGACTGTAAGAGCAGACTACACACTGTTAACGACAGTGGCGGCTCAGTGGGAGCTGAGAAAACTACTCAGTCTACGCTCACTTGGAGGTGGAAACATCGCGGCTCTTATGATGCAGCAAGACTTCAAACAATGAGGGACTGCATGGGTGCAGGCCAAGCTGAGTGGGAATTACCAGTCTGAGTGTTTCCTAATAGCTGAAACAACTCATCGAAAGGAAAGAAAAAAATTGTTTTTATTTTTTGTTTACACAAATTGACTAGTAGTTGCTTTAAAATTTTCTTTTGGAATTTTTTTTCCATAAATCATTCTTTACATTCCATTTTATTGTCATCAATGATGACAGATTAGCATTTTCAAAGGATAAAACTGACAAGGAAATATTTTCATTTTGAGAGATAGAATGTTTTTTTTCCTAAAAACTGCTTAAGGAAAAATGCTTTGTAGCTAGGGAGTAGTTTTGCATGACATGTAGTAGTAGTTGTGCAGTTTTTTTTCAGTGTAGTTTAATATTGTTCAGAGTTTTGAAAATGGATGGTATATCAGAAGGAATGTCGTGGGAGGAGAACTGTAAATGTAATGAACTGGTGAACTTGATCCGTGCCTTTCAGGAACAATTTATGATGTCATTTCAGGAAGTAAATGAAAGTAATTATTCCCTACAGTAAAAATGAATGAAATGAATAGTTCCCTACTATCATAAATGAAACATTCTCTTCAGTCCATATTAAATGAAAGAAATTGTTCCTCCCAATCACAATTGAATTCCCTTGAATCTAAATTAACTGAGAATAATAGTTCAATCACAATGAAATGAGAATAGCATTTTGCTTCAGTCAAAATTAAATGAAACTAATATTTCTCTAGAATCAAAATTAACTAGGAGTAATGAAGGTATTGTATCTCTTCGAGAATCTTTTAAATCGAAGTCTGGGCAGTTAAGAGAAGTAGTAGTTCTAGCAAAGACAAAGTTAGAGGCGTCAATGTTTGGATAATACAGAATACCAAGGATTGAAAAAAACCAAGCAGATGAGAATACTGTTGAAACCTAAAGTTTACCTGAAATGGTGTAGAAGAAACCAAAGTAATAATAAAGAAAGGAATTTTAGGGAACCTGAGATAAGAAGACCAAGAAACATTAACACAAATAAGAACTGAAGGAAAAGAAGATTTGCAGTAGTAGAGAAGAAACTAAGGTAGTACCAAGAAAAAAAAATGTGGGGAGACGATAAAACAATTTGTGAAAATCGTGGGGAAGAGCTGGAGTTAGAAAGTTACAAATGCAACTTCGAGCTTGAAGGTATTAAATTGTTGTCAGCTGTGGCAGGGGTAACTGACCTAGCAGTAGTCAACAATCTGAAGCCAGCTGTCGCGCGGCCTCCTTTACATGTGTACCACAAGGCAATCGGTATTTCTGTACATACATGTTTGAGTCTTGTCACAACACCATCAGTTTGAAAGTAAAGAAAATATGAGAAGTGGTATTTTTGATGAAAAAGAAAAGGAAGATGTTCAGAACTTTATCCAGGAGAAAACAAGGTGCAAGTTTCAGAGAAGAAAGAGAGTAATTCTGTTTGATGAAAGAAGGGATGTACATAGAAAGAAAAGAGAGAAGGAGAAGGAAAACTGGAAGATGCAAAAAAGGAAAAGGGGGTTAGCATTATTTGAAGAAGGAAGGAATGTACTGAAGTTTAAGTGGAAGTCTTCAAGGGGGAGAAGTAATTTATTTGGTTGTTAGGGGGCAGGAACACCCTAAATTCTACAAGTTATTCCTATTTCAACCCCACGTTCACATGGTCACATGAATTAAGTGTCACCTTTTGGCAACAGTCCTACTTCGCCACAGCAAAGGACTCTTTCTCTACCATGTTTTGGCACTGTGTGTCGCAGACAGCTGCAATATTCGCTGCTGTTTTTTTCGCAGGTTTGTGACCTACCTATTCCTATTTTTATTACTGTCATAGCTTTAAAGAAAGATCCCAGTTATGCATTGCATGCCATGCTATGTCAGTTTGTGTGAAGCTTTGCATGTACAATGTAAAGTGTTTGTGTTGTGGTTGAGTTAATGACTGGCCAGCGCCGAGTGCATTTGTTGGTGTACAGGTCAAGTTAGATCCTATGTGAAACAGTTGGTAATGTGTTTACGCTGCTAATCCATAACCGAGTCGTTATTAAGTTTTGTATTGGCTGTTTTTTGAATATGTGTTACAGGTTCAGTGACTGAGGAGAACAATATGTAAAGAAATAGTTTTTTAAATTTGTTTTCATGTTTTTTTCTTCTGATTTTTGTTTTCCTGATGTAGAAGCAGGAATTTCATTTTGTGTTTACAATTAAGTGATTTAAGTTTCGAGTATTAGAAAATGTAGCCAAGCAGCCATCAGGTACTAAATTTTTTGGGTATTGTAATAAATTTGTCAATGTGATTTGTTTAGTTGTTAAGATGTCTAGAAAGGGTTTTCATTTTGTGATGAAAGACTTGGCTTTGTCATTCCCATCTTCCACCAAAGAAGGACTGGTGGGTATGTAACACCAATGTGGGAATTATGTAAAAATCTGCAAGTAAATATCTGTATTAATTTGTAATCTGAAAGTAAGTAAAGATAGACAGGTTTCGTGGTGTGCAATATTGCAGGCGCAATGGACACTACCAGTGGAGTTTCAGTTTGTACTGTAGCGGGAGGAGATGAACAATATGGAAGCAGTCTCAGGAGTAGTGGTAAGTGGCCGGACTCGAGAATATTTACGTGTCAGGTGTGCCCGGAAGGCACCAGTAGCGAACAAGTTTAATAGGAATAACAATCCGGTATTACCATATCGTAATTAATGAGTCATTCTAATGGAAACAGTGTGGAGAAGGAATAGGTATAATGTGTGATAGTGGACAGAGCCACATGAGTGAGTATAACTTTCAAATGGTAGTATTGTTAGATCAGTAAGAGTGTGGAATAAAACTGTACTCAAATAACTGCTCGTGTGAATTTGTACTTAAGTTGCGACTCACTTCAATCACTTATTTTAACGAACTTGTATCTTCTGAGAAGAGTCTGTAATCTAAATTTGTCTGGTGGCTAGTGCTGGTGAAGGTTTTGTGGTCAATAAACTTTTGTAATCAGTGACTAATGGCACGTGTGTAGTAAATTTTTTCAGTGGCGTGTGGAAATACTTTTTAAATGACCTATTTAACCTTTCTTTCAGCATAAACCACTTGACTGGCAACCGGGGTCAAATGAATTTGTAAATGTGTAGTAGCTGGGACTGCTACAACCATAACTACTTTAATAATAACCAAATTAAGCCACAACCTACATTATAGTGAAACATGTCTTACCATGGTTAGGACTGTTTGAATGAATATTCATATTTTATCGTCACAAGCTCTACACTGATTCAAAGTCATTTATCTGTGTGGCCAGAGCAAGATCATTAGCATACAGAAAACTCCTGCTATTGTGGGCTATAGGATGATCATTGGTATATATGTTCTACAGAACTGGGGCTAGTACCCTTTTTTGGAGTACACCATTCTTTTGCACTCTTCAACAGCTACGCTGTTCTTGGAAGTCTGTGATTATGCAGAAGAGTAGCAATGAAGATACTAAGACTGAAATTCCTGGTCAGATTGTAGAACCTGAATAGTAGTAGCTGATAGCTGACTGTGTCATACACTGCTGACAAAGCAACAAATACCAATCCTGTCACCTGACAAGCTTCTTCGAATCCATCTTCTACAAACTGTTTAAAATTTAGTAGTTATCCTGTGCAGCTTTTACCAGGGCAGAATCCAGCTTGCTGAGGTATAAGCAAAGGGCCAACAACAGCCAAGGGGTGGATTTAGATCATTCTTTCTAGCAATTCGTAAAGTTGACATAGAAGTGCAACTGGTCTAAAATTCTTTGTTTTTTTCCTTCTTTTCCAAATGGCAGGGCAATCATTCGGCTCTTCCACCATATCTTTAAAATTTGACTTCTGCTCATAGTTGTTAGAGCTGAAGGACCCATTTCTTTGTTGTTAGGGAAAAGTGTTTAGTTTCGCTGTCCTAGTATCATCCAAGCTCACTGATTTTCCATTTTTACTATGTTTCATAGCCTTCCATGCTGAATGGCGTTGTGAAATCTTTACGCTCCTCTCTGTCTTTTTTTTTTGCAGTTTGGGCAATTTTGATTTTTGGATATCTTTCCCATTTAGTAGTAGCTGGTGTCCTATTTAATTAGCAGTGATATTATATGCACATTGGTAATAGTTCGATCACTGTTTAGACATGTCACAAGTCTCCATGCTTTAGGGCTGTTTCTTGCAAAATCCAAGCCTTAAACAGTTTTTAACCATTGATTCCATTTCATCTCTTTTATAGTGGAAATGAGTTTGTTTCCTGCTCCCATCATTGCTTCAATAAATTTCTATAGTCCATGAGTGAGATCTATTAGTGATGAAAACACTGAAACATTAAACAGATCGTACTTGCTATTAGATGAATTAACAGTAGGGGATTGCACAATTTGAATGAAGCAATCTGAGAAAAATGACCCCAGCTTTGGAGAGACAACAAGTGTATTTTGCATTGCAACAATGCACTGCCACATACTGCTTTACTTATCCAAACACAACACTGCTATATTCTCCAGACATGGAACCTGTAAGGAAACATAATCCCTTACATTTTTGTTTGGATTATTTCAGTTTTATTGTTTTATGTTTGTATATTTAAAGGTAAGGATTTTTTGTGTGTTTAATTTATTTTCTTTTTGTAAAAGGAAAAGATATGTTAATAGTTACTATGCATGAGCAAAGAGCAGTGTGTTAGAACATTTTTGGCGGAGACAGAAGAGGAGAGAAAGTCATTAGGAAAAAAGATGATGAATATAGCGGACGAATTGTACTTGGAAATATTCGGATTATATGTGGAATGAATATTATTTGTTTTTAAATAAATGAGTAACAATAAAGATATTAATTTTACATGTGGCGAACATGACGAGAATGCAGAACTAAGTAATTAGTTCGGTAGTTAAAGAGCCAGTAATCTTACGGACACGAAACAAAAAGGTAGGATTAAGAACAATTCAATTTAAAATACACAAACAAGAGACGTAGTGAAAAAAAAGAAGAGTTAAATAAGTTATATAAACAGATTTCATCAAATAAAGTTAATAACAAAAGTTATTTAAGTGGAATATTAATTGGTGATAAGACAGCAAAAATTTGACTGTAAGTTTAAATTAAACTGGTGCATTTAAAGTGCAAGTAATAATATCATTTGGTTACGTAAATTTTTACCACGGTTAATATAAAGCAAAGAAAGTTTTAAAAAATAAGGGAGCTAATTGTACTGTAACTTACGTATTGCATTCTTGTCCAAGATGAATATTTTTTTAAAAAAAATTTATTCTCTTGTTTTATATATATACGGCGTTGAGATTTAATTGCGTTGTATAATACGTCTTGTTTTTGTGAAATTTACATTATAAATCTGTTTTCCAATTCATGTTCTGACTGTTGAAATTTGCCGGGGGAGTTAATTATTAGCGTGTAAAGAATTTTGTTGTAAATTCAAACAATAATGTATGGGCAAGTTTTGGCTATAACAGCGGAGCAAGTAGTTGAAGAAAAGAAAAGTGAAATGAGTGAAAGTACAAGAGTTTCTGGGGAAATAAATAGCAGTAGGTGTTCGGGATACGGATGTCAAGAACGATCTATGGGTGAGATTAGTACTGAGGTTTTTCATGAATCCCCAACAGTTAGCAGAACCGAAAAGAAATTTTGCAGAGAAGAGAGTAATTCCATTGAAACGATGTTGGCAATGATTTTAAAAAGCCAAAAAGAAATGAAACAAGAAATGCAAGAATTGATTTTAAAAAACCAACAAGAACAACAACAAACCAGGCAAGACATGCAAGAATTGATTTTAAAAAGCCAACAAGAAGTGAAACAAAAATTAATGAATTTTGAACAGAGTCAGCAGCAAGTATTACAAGAATGGAGGAAGGAAAAAGATAATATTTATTTAGAAATAAACACAGAAGTAGACGAAGTATATCAGCGGATTACCAAAAGTGAAGATCAAGTGGTGGAGGAGGTACAACGATTGGTAAAGAAAGAGAAGGAAGACCGTGAAGAGTCTTCAAGAATAGTATTGCACCAGCAGAGTAGAATAAGTAATGAATTTACTAACGAAAATCAAGGAATCAAACAAGAAATTTCGCAAGTTCAAGGAAACGTAAAAAGAATGGAATGCAGAGTAATAAATTTACAAGAAGTTGTACGCTGTAAGAAGACAGTTGAGCAACAATGGATAGAGTTAAATCAGCGAGTCGATATGATTCAAAGCAGAGCGGGACACAGTACCACAAATAATGTGGTACAGTTGGTACAAGTAAAACTACTCGAGGTGAATTTTGTGTCAGGAGGAGAAGTAAATCCTTACGTTTTTGTGAAGATACATTGGGATGCGCTACCAAAGCATTGGCCAGATGAAGAGAAGGTTAAATACGTACAAATTATTATGAAAAACGAAGCTTTGGAATGGGCATGCGGAATAATCAGATGCAGTTTTAGTTATGAACACTTCTTACAGAAATTTTTAAAGAAGTATTAGTCCGATGAAAGGCAGCGATGGGTAAAGCAAGAATTTCGGAATAGCAGTCCCTATAAAAGACAGTACGGCAATCTTAGGGAATATTGTGAAAGTTTGTTGAAAAGTCTGAAGTATTTGTCAGTGCCTATGGAAGAAGATGAGGTCATAGAAATATTCGAACGAAAAATGCCCTGCCAAGTACAAGAAAGGATACTACTTATGCAATGGGACGCATACAAGAGTTTTTGGAAAGAGTGGATAAGATCGATAAGTGGGATGCCAGGAGCAATAGAGACCAGAACTTTTTTGGGCATACTGAGAGGGGAAATTGGTATACAGAAAAGGCATATTTAGATCAGGCTAACAATAACCACTTAAATAACAGAGGATACAGGAACACGGGTGGAAAACAGAGTGAAGGGGAAGCAAAACCGGCAGCAAAGTGGAAAATGAGAAGTACACATCCTCAACAAGGGAATGATTGAGGTGATGGAGAGTTCAGAAAGTTCAACAGTAGGAATGGTGGACACTATCGAGGGGGGAAAGGGAAAGGGGGAGAATATAATAAGGAAAATTAAGAACGGCTTGTGAAGAGGTCCATTCTGAGGCAGGTGTATTAAGAAGAGGACCAAGAACCATAATAAAACCTAAATGCATGTTTATGAAATTAAATGGGGAGGAAATAATCAAGCAGAACAAAAGCAGCTCTAGAAGTAGTGGCGGCACATTTCCACAAGGTAGAGGCGGAGGAGAAACGTCAAAGAGCATTGTTTGAAAGTAAGAATGATCAAATTAAAAAAACTGCGGAAGATGACATGAAGGTGATGAACGAGCAGTCAGAAGAAGAGGTAAGAAGTTGGATAAAACAAGTGAGAAGAGTATGTAAAGAAAAATTAGGAATTGAAACAGAAGAAGACGGAAGAGAGGAGAACAATGAAATTAGGCAGGAAAGTGGTGAAGGACAAAAAGTAACGAAAGCCAACAGTGGACCATTCAAGTGGTGGGAATGCTTGCAGCGGATAGAAGAGAAAAATGAAATTAGCTATGTTGGGAATGATATAGTGGAAGAAAACGAGGAAACTGGTGTGGCAAAAATGGAACAGAACAGGAAAAGGAACAGAAGATTAATGGAGGAATGACAGGTAATAATGAGTCGGTTGCCACTCTCAGTAGAAATGGGGAAGAAAGTTGTGAAGTGGAAGGTGAAGAGGATGAATATATAAATACTACGGAAGACGATGAAGATCCTGAAGAAGGGGAGAAGTCGAGGAAGAGTGTAGCATGGGAGGAGAAGAAAACTATTGTGGACTTACAAAAAAGAGAACAGTGAGTGAAGACGAGAATGAGATGGGGAAAGAGGTGGAGTGTTTCCTGATAAGGAAGAAAGAGCCTGGAAGAGGCAAGGAAGAAGAAGCGATGAAAGGGAGAGTGAAGATGAAAAAAAGAGGAATCCCGTACCAAGAAATGGAAGAGGATTTGTTAGAAGAAGAGGAAAATGAGGAAGAGAGTAAGCAAGTACTACAACCATTGGTGGAAGTGGAAGTGTTTGGGTTAGTGGAATGAGCGCTGATGGACACAGGAAGTGAGGTGACTGCAATTTCCGAATCATTTTTCAACCAATTGAAGAAGAGAGCCCAAATTCTGGAAATGCCTGCGAGTAAGACTCAGATTATAGGTGTCACTGGAAAGCTGAGCAAATTGATTCATCAACATGTATACATGACCATAACCACTGGGAAATTGACAGTGGATCACGACATGCTAGTGATACCAGGACTTAGGGTCAACTGGATACTAGGAATGGATTGGTTAGGAAAATATAAGGCAATAATCAACTGCAATGAAGAAACAGTGGAATTTGAGAATGGAAATGTGAAGTATGTTGTACCATTCGAGAGCAAGATGGTTAAAAAGGAGGACAGGGTGGGAGGACTGAGACTAATAGCTATAATTCAAGGTATTGATTGGGATGAAGGAGAAGAAGATGATGACTGTGGTCAACGGAGACAAGGAGCAAATCAACAAGAAATTGTGAAAATAGTGGAGGCCATAAAACCTATAACCGATGATCAAAGGAGGCAGTTGGTGGAGATTTTATTGAAGAACGCCATGGTGTTTTCCGATTGTCCAGGACTTGTGGAAGGGTTTGAATGCAAATTGAAGGATCATGAACCAATTTTCATAAAACCTTATTTGGTACCATTAGCAAGCAAGCAAGTTGTGGAAGAGAAATTGACAAGAATGCTTGAAGTAGGTATTATTGAGAGAAGTGATAGTAAATATAATAGCCCTTTAGCGGTAGTAGGAAAAAAGGATGGCAGTGTTAGACTGGTGCTGGATGCAAGAAGGTTGAATCAAATAGTGGATCGGGAGACTGATAGACCTGAGAATTTGGAAGAAATTCTACAGAGGTTTCATGAAGTTAAGTACTTAACTAGTTTGGATTTAACTGCAGGATACTGGCAAATACCTTTGCCCAAAGAATCAAGGCAATATACGGCATTCTTGTATGGAGGAAGATGTTACCAATACTGTGTGGTACCATTTCGTCTCAACGTATCAGTATCTGTTTTCATACGAGCGTTGGATAAGGTGTTAGGTGATGACTTGCTACGGAAATTGACTGTGTATGTAGACGATATACTGATAAGTGCCAAGACATGGGAAGAGCACTGTGAAATATTGCAAGAAGTGTTGATATCACTGAAGGTTGGAGGTATGAAATTAAAGCTATCAAAGTCTGAATTTGTATAAGAAAAAATAAATTTTTTAGGACATATTATCAGTGAGAAAGGTATAACACCGGATCCTAGTAAATTAGAAGCAGTGAAGAAATTTCCTCCTCCAACAAGTCGGAAACAATTGAAGACATTTTTAGGCCTCTGCGGATTTTATCAGAAATTTGTTTCGGGTCAACTGCTCAACGACCTAGCCCTAAAAGCATTGTTGAAGAAGAATGTTTCATGGTTTTGATCTCAGGAGTGTCAAAATAGTTTTGAGAGAATTAAGGAAGAGCTGGGAAAAGGAAGGATATTGTATCATCCAAATCTGGAATTACCTTTTTGTCTAAGCTCGGATGCAAGACTACAACATTGGTGTACAACTTTTTCAAGTGGTAAATAAGAGTGGTGTCAAGGAAAGCAAAATAATAGCTTTTGCTAGTCGTGTCCTGAATGGACACGAAAGAAATTACGGGATATGCCAAAAGGAGGCATTAAGTATAGTATGGGGATTCTAAAAGTTCGGGTATTATCTATGGGGTCACAAGACCATAGTATACACAGACCAAAAGGCACTAAGTTTCTTACAGGAGTGCAAGTTGCTTCACTCATGACTTACGAGGTGGGCACTGTATTTGCAGCAGTATGATTATGAAATAAAGTATATTAGGGGAGAGGAAAATATTGTTGCCGATGCATTATCCCGACTACCTTTGGGGAATAAAGGAGGTGAAGAGCACGAAAAAGAGGTTAAGGAAATAGATCAAAAGTTACGGAGATTGCAAAACGAAGACGAGTGCCTGACACTGGTGAAAAGAGAGCTAGGAAGGAAATCAAATGATAAATTGCGGAAATTTTACATGGCGTTTGAGGGCATATTGTTTAGAAGAAAGGAACAAAACTTCGACAATTGGAAGATCTGTTGGCCAGACAAACACACCGAGAAAATCATAGATCACACCCATCTAAGTCATGGCCATTATGGGCCAAAGAAGTGTTTGGAAAAGTTAAAAGAAACTGTGATTTTTAACAATACGGCAAGGCAAGTAATAAACAAAATTAGTAAATGTGATAGGTGTCAGCGAGTGAAGGATTCCACGATAACCCAGAGAGGGTTGATGAAGTTGATTATACCATCTGGAGTGCTAGATGTAGTAGCCGTTGATTTGTACGGACCACTACCCAAAGCCAAAGGTGGGTTGGCTTATGTGTTTGTGATTTTGGATGTGTTCTCCAAATATGTAAGACTGTATGGAATCCGAAGAGCTACAGGAAAGACATTGAGTTATCGTCTGGAGAAAGATTATTTTGTGAAGTGCAGGAAACCACAACGCATATTGAGCGATAATGGAAGTCAATTTATATCAAAGAATTGGGTAGAATGTCTGAACAATGCAGGAGTCAAGCATATAAGGATCTCAGCTTATCACCCGGTGAGCAATCCTGCGGAGAGGGTGATGCGTGAACTGGGAAGATTGTGCCGTACCTATTGTCAAAATCAGCATTCAAGGTAGGCTAAGTACTTAAGTAATTTTGAGGATGTGATGAACAGTGTTGTGCATTCTGGGACCAGATTCACGCCATATGAATTAATGTGGAACGAAAGGCCAGAAAATATTATGACGAAACGGGTGAAATTTCTGCCTAAGAAGGGAATAGACATACAGGAGCGCATGAAATTGGTACAGAAAAACCTAAAGAAGAGCGCAGAGGAAAGAAAAAAGATATACGACCGACGTGCAAGAAAGACAGAATTTGAAGTAGGGGAGTTGGTGTTGGTAAGGACTCATGAAAGATCGAGCAGTATTAATGCCGAAATAAAGAAGTTTTTTGATGTATATGAAGGGCCTTACTTCGTGATAGGGAGACTGCATCAACATGCATATTATCTAAAATATCCCAAGTCAAGAAGACTGTTGGGCTTAAGTAACATAAAGGATTTGAAATTGTACAGAGAATGAGTGGAGGGATGACCATTGTACAGAATGAATGGAAACATTATAAGGAATATTGTGAAATTGTGATGTAAGAAGTAATCACCAAAAATTTGATTGACGCAAATTTTTGTGTAAATTGGCCGAGCGGATATGTAAGGAAACAGTCCCTTACATTTTTGTTTGGATTATTTCAGTCTTATTGTTTTATGTTTGTATATTTAAAAATAAGAATTTTTTTGTGTGTTTAATTTATTTTCTTTTTGTAAAAGGAAAAGATACATTAATAATTACTGCGCATGAGCAAAGAGCAGTGTGTTATAAGAACATTTTTGGCAGAGACAGAAGAGGAGAGAAAGTCCGTAGGAAAAAAGATTATGAATATAGCGGGCGAATTGTGATTGGAAATATTCTGATTATATGTGGAGTGAATGCTGAAAGTAAAGGTTATTTGTGTTTAAATAAATGAGTAAAGATATTAATTTTACAAACCCTGTGATTTTTTATATTTTCAGACTCAAAAGGACCCTCAAGGAGCTTAAGACCATACCTAAAGAGGTTTTCTAAGAGTGTTTCTCAAACTGAAAACTATACTGGCATAACTGCATGATATCAAAGAGAGAATACCTTGAATGGGAAGGGATAAACAGTGAAGATTAAATAAATTTGAAGAAATTAAAAATTCACTTTACTTTTTGATCACACCTTGTATATTATAACAATCAATAAAGTGCATTTATTTTACCTATACATCTCAAAATAGTAATAAGTTTTTTTTGTGAGTAATGAAAAAGGTTCCTAAATTAACAGTTTCAAAGGAAAGAAGAGTTTGGGAAATGCTGGTTTAATTGACTATGACAGAAGGATAGAGCAGCCAGACACTAGGTCAGCAAGACCACACAAAAGTTACAGCGAAGGTGTGGGTAGCAGCTGTTTCTAGAAAAAGGCTGAATTCCTAGCACTTTCTATCGACTAAATTGTCATCAGTAACCTAACTCATTTATGAGTCATGACTCCTATGGATTTCTCAACACATTTGCAACATTCTTGATTATGCATTGACTGTGAATTAGAAGGTTAAACTGTTCATGTGAGAACTTTGGTAGAAGACCTGACTTAATCTAACAACCATTTGTGAAAAACCAGTTACAGCTAGTGCACTGGGATAAATATTATTTTTGTTGTAATAATTAGTCTGGTCTGTTAGTGTTAGCTGAAGGCTTTTAGTCATTTTTCCCCATACCCCTAATGGGCAGAATTTATTAAGTTGTTAAGTCAATTGAAATCAATTGATAAAGAAATGTTTTGCATGGCAGAATGTGACATATAACGGATTTACTTGAGCAAAAGCAGCAAGTAAAGATACACTCATTAGGCTATTCAAAAAGTTGGAGAAGTTTTAATCTCAGTTGCAGAGAAGACATTGGACGAACACAATCAGGACCAGCAGAGTTTAGAAACATTGACTCATCACCAAAACAGCTGCATCCTTTCAGAAAAGAGCAAAAGGAGTCAGTTTCAACCAAACAGTGAATTACAGAAAAAAAAAAGAAAAAAAAAAAGAAAGAAAGAAAGAAAAAAACCATTAAATAACACTGGGTGTAGAATGGATATTAAAGTTATCATAATTTCGATTTTAAGAATTCTTTTCTTTGCCTAGTTTAACAAAAAAAAAGTCATAAAATTAATATCAGATTGGATATACAGAATGTTACAGAAAAATGTATACACACTTCAGGAGAAGAAAAAACATATGGAAACGTTTTCATACAAAATGTTTATTAGCCTGAAAGTAAGATTATAAGTCTGTTTGAAGTTTCCAATACACTTTCTGGGGTAAATGTTTATGTTAAGTGTTCAAAGTGATGGCCTTCTGCATCAATGCATTTCTGAACACGGGTTGCGACTGATTCGGTAACTACCGCTAAAGTTTCCAGTGGGATATCTGTGCACACTGTTCTAATCTCATCCCAAAGTTCGTTCAGGTTATCTGGTTTTCTTCTGTACACCTGGTCTTTCACTGATCCCCATAAGTAAAAGTCCAACGGTGTTAAATCTGGAGAATGCGCAGGAAACTCGATTGGACCCCTGCGTCCTATCCAATTCTCTGGAAAATGTAGATCAAGGTATGCTCTTACATCCCTATGGTAGTGCGCAGGGGCGCCATCTTGTTGATAATAAATCCTCTCATTACCGTACAGTTCATGAATGGCAGGTAAAATTGAATCGTTAAGCATTCTCAGATAAAGTTCACCGGTTAAAGTACCTTCATAACGGAAAGGACCAATGAGTCCCCTACGAGTCAATCCGCACCACACATTTACACCAGGCAAATTCACAGCCGTTTCCACTGTGATGTGGGGATTATTGTCAGCCCAGTACACACAATTGTGTCTGTTGACAGTTCCATTGAGCTTGAACTGTGCTTCATCTGACCAAACCACATTCCCCACAAATCCCGGAACACTGTTAACCATGTCCCAAAACCATTCACAAAATTGTAACCTACGATCTGAGTCGTCGTCGTTTAACTGTTGCACCAGTCTGGGAATGTACACTTTAAACTTGCCTTTCTTCAGAATGCGTAGCACGCTGACATGACTTACACCACTCTCACGTGCACATTGCCTTGTAGATTTTTGTGGCGACTGCTGAAAGCGTTCCAGCACCACAGCCGAGGACTCGTCACTCGTAGCTGTGCGAGGTCGCCCTGATCGGCCTTTGTGTACATCACACACTGTTCCATGCAGCTCGAATTTTTCACGTATACGGGTAATTGTTAACCGTGTAGGTGGATCTGTACCAAACTCACGTCTCCACTGTCTCTGGACAGCAGCCACATTCTAAAATTTCCCGTACCACTTCAACAATTGCTTACGCTCTTCAAAGTTCAACCGTACTTCCGCCATGTTGATATCAGTTAAGCACCGCTGCCCGCGTCACGGCCCTAGCTTGCTGCCACCTATTGAGCAAACATCACACTACGTTTGTACCAAATTTCATCCTCTCAAGCGTGAAAACGAAGTCTCTATGACCTTTAAAAGTGTGTATACATTTTTTTGTAACACTCGGTATATGACCCACAGTGTTTAGTAGCCAAAAGTAATAGTTTCTAACTTTCTATCCTCTGAAAGATTACTACACTGAAGAGCCAAAGAAACTGGTACACCTGCCTAATATCATTAAGGGCCCCCGCAAGTACGCAGAAGTACCATAACGTGACATGGCATGGACTCGACTAATGTCTGAAGTAGAGTTAGAGGGAACTGACACCATGCATCCTGCAGAGCTGTCCATAAATCCTTAAGAGTACAAGGTGATGGAGATCTCTTCTGAATGGCATGTTGTAAGGCATCCCAGATATGCTCAATAATGTTAATGTCTGGGGAGTTACGTGGCCAGCAGAGGTGTTTAAATTCAGAAGTGTGTTCCTGGAGCCACTCTGCAGCAATTCTGGACGTGTGGGGTATCGCATTGTCGTGCTGGAATTGCCCAAGTCCGTCAGAATACACAACTGACATGAATGGATGCAGATGATCAGCCAGGATGCGCATGTCCGTGTCAACTGTCAGAATCATATCTAGACGTGTCACGGGGTTCCATATTACTCCAACTGCACACACCCCACACCATTACAGAACTCCACCATCTTGAACAGTCCCCTGCTGACACGCAGGATCCATGAATTCATGAGGTCATCTCCAGACCCGTACCCATAAATCTGCTTGATCAGGCAACATGTTTCCAATCATCAACAGTCCACTGTCGGTATTGACAGGTCCAGGTGAGGTGTAAAGCTTTGTGTCGTGCACTCAGCAAAGGTACACAAGTGGGCCTTTGGCTTCGAAAGCCCGTATCAATGATGTTTTGTTGAATGGTTTGCATACTGACACTTGATGACGGCCCAGCACTGAAATCCGTAGCAATTTGAAGGGTTGCACTTCTGTCACGTTGAACAATTCTCTTCAGTCATCGTTGGTGCCGTTCTTGCAGGATCCTTTTCCGGCCGCAGTGATATCGGAGATTTGATATTTTATCAGATTCTTGATATTCATGGCACACTCGTGAAATGATAGTATGGGTCAATCCCCACCACATTGTTACCTTGGAGATGCTGTGTCCCATCTCTCGTGTGTCAACTATAACACCAAGTTCAAATTCACTTAAATCGTGATAATATGCCCTTGTCGCAGCAGTAACCAATCTAATGCCTGCGCCAAACACCTGTTGTCTTATGTAGGCATTGCCAACTACAGCACCGTTATCTGAGTGTTCACATATCCCTGTGTTTGCATACGCATGCCTATACCAGTTTTTTTGACTCTACAGTGTAGTATTGAATTAGTTGTAACTTGGTGTTTCGAGAGTGAAAGATAAACATGGTTCAGAAACCTCTGATAGTGAAATGATTCCATGTGATTTAATTATTTTCATGATTCAAAGTTTCAAAGAGTTTAGAAAAAAATAATAGTTAAATCTACGAGGGTAATTTGGAAAGTAACCTCCGTTCGGCTATAAATAAAAAACTTGGATAGTAAAAAATATTTCATTATATACATCTTAAAACTGCAGCTCTTTACTATTTTTCAACGTGGTTACCACTTAAATTTAAGCATTTGTAATAGCGTCTCACTAATTTACAAATTCCTTCTTCATAAAATTCAGCCCCCTGGGCACGTAGCAAATCTTTCACAGCATTTTGAAGTTCATCGTCGTCATCGAAGTGCTGCGACGCAAGCCACTTCTTCATGTGAGTTGAAGAGATGAAAATCACTAGGCGCAAAGTAAAGCTTATAACGGGGATGATCGAAAATGTCCCATTTTAATTGCTTAAGAAGCTCTTGAGTCTTACGGGCACTGTGAGGACGAGCGTTGTCATGCAAAAACACAACACCGCGACATTTGTTTTGAAACTGTAGTCATAACCTTCCTCGTTGAAAACGTTTGGCGGGCTTTCTTCGGCTTGCATGGAGAATTGTTATGGCCCCAGGCCATCGACTGTTGTTTCGTTTCGGCGTTTACGTACGCCACCCATGTTTCGTCACCAGTCACAATCCTCTTCAAAAAATCTTCTCCTTCCACGTGGTAGCGTGAAAGGAAAGTTAAGGCAGAGCCCATTCGTTTGGTTTTGTGGACCTCTGTAAGAAATTTCGGTACCCACCTAGCATCGGTGACAACCTCATACAAAACTGTATGAGAAATATGCGCCCATTCAGACCATATACAGTACATAATTGACGGTGAATGTCTGCTGCTGAAACACTTTGCGCCAAAAGAAATCTTATTACAGTACGCACTTCAAATTTCACGGGATTTTCTATTGCAGTGCTAATATTTTAAGGTTATAACAAGACAATGCGCAAAAGAATGAGTTTTGTACTGTCAAAGCTGGATGCTTACTGAATCGGGGAACACACAGATGTGAAAATGGCGGCGCTCCATACACGACTACTAGCACCACGCTAGAATGAAGGTTACTTTCTGAATTACCCTCGTATAATTAGTGTACAGGCATCAGAAACGGAAATTGATTTTTGCAGAAGGCCATTCGAAGAAAGAAGCATGTCCATGAAGAGATGAGGATGTGCATATTTCCCAAAAGTTTATGGAATTACAAACAGATAAAAGGTGCAACAGGGACTATTCCCAGATATTCCCTTGCATTTTTTTTGTGAAATGCTGCCTGCGCTTCTGAGAAACAATACAGTAGTGCCAAATATGTTAAGCCCAGTATTTTCCAACTACCAAGCTGTATTTGAATGGTTTTCACCACTCACGTGTTAGTTACTATGGCAGACGTATACTGTGGTGGTTAGAATTGTAAGGGGGGAGGGACGGGAATTGGAAGGAGGCAAAACATTATCCTATTCTTTGGAAGGGGCAAGTAAACTCTGTTACCTCCATTCACTTTCAAATTTTAACGAAAATGCTACAAGAACTTTTCAACGACTAGTTGGAAGAACTTTGATGTTGATATTGGAAACAAGCATCTTATAATCTATTCCAAAGACACTCACAGAAGTTGGACAAAACAGTTTGGTTTTATGCTGTTGTTTTGAGGCTAAATAAAGTGTTTAACATGATGGTGCCATTCTTGAAGGCCACCAGACTAAATTACTTGGATCCTAGAACAACACAGAAGTAGGTGTGATGTGCGATGTTTCAGGTTTAATGAACTATATGCCCCGTTACATGGGCATTTATACAGATCTGGTTTTTGCTTTGCTCTCTCTCTCTCTCTCTCTCAGTTATTTCGTTTTCACATCAACCCAGAAAACTACCCCAATAATTCACGATTATGATCTGTGAATACTAGCCAAACGCAGTAGCATTTGCCTAACAGTATGCATATTCCACAACCAGGTCCTCCTCTATCTTTGCAGTACATTTTACAACGCCCCAGGGGAAACCTCATGGACATATCTTTGCAGTACAATCTATAACCCCAAGCAAAACCTCATTGTCTGCCTTCCTTCAATTAACACTTTACCCCATAAATATTTGTGGATTGTGTATCTCTACTAAGTTGCCATACTACAGTTTTCATTATACTCCTACAGTTCACCAGTAGCAATGTTACAAATTGATCAGGCATATAATCAACACATCTATTCACCCTCTTTTTGTGGGACAATCCTTTTAAATTGTTTCACCTGCTTCAGATATTTCTTTGAGATTTATGGTTATTAAAGCTGAGCTTCTGTATTTACTATTCATTCAGTCTCTTAATGGGACGCCCTTACAGCTGTAACTAATAACTCAGACAATACCTTTTGCCAAGTAAACCCCTACCTAACAATGGTGTCAACACAAATAACTTCCATGACAAAACCTCATACCTTTCCAAAGCAGCATCTCCATCTTCAAGTTTACCCACCAACTGGGCGCAACTGTGGCCAAACAGGATACACAGGACCTGCATGAGTTCCAACCCGGTATATAGCATCTCATTTGCTACCTTACTCAGGTCATTCTGCACACTACATCTCATGTTTCTATCAATACAAGCCTTCCCCCCCTCCCATCATCATTGCTTATCTACAGTACCTTAGTGTAACCCATAGGAAGAGATAATAAACCATTTTATATCAGCCCTAATGTTGCACTAGATTTTAATAACTTTGTGACCTGTTAGTCTGTGCCTAACTAATTCTGCCGAAGTGGGGCTTATGTATTCCATAGCTACTAAATGGCAGCAGAATTTTTTTCTTTATATTTTTTGTTTCCATGGATCTATTCGTCAGCCTGCTGCATCTTACATACACCTACATGCCTCTGGTAACAGATCAAATGTATTTATCTCAATACTGCAGAAATGTTAATCCTGATTATACCATCTGTCCTACAACCTGTTGCCAGCTTCCAATTGTCCTTTTCTACCACTTAACTCCCCATTATTGTCTCCAACCTTTAATGACAGCTCTCTGATTATTTTATCCTGTTTCCTGAGCCCTTCTTCCAGCTCTGATAAATAAATGGAGAAATAATTCCAATAGCCGACTCATCATTTGTGGATGAATTAACTGCAAATATTTCAAGACTCAAGATAATTAGCAAAAGAAACTCCAATCAACAGAACAATAGCGTTTGAACAGTCAGCGAGTGCAGTAGCGTATTTTGTTGTATTTAATCTGTAGTGGTGTGGGTATTTGAATAGTGTAATCTCTGAGTGTTTACATTTTGTAGACAGTACTAGTTAGTAGCGTTTGAACAGCCAGCGATTGCAGTAGCGTATTTTGTTGTTGTATCTTATCTGTAGTGGTGTGGGCATTTGAATAGTGTAATCTCTGAGTGTTTACATTTTGTAAACAGTGGTCGTTAGTAGCGTTTGAACAGTTGCCGAGTGCAGTAGCATATTTTGTTGTTGTATTTTATCTGTAGTGGTGTGGGTATTTGAATAGTGTAATCTCCGAGTGTATATATTTTGTAGGAAGTACAGGTTATTTTGAGTTTCTGTTCCTTTTTTCTGTACTTTTTTGTTTCCTTTCTTTTTGCGTTTTTCAAAAGCAGTATGTCTAGGTACTGTGATTGCTGTGAGCAGACGCGAGCTGAGGTGGCTGATCTGCACGCTCAGCTTGCAGCTGTGTTAGCGAAAGTTACACAGCTGGAAGCTGCCGTAAAAGGCTGCAGCAGATGTGATGTTGGGGAAACTGATATAGCCATGCCTATCACAGATTCTCCCATATCAACCATCATACCAGCAACCCAGGCTGAAGTGTTGGATGCTGTGCCGCAGTCGCCTGTTGGTGACTGGCGTATGGCTTCTAGACTTCGAAGCCGCACACGGGGGCAGTCGAACAGGCTTAAAGGCCAAGACGCTGAACTTGTTCGTATGTCCAACCGGTTTGATGTATTGTCGGAGGCTGACGCAGTCCCACAATTGTCATCCTGCGAGTTGACGGCCCCCCAGCCCGCCAGGTCTGAGCAAACGCAGAAGGGCATTCTGGTAGTTGGGAGCTCTAATGTTAGGCGGTTATTAGAGCCCCTTAGGGAAATGGCAGATTCCTCGGGGAAGAAATCCAACGTCCATTCAGTGTGTATTCCGGGTGGCCTGATCCGAGATGTGGAACAGGCCATCCCGGATGCCATAGAAGGGACGGGGTGTAGCCAACTACAGATTGTGGCTCATGTCGGCACCAATGATGCTTGCTGCCTTGGCTCGGAGGTTATCCTCTCTTCCTTCCGGCGGCTGGCTGAAAGGGTGAACTCTGTGGCCAGTGACCGCAAGATATCGGCAGAGCTAACCATCTGTAGCTTCGTAGACAGAGTTGATTGTGGACCTCTGGTTCAGAGCCATATTGAGGGGCTGAACCAGAGACTACGACGTATCTGTGATGACAATGGCTGCAGATTTCTCGATCTTCGCCATAGGGTCGAGTCTTGTAGGGTTACCCTTAATAGGTCAGGTGTGCACTACACACGTGAATCGGCTACAAGGGTGGCAGGGGCTGTGTGGAATGCACTGGGTGGTTTTTTAGGCTGAGGGAGGAAGACCCGAAACACGAAATTCAGTTACGGGCAACCCAATCAGATGCAACACCAGAATGTAGGAGCAACGTAAAAGAATCTCGTCAGTTAAAAGTTCTCGTAATTAACTGTAGAAGCGTTTGTAACAAACAACCGGAACTTGAAAGCGTTATTTGTAGTACAGAAGCGGATATCGTTATCGGTACAGAAAGTTGGTTGAAACCGGAAATTAGTTCCGCCGAAACTTTTAAAGATAGCATGAACGTTTTTCGTAAAGACAGATTCCATTCTCATGGAGGTGGGGTATTTATAGCTGTGAGTAAATTTCTGCCATGTAATGAAATAGACGTTGATACGATCTGTGAAATCATATGGATTAAACTCCTGGGTCAAAACGCGTCATAGGCGCCTTCTACCGTCCACCCGATTCCGACATAGCTATCGTCGTGGAGTTAAGAAATAATGTAAATAGTATAGCTAGCCGTTTTAAGGATCATTCTATGATTCTAGGAGGTGACTTCAATCTGCCTTATATTGACTGGCGTAATTACGTTCACATCAAAGGTAGCAGGGATAAGCCAGCTTCTGAAGTAATTCTAGAGTTGTTGTCAGATAATCATCTCGAGCAGCTAGTTAATGAACCTACGCAGTGTCATAACGGTAGCGAAAACATTTTAGACTTGCTGGTTACCAACAGGCCAGAATTATTTACCGACATTTCAACGACCACAGGAATAAGCGATCACAAAGCGGTAATTGCGACTATCAAATTAATGACCAAGTGAAAAAGGAAAAAAGGGCGGATTGTATACAGATTCAGTAAGGCCTCAAAGGAGTGTTTTAGAACCTGCCTGAGGAATAATTACCTTAACTTCAAGTCAACAAAGGACACCGTTGAAGAGATGTGGCATCGTTTTATACATATAGTCAGGGAAGGCATGGAAATACATATACCAAAGCGGACAATAAAGGGGGAGAATGATCCACCGTGGTACACATGCGAAGTCAAAAGATTACTCAAAAAAAAAAAAAGGAATATACACGCCCGCTCAAGAAGGAAGGGGTGTCGCAGCGATTTAGAAACCTTAGCTGATTTAAGAGGACGTATTAAGAATGTAATGCGCGAGGCCTTTAACGATTTTCACTCCGACTCTGTATCTAAGAGTCTCACAGAAAACCCAAAGAAATTTTGGTCGTGTGTACGAAAAGTTAATTGTACCAACAGAAATATTCCAGCACTAATTCATGAAGGTTCCGAGGTTAATGAAAGCCGCGATAAAGCTAACGTACTAAATACTGTATTCAAAAATTCATTTACAAATGACCATAAGGATAGTATTCCCGTTTTCCCATGCCGTGGCGAGTCAGTGATGGAATCATTACGAATAGATACTGCAGGTATTGTTAAACAATTAGAGCTCCTGAAATGGGGGAAAGCACCGGGCCCGGATGGAATTCCAGTAAGAGTATTTTCAGAGTACGGTGGAAATCGGGCTATTTCTGTCTGATATATTCAGTAAATCATTAGAAGAGCGAAAAGTACCTTCATACTGGAAAATCGCGCAAGTAACTCCGATTTTCAAAAAAGGTGATCGAAGTGATCCTGGGAACTATCTATAACATCTGTTTGTAGTAGTTATGGAGCATATTATATGCTCGAACATTATTAATTTTTTAGATGATAATAATTTGCTTACAACAAATCAATACGGATTTCGGAAGAAAAGATCATGTGAAACACAGCTGGCCCTATTTACACACGACGTAATGAAAGTTATCGATGCAGGTTCACAAGTAGATGCAATTTTTTTAGATTTCCAGAAAGCCTTTGACTCTGTGCCACACAACCGCCTTTTAGCGAAGCTTCGAGCGTACGGTATATCGGATCAGCTTTGTGAATGGATAAAGGATTTTCTAACTGGTTGGTCGCAGTATGTTGTCGTTGAAAGAGAAAGTTCTTCTAATCTAGATGTTACATCAGGTGTACCTCAAGGAAGTGTAATAGGACCACTTCTTTTCTTAATTTTTATAAACGATCTCGGAGACACAGTGAAAAGCCTTTTTAGATTGTTTGCTGATGATGCGGTTATTTATAGGGAAGTAAGAAATTTGGCCGATTGCTTAGAAATTCAGCGCGATCTGGATGTTATTTTGGCTTGGTGCGCTGAGTGGCAACTTACTCTAAATTGTAAAAAGTGTAAGACAATGAGCATAACTAACAAACAGAATCCGATTGTTCAGAAATAGGAGGTAAACAGTTCAGTTAATGATATGGTCGATTCTATGAAATATTTGGGAGTAACAGTACAAAGGAACATGAAATGGGACATACACATTAATTCGTTAGTAGGTAGAGCAAATTCTAGGCTGGGTCGAATTTTGAAAAATTGTAATGAACAAACAAAGGAGATAGTTTACAAATCTCTTGTGCGTCCACATTTGGGTTATTGTTGTGCCATTTGGGACCCGTTTCGTAAGGGATTGATCGAAAGTATAGAGAAAGTACAGAGAAGAGCCGCTCGATTCGTGACCGCTTGCTACAGTCCTTATGAAAGAGTCACAGAACTGATTAGTAGATTAGGTTGGGAGTCTCTGGTAGATAGACGACACACGTTTCGTTTAAACTTATTGGAAAACATGCGTAATCCCACTTTCACTTTTGAGTGTAGTGAAATACTTCTTCCACCAACCTATTTGAGTCGGAAGGACAGGAAAGATAAAATTAGAGATATAAGGTGCTGGACTGATTCTTATATGAATTCTTTTTTCCCTCGTACCATTAGGGATTGGAATGCACAGTAAAGAGATTAGCTTTGGTGCTGAGCACCCTCTGCCACCCACAATTTTGTGGATTGTAGAGTATATATGTAGATATGTAGAATACATGTAAAGGGGGGTGTGCAGTAACAGGATACTTATGATTCCAAGGCAAGATGACAAACCATAATTGATCATTCTACTACACATTTTCTGCAAGTACCTGCTGTTATACCATGGACTTAGTCATGTTTCTGCTGCATTAATCATAACCATCACAAAATATGTCCCATAGAATGTTGAAAGAGATGAAAGTCTAAAACTGTCAGATCCAGACATTAGAGTTATTAGTATCCCTGTTTCTGCTGCTAGTGAAACCACTTTGAATTCAATTACCAGTAACCCTTTGTGACAGAACAGAATAATTTAATAAGAAAGCCATATTTTTGTGCCATGAAATTAAACAAAAAATGATATATTTACTCCTATAGCAAGGAAATGTAAGTTGCCATGGCGATAGGAAAATCAAGAGATAGCTAGAGGTTAGCGACGTAAAGGCCGAACGGTTGCTTTGTTACCAGTTCACTGCTTAAGAACTTTGCATTCTTCGGATACTTTAAGACCGATGTAGTTCCTAGAAGAATAAGAATTGGGAACAATAAATGTTAATCTGTTAAAAGCGTAGAACTGAGTTATTTATAATTATAACATCAGGCGCGCGACATGGCGACCGTGACAGGACTTGCATTTGTGTGATGTTAAGCTAGAATGCTGTATGTATGTATGTTTTCATTATTAGATATTTCAAGACAATACATGTTTTTTTTAGTTCATTTCTGTATATTGTTAGTATTAAGAAGAGACTGTTTTGTAAAATGTTTTGTAAAAAATTCTACTAGGAACAGAGGAAAGAGTATCGCTGGATGCAAGGTTATTTTCTTAAGTTTACCAATGTCTTTTAAGCAAAGACATGGTGAACTTGAGGAGGCATGTGACAGAACAGAATAATTTAATAAGAAAGCCATATTTTTGTGCCATGAAATTAAACAAAAAATGATATATTTACTCCTATAGCAAGGAAATGTAAGTTGCCATGGCGATAGGAAAATCAAGAGATAGCTAGAGGTTAGCGACATAAAGGCCGAACGGTTGCTTTGTTACCAGTTCACTGCTTAAGAACTTTGCATTCTTCGGATACTTTAAGACCGATGTAGTTCCTAGAAGAATAAGAATTGGGAACAATAAATGTTAATCTGTTAAAAGTGTAAGAACTGAGTTATTTATAATTATAACCAGGCGCGCGACACCTTCATTACTGTACACACTTTCAATAGTAATTTAACAACTATAAAAACAATTTTCAAATTCTCTTGCACTAATATGTATAAATCATGTTATCCAACTATAGTATTGGTGGAACTACATCTGAACACTGCAGATCAAAGAGCTCTACACTTCCAGACTCCAGCTTTCTTAGCCACTAGAGAACCTATCAACGGCGTGACTTCTTTACACAGACATGAACTTTCTTTCCCGAAAGTTTCTTTTACTGAGACCAAGAATTCAATACCAACTCACTGCAAGATATTAATGAATATCATTTTAAAAATTCTCCAAATCTCTGCAATCAGATGGGATAATCTGAAAATTTAAATACCTAAAAGTACACTTTTTTTTATCTGTGTTTATGAAAGAGAGAGGAAAAAAAGAACAAATAATGAAGAACATCACTTTTTTAATTAAATCCAAAATTATAAAATCAGTAAGTGATATTATGCTACCAAGTATAAAAGTGGCTTGTAAATATGCCGGTATAAATAAAATCCTTTACTCTCACTAAAGTAATTAAAAGAGAGGGGTCATTTTAAAGCTATTATAAGGGGAGCAGTGACTACACTGTAATATAAGAGTATATATGATATCTATGTAAAACTATGTATAATTTTGTATCTCAAGTTCCACTAATGGAGTATTTTGATTAAGAATTTATATTGTCAGTGCCAGAGCCACTCTGCTATGTGGGTAGTCAGCAAGAAGGAACATATAGGCATGCACTCTGGACCGCTGGTTTGGTGGCCAACCCCACTCGATAGTGAAAAGGATTTTGTGACTATGCCGTAGTCACTAGCAGTTGATCTAACACTGAGAGTAGGAGGAAGAGGGTATCACACTGTATAAATTTGAGTGGTTGTATATAAATGTGAATAAAATGGACTATAAAGTGAAAGGTGTAATCAGTACCATGTTCTTTAAACCAGATTCACACTGGTACTATCACAAAGGAAATGTTGAAATTTATATTCTATAATTGTTTGTGGTTAAATTTGGCCACTAACATATGGAATATTAAGGGAAAGGATGGTGAACAACAAACAAACTCCTGACAACTGTGTGATGAGAACAATATGGAAGGAGAGGACAATCTGCCAGATTGAAAGAAAGTGATATCTGTACCTGTACTGTTCAGAATAAGAAAAGAGAAAGAATTACAGAGGAATCACACTGACGAGCCAGAATTAAAAAGTCCTTGAGGGAAATAGTATTTGGCAATGTTGAAAATAAATCAGAGAAGAACAACATGGCTTCAGCCTACAGAGATCAACAGGAAACATTACATTTGTTGAAAGAAAACTGCAGGAAAAATATCAATCATGTTGACAGGATCTTCTGGATGCTGAAAAAGCATGTGGCAGTGTACAGATGCAAGGATTGAGAGCCCATGAGAAGATAAGGAACCATAAAATGTATTGTGAACAGTATAAAGGAAAATATACAATAAAAGTAGGTAAAGCGATAACAGATTGGCTGGAGGAAACAAATGATTTAAAGCAACATCTTTGGAATTCGTCTGCCGCGCGCTTTAGTGCGTGTCGAGTGCTAATAATTTGTGTTTTTGTAGTTAAAAAGTTAAATTTTGTCTCGTAAGGTAGTTAATTCGTTGAATAATATCATTTTCTAGTAGTGTGAGTGTTAGTGGTACGTTTTATTCAGTATAAATCCGTAAATTGTAAATTCAGTGTTTCGTGCTTTGTTTACATCCGGTATTAACGTTTAGTATTAATATTATTGTTATAGCGTAGCAGCAGTTCATTGTAAGTAAGATTTAATAGCATTAGTTTTGTTTCAAAGTAGTTTGGCAAGTTCTCAAGTGATAGTGAACCGTTTTATTTAATACATAATCAGTACAGTGTAAACGCAGTTTTTTTACTTGTTTACATTTGAGGTTAGTTGTGATTCAGAGTTCTAGGGTATCAAATTTCATAGTAATTGTTTAAAAAGTTCTTTTGTTTGCATTTGTGTAGTTTTATTGTAAATCTTGTAGTTGACAGGTGTTGTAATTCACTTTAGGAAAAGTTTCGAGTGATATACATAGGTTTTTTAACATATTTTGTAGAAGGCTACTTTTGCATTTCTTTGGCATTTGACACACAAGTAGATTATTAAAAAGTAAAAGTTTTTAAAGTTCCTTTGCTTGTAAATTCTTAAGTTGTTTTGAAAGTATCACAATGGATACAAAGTGTGGAAACTGCCGAAGGATAGTAAAAGAAGGAGTGACATGCCGGGACTGCGGGCGCTGGTTTCACTGGGGGTGCAGCGATGTATCTAACAGTGACTCTTGTGTCAGTATTTCCTGGAACTGTCACTCCTGCAGAATTAGTGATCAGGAGCAGCGGATTCTGAAACTCCAGTCAGATTTGGGCATCTGCAGAGAGGGATTTAAAGGCCCTGAAGGCAGAAAACTCTGTTCTTAGGCATAGGCGGAAACAGTGAATGGAAGGTAGTCAGCTCTGGCAGGAGAGGTAGGAGACCGCTGTCTGTCTGATGGTTTCCAGCTGGAGACATCCAATGTGTTTCGGCCATTGGAGGATCTAGATGGTGACTCTGAGGACCGTCAGGTTGGACTGAACGATCTGGGTTCTTGCAAAGTAAAAGGGAAAAAGTTTCAGGGTGTATCTAAAAGTAAACGGCAGGAAGGTACTGTTACTTGGGAGCAGTCACGGGGAGGGGAATCAGTGAGATGGTTCAGTCTGACTTGGGGCCAGATTATGAAGTCTGCAGTATTTTCAAACCAAATGCAGATCTTGGAAGTGTGGTAGCAAATGTGAAAGACCTAGTTAAAGATTTTTCAGATGAGGATTGTGTTGTAATTGTTGGGGGACCAGGAAATAGCCTTGATAAAGACCTCAATTATTCAATTGAGGGAGACATTGCCCACATTTCCAGGAACACACGTCAGACAAGTGTGAGATTTGTTGGTTTGCTTGAGCGTTACGATAAACCCTGGATGTGGCATAACATCAGGCGTACAAATGCATCCTTGGAAAGGGTTCTCTGGCAGCCGGCTAATTCACACATTGGTTTGATTGATGTGGCCTGCATTGGTAGGGACAGTTATACTCGCCATGGACTCCATCTGAATGTCAGAGGTAAGAGGAAGCTTTCGCTTCTTATTGCTGATGAGGTCAGAGGATGCCAGGTGAGTGAAAGAGGTATTCCTGTGATAAATGGTGTTAAGTCGCGGCCTTTTTTAGGGTAAATAAAATAGATTTATTAAGATGTCTAAAGGAAATTAATGTCTCTGATGATCATAATTTGTTGAAATTAAAAATTCCAACTGATATACCAGTATGTAATAATAAAATAAACAATTCAAAGTCATTGCGTCAAAGTGTTCAGACCAGTATTTTCCACCAAAATATAAGAGGAATATTTAGTAAAACTGATGACATTACCTTAAGCCTAGAAGAGATTCAAAATTCCAGAAATTTTAATGTAGACGTTTTGTGTATATCTGAGCATCATTTGTCTGATACAGGAATATCTCAGCTGTCCATCCCAAATTATAAATTAAGCTCTCATTTCTGCAGATGTAAAATGGAGAAAGGGGGAGTTGCCATTTTTGTTAAAAATAATATTGAATGCAGTAGTGTAGTTGTAAGTAAGTATTGTATAGAACAACACTTTGAATGTTGTGTTACTAAACTAGAATATGATAAGGAAGAGCTGATAGTGATAGCAATTTACAGGGCCCCCTCAGGTAATTTCAGACTGTTTTTATCTCATTTAGAGTCTTTGCTACTAAGTTTTACAAATAGCAAACAAATAGTATTATGTGGAGATTTCAATGTTGACTTTCTGAATCACAGCAATGATAGATTAGATATGGAAGCCTTGATGTTGTCTTTTAACTTAACAGCACTTGTAAATTTTCCTACGAGAATACAAAATAATAGCAGGACTGCAATTGATAATTTTTTTATGGATATTTCTCAGTGCAGTAATTACAGCATACATCCAGTAATAAATGGTATCTCAGATCATGATGCCCAGCTATTATGTATCGAGTCCAGGAACACTGTTAAACAGATAAAGAAAAGCTGGGTTTATAGAAGAAATATTAGTGAAAATAATATAAAACACTTCATAGATACCTTAAACAATGAAAAACTGGTTAGAAGTATATAATGCGCAGGGTGGTTAATGCGAAATTTGATTCCTTTCCTGAATATATTTCTAACACTTTTTGAAGGTAGTTTCAAAAAAAGGAAAATTCTCAACACTCCAAAACAATGAACTGGGCATGGGATGGATAACAAAGGGTATTAGAATCTCTAGTAAAAACAAAGAGGGGACCTTTATTTAAAAATGAGAGAATCAGATAACTATGCGCTGAAAGTTCACTATAAACTTTATTCTAAAATACTAAGAAATGTAATAAGGGAAGGCCAAGAACAGGTACATATCGGCGAAAATTGAAAATTCAGACAATAAAATGAGAACAATATGGAATATAATAAAGACTGAAACAGGAAAAACTGTAAATCACTCTAAAGACATAAAAATAGAACAAAATGGATATGTGTATAGCGAAAGTAGGGGAAGTTTGTGAAATATTTAACAAACATTTACGTCAGTAGTAGATAAATTAGGCATAGAAAAGCAATCCCCACATAGTGCTCTAAGGCTTCTTGAGACTGCTTTCCCAAATAGCTTTGTGGAGATGAAATTGCCACCAGTAACAGTCTCAGAAATAATAAACTCATTAAACAATTAAAACCTAAAAATTCTTCCAGCTATGACAATATTCAAGTAAATTACTGAAAAGATGTTCAGACTGTATCAGTCATGTACTTGCTCACATTTGTAATGAATCCTTAATACAAGGTGTTTTTTCCCGATAGACTAAAATATGCTGTTGTAAACCATTATTTAAAAAAGGAGAAGTAACATGTGTAGACAACTATCAGTCCCATTCATTACTTTCAACATTCTCAAAGGTTTTTGAAAAAGTCATGTATAGTAGAGTAATAAAACATGTTACACACTATAATATCCTACTAATTCACAATTTGGGTTCAAAAAAGGATCATCCATAGAAATGGCTATATATTCATTTTTAAATAACACATTTGAGGGAACTGAATATAAAATGAATCCTGTAGGAATATTTTGTGATCTTGCAAAAGCATTTGACTGTGTAAATCATGAATTACTTTTGAAAAAAAATGGAATACTATGGTATTTTTGGGACCGCAGGTAAATGGTTTAAATCATACATTGAAAGCCGAATGCAAAAAAGTTTCAATTTTTGATTCTAAAATAAGTAAGATGCTTCATCAGACTGGGAGAAAATAAAACATGGAATTCCACAAGGCTCTGTCTTAGGTCCCCTCCTCTTTCTGTTATACATCAATGACCTTCCTGGAAATTTATCCGACAAAGTTAAGAGTGTTTTATTTGCAGATGACACTAACCTGACTGTGCGTAAAACACCAAACAGTACTATAGAATTTAATGTAAATGAAGTACTTAGAGTAGTAGCAAATTGGTTTAAGGCAAATTCATTAAATTAAATTTTGAAAAAACACATTATATTAGGTTTAAAACAAAAAACTATGCACAGCCAGATATATGTATAAACTATAAAAACAACACAATCTTAGAAACAGAGAGTATAAAATTTCTTGGTATTAAAATAGATCAGAAACTCTGTTGGCATGATCATATCACTACACTACTGGCAAAGTTAAGTAGTGCCACCTTCGCAATACGAACACTTTCTCTAACAGCAGATCTAGACTTAATGAAACAGGTGTACTACTCATATTTTCATTCAGTAATGTCATATGGCATAATTTTTTGGGGAAACTCTTCACAAAGTAAAAAAGTTTTCATAGCACAGAAAAGAGCTATTAGGTTTCTGTGTAGGGTAAAACCAAGAACTTCTTGCAGACAACTCTTTAAGAAACTGAATATTCTTACAATGTATTCTCAGTATATATATTCTCTCATGAGCTTTGTCATAGAAAATTTTAACCTGTTTACACCTAATTCACAGGTACACAGTTTCAATACAAGAAACAGAAATAACTTGCATAAAACACAAACATCTCTGTCATTAGTACAAAGAGGAGTTAATTATTCTGGGATACATCTGTTTAATAAACTACCTAATCGTATAAAACAGCTTTCAGATAATAAAGATGTATTCAAACAAAAACTTAGAGATTATCTTATTGGCAACTCCTTCTACTCCATTCAAGAATTTGAAGAAAATAATTAATTGTACTCATTATGACGTTTGCAAAACTCAGTTGCAAAAATGTATGTTTATTATTATTTCTTGTATTTGTAAAATATGTATATATTTACTATGATATGACTCATATTATGTGTATATGTATCAACAATGACATGTTTCACATCCCAGAGGTATTTCCTCAGCAGGGATCCATGGAACAAGATTGATAAATAAATAAATAAATAAATAACACAATGTCTTCTTACCAATGATATTGTTATTACAAATTAAATAATGCAGGACGTATAATCTGGAAAAAAAAAAAATTATGGAGCTAATAGCATTTCCAGATGACTTAATTATCTTCGGAAGGAGGAAATTCAATGTCAGTTAAATAAATGGGATTTAATTTTTAACCGACTTCAAAAAAAGGAGGTTCTCAATTCGTCTGTATTTTTTTTTTTTTTTTTTTTTTTTTTTTTTTTTTTTTTTTGTATGTATGTTCAGCGATATCTTCGCCAATTTTGAACCGATTTCAATGAAATTTTTTTAGTGGCTAGGGTATACCTCCAAAGTGGTCCCATATGAATTTCATTGAGAAACCACCCCTTCTACCCCCACTCACCCCTTAATTTTTATACAAATCCACATTTTTTATTCGATCTCGATGAAACTTTGGACATATATAGTCAAAAATAAACAGAAAAATACTGTCAACTTTTGGTTTAAAAAAACTTAAACCCTCTCCCCCTATCCACCCCCTTAATTTTTGCAAATTTTCTTTATTCAAAGCTACTAGTCGACACCATTTAACTGATCTCCATTAAAGTTGGCAATTACATGTAATTTTTCATGGAGAAGGTTTCTAACAAAAAAATAAAAATAAAAAACCACCCCTTCTCCCCTTACACCCCTTAATTTTATAGAAACCTACATACCTTATCTGATTTTTATTGAACTTTACCCATGTATACTTTAAAACAAAGAGAAAAATCCTGTCAACATTTGGTCTTCCAAAGCTCAACCCCCTCCCTCCTTCCACCCCTTTAATTATTGTCAATGTTCTTCATAAAATGCTACATTCGACACCATTTGACCGATTATCATCAAAGTTAGGCATATACATGTAATTTTTCATGGAGAATCTGACCAAAAAATAAATAAATAAAAAACCACCCTCTCCCCCTTTACACTCCTATATTTTTACTACAAACCCACATTTTTATCCGATTTCGATGAAACTTTGGACATGTTTAGTCAAAAATAAAGAGAAAAATACTGTCAAATTTTGGTTTGAAAAAACTGAAGCCTTCTCTGCCCTATCCACCCCCTAAATTTTTGCCAATGTTCTTTATACAAAGCTATAGTCGACACCATTTAACTGGTCTCCATTAAAGTTGGCATATACATGTAATTTTTCATGGAGAAGGATTCTGGCATAAAATAAATAAATAAATAAATAAACCACCCCATGTCTCCCTTTACACCCCTTAATTTTATAGAAATCTACATTTCTTATCTGATTTTATTGAACTTTGCCTATGTATACTTTAAAACAAAGAGAAAAATCCTGTCAATATTTGGTTTGCCAATGCTCAACCCCTTTCCCTCCTTCAACCCCATTAACTTTTGTCAATGTTCTTTATAAAAAGCTACAGTCGTGATCGTTTGACCGATTACCATGAAAGTTGGTGCTTATATGTATTTTTTCACGAAAAAGGTGTCTGACCAAAAGATCTAAAAACCACCCCCTCTCCCCATTAAACCGCTTAATTTTTATACACAACCACAGTTTTTATCCGGTTTAGACAGAACTTGGCAAATTTTTACTATAAAACAAAGAGAAAAATAATGCCAACTCTTGGTTTGCAGAAACTGAACCCCTCTCCCCGTTTCCACCCCCTTGGTTTTTGTCAATTTCTTTTTAGAAAGACTACAGTCGACACCATTTGACCGATCTTTATGAAAGTTGGCGCATATATATGTAATTTTTTATGAATAAGATTTCTGACCAAAAAATAAAAAAAACTATCCTGGCTCCGCTTCCCTTAATATTTGTACAAAACCCACATTTTAATCCGATATCGGTGGAACTTCGCATGTGTATACTTTAAAACAAATAGAAAAAGAAAAATACTGTCCACATAACTTTCACAAAAACGCAAACCCTATCCCCCTTTCTACCCCTTTAATTACTGCCAATGTTCTTTATACAAAGCTACCATTTCTTTCTGATTTTGAAGGAAGTATGCACATGTATACTGCAAAACAAACAGAAAAATACTGTCTACATTTGGTTTCGAGAGTCCAAACTACACTCCTTCCTTTCCATCCTTTATTCTACAATTTCTATCCGATTCTGAAGGAAATTTGCACACGTATACTTTAAAACATACAGAACAATTGTGTTTAAATTAGGTTGCAGAAGCTCAACCCCTCTTCCCTTCTACCCCCACCCCTCCTAATTTCCAATATTCTTTATAGATACCCACAGTTTTATCAGATTTTCATTGAACACGGCACATGTATACTTAAAAACAAAGAGAAACATAGTGTCTACATTCTGTTTACAAAACTCTACCACTCACTTCCCTTACCCCATTTAATTTTTGAAAATGTTCTTTACACAAAGCTACAGTTTTTATCTGGTTTCGATGGAAATTTTGCACATGTATACTTTAAAACAAAGAGAAAAATACTGCCCACACTAGCTTTACAAAAACCAAACTACTCTTCATCTCCACACCCCTTAATTGTTTTTTATACATACCTACAGTTTTATCTGATATCAATAGAAATTTACACACGTATACTTTAAATCAATCAGAAAAGGCAGTCTACATTTGGTATACATAAGCCCAATCACACTTCCCCTTTACCCTCACCCCTTTTAATTTCCAATGTTCTTTACAAAAATCCACAGCTTTAAATCCCGTCAAAATCAGTTAAGCTATTTTTAAGTCATGGCATAGTATTTATAAAATAAATGTTTCATAATGTCTCAACATTTACTTCAGATTTCAACTTGGCTTCACGTTGTGAAAACCAATTAAAAATCTATATTTTCTGTGTGATGCCGGAGCAGACAGATATATTCCAGAGACAGATGTGGGATGTATTAATGCCCAGATGTTACATGTTTCGGTTACGACCAGCAGCTTTAACAGATGTTATGAACCGATCGAAACATAGCATGGACAAAAATGTAAACTGACATTCCTTATCACAACACCCAATTCACCCCGTTCTGGAAGTTGGTGTGGTATATAAAGACAGAATTCTTCTTTGAAAGCAAGCACTTTAATCTCTGAGCTACCAGGAAGTTCGCAAAATGGGAACTACAGCGGCATATTTAAAATACAAATAAACTATAATATCACTAAAAATTTAAAAATAAAATAATTGTTTAAAAAACATAAAAACCGCCTTCAAAAAAAACAGCACTAAAAATTTTAAAATAACTTTATACCTTGCTTAGGATAAAGTAAATCTAAATGGACAATATTTTACATTACTGTCATTGATATTTTTACATTAATTAGTTATTTTTGGAGTCGGTGCCAGCGAAAGCAAGAAAAACAAAAAGATAAAAACAATGAGAAATAACAATAATACATAAAAAATCATGTTACTGCTTACCTACAATTAATGCTAGAAAAATGTTTCAACATACAGATGATACGCCGATATTATACCAACTGTAAATCGTTTACTGCATGATGCAGCCTACCAACTGACACTGTAACGCCAGAGAAATGCCTGGATGACCAATAAGACCGAGCCACAGATTAAAATACTGTTAATTTATTTCCCTAAGCTGTCTCCCGCTGTAACACTATCTGCCTCACGACATGCTGTAAAATATTGGGAATTTTTGTTCGTACTCCCCGTTTCGCGTCTAACACCAAAAGAAGTTCAGTAATTCGATCTTTGCGAAATTGACAGCTGGCACCGACTCCAAAAATAACTAATTAATGTAAAAATATCAATGACAGTAATGTAAAATATTGTCCATTTAGATTTACTTTCTCCTAAGCAAGGTATAAAGTTATTTTAAAATTTTTAGTGCTTTTTTTTGAAAGCGGTTTTTATGTTTTTTTAAACAATTATTTTATTTTTAATTTTTTTTATGAATAACTGTCATGCCAATGCAATTGAATTTTCCGGACATGTTTCACTTCATTCTCTGAAGCATCTTCAGTGGTTCTGTCTGTTGGGTATTTATACATGTAATTCATTTGTCCTATGTTACAATTTACGTGTATAAACACCCAACAGACAGAACCGCTGAGGATGCTTCAGAGAATGAAGTGAATCACGTTCGAAAATAAACAAAAAGTTCAATTGCATTGGCATGGCAATTATTCATAAAAATTGATTCTATTGCAGTTGAGGAAATGGCCCACAATATCCAGATGTAAATGGGATTCAATTTAAAACAATGAAATGTAATGACATGAGAATAATTAAAGGAGACGGAAGCTTTAAATATCTGGACAAAGTAAAGGGGGAAACATAAGGAAATGATAAAGACATATATGTGAAGGAGGGAGGGTGACATTTAAAAACTGCCAGAAGCCTGATTTGGAATGATGACGTTCTATATTTTAAAAAGGCCATTAAATAGACTACTAATATCATACATGCTTTGGTAACATGGAAACTGAGGAAATGTGATATTAACAATACAAACAAACCAAAATTAAATTCCTAAGAAACAGAATATGAATAATCAGAATGGATAGGGTAAGAAATGAAAATCTTCGGGAAAGAGTTAAAGAGTAACCTTTGCGAGAAAAAGAAAGAGACTGGAAGGCTCAAATCGTACAGACACGTAAACAAAGTAGGGTAGTGTGGAATATCTAGAAATGTACATGAAATTGAGATATTAGTCAAAGGAAATACAGAAAAACAAAGACACAGATGAATGAAAGGAGGGTGTACCAAAAGGAGGCGACAGCTGCAGAGACTTGCTTTCAAATAAAGAAACTATGGGAAATTATGATGATGATGAAAGAAGCAAATTTTATAATCTTTTTTTTTTTTTTTTTGGATCTGCTTTACGTCTCTTTTTAACATTGAGGTCTTTAGAGATGGGAAAGGATGGGGGGCAAGGATGGGGGCAAGGAATGGGAAGGAATTCGGCCATGGCCTTTTGAAGGAAGCATCCCGGCATTTGCCTGGAGTGATTTGGGGAATTTTATAATCACTTGGTTATTCAGTATGCCTTCGACACTTTCATGAAAGGAAAAAGCTTTTTAAAATAGTGATACAATATGAAAAAAAAAAAAAATCACATATTTAAATTTTATAATGACTCAAAACTGTTGAGGAAAATGATGATGATGATGATGATGATGAAAGGCAAAACAAAGACTGTATTTAAGAAAATGATCTTTTCACATTAACTCGACTGCTATATTAATTTTATAACTTTCAGTAAGGCTTCTACTCAGCACCTGAGATATCACATACTAGGCTTTATTCAAATGCCATAGAACTGTGATTTACAAGCAAGGAATTAGTGTGAGGTTTTCCACTGGCTTTCACATGTTTCATTGCACTTCTGCATGATTAAAAGTAGGTGGGTACAAGAAAAAGGAAAAATGGGTGTGTAGGGAAACTGCTACTGGAGCATGAGCTCCATCACAATTAAAATAACCAAAACACCTTAGCCACAATGCTATGAGAAGATATTAATGTGCACAGGAAAGATAAAATAAAACTGTCAACTTGTAATAACTGACGGGAGGGGAACTGCAGCAACAAAAAACACCCCCACAACACAATATTATGGATTCTAAACTTATTCGTGAAAATAGAAACATGTGACTGAGCTCACATAGGCACCCATAATCAACATAGCCACATGGTATTTATGGCCATTATAATCAGAGTGGAGGTGGTGGATATGACAAAACTAATATTAGTGGAAATGTTATTCAGGGAATCATAAGAAAATGGGACATATACAAGTGTTGAAAAATTAAGTGAAGGATAAAAAAAAAAAAAGTGTATAATAAGAAATTTAAAAAATATAAAAATAAACTTACAAATGATGGCTTTACCAGGGTAAGAAAGGTAAGCATTATCTAAAGATGACACCTGGGGAGTGTCTGGAATCCAGAAAGTTCTGGTAGTACAATTTCCACCCCTGAAGTACAGATAGGACTTCAGTTTCAGGGATTACTCTGAAGGCTCGGAAAGTGAAAGATTTACCAACATCAGAAGAGTTGGGGAGCTATAATGGGCAGCAATAGAGTGGTATAGGTATTGATAGTAAACTGTCTGTCTGTGGTCATTCACTCTAATGGATCACTCTTATGAGGCCGATGTAAGAATAGTGGCAAGTGAGCTGTTTTTTTTACCTTAGGCTTTACGCCTCATCGACGTCAAGGTCATTAAGGTGGCATGAGGAATGGGAAGGAATTCGGCCATGGCCTTTTGAAGTAAGCATCCCGGCATTCACCTGGAGTGATTTGGGGAAACCATGGAAAACCCAAATCTTGATACCTGGATGGGGATTTGAACCAGCGTCCTCCCGAATGTGAGGTCAGAGTGTTAACCGCTCACCCACCATGCTCGGTAAGTGAGCTGGTATATGAGGTGGGATGTAGTACAAGTGTCATGTCAAAGCCTAGGTTTTATAAGTGGTAGGGTTACAATAGGTTGTGGCGAGTTTCTGCATATTGGATGTCTTGCAACAAGACATATTACAAGGGAAGAAGCTGTATGGTTGTTTAGGAGCATTAGAGGGTTAGTATTTACACAAAAGTATATATTTTAAGTAAGGTGGCCTGCTGAAGGTGAGGAATGGTGTTGTGTAAAGAATAGTGGGGAGAACTGCGAGAAATGACTGGATGAGACAGATAAGATTATTGCTGGATTTTGGGCTTGTGTGTTATGATGTTCTGTTGTACTGGGTTTACAGACCATCTCTGGGGGATGATTAAGGGATATAAGGGCTTAGGTGCACACATTACTATGCCAATGCTCTGGATCAGGGAAGTACAATGGGGCCAGGTTCAAGTCCTGGCCAGCCTGATTGTGGTTTTCAGACAGTTTTCTGCAATCCTCATGGTGAATGATAGGATAGTCTTTAATTTCATCCTCAAAAATGGTGTATCACACTAATAAAAATACATATACTACATGCAGAACATAGTTACAAATTTTGCAGACAGCTGACAACATATCCACTACAATATAAGAAATCAACAGGCCCAGCAAGCTCGTAGTATGACTGATAAATTTTCATTTAAAATAGGCACAAACCTTTTGGAAAGGGGAAGTACTTGGGGTGATCCACAAAAGTGGAAAAAAAAACAAAAACAAAAAAATATGTTGAAGGGCTTTTGCAAGGTTATTGGAGTAAAGGGTAAAGGATTCTTGAGGAGTGAAGATGTGTCAGCCTCAGATGACTAAGCTGTAGGAAAGGGAGCATTTTGTGTGACTGTATACAGAGGAGTCTAAGTAATCATTTTGCACAGAGAAGTTAGTGTCCAGAGTATGAGAGCAGTATCATGTTGTAAGCAAGGTTTTGAAGACTAGGAGATTTTAATTGCACTACTTCGATAATAGTGACAGTGAAACCAAGGACGGATAGGGAAAATGAACCATCTCTTGCCACAGATGAAGGTAGAAGATCCTGGATGAAGATAAAACACAATCACAATATATTGGTAAAAATCCTTAATCATGTAAGAAGAGAGACAAATGGCAAGAGGAAAGACATGTCCAGACCTATCAGATGACAAGCTACAGATGTACAAAGTAGGAAGGGTGAGGATTGCAATAATAGGGGGAAGTTAACCCATGATAATTGTTGTAAAGTATAATCTTTGTAATGGCCAGAAAAAAAAATTAAGAAATTTTACTACACATAATCATATTGGTCAACTTCCCTGCCCCCTTTGTATCATTGTAATTCTATCTCACCCTTTCCACTTTCTTCATCTACGGATAGTCATGTGGTAGGTCTGCTGTGTACACATATTTCCCCTCATCTTGCATGATCAAGGATTTTTACCAAAGTGCTGTAAAGTGTCTTAATGTTTTTTGTTTGTTCTCCCCATACTGACCTTTTTATACTGTTCTTTAGTGTATGTAGCTAGTGACAGGAAATTTCACATAGCGTTTCTTGTCTTTAGCTATATATCTGAACCACAGAGTGGCGTGTGAGGTAGGGAAATCCTTCGAAGAAAAGATTCTTCCTGCTTGTTAAGGAAAAAGTTAGCCTAGGAGGGTACCATATGAGAATCCATAATAGTGCCTCATACATGATGGTAGATGTGGGACTGGAAGGTAAAGAAATGTATGGTTAGAGGTAGGGAGAGGGTGCGGAGTGCACATATCAATGTACTATTCAAGCCCACTTAGGCCTACACAATGGGGAATGTTGGCATGGGGAGAGGTGTTGTGTATGGTAAACCAGGAAAGAATATGAACAGGAAGGAATCAGTGCGTAGGTATGTGGGAACTGTAGACAGATGCTTTAGAAAATAGACAGTTTCCTGACTTAGGTTAGAGGGCACTGATGAAAGGTTGTAGTTGTCAGTCCAATAAAGCAGAAGTATGCCCTGTGGGAGACCCATAGGAAGTGACTAAGGGGCATCCACAAATGCCTGCCATATGTATTTTTTCAGTAGATACAGAATGGAACTCTTAGAAGTGAGAAAGACATTGTAAGGGACCCAGGTGGTTAAAGAAAGAATGGATTTCTAGGTAGGATGAGTTAGTGAGGTCAACGGTTAGAGGTTAGTATGAAAAGGTGTTAGATAGCTGTCTATGGACTGAGGGCATTAGACAGCTCTCCAACACCTGATTAAAACTGATGTAATAAGTGGCAAGTCAGAATATAAATAATACATCAAATAAGAATAATATCTAGTAGAACATAAGTGAACTCTCAAACATCATTGCTGCCATTATATTTAAACTAACACCAATTGAAAACATCATTTACCTTACCTTAATGCCAGCGACCTTCAAGACATGTAACAAACAACAACAAAATATATTAATTGTAAGTAATATTTAGAAATATTGAGAATTAAAGATGTTTTACTGAACCCAGTGGGTGATTGGTAATAATACACTCCAGCATTCAGGAAGACATAGTTTCGAATCCCCATCTGGCCATCCACATTTCAGTTTTACATAGTTTCCCAAAATTGCTCCTTACCATTGCCAAAATGGTTGCTTCAAGAGGCCATGATAACTTGAATAACTTATAGATCACTACAAGGAAAATAACAAAAGAATCCACAAAAAGAGAGAAGGGGAAAGCGCAATTAAATGCCAATGCCCACCTTCCTCCTTTTTGAACCATCTTCCCCCATTTGAAACCAGATTTATGCTGTTGTTTCTTCTATGATAAGAGAGATAAGCAATTACATAAAAAACAAAAAAAGTTTCTCATAAAACAACTGAAAATTGATTTAGGAAAAACTAATTTTCACTAAAATACCTTTAGAAAAACATCAGGTAGGGATGCAGTTGATTATCAAATCACCATTAATGAAAGTTAGGGAAAACAAAAACCTTGTCTCAAACCTTCATTAGAAAAGGATGAGAGTAGTCAATGGTCCATTTGTACCATATACTTATTACTTTTCTTAGAGTGTATATAATTATGGGTTAATGGGACAGCCTGAAAGGCTAAAAATCATCAAGTTCAACTTTTTTAATCACTTATTTAAAACAAGACAAAAATGCACTGAACTAGTCTTGCTTAAATTATTTTATATTTTTAAAATAAGAAAAGTAATATGAAGCTGTTCAGTTTTCTTCAATCGTAAATGTTTTCAAGCTAAAACAAATATGGAAATTATACAATAATTTTCAGTTTTCCTTTCTTTAAAAGCCAATGCGTCCAAATACCGGGATCAAGCCAATAAAACACATCAATTCTAAGCTGAGAATGTCTGCTTTACATTTTCAGTTCTGCCACAATTGTTGGAGCAAGAAGATGGTCAGTGGCCCAATTTTTTAACAGTAAGTAACATGAATAGTAAACCAAAAATTTAGAAAGAAGAATCAAATGAATATTACACTTTGGTTGGAACTTTACACTCAATCCAATGGATGGTAGAAGGAACATAGCAAGTGGTAGACAACAGTCCAATTCCGCAATGTCTTAGCTTGAGCCATAGATCTAAAGTCTAATAGCAGGATTCCATGACCCGACAGTGCTCGATTCACCTTCTGCTCCAACAAACTATTGTAATCTAATTGATATAATAACTAGATTCACCTAACTACAAATCTGTGTTCGGCAAACTTAGTTGATTGTAATCTATGAAAAACAATGTAAATTTATTCATTTTGATACAAAGATTCTTATTGGTAATAGAAGTTTCACCAAGCACTATAACCAAATAGGTATGCTATCAACTGAGTGGATAGTCAACTCTGCAAACAGAGCCACTTTTACCCTTCTATAGTCCCATTGCACAAGAGTGATGATGTGGTAAAGTCCTCTTCTATTTCAGTGGACTGCCTGGGTGACTATCTTAAGTGAGTCTGTCAAGGCCTTGGTTGGAACAGGTCATGACAATTTTAACTGCACTGACTTAACATTAATAGTATTTCATTCACAATAACATTGTAATGTAGTACACAAAGTTTTAAAAATTTAGTTCTAGATATCAAATCCTTATTTCAGTACTTAAGAATAAGTAAAAAGTTATTTTGCTTTATACAACAGGCAAATGAGTTAGCAGCAAGGTTTTCAACTGATCCAGCCATCCAAAATTCAGAATGCAGTAACATTAATGCACCCTAAGAATTAGCATAAGAGCAATAAAATAAAACTTGTTTATTTATTTTACCATTACTCTATAGTTATTGTTTCCTGTTTAGAGATGTGAAAATGAACCATACCTTAGCACAAAATAGACATACTTATGTGTCCAAATAATGAAATATTTGAGTCGCACAGTGAGTTTCCTTAGGGCTTTATGTCTCATCAAGGTTGTTAGAAATGGGTGGATATTGGGACAAGCATCATGAAGAAAATGAGCAGAGGCCTCTTGCAAGAACCATGTAGGTATTTCAGGAAACCATGGAAAGTCAAAATCAGTTCAGCTGGAAGGGGATTTAACCTATGTCCTCCAAAATACCAGGTTCAATCATTACTTCACAACCACTGTGCTCAGTTCACACAGTTAACAGAAAAATATTAACAAAGGATCAGAAAGTTACTTATAAATTTTTGAAATATTATATAAATTAAAGCTATTATTTTCGATGTAGGTGGAAAGGAAAGATAATTTACACCCACCCCTCACCAAAGTTGAAGGGACGAGGACATCAGCAACACAAAATAATATACAAACACAAAAAAACACAATATTAAAGGGTTAACCCTCTATCAAGTGGAAAGAAATATGTGGCTATGCTTGTGCAAGCCTCGCAGTCAACACAGCCACATACAGAATGAATGGAGGTGGTGGGGTGAGCAACGATAATATAACTGCAAGTATTAATCACAAGAAAGAAAAATGGGACATTTAAAAGGAGAAATAATAATAATAATAATTGAGGAACTGGGAGATCTAGGTTTTGGGAGTTGAAAACGTGGACCTCCCTGTTCCTCATCATAACAACACTCGCAGTACACACGACCTGAATACCTGCTTTACAATCAGAGCCATTAGAGTACTTCCAGATACCACTTCCCAATCTGAACTCCACAGGTGGGAATTAGCCTATCAAGATATCCTGCATACCAGACCCCCCCCCCCAGGTCTCAATTTTAGAAAATACCTTCCATCCTCACCCTGTTATACCCATCACTGGCCTGTAAATTTGAATTTTGCTTAATTTTAAATTTTTTTAAATTTTTTGATTTTGCACATACATCCATTACTTAATAGGCAATTTAGAACCATCAGCTGACGTCTACTGCCCTTCCACGACGGGTCCCAGGTTTATTATCTATTTATTAGTATTTTTGAGCTTATGCATTTTTACGCCAACCCTCACTCCCCGCCACATTTCCCCCCCCCCTCTCACCCCCACCATGAGCTACCAGCTTTGCAGGCTTACTCAGTTGGCTGCCGGCCTCCAACATGCTGCCATCTCATTACTACTGAAGAAGGGTCATTGTTTCGAAAATTTTATACTCTATGTGTGTACATGTTTTTTTCATGTATCGATGCCACAGGAATCCTCTTCTATTGTAAGCAGTGGTTTTTCGCCTATCCAAATATATATACGAGTGTTGGGGCATAAGTCATGGCAACTATTTTTTTTCTTGTAGATATGTGGACAGATCACAAACATATATGTGTCGTGTGGAAGTTCTGCAGGCATAGTGTGTATGCAGAACAACAGATGGCTCTGTGATAGCTAGTAGCAGCGCAGCAAGGGCTGTGAAATCAGTCAGTTGGTGAGTGTCGTGTGAGATGGAAGTAACCCGCGTTGAGCAGCATGCTTACATCAAAATAGCTGTTCTCCGAGGGAGAAATGCGATGGAATGTCACAGTTAATTAGTGGAAGCCCTTGGGAATAATGCCCTACCATACCATAAGTAGCACGGTGGGTAGGAAAGTTTCAGCAAGAACGTGTGTCAACCAGTGATGAGCAACGTTCGGGACGCCCGGTCAGTGTGTGGACTGTCGTGGCATGTGCCGTCATCGAGCAGCTCATGGCTGAAGACAGATGATGGATGCTATGGGAGTTAGAGAGGGAAAGTGGCTACAAGAAATGAACCATCCACAAGATATTGCGTAATGACCAGCACCTACACAAAATCGCATCACGGTGGGTGCCGGTGGGAATTTCAAAGGTGGGTGCGCTATGCAATATGCTCCGACCACCTTGCACACTGGCAACAGGACGGCGATCAATTTTCGTCACGAATAATCACTATTGATTAATTTTGGTTGCTGTTGTTATTTGGGTTTAAGGGCGCGTCGACGACGGGGTCATTAGCGCCCTAAAAAATACCACGCATGACAACGTGGCAAAATTGCCGTCTGTGTAGCCGACTGTAAAGGGGTCAGCCACAGAGACAGCACACTAAAATACTAACATACTAACTAAAATACCGTCTGCGTGGCCGACTGTAAAGAGATTGGCCACACAGATGGCAAAACAAAATATAAAACTGAGACTAGGCAATAAAATATAAAAATACATACATTAACTGTTTGGCTGTAAAAGGGCCAACCAGTTTAAAAAAACAAGTTAGCTGGCTAGCTGTAAAAGGGCCAGCCATATAAGCAGTGTCACAAGTAAAAAAAGTACTTGGATTGGTGGTTGTAAATGGCCACCAATCCAATCTAAAACCTAGGCCGATCTGCCCAAAATTTTTGGGACAAGACCAGCCAAGCAACAAAACTTTAAAACCTTAGCCACGTTGTCACCGTCATCGTTTAAAATAAGGGACAGATCGTTGGCTAAGCCAACGTCTGCCCTTAAATCTAAAAACAGTACGCATTCGGTTAAAATGTGGCGTACCGTCAAAGGTACCCCACAAGCATCACATTCCGGTGGGTCCTCCCGGCGGAGAAAGAAACTATGAGTTAGAGGACAGCGCCCTATACTGAGGCAAGTAAGGAGGACCTCATCCCTCCTCGCCCGCTGGAAGGAGCTGCTCCATGGCTGAATGGTTGGTTTGACCAGCCGGAGCTTATTATGCTCAACTTCCAGCCACTGCCTCTGCCAAACATAAAAAAAAAATCTCTTCGCCGCCGAGGCAAGGTCTGACTTTGGGAACGGTTCAAAGTCGGTTCTGCCCTTGTCGCAGACTAACTTGGCAGCTTCATCAGCTGCCTCGTTCCCTCTGATTCCCACATGGCCCGGTACCCAGCAGAATAATACCTCCTTTCCACGAGATTGGAGGGAAAGGAGGGCGTCCTGAATGTCCAGGACTAGACGATCTGCTGGATACATATTTCCTATGGCCTGAATACAGCGGAGGGAATCGCAGCATATGATGAAACACTTATCGCGCATTACATTCATATGCTGGAGCGACTTCAACACGGCATAGCATTCGGTGGTGTAAATGCTGCACCTGCCATCCAGTTTGAATTTGTAAGTCGCTCGAGGGAACACTATGGAGCAGTCAACTCCGTTAGCCTGCTTAGACCCATCCGTATACACCGGGGTAAACGTGTGATACTGGTTTAAAATGTCTCTAAATATGTTACTAAAAAAGCTGTCAGCGGTACACAGTTTGTTGTAACGAGACAGATCTAAAATAATTCTGGGCCTCTTTAAAAGCCAAGGAGGAGATTTGCTCCAACCCTGGTAATAAAACGAGGGAAGGTGGAACCCATTTTCTTCTAAAACAGCCTTTGCATGGTAGCTAAAAGGTTTGGTGGCTCTAGTGCGGTTGGTATAAAGCCGCTCAAAACTCGGGTGTATGACTGTCATACGCGGGACTGCCAGATGTTATGGCAACCTGTCGTACCATGAGGAGACGCCGGCGGTTGGTAAGCGACGGCTCGCCAGACTCAGCACAAATGCTGACAATCGGGGTAGTGCGGTATGAACCCGTGGCAAGCCTAATCCCAGCATGGTGGATACCATCCAATATACGTAGATAACTGTCCCGTGCCGAACCATAGATGATACAACCGTATTCCAGCCGCGACCGTACAAAGGCTCTATAAAACCATAGCAGGCAGGAGCGATCAGTGCCCCACGACCTGCCACACAGACATTTTAAAAGATTAAGAGCTTTTAATGCCCTGGCTCTCACATCTTTTAGATGCGGTAGCCAGTTGAGCCGTCTAAAAATGAGGCCCAGAAATCTAACAGTATCAGTAAAACTTAAAATGGTATTCCTCAAGGTGAGGCTCTGGTAAAAGGCTTCTTCTGCGAGTAAAAAGTACACACCGGGTTTTCTCAGCAGAGAAACGAAAACCGGTGTGCACTGACCATTTGTCCAGCCTGTTCAACGCGAGCTGCAACTGCTGCTCTGCACTTCTCAGGATGGACGACGCAATAAAAATTAAAAAATCGTCCACATATAAGGAGTACCGTATGGGACTCCTTGTAATGACTCCAATGCTATTGATAGCAATTGCGAAGAGCGTTACGCTTAAAACTAATCCTTGAGGAACACCGTTTTCTTGAATAAAAAGATCAGACACTTCACTACCGACTCGGTACCGGAAGCAACGGCCAGATAAAAATTATTTCAAAAAATGGGGGAGGTTACCCCTAAAACCCCATTCATGCAACTGTTTTAAAATAACATGCTTTCAAGTAGTATCGTAGGCCTTTTCAAGATAAAAAAAAAAACACCCATTAGGTGTTGGCTGCGGATAAACGCATCCTGTATTGCCGCCTCAGGAGGATCAGGTTAACCAAGGTGGAACGTGACTTCCTGAATCGACACTGAAAGTGGCTCAGTAGATTATGGGACTCAAGACACCAGACGAGGAGGCGATTCACCATCCTCTCCAGTGCCTTCCCCACGCAGCTAGTCAAAGCAATACAGTGGACCTCCGGTAATCCGACAAACATTATGCAGGGCAGTGTCGGACTATCGAGTTTGTCGGATTATAGAGCAACTGCCTAAGACCGCTATAGTCCGGAATTTTTTACAAAAGAGTACCTTGTAATCCGACAAATTACATATCCAATGATAAGAATCTATATGTTATACTGTATGTACATATGTACTTTGAAGTACAAATCGTACTTAATTTATGTAAGTCGAATTTAGTAAATTAAATAACAATTGAGAGCTTACGTTTTATTATAAAATTAAGCATAAATCCACATACATATCTACCAAAATAATCAGGAATTATTAATCAAAATCATGTAGTGAATATATCAAATTATGAAGCTTTGAAATATTCATCAAATTTTTTTTTGTTTAAGGTTGTTATAACGCGAGATCAGAGCTTTGTCCCTCAGTCTTCTCAAAAGTAAAAGTTCGTTGTAGGATGTACCATTCTCTTCAGCCCATTGTAAACCTAGCTCAAAAGCGTTAACTGCGTCTTGTTATGTGACTTGTGGAGCAGTTGCAATCACGTCGTCGTTATCTTCCTGATTGTTTGTTGTATAATTAGAAACCTCTTTTATAATATCTTCGTCAGACATTTCTTGAAAAACATTTTCTTCTTTATCCATTCCACGGCACCAGATTTCCAAATCTTCCGGACTTATCTGTGTTTCAGTAGCGACTTGTTCTATAACTTCCGAAGTTACACTGATTTGTGGATCGTTGCTAGGAGTGGTGACTATATCTGGCCATAACTTTTTTCAAGACGATTTAATAGTTGATGACGGTAACGCACTCCACGACTGACTAAGAGCAAAAACCAAGTCTTTCATATTAAATTCTTTTAAAGTTTTTTCTATTGGTTGGTCTTTTGATACGGCTCTCAGAAGTAGGTTTTTTTTATAGTCTTGCTTAACAAACTGAATGATGTTCTGGTCCATTGGTTGAATCAGTGCAGTGCAATTTGGCGGAAGAAACATCGCAGTGATGCATTTATCCTCAGTTGTCAGTTCTTCTTCAGACGGATGACCGGGAGCGTTATCAAGAAGCAACAACGCTTTTTGAGGAAAATTATGATCTTTTAACCATTTTCTAACTTCAGGTACGAAGCATTCATCAAACCACTTTTTGAAAAGGTCTTTTGTCATCCATGCACTTTTTTGTCCGTAATAGTGTACAGGTAAATCAATGTTTTTGAATGCCCTTGGTTTATTAGATTTCCCAATGACCACCATCTTAAGCGCGTGTGTACCTGCAGCATTAGCACATGGTAGTATGGTTACACGCTCTTTACTCACTTTTCGTCCAGGTACGGATTTTTCGTTACAAGAAACGAAAGTTTTGTTAGGCATCACACGCCAAAAAAGCCCTGATTCGTCTGCATTGTACACCTGTGACGGGTCAAGATTTAAATCGTTCACCTTTTGCAAAAATCTTAATTTAAAGGGCTCTATGCAGGTGGCATCGTTAGAAAGTTTCTCTCCTGTAATAGTCATTAAACGTATGCCATGACGACTTTTAAAACGTTCTAGCCATCCTTTGCTGGCCACAAAATCATCTTTTTTTGTTATTTCCTTATAAAAAAACTTAGCTTTCATGGCCAACATGGGTCCCGAAATTGGTGCATGCCTATTTCTTTCCTGAAGAAACCACATGTACAAAGCTTCTTCCACTTCTGGATGTTCAGCTTTCTTGAGTGTCTGTCTCTTGCCTGGCCCGCAGTCAGTAGTTGACACGAACTTCTTAATCTTCTTGTGGTTTTTTTTAATGTCATAAATTGTAGATCGGCCTACGCCGTATTCACTTGCTAAACTACTGAAAGTTTCATTGCGATTTAAGCGATCTAAAATATCACATTTTTCTTTAATTGTCAACGTTTTGTGCTTTCGCTTCTGGGTTTGTGACGACATTACTAGGTACTATACCTAATACACAATGAATAAATAGTAAACAATGAACACACGCTAGGCCGTACCGCTATCACTAGTAGTCAAATTCAAACTAAGTAAAACAATGCATACGCGTCGAGCACAATAGCGGTGGCGCGTACGAGTTGTGACCTGTTCAAACCTGCGTGATCTACATTAGCGAAGATTGTCAAACATAATTCAAAGTCATGTCGGATTACAGGGGGTGCCGGATTAGACAGGGGCCGGATTATCGGGGGTCCACTGTACTACGATAACTACCTGGCAACAATTTGTCTTTTCCAGGTTTTAAAATAGGGATGAGCGTTGCTTCTTTCCACGAGTCAGGGAAGTGTCCTCCGGTCCAGATATTGTTAAAAATATCCAGAAGGTACTACTTAGCATCTTTACTAAGATGCCTCAGCATCTGCTACTGGATCAGATCCGGCCCTGGAGCTGTGTCATTTGCACTGTTTAACGCTGACTCCAGCTCCCAAGATGTAAATGGGCAGTTGTAGGCCTCTGTATTTGACAAATCAAAGTACAGCACGCGCCTCTTGGCAGCAACTCTTCATCGCTGGAACCGAGGGTCAAAGTTGGCGGATGAAGTGACAGCAGCGAAGTTCTCCGCCATCAACTGTGCTATGCTTCGTTCGTCGGTAATTACACGTCTATGACCCAGTAATCCAGATACTGGTGGGAGGGAGTACCTTCCAGATATACGGCGGATGGACTCCCATACTTTTGACGAAGGTGTGGAACGATTAATCGTGCTCACAAAGTTACCTTTTCTTCCTGTCTTTAATAACTCGACGCGCCTTAGCTCTGGCAATACGAAACACTGCAAGGTTGTCAGTTGTTGGGCACAACCTAAAACGACGTAGTGCCCGTCTACGACCCTGGATGGCGGAACGACAATCGTCGTTCCACCAGGGGACGCACATCCTTCGCAGTGTTCCGGAGCTTTTCGGCATGGAGACGTCAGCTGCAATGTGAATCACTTCTGTGAAGTGATTCATCTTCTCCTGTATACTGCCACAGGGTTACAGTAGTACAGAACGGCAGAAGAGCTGCCAATCTGCACCACTGACGTTCCATTTATGCCGGTTATTACCTCCTCCACGCTCGCACTCAACGTGCATCCAAATAGGGAAGTGGTCGCTTCCATGTAGGTCGCGATCCACCTCCCATAGCACGGAGTCCGCGATTGAGGGAGAACACAAAGTAAAGGTCAATGGCAGAAGACGTACTGGAAGCAGTGGTGAAATGAGTCATTTGCCCTGTATTCAGAATACAAATTTCCTCCTGCTCTATTAATCTACTAATCACTCGGCCTCAGGGGCAATCGGTGGTGGAACCCCACAACGCACTGTGGGCATTGAAATCTCCCAAAACGAGAAAGGGCCGAGTGAGTTGTCGTATAACGCCAACCAGGTCGTCGTAGTCGACGGACAAACTGGGTGGCAGATAGACAGAGCATACGGTCAGTTGGATTGGACTGTGTACTTTCACCACTACTGCTTGTAATGGGGAGGTGAGAGCAACGGGTTCAAAATGGACGGTGTTTAAGACAAACACCGCCACTCCCCCTTTCGCTCAATCACACTCGGTATCATCTTTCTTGTACAGGTCGTAGCCTCTTAGCACAGGTTGGTGTGTCAGTCTAAAGTGTGTCTCTTGCAGACACAAACACAAGGGTTTAGACCGTGCTAAGAGTTCTACTTCCTCTTTGTGAGCCTGAAAACCATTCAGGTTCCACGTCAGTATGGGAGCCATCTCACCTATTCAGCCCCACCCGTCCCGGGTCAGGTAGGTCAGTGTGTCCGGTGTCTGCTGAGGAACGGGACCAGGTTCGTCCACCAGCATTACGTCTTCGTCAGGGTCCGAAGACGGTTCTTGTTCTAAGGCCTCGGAGTCTTGCGGACTTTTCTTCCACCGAGGCCTTCTCCACTTCTTCTCCTTGCCAGTTGGTGATCTGGGAGGGGAAGCGGAAGGGGACTTCACGAACATGCTGGGGTCTGTGTGTTTAAACTTTGGACCCGAACCTTCTGCACTGTTTGCCATCCGCTACTAGCTGATGGCGTTGTTACAGCTTCATCTTTTTCTAATATTGTAGCCAACGAGACCACGGCTGTAGCTACTGTAGCGGATGACTGTGCCTCTGCTGGTGGGACTGCTGCACCTGCTGGGCGAGGTTGCAGACGCGTTGCTACCGACGTCCGCGGTCTTAGGTGTTATGACCTTTGTGGCTTTGGCGCCACAATTGAATTGACATGAGCACGTTGTATTTGTGCCCATATCTGCAAAGGACATCTGTGTAGAAACGCTTTCCTTCCTGATGGGAGTTGACAAGGTTTTGGCGAAACTGGTAGCGAAGACGGGAGGCGCAAGGGCCTTAAACCTCTTCTACGCTTCGCCATAAGGTAGTCGTTCCTTGGTCTTTAACTCCTGTATCTTCTTTTCATCGAGATACAACCGACACTCCCTGCTCCAGGCTGGATGTGACGCGGAGCAGTTGACACATACCTGTGGGAGGGTACAACTACTGCCTGGCTCGTGTGCAGATTTTCCACATTTCCCAAAGGTGGGGTTGCCCTTACACATCATTCTCGTATGCCCGAACCGTTGGCACTTAAAACAGTGCATAGGGTCCAGAACATACTGACGGATATTCAGATTTAAATAGCCGGCCTTGAAGGTTTTGGGCAATGTTGGAGTGTCGATCGTCAGGACGAAGGTGGCAGTCTTCTCAAGATTGCCGCTAACCCTTCGTTTGATCTGCCTTACCTCGACCACATGATCTGTTGACCACTCCTTAACCCTTTGACTGCTGTAGACGCGTTAACGCGCGTGGCTACTACTGCGCCCAGGTGCTCCAGACGTGTATACACGCGCCGCCTTGCCGCTCTGTCTGTGCTCCAGACGTATATACACGCGCCGCCTCGCCGCCCTGTCTGTGCTCCAGACGTGTTAACACACTAGCCTCTTAGCGGCCTGGCTATGAAGCCATATTTCCACCCAGGGTGGTTAGTTGTTTTCTTCATTCGGCCCTTGAGCATTGGCAGCTGCGATCTAATTTGTGTTGCTCTTTTCCTTTTAGTTTTCGCTGAGAAAATGGCATACAGTCATTATTTTTTTTAACTGTTTAACGTCTCTTAACAACGAGGTCTTTAGAGATGGTAAAGAATGGGGGGCAAGGAATGGCAAGGAATTCGGCTATGGCCTTTTGAAGGAAGCATCCCGGCATTCACCTAGAGTGATTTGGGGAAACCATGGAAAACCCAAATCTGGATGCCTGGACGGGGATTCGAACCATCGTCCTCCCGAAAACGCCGTCGTGTTTGTACCGCGGAAGAAATCATGGAGATTCTTACTAGAAGTGACAGTGAATATGGTCACTTTGATATGGATGACAGTGATAACCCTTTGACAGGATCTCGATGTAATTTTCCTAAGCTGTGTACATCAGCTAGTGGAAAATGACCATTTTTCAGAGTTTGAAGCTACAGATTGTGCGAGCGAAATGTGTGGAAAAAGAGAATGCTTTAGTGACACATTTGACAGCATGTGCTTGTCGATTAAGCTGCAGGACACAAGTGTGGATTACGTTAACATTCCAGCAGTTTGTCATTTTTCCTGATATTTCTAACGGAATATCATATGATATCTATTGTTGATGAGACCAACAGATACGCGAGAATCAATTCACACTATATTTTCACTATGAAGTGGTTTAAAAAGTTCTTTTTCCACATTCTCGAACACTGCATTTTAAATGCTCACGCTCTTCACCGAGTAGTAACCGGACGAAAATGCCAGTTGCAGAGTTTCGTCTATTGCATCCATAAATTTAAATTTCGTGAGGTATTTTTCAGGATTTCCTGACCCCCCCCCCCCCCCCCCGTCTTGTAAGATCAGGTCCGTGAGACGCCACCCCACCCCCCCTCTAGAAATCGCCCTCGCAACTTTTTGAGACCTTTTTTCCAAATTTCATTCATATTGCAAATTCAAGGAAGAGCACGCCAATGCGTAAATGCGCTGTATGTTCGATACAGAAAGTGCGTCGAGAAACTAATGCAGATCATGTAATATATCACTGTGTTTTGTACCATTTTTCAAGGCTTATCACACAAAAAGAATTACTAACCATGGTTAACTGCAGAGTAATAATTATATTACATTTATACGCAACTAAAACTAAACGAAATACAAAAAAAAAAAAAAAAAAAATATCAACCCGGGTCAAAAAGAAGGCTGGAAAATTTGTGCAGAATTTGTGAAAGGTATTCGGAAAGGTTCTCTCCAGATAAATTACTACGCTCACAAACTAAAAACATTTCAGTTGCTGTAATATCTATTTAGTATATGAAGTACCGGCATGTTTGATTACGCAGACATTCACTTTTAGAGGAGCTTTAAACTGAAAAACTTTAGATGTTATATTAACTGTTTTTATTTTGTATCTGCGGTTTCAAATCGCAGAGCGACAGCAGAAGAACGCCACACACCACACTCCAGACGTATTCAGTACATAGCGGTCCGGTCTAACGCAGCATTCCAGGGCAGGTAAACAGCTTAGGCGTAAACAAAGCCGCACTCAGCGAGGGCTCGGCCGGGCGAACCGTAGCAGTTAAAGGGTTAAGGAGTTCCTCGGTATCAATATCGATAAGGTCGCGGCATGTGACTACACCTTTACTCGAATTAAGAGTTTTGTGGAGTTCGCACTTTACTACGAACTCCCCGAGCTTCTCAGACTTAAGGAAGAGGATGTTTCCAAAAGCAGAGTCCTGTTCCTCAGCTTCTTGACTGATTTAAGGGTCCCGGCAAGACCCTCCAACCCTTTTTGTATGAAAAAGGGGGACACCTTCTCGAAGGATCCCTTCTTCCTGGACATTATTATGAAGGCATTGTCAATTGCAAAGTCCTTCCTGTTACTGCATTCATTTTCTGGAGGAGGGCTTTCAACCCTCGCCCGCTTTTTTGAACTGGGTGTATTTTTATTAGCCTGCGACACACCCGGGCCGCAGGGGTTTTTGTTTTGCTTGTGAGAAGGAATTTTGGTCCCACGAGTAAAATAATTTTATAAAGAAATGCTTATACAACAGGGGTGCGCAAGTGGCCCTGAAGTTGCACGTTAACGAGTGATCTGCCTCTCACCCATGCACCTCCTCGGCACGTGGCTGACCTTGAGGTTGAGAGGTTTTTTATAGAGGTTTGTACCTTCCTCACGATCCGGGCGATGAAGCCAAGATCCCCGTTCTCCTAGGCACACAACATCACCGCCACGCTCTACGGTGGTCGTTGAAGCATGGTAGGAGTTTACGGTGTGGGAAACTTGCGGTGCTCACAAGTTTCCAGCTCGGGCACCGCGGGTTCGCCAAAACCATACCTGGTACTTGCATACCAGGCCCCTGCGGGGATTAATTTTGGGCCAGGACATATGAACCAGAAATGAAACGTCAGTCTGCAGAGTGGTGACATGCTGGATCACCAAGGAGGCAGAAGTTCCGGCAGAGTCTTTCCCCCGTCAAACTGATGACGATCGTTGTGTATGACGTCAGGGGTGTCATTGTTTGCCACTTTGTTCCTCATGGCAGAACAGTGACCGCACAGTACTACAGGGACTTCCTGGTGCGACAGGTATGACAGGGCGTTCGAGATATATGTTCAGATCGTTTGGACAGTGCAATAATCCTGCACGACAATGCAAGACCACATAAAGCAGAGTGTGTAGGGCAGCTACAGCGATGTTTGGGATGGGAAGAATTGGAGCACCCACCGTACTCTACCGACATTTCGCCCTGTGACTTTCATCTCATTCGCAAGATTAAGGAACCACTACATGGTAGGCGGTTTGCAACACTGTGCGGTAACAGGTGGCCCGATTCACACATGGTGCGGCACATGCTGACGCTGATGGTATTCAGCGCCTCCCACATCGTTGGCAGCGTGTGGTGACAGTAGCATGGGACTACTTTGAGGGTCTTTAGGCCCAGGTTTGTCATGTCAACTTTATGTGTACTGTGTTGTCATTCTTCTGCACCGTGAAGGCCATATTGCCCTGTATACTACCGTAATAAATTAGTGTGTTACGTTATTTCAGTACAATTCATTGTCCAAACATGTAGTTAACATCTTGTCCTTTCAGGTGTATATGACACATTTTCCAATTGGACTGGTATCTTCCAGAAAAAGAAATTAGTTTCCATGACTTAAGCCCCAACCCTCGTGTATATATAATGTTTGTCGGAATATTTTGCAAAGTTCAAATCGGATTAAAAAAAAGTTGTAATAAAAGTTGTTCATCTCGAAGAGGGACATCCATTAACATAACGTTCGACCCACCTGCACCATCCCCGGGGAGGGGAGGGGAGGGGGTGACTTTAAAATCTTAAATAGGAACCCCTATTTTTTATTGCAGATTTGGATTCTCCACGAAAAAAATATGTATCTTATGTATGAATCATTTTTTTCGCTTCATGATAGATGGTGCTGTAATCGGCAAAAGTGAAATTGAGTTTAAGATTGTTGCAAAGTGGTAATATCTCAAACAAATACACATCAGATCAGGAAAATCGAAGTACTTTTTTGATATTTTTGATAATGCCATCATATGACATCTCCCACAATCAAATAAGCACAGACTGTGATCATGCATCTTAGTCCGTGGTGAGACTGTTCATATTACTTCAGTGATTCAGACTGTAAACATGTCATCGCAACTGTTCCACGATGTTACCGATTGCAGAGAGAGTCGATATCATTACCACGTACTTTGAAGCTCATCAAAGGTATGCTAATCTGTTCCCTGAGAGGCATGTGCCATCTGCAACGACTTTTCACAGTATTGTCCATTTGTTTACTGAAACCGGAAACGTTAAACCTAGAAAAAGAGTCCTACCACATCCTGTGACAAACAAAAATAACACGGTGAATATTTTAGGTGCAGTTGTTGCAAATCCTCACATTAGTTCTCGGCAAATTGCGAGAGGTTCAGGAATTTCACAAAGAAGTGTTCTACACATACTGCATGAACACAAATGGCATCCATTTCATTTATCGCTGCATCAAGAACTGCATGGTGACGATTTTCAAAACCGCCTGAATTTCTGCAACTGGATACAGTAACAACTGGCAGTGAATAATAATTTCATTTCATAGATACTTTTCTCTGATGAATCAAATTTTACGAATCGTGAAGTGAATCGACATAATATGCATTATTGGTCATTGGAGAATCCCCATTGGGTAAGGAAAGTTGAACATCAACGCCCATGGAGTGTCAACGTTTGGTGCGGTATTTTAGGTTCACAGGTAATTGGCCCATACTTCACAGAAGGTAATCTGACTGGTCCAATGTACAGCAACATTGTATATAATGTTTTACCCACACTAATGGAAGATGTTCCACTGCAAACAAGAATGGATATGTGGTTTCAACATGATGGATGCCAAGCGCATTATTCACGAATATCTCGAGAAGTTTTGAACCAAAACTATCCAGGACGATAGATCGGACGAGAAGGTCCTCAAACGTGGCCCGCACGATCACCCGATTTGACTCCTGCTGATTTTTTCATGTGGGGATGGCTAAAAGAGAGAGTTTACATGGATGTACCAACAACCCCAGAAAATATGCGCTAGCGAATTATCAATGAATGAGAAAACATTAGCGCAGAGACACTTATAAATGTCGGATTGTCTTTCAGACACAGAGTTGAAATGTGCATTAGAAACAACGGACATCATTTCGAACATTTGCTGCAATGAAACACTTGTGAGAAGCAAGGGGTATCACAGTTTTTTTTTTTCATAAATTGTTTCATATTTCCTAATCTGATGTGTATTTATTTGAGACATTACCATTTTGCAACAATCTTCAACTCAGTTTCATCTTTGCCGATTACAGCCCCATCTATCATGACAAGAAAAAATGTTTCATACAAAAGATATATATTTCTCACGGAGAATCCAAATCTGCAATAAATAATAGGGATTCCTATTTAAGATTTCAAATTCATCCCCCCTCCCAGCCCCGGGGGTGGTGCAGGGTGGTCGAGCATTTTGTTAATGGATGTCCCTCTTCAAGGTGAACAACTTTTATTACAACTATTTTTTAATCAGATTTGTATTTAGCCAAATATACCGACAAACAGTTTTAAATGAAACACCCTGTATATATATAAAAAGGGATAGTGAAATGAACCACCACTTACCTTAGATGATGATATCATGGGGTGAACACATAAATAAACACAAAACACATGAAAAACAATGAATATTTCGAGACTTGGCTCTTTGTCAACAGGAGAAAATAAGGGAGGGAGGGTGCTGTGGGAGACAGTTTCACAGAATGTCGTTAGTCAGCAACATGGTGGGGGTAAATTCAAACAGAGGGCAGGGAAAAGGGGACACTGAACTGGAGCTAGTAACTGAGAATGCAAAATGTTACGAAAGTGTGGAAAAATATATTCAAATGTTCATAACATAAATTTGAGAAAGTAAAAGAAAATAACTACACAAAATAAAATTGAAAAAATATAATGAAAATAATAATAAAAGAATCTATGTAGTTAAACATCACCTCTGGTATGTTGTGGTTCAATATACTGTAGACATTGGGCATGGAGGCAAGTACAGGGTAGAAGGAAGGAAAAGTACTAACTGGGTATTATCTCAAATTGAGACCAGGAGGTTGCCTTGTACCTAGTATGTATTAGTAGGCAAGTTCCCACCTTCTGAGTTCAGAGGAGCTGCTGTTGTTTGGGAGGACTTTGATAGCACAGACGGTGAAACAAGAATTGAAATTATTGGTGTCATGGGAGATGGCATGGATAGCTACTGGATGTTTTGTATTCTGAGTGAAAACTGTCTGACATTCTAATGGCTAACAAATTGGTAGTCAAACCTATGTAGGAAGCCACGCAGTGTTTGCAGGTTATCTGGTATATTACGTGGGATGTTTCACAGGTGGTGTGTCCTATGATACGAAAGTTCTCGCCAGTGATAAGGTTGGTGAAAGTGGTGGAGGCACGGTGAATGACACACATCTTACAGCGCGGTATATTACATGGGAAGGATCCTTGTGGCTGTCTGGTGGGATGAGGAAGACTGTGTTTGTGGACTATTAGTTGGCTGAGGTATGGGGGACTGCTGAAACAAGTTCTGGGAGAGCCAGGAAGGATTTTCTGAAGAATGGATCTCATTTCTGGGCAGGTTGTAGGAAATAATAAACCTGCCGAAGGATTTTATTGATGGATTCAAGGCCAGGGAAGTATTGTGTAACCAAGACTTGACTATAGTTGGTTTCAGGGGGTTTGGATCAGGTTGCAATGTGGCTCGGGAAAGTTGCTTGTGAACCAAAGCTGGGGGATAATTGCGGGATACCAATGCTTGTGAGATGATGTTTGAGTATTTCATAAGGGATTTCTGATTGGAGCATATACGACTGCCTCGAATGTCAAGACTGTAGGGAAGGGAATGTTTGGTATGAAACGGATGGGGGACAGGTCCACATCCAAGAATGTGGTCTGGGTGTGGGAGTAGGTCCAAGTGAAATTTAGTGAGTTATTAAAAGTATTTAGATTACCCAGAAAATTTAGAAGGGTGCTTTCTTCATGTGTCCAGATCATAAATATGTCATCTATGAACCTCAGCCACAGGACGGGTTTGGGGGGGACGTTCTCCAAAAACATCTGTCCCAGGCGGCCTATGAAGAGATTAGAATAAGAGGCCGCGATGCGAGTGCCCTTGGCAGTGCTATGGGTTTGGTGGTAGATATTGCCTTCAAAGGAGTGTTGAGTATCAGTTCAACCAAGGTGGTGAGGAAAGATGTACTAGGGTGGCTGATGGGAGGGCGTTTATCCCATCTTGCAACGGGACAGTCTCTTCCCTCATCCACCAATCAAAACTGCAGCCTCCCCTAATTTCCTCAAAACCGTCTATTGCCCAACTGCTCAACATACCTCAACCTCCTCCTTTGAACCCACTCCTGGCCCTCTGCACTCCTGCCCTGCCTCCAAATCTAAACTGTCAGTTGTGAACCTGTCCTCTTCATCACTATCTGAACCCCAACTCTCCGTACTCTCCAAAGGCCTTACTTTTTCTCCTACCCCCACATTTGACCATGCCAACCTAGTCTGGGACTCCTTTTCATTTTGCCGAACACTCCGCTCGCGGTACCACTTTGCCACTCCTGTTAGTGACCCTGGGCCTCAAGACTACCTGGAACCCAGTCTCCAAAAATTCAAACCTCTATCCACACTCGACCCACCACGTCTTCCCCAGTACCATCCCATACAAATTTTTGAGGAATTCTTATCCACCAGTTTGGCTTCTCCTAGTTTTGTGAAGTCCTTGACGAATACCAGCAATCTCAGCCCAGCTGAAACCCGTGCCAGAAAACAACTTTCGACTAACCCAGATTTTATCATTCTACCCGCGGACAAGGGCTCAACCACAGTAGTTATGAATCACAGTGACTATGTGGCTGAAGCCCTTCGTCAGTTATCAGATGCCAACACTTACTGCCGCCTTGATGAAGATCCCGCACCAGATGTCACCAAAAAAAATACAAGAATATGTACAGATCAATGGGCCCCTCCAAGGTCTCACCCCACAGTCAATCTCTCTCCTTACTCCTCAAAATCCACGCATGCCTACCCTTTACCTCCTTCCAAAAATCCATAAGCCTGGCAATCCAGGATGCCCCATTGTTGCAGCTTATGGATCTCCGACTGAACGAATCTCTGCTTTGGTGGACCAGCACCTACAACCTATAGTCTCTCAGTTCCCCTCCTACATCAAGGACACACAGCACTTTCTTTTCCGTCTTTTGACCATACCCACCCCACTTCGTGCCAACTCCATACTGGTAACCATTGATGTCACACGACTGTACACACACATTCCACATTTTCATGGCCTTAGCGCCATGGAATTTTTTCTGGATAAACGCCCTTAACAGCCGCCCTGGAACATCTTTCCACACCACCTTGGTCGAACCGATACTCAACACACCTTTGAAGGCAATTTCTACCACTAAACACATGGCACTGCCATTGGCTCTCGCATGGCCCCCTCTTATTCTAATCTCTTCATGGGCCACCTGTAACAATGTTTTTGGAGAACGTACCCTTAAAACCCATCCTGTGGCTGAGGTTCATAGATGACATTTTTATAATCTGGAAACATGGAGAAAACACCCTTCTAAATTCTCTGGATAATCTAAATACTTTTAATAACTCACTGAATTTCACATGGACCTACTCCTACACCCAGGCCACATTCTTGGATGTGGACCTGTCCCTTTCCAATGGCCACCTCAGCACCTCAGTCCACACCAAACCCACCAACCCACAGCAGTACCCCCATTTTGACAGCTGCCGTTCATTTCATACCAAACATTCCCTCCCCTACAGTCTTGGCATTCGAGGCAGTCGTATATGCTCCAATCAGAAATCCCTTATGGAATATTCAAACAACATCTCACAAGCATTGGTATCCCGCAATTATCCCCCAGCTTTGGTTCACAAGCAACTTTCACGAGCCACATTGCAACCTGATCCAAACCACCTGAAACCAACTATAGTCAAGTCTTGGTTACACAATACTTCCCTGGCCTTGAATCCATCAATAAAATCCTTCGGCAGGTTTATTATTTCCTACTAACCTGCCCAGATATGAGATCCATTTTTCAAAAAATTCTCCCTGGCTCTCCCAGAACTTGTTTCAGCAGGCCTCCCATCCTCAGCCAGCTACTAGTCCACAAACACAGTCTTTCTCATCCCACAAGAGAGCCCCAAGGATCCTTCCCATGTAATAGAACCCACTGTAAGATGTGTGTCATTCACCGTGCCTCCACCATTTTCACCAACCTTATCATTGGCGAGAACTTCCGTATCATAGGACACACCACCTGTGAAACATCCCACATAATATACCAGATAACCTGCAAACACTGCGTGGCTTCCTACATAGGTTTGACTACCAATTTGTTAGCCATTAGAATGTCAGACAGTTTTCACTCAGAATACAAAACATCCAGTAGCTATCCATGCCATCTCCCATGACACCAATAATTTCAATTCTTGTTTCACTGTCCGTGCTATCAAAGTCCTCCCAAACAACAGCAGCTCCTCTGAACTCAGAAGGTGGGAACTTGCCTACCAATACAAACTAGGCACAAGGCAACCTCCTGGTCTCAATTTGAGATAATACTCAGTTAGTACTTTTCCTTCCTTCTATCCTCTACTTGCCTCCATCCCCACTGTCTACAGTATATTGAACCACAACATACCTGAGGTGATGTTTAACTACATAGATTCTTTTATTATTATCATCATTATATTTTTCAATTTTATTTTGTGTAGTTATTTACTTTTACTTTCTCAAATTTATGTTATGAACATTTGAATATTTTTTTCCGCACTTTTTGTAACATTTTGCATTCTCAGGTACTAGCTCCAATTCAGTGTCCCCTATTCCCTGCCCTCTGTTTGAATTTACCCCCACCATGTTGCTGACTAACGACATTCTGTGAAACTGTCTCCCACAGCACCCTCCCTCCTTTATTTTCTCCTGTTGACAAAGAGCCAAGTCTCGAAATATTCATTGTTTTTCATGTGTTTTGTGTTTATTTATGTGTTCACCCCATGATACCACCATCTAAGGTAAGTGGTGGTTCATTTCGCTATCCCCCCCCCTTTTTTTTTTTTTGTAAACCCATTCGCTAATAAGCTCCTATTATTTCCTGGTAACTATACACACACACACACACACACACACACACACATATATATATATATATATATAGTTTGCTGCCAGCCGCTAGTGTGCAGCCATCTCACTCCTATTGATGAAGAGCGATGGCTTGAATATTTTATTCTTTGTGTGTTCGTGTTTTTTTCGTGTACCAACACCACAGGAATCCTCTTCTATTGTAAGCGGTGGTTTTTTATCTATCCTAATGTTCAATTTTTCCATCAGGCACAGTTTTTAGTGGTAGCTATTTTTTAAAATTTGATTTTAGCATTCTCTTAGACATGTCATAGGAACCTTTACGTTATGTGTAGCAATTTTTTTAAATCTGTATTTAAGGAAATTATATGTAATATAATGCTAAAGCACCAAAAGACATGATTGTACAGGTTTATTCATGTTTTGACATGTGCCGACCTGTTAATCTGGCAATGTCACTGTTGAGCTGAATATCACTATTGAAATATGTCCTCCCTTTCTGTTTAGAAGTGTATTGTGTACATTGGTTTGTAGAGTGAGTAAATCATGCAGATAATTTCTGCTATTTGTGGTGAGCTGACCAACAAGTCTCAGATGCGAAATTTTAGGCGACTTGTGTAACAGTGTTATGAACTTTACTTTGACTATCAAGTGGGTGATTTTGATAAGAGCTGGATGCCATATGTATGCTGTGTTTCATGTGTTAGACTGTTGACTGCGCAGAAAAATGGTACACATCATATGCCATTTGCAATTCCCATGATTTGGAGGGAACGGAAGAATAATTTAACTGATTGTTATTTTTGTTTAACAAAATATTAAAGGAATCACATCTAAATGAAAATATACAGTTAAGTATCCGAATTTTCCATCCGCAATGCGGCCTGTCTTACACAATGAAGATATCCCGGTACCAATATAAGAAGATAAGACCTTAACTAGTTACTCTGATTCTGACCTAGCTCAAACTGAAAATGATTCAGATGATCATTATTATAAAAATGGCCCTACATATGAAGGAAGTAGATGTTCATCAGACGCATACTTCCCCAATCAACTAGACCTTGATGACCTGATTTGGGTTTAAACATGTCTAAACAGCAAGCTGAAGTTTTATCTTCCAGACTCAAAGGCTGGAATCTACCACAAAAAGATGTAAGATTATGTAGTTATTGTAGGTGCCATAGTGATTTTAAAGACTGCTTTTCTGAAGAAAATGGTATTGTGTTTTGCAATGATATTTGTTCTGTTATGGAAACTCTTGGGCGTCAACACCAGCCAGATGAGTGACGATTGATCATAGACTCATCTAAAGTTAGTTTGAAGCCTGTCGTTCTACATATTGGCAATGAACTTCCATCAATACCTGTAGCACATGCCACTGATATGAAAGAGACATATGAAAATTTAAAACTAGTTTTAGAAAAAAATACAATATGAAAAATATAAGTGGTATATCTGTGGCAACGTAAACGTCATTGCTTTATTGCTTGGTTAGCAACTTGGGTTCACCAGATTTTGCTGTTTTTTGTGCGAATGTGACAGCAGAGGTAGGAACTCTCACTATGTTATAAAATCATGTCCTAAATTTTAATCTCTTACCCCTGCCCAGAAAAATGTGTCACATGTCCCTTTAGTGAATCCTGAAAAAATATATTTACCTCCGTTGCATATTAAATGAGGACTAGTGAAAAATTTCGTAAAGGCTACAGATAAACTTTCTGATGGATGCTTGTACTTGAAATCAAAATTTCCCAAAGTCAGTGATGCTAAACTGAAGGAAGGGATTTTTATAGGAATGTGGTAATTAATGGCTGATGAAAATTTTGAAGGATTGTTAAAGCCACTAGAAAAAGCAGCCTGACAGCCTTTCAAAAAGGTATGTTGCAATTTCAAGGTACCAAGACAAGTGGAGTTCTAATATTTGTTGGACCACGAAGAGAAATGTTCCCGAAGCAAAATATGGCCGAAAATCATTATCTACCAGTTTCTTGGCAAGTCAAAATGAGTAGGATATCATTTAGAGTTAGATAGTCACTGATTTTACCACAAATTATTGCAAAAACCAAATGAATATGACAAAAAACTTTTGTCTGTTGGGGAAAAGCTAAAATTATATTTGAATTCAGAGTGAAAAATACTTCTTGAATTCCATGTTTTTGTTCTTGTGAAAGAAAAAGTTCATTTTTTTTAGACCAGTATTATTATTTCTCCTTTTAAATGTCCCATTTATATTTCTTGTGATTAATACTTGTGATTATATTATTTTTGCTCACTCCATGACATCCGACGGTCAGTTTCATTCTGCATGTAGCTGTGTTGACCATGAGGCTTACATGAGCTCGGCCACATATTCCTTTACACTTGATAAAGGGTTAACCCTGAAATACTGAATTTTTTTTGTTTAAATATACTTTTGTGTTGCTGCTGCCCTCCTCCTTTCAACTTTAATGAGTGTTCGGTATAATTTATCTTTCCTTTCTGCCTCGTGGCAATTCTTTCACTCCATTGTTGCTGATATTATCATCTATGGTTAGAATTAACATGTTAAGAATAATAAAGTAGCCATCACTTACAACAGAAAATAGCATGAAGGTGGAAAAAACTGATGTACTTCCTCTGTTCCTTCATTTTTTAAGGGTTTACATCTCATCCACATTAATGTCAAGGTCATTAGAGGTGGGAAAGGACGGGAGTGGGGGGGGGGGGGGGGCAAAGAGCGGAATAAATTCCACCATGTATGTTTGAAGGAAGCATCTCAGCATTTGCTGGAGCGATTTGGGGAAACCATGTAAAACCCAAATCTGGATGCTCGGATGGAGATTTGAACCCATGCCCTCCCAAATGTGAGGCCAGAGCATTACTGCTCACTACACATTGTCCTGTTTCTTCAACTCCTATGTTAAATGATGGCTCCTTTTTCTAGCTTTAAAGTAGCTATTATTACCTTCTAGCACTATTTCCTATTTCACTATAAGGTAATAAGTAGTGAATGCTTAATGATATTTACTGACAACTTCACTTACTGTAATAATGGAGCTAATGTCCTGTTGGCATTCTCATTTCATTTCATGAATTATTTAACTGTTTCATGTAAATTTTTCAGAATTTGCAGAGGTTACTTATTTCAGTCACTCACTCCCTTATCTACATAAGAAAATTTTCCAACCCATTTATGTATGAAATCAAATGCTAGTTCAACATTATGGTTATTTCTTCTACCAACATCCAGGCTTTATCTCTCAAAACTTTCATGTGTGTCTCCAGCCCCTTTCTTCATACACCTCCCATTTTCCAGTGACTCCCAACTCAGCTTACTTATCATATCAATTACTGATTGTGTAATATTTACAAACAAGTCTATCTCTGACTACCTTTGCACCCTCTGCCCCCCCCCTTTTCTCGAATACTCAAGCTATGGTATGACCATCTTTCTGCATCCAGATCCCCTCATCTCCCTGGTGCATCCACTCATTATCAGTAAATTCAGTTTATTATCAAATATTATGCCAAGATATTTATGCTTTATGTCATTAATAAACAACAACTCTTCCAACTTAAACAAAAACTTTCCTTTGTAAGACTGGAGGTTTTCTCGGGGTTGAATATGAATAAAATCAACCGAGTTAGTCCATCGATGAAACATGACGTTTTGGCGGTCACAATCTCTGCTGCCACTGTCAAGTGACTAGACAATGGCGCCAGAGTTTGAGACACGGAAACATCATGTTTAATCGGTGGACTAACTCGGCTAGTTACCCGATAATATTTTATTCAAAAACTTTATTTGCCTTTGTAGCTAATAAGCAGACACTTTGTCATTTCGATTAGTAGATTTCCTGTCCAGATCCCCCTGTAGCTGTTCTCAAACATCTCTCATTTCAATCATGTATAGAATATTATGTCACCTGTGAACCATCTAACTTCTGACTGTAAACCAGCTACACAACCATTCATTAAAATAATGAACAGGAATGGTCTCAATACACCACCTTGTAGCAATATTGTTCTCACTTCTCTCTTTATTAATACTGCATTTCCTACCCTAGCTCTTCCCTTCCTACCTTTTCAGAATTTCTCCACCCACCACATCATTTTTTCATTCACCAAAATGGTTTTTACATAATTATGAACACACTTTACAATATTTTAGTAAAGACCTCAATAGTCAATAAAGCTGAGACATATTGAATGGCGATAAGATGTGTACACATTGAGACACACCACACGACTCACAAGGCGAGACTGCCAATTGTAAATTCAGATTGATTTCATACTGTGTATAATAAAAGCTCATGGTGAGAGGTGTAATGTGGCAAAGCAGTAACATACGAAAATCGGCATTGAAAGATTCTGTTGCATTCAAATACTTTTTACATTAGATATTTCATACCTGCCAGAGCAAATATTTGTATTTTTGAAATATAACTTTGTTTGTCAACAACTTTATAAACTTCTAAATCATCAGTTTTTTCCACAAAAAAAAGGCATTTAAAAATTTATTATATGCATAACTGTTGAAACTGATTGCCAGGAATGATCTGTATACACATTTGAATAAATAAGAATGTTGCCAGCAGCAAGATTGATCCGGCAACGATGGGTTTATGAGGTAGAGAGCTTGCACCACACAGCCCTTTAAATCTAACTAATATACAAAGTATTTGTATGCAATGAAATATTTCGATGCATATTTTCTTGACAACAGCAAAGAAGCGTCACGTTACTGCTTTGCCACATTACACCTCTAGCTATGAAATTTTATCACACAGCAAGAATCGAATCTGAATTTTTCAACTGGCGGCCTCTCCTTGTCATGCAGCAAGTCTCAGTGTGAACATATCTGACCCCCCCCCCCCCCCCACACACACACACAAACAAATTTAGCTCTATATTAGTGATGTGCCGAATCGTTAAAAATGTAGATCCATAGATACGGATACAGATATGGATCATTATTGTCTAGATCCGCGAATACGGATACACATCTCAACTTTTTCAATTTGGACCGACAGTGGAAAAGTCGTCAACTACGATCTATTATTGACGAACGTCCAGCTTACGTCCAGCGACGTGTTTTGACCTTGAACTGTGTGTGTTTATGTTTATATTTTAGGATGACATAGGATTGCGTAGATTATATACGTTTCTGTTTTTTGGGAAGTTCTAAGTTAAATTAAAATAAATACAAACTCTGTGAAGAAATGTATTCCCATGAATGTACAACTACCTTAAAAATTCATCTTCAGACGAAACACCCACAAAAATATGAGTTATTCTTAAAAGAAGACTCCGCTAAGAAGATTGCCGGTGAATACATTCAGCAGGGAACGTCTTTAAAAATGGTAAAAAGAGAATTTAGAAAAACATTTTTTTACAAACGCATAGAAAAAGTCAAAATGTGGGATAGTAAATATAAAAATTATTTCAAACTATTTAATTGCAGAAATGATAGCTTTTTCTGGATTACCTTTTGGGTTCCGACGATTGCTGGATAATGTTATTGCAAATTATGTTCTAAAAGGCAGGAAATATTTTACGGAATTTATCTGCAAGTAACTTTAGGATTGAAAATAAAGACGTGTTGAAAGATTTTTAGAGAATTTCCTTCACATCCTATGTCTGGTAGGCTTTTTGGTAAGGTGTTTCATTGGTATCCAGAACATTACAAAAGATTTTATAAGGGAAAATATCGTTTTAAAAGCGGAGATACTTGAAGAACGCCAAACGGGAGATTACATTTCGGAAATATTTCAAAATATGTTTGAAGTGTGGGGAATCCCAAACAGAATGTGCACTGCATGGTAAGAGATGGAGGATCCAACATGAAGAGATCCTGCACTTTATCTGACAAAGATAATATTGATTGTGCAGCACATCAGTTGAACCTGATTGTTAAAAAAAAACTGTTAACAATATTAGTAAAAAATTTGGAGGTCTATGATACATGGGTCGCACATATTTATCATCACCTGTAACAAGGTTTCCGAGTGAGCAGTTTTTCAGTGGAGCAGGAATAATTTATGATGCTCATCGTAATAGACTTTTGGGTGGCAAAACTGACAATTTACGCTTTTTGAAGTACAATTTACCAAACTTAATGTTAAATATAACATTTATTTTTTTTAAGTTTTATCTGATGTAAACACTTTAGCAGTACCTTAAAAATAATTTCAGCAACCAAATCACAAAGATTAGAGGCCTGATCTCACTATAAAGCTAATTCAAATAATACCTTAATCTTACAACAGTGATAAGTTACCAGTTACCTTTGGTAAACCAGTAAAATAAATGTAAGAAGGAAGAATTTTCCAGCGTACTACTGCAATGAAGTCTTCACGGGTGTACTGCCGGATGGTGTTGTGAAAACACGATATTTCCACGACTGGCTCCGCCATCTTCACAGATAGTGTATCTGTGGGTCAGCCGACCAGTGCAGATGTCTCCCTCCACACCTGAAAAAGACTGCGGAGCTAGACGTCGAAATATCGTGTTTTCACAACACAATTCGGCGGTACACCCCTGAAGACTTCACTGTACTAAAAATATATGTTTAAATAATGAAGTTTTGCGATATAAATGTGCCAGATATGAGATTTTAAGAAATATGAAGTAATTGGAATTGAAGTTAACAGTATTTCATTGCTAGATATCTTTAAAATTTTATATTGTGCTTAGTGAAATTCTTTACAAACGGATACAGATCTTTTTTCCCCCTCGGATATCCGCAGATACGGATACGGATATCCGGCACATCACTACTCTATATATGATTAAGGTCGTAACTAAAATAAAGTAAAATATGTTAGTGTATGTTGCTCTGTTTCCTTCATCTGTAATGATGGGTTAACTCTCATTGTTTTCATTGGCACTATTATCCCAATGACTTTTACCATATTTACCATCTTTCACCGATTCATTCTGTGAAATGTCTTGGAGAGTTGAGTGCTGCACAATTAACATGGCCTCCATCGCCCAGTTCAGCCGAAATATACATGAACCCCACTAATTGAGAGTTACATGAATATCCTCTCCTAAACCCATATTTATGATTTACAAATCACTTTCTTTTATAATGAATTTTTCTAATGTGGTTGCAGATCGAGGTCTCCATAAACTCAACTAACACGGAAGTCAAACGAATTGACCTATAAGTATCAACTATAATCTTCCCTACCCTCCATGGCATCTCATTATTCCAATCCTCTAGTATGTCACAAGACTCCAGACTCAAACAAAACAATATTTCAACATATGGTACAAAAGCATATCCCAATATATTTAATATATCTGTAGTAACATTATCCCTATCAGACCCTTTATGATATAAACTCTTCTCGGGTTTGCCGCCGAATCACATTTTCTAATGTCGAGCTTTCGGCGACTTCCACTGCCGCCATCATCAGGACTGTTGTATCTGAAGGATATGATTTTGATCCTAAAAATTTCCTTTATAACATCCTCAAGATGTATAAACATTTCTACAAACGTGGAGAAGCTTCTGCTCTGATTTTTCCCTCCCATCCATTTTTGTGATATAATTAGGTGTAACAATGTTTAAGAGAAATAAAATGATACCTTTACCTTAATTAGTAGGTTGGTCACTGTGATACCTGTGTGTGCCATTTTTAAATGCTGATACGGAGGACTACATGATTTCTTCTTCTTCTTATTATTATTAATTTTATTTGCAATGGAGGTAATGCCCCGGTGGAAATTCTCCCAATCATCTAATTGCTCCTTATTTTAAATTATTTAAACATTTTATTTAATAATTCGAGTGTTAAATCCCTCCTGCATTTATTTTTCTGATTTACAAATTTTGATTTTAAACTTCTTAAACAATTTTGGCAATTTGTTCCAATCCCTGACACTCTTACGAACAAAAGACAATTTTTCTACTCCCTTATACATGAAATCAAGTGCCAGCTTTTGGTCATGATAGCTTTCCCCTTCCATGTACTATTCCTAATTCTTTGACCAATATCCCTCCACGCCCTATCACCAAGATATGCGCTGTACATTGCCAGCACTCTCTTCAACCTCCTACCTTCCTCTAGTGATTCCCAATTTAATTTTCTGAAACAGAATTTTCTTAATTTTGCTGTTAGGATATTGGTTTTATTTTGATGTTATGTTAGTACGATCAGCTATTTCTACTATAAAATAGAAATTTACGTGGATTAAAACTAATCTTGAATGGTACCCAGTGTATGTATTAATGCACATTTGACTGAAGTTACCAGTTTCGAACAGCAATAATATCAGAGGTTGTGGTTCGGTTGAAATCCAGCCTGGGCCATGAAGACAGTTGAAACATTAGAGATAATATGGATTTAGCTTTATAATTAATACGATGTAGGATCAGGATATGAATTATTTTAAATTCTCTATGCTTTCAATAAAGCTGTATTATTGACGTCTTTATTTCAGTCGCATATAAGTACCTCCAGCAGGCCAAGTTTTGGTAGCGAAACAGTGAATGTATTAATACGCGTGTGACAGAAGCCAAGTTTGTCGTTAGGTTGAGATGCAGCCCTGAATGACACTTGACATGCTATGTTACAGAATAAGGCATAATGGATCAAGTTTTATAATTTATGTGGTATAACATATCTAGTTAATTTTTAATTTCATTGGTTCATTAGCACATATGGAGATAAATATTAAAAAATCAGGATTATGAAGTTATTTTACAAAAAGAACAGTTTATTCTACTGACTGTGGTTTTAACAGCAGCCAAAATTTGTACACACGTTCACTGGGTGATATTATTTAAGAATATTTGCACATGAGAGCCACCAAATATATATTAATCAAGTCCATCGAAATATAGGCAGTTCTGTAGAAGTTATTATGGAAAAACTACGTATTGTTACCTGTTAGTTTCTTCTCAGACATCTTTCTTTGAGAAAGAAAACTGAATCTCGTATCCATAGTGGTATGTAAAGAAGTAGTATTGGCGTATTATCATTTATTGTACTTTGGGAAGATATATTGTACCACACACAAACTGTTTAACTGTCTACCAGACACAATTTATGTCAACCACATTAGTAATCTAACGCATTTAGTATTGCAACTGACCTGTCACGATGTAAGTAAATGCTGATTACGTTTAATTCACGTATTCCGTTCATTTTAGAGTACTGCGGTACAGAAAACAGAATAACAAAAGTAAAAAAATAAAATGGAATTCTAAGCTTTGTCAGATTTTTGCAAAAGGAGTGAGCATCTGAAAGTGCATAATGGTCCGTGGCCCACAAATTCCCATATATAAAGGTTTTTAATTGCTTGCTCTTTCCCATGGTACATATAAATCATTAGCGTTTTCCACAGATTTTGACTTACGTCATTGGTTCTAAAAATTTGAAAACCCCGTCCAAATTGCTGTGATACTTTTTGTGCGGCTCCCGTTCAAATAAAGAGACACACGCAGCTTGCTTACTGATTTATAATAGTGTAGATAAATACTTCTTCACTGCTATTAATTCCTTGCGTAATTGTTTTATGTTCTCTTCTTACCAACCTCTTTAAATCTGTCTCCTCCCTTACTTATTCTGCTTATAAATTAGGTATAATATGGTACAGGTAAGTGAGCATTGTAGAAACTGTTCACTTAATAAAAAATTGAAATTTCCTTAGCATAAACCAGATCCAAAACTAAACTGATGCAATAAAAAACAAAAGTTTTGAGCTCCTGTGTAGAAGTCGTCGTTTAGTTTACCTGACTTCTGTTGGTTTGTCACTATTACTGATGGACAGGAGTTGGCGTACTGCTATTCATGGGTTTGTGCCCTCTGACTGCGTCGCTTTGACGATGCATCCCAGCTTCTCCCTTGGGGTTCAATAAGTGATTCACGCCGTACAATATCTGTATGACCCATCCGTATCATTCGCTCTTCCCATTCCTGGAGATTCTTATGGTATTTTGGAAATTCCTGTTGAGTAGCCTCCATGAAGGGCTCTTTCTCCTTATCTGACATTTTTTTCCATCTTTCAGACATTTCCAACTGCCATTCCTATAAAATAAAAATAATCACATAACTAGAAATTATTAGCAGAATGACTAGAATTACACACTTTCAATCAATATGATTAATATATTAACATATCTAATAATATTAAAATCTGAATATGTTAATGTGAACCATAGATATAAAATCTCATGAAAAAAAGACAATTACTTAGTCATGTGATCACATCAGCAGAAGACCAAACTTCCTTCTGAACAAACTGACAAATAGTAATAGCCTACTTAAAATTATAAATTAATAATAATTTTATGACTGAGGCAGAGACTAAGTCTCAAGGGCAAATGGTAAAGCTTGGTCCTGGCATTCACAAAAACGCGGGTTTAAAATCCCGTACAGTTATCCAGATTTCGGTTTTCCATGGGCTTCCAAAATTACTCCAAATGATAGTTCCTTCAAAGGGCTATAAGCAAAATTCTTTCCCATACCTTGTTAACATTCCCAGCTCTATTGACCTCGAAATCAAGGAACCATAAAGCACAAAGAAGGTGGGAAAAAATGAAAGAGAGACAGGAATCTTAGCATACACTCCAGTGGACATAAGGGTGTTAAGATAAATATATTGAATACTACCATATTTTTAAGTGAGTAATCTTAAGATTAGTTTACATGGGGTTTGGTTTAGAAAATATTCTTACTTAATCTTCTGAAGTTGGTGAAGATTAGCATAATTGATCTGTGGTAGAAGGAACATTCCCATTTTGGAGAAATTTCAATAGATGGCCCACAGCCAGGGTGCATATTGAACAAGATCAGGGTCGTTTGTGACATAGAAACCCCATGAGACATACAGTGCATCTGGATTAGACCAGGATTGATGTGCTGGATAATTTTGAGCATCGTCACTTGCGGTCATTGTTACAGTGGACAGTATGAATGGCCACTGCTTGGATTTGAGCTAGTAATTTGGTTCAACATTGGCGGATTAATTTTCACCAAAAAGCTTAGCAATCTTTGGTGAAGAATTTTTAAACTAATTTTGGCTGATAGGTATTCTGTTGTTTTGTAAGGGAAGTACAATGACTGAAACAGAAGTAAACATTGTTTTTGTAACATAGTATTGGGTTCTGCAAGATAGCCTAACGTGGAGCATATGAAAATCTATTAATAGAATTATATTTTACACAGGTGTAAAAAGATGTTTTGATACAAACTGGTTAAAGAAAAAAGTGGAAAAGTGGTAGTTATCTAGTTAGTAAAATGTGATTATAATGAGATTGCATCATATTGATAAAAATATGATTCCAATTAGTTAAAGACAATAAGAAAGAAGGAAATTAAAGTTAAGCAAGTTAAAACTTAACAACAAAGTTAACATAATACAGGTTTAATCGGACAAGAAAGAATATAACGTTTAAAAAAGTAAGAGAAGAGGAGAACAATTATTAATAATATAGAGGGGGAGAATGACAGTTATAACAGAACCTTATGAATCACAAAGGTGATGTGAATAAATAACATTGAGTGGAGGAAAAATTATGTTAAAAAATTTATTTGAAGATGTTAAATGTAGTTAGTTTAAAGTAAGGGGTCGTTTTCAGAGAAAATAAGTTTAATACTGTAATTTAACAAGTAAAAGTAATACTAAAATAAAGAATAAAATTTTCTGGTAATCTGGGGAAGCTAGATACAATTTTAGAGAATTTGGGGGGAAAAAAAAGAGTTTATATCATAAGACGGAAAGATGGCACTCTTGGTTTAGTTGTGGTTTAGTTTCACATTTCCACTTCACATTCACATCACCAAAGTTGGGCAGAAAACTATTAATCAATAAATTATTAATTACTGAAGTTAACAAAATCACAAAAATGTAACTCTTAAGTTAAACTAAAAATCATTAACGTGTAAGCACCTTAGAATTTTGGTAAATTTTAGTTTGCTTAGTTTAAAGCATGAGGGAGGAAGTAAACTTTCCTTTAAACATAAGGTTTCGTTGCAAGTACAGGTTATGGGAGGAACGTTTCATATAGACGCTGATACCACAAGCTAATTCATTAAATAAACCATTTTAAAAGCAGGAAAGACCCATAACACTTAATAAAAGTGCTAAAACCATTTTTTGACAGTAAAGAAACTTTAAATTAACCTGGAATAGGGTAATCCATTTTTATCCAATTTGCAAACTAGATTTTTGGTACGTGAGCATTTCACTATTTCTGAACACATTTAAATGAGGTAACGTTCGGTGTGCACACACGTTCTGAGCCTAATGGCCCGTTTTTTCTATTTGTGAGCAAGGCATATGCCGAAATATTGTGTAGTTGTTTGTCAGCATTAGTGTTCTCTCATCGCATCCGTCCACTTTGGTATGTGGTGGGTTAATTTCCCTTTCTTTTCTTATTTAAATGAAGTAAAGTGATTTTAAAATAATAATAATTCGAAAGAAAGTTAAATTCACTAAAATTCCGTAGTTTTAGACCGTGTAAATTACGTAAATAAATTTTAAAACACTTCAATGAACAAACTTTCAATTCCAACTTTTTTTATGATACGTTTCCAGTAATTTCTCGATCTAAAAAGTAGATTTTCTAAAAGAACAAAAAATCTAGTATAACATATTTAAATTTCAGAACATTCCATGCAGTATAATAGATTTTATATACATTTTTAAAATTATTTCATCATTAAACACACATGGTTTCACTTGAGATTTATTTGCGAGTAAACCAAGCCATTTCTGTAAAAAAAATAACTTTCAAAATGCGTAACTAAATTCAAGGAAAATTCAGATAACTTCACCTTTTCAAAATAAACAACACTTTAATAATAATGAACCTGAAACCAAGTGTTTGCTAAACAGTTTTCAAACCCGATCTTGTTAGATTCATAACTTCACCACCGATTGTAACAAAATTTACATCACTGGAATCAGGAATTAACGTAGAACACTATAGCACTAATTTTATTGCAATAATTTGCAATCTAACAGCAAAAAAGCAATTTAAACAAAGTATGCATGAAGGAGATAATGCGTTAGTTATTATACAGTGCCAAATCTTTAGCAAAAACAAATTATGATGGATAAGCGTAGGACTGACTAGTATCCAAATGGAATTAAACAAATTAAATATAGTGATATTACAGGGAGTGGAAAAATTAGAGATGTTTTGCCACATCCAAAGTTGTTTTTGAAATACTTCTGCTCAATACAGAATTAATTTTATTCAAGAATTTTTTTCTTATGGTTTCACACTTCACCGATGTCACGGTCATTAGAGGCAGAAAAGGACTGGGGACAAGGAACTGGAAGGAATTCACCCATGGCCTTTTGAAGGAAGCATCCTGACATTCTCCTGGAATGATTTCCAGGGGAAACCATGGAAAACCCAAATCTGGTGCCATGACGGGGATTCAAACCGGCATCCTCATAAATACGAGGCCAGAGAGTTAACCGCTCATCCACCATGCTTGGTAAGGATATTTTGCACAGAATAAAACTTACATGTAACATATTACCAATTGTCTAATGTTAATATTGTTCTAATATGTGACAATTCAATTTAAGTCTACTTGCAAATATCCCATCCAGTATGTACGAATCTGTTCTAGAAGGCTAAACTATATATACCTTTCTTAATTTTTTTGACTAATGCCGGACACAGAGAATGTTTTCTTACTAAGCAGAGACAATAAGTCATATATATTACACTTAACCAACTTGACCTTCAGAACTGTGAATCAAGTACTGTTGAGATGTGTCCTACAACGATCTCGCACAGTATACGTGTTAGTAGCCACAGGACTTATATGTTTCTCTCAGAAAAATCTGTAATATCTAGTCAAAAACAAATATTTTCCTAACCAAACCTTAAATTGCTAAAGTAAAATTTAGTATGATTTTCACTATGATAACTTCTTGTAATGTTTCTGTAACTTGTGCACCTAGGAGATCTAGAACCATTAGGCCGGGTGAACATTGACACGCAGTTGACGCAGGCGGGGCAGCACAGTTTCTGTGTGTCTATCTTATGGAGCAGAACAGCACATATTGGGACCAAGGCAGGGCAGCACAGTACTGCGCCACACTTGGACTGTGCCACGCTGTGTTCACAACACAGAAACTGTGTCACGCAGCTCACTCGTGCAGTTTTTGCCGAACATTTTTGTTTTATTTAAAATCTTGCTTTACTTTAAAAATCATTTTCAACTATGGAACAAGAAAAATTGATTAATGCGGTGCGTAACCACCTTGCGATTTACAGTACCAGCCATACTAAATACATAAAAATTAAATTTAAACAAGAAATTTGGACAAGGATCACCAATGAGCCCAACAAGTGGAGAGTAAATTCAGCATTTATTTATCATACAATTGCCCACTTACAATTTTCACTTTTATTTTCTCTTTTTGAATTCATTTTTAATATATTTTTTTTTTAAAGATTTATATGTAGGCTATTATTACATTATTTGTTTTCTTATTATTTGCACTACATCATTCAATAGTATCCCTGAGAAACACTTTTTTTCTTATGGTGGCACACTGAATTGAGCTCTTCCGCTTCTATTCCATTTTCAAGGCAACCTCCTTCCTACTCCTAAAGAGAGAGGGAGGATTCTTGTGAAGACAATTTCCCAAATAATTTGTTGAACACTGCTTTTTTGGTTCCACGTGTTTCTTATGTTCTATTATATAGATTTCTTTAAAAATATAATAATAAAATATGAAATAAAAGAGAATTACATTCTTATAAATGTCATGTACCATCAAACGATAAATAATTAAATAAGTAAATTCAAAAATACTGCCAAATTTTCTTCAGTTCCAATAGTTATTTGAGCGTTGTTGAGAAATTAACAGGTTGGATTATGTTGTGAATCTCTGCTCGAGTCATCTGGAAATAATGTGTAAATCTCTTGAGAAATATTTTGTCACTGCAAAAGCCAGGTGATAAGCATCCCAGTCTGACTCAGAAATCAAAAATCAAGGTTTTGCATCAACATGTTTTTGGTTGCGCTTTTTTGTCGCATTTTTCGCACAACACAACAATGCTTTGTAAACTGCTGCACGAAACTGTGGTCTAATATACGCGGGCAACTGCCCCACACAGTTTCTGTTTTCATGCTGTCATGCGCTGCCCGTACTGCACCACGCAGCTCAATGTGCGCCCGGCCCTAACTAACAGTTGATGAATGGATCAGGAAGGTTAGTGAATGCGATAGATTTCAGATACTTGGGAATAACTTCTGAACATATGTCATTACAACTACAAGAAATCGATATGCTTTAACTTATCCAAGATACTATTTGCCAAAATTCACACACAAAATTTACCACAGTCATAGTTAACAGAAATTAATTTAACTTGTAACAGACAAACCAAGGAAGAACCAATGACATCGTACAGTTTGATAAGCTGATTTCATAGTTAGAAGCTTTAATTAATTCAACAACTAGACATAAGAAAATACTTATGAGAATAGGCAAATCCACTGTTGTTCTTACTCTTGTTTAATTAATTTTTTGCTTATTTTTATTTTGATACTGTATGAATAATTTGATCTCTAAGAAATTATATTCAAACAACACTCTGCAGCCTGATGATAAAATAATTCAGTCAATGCTGCATATCCCAGATTGCAGCGTTCCAGGAAGAACATATCATTTGATTCTAGGGTAATTGTAATGGATCATCCCTATATTTTAAGTTTTCATTGCATTTATTCGATTTAAAGTATAAGCAGAATGCAATTGGAATGCACCTAAATCTTTTTGTTTTTTCCTTTCCAGGTAAGAAGGAATTTCAACAAGGCATTGGAAACTTTTGCAGGTAGCAAAATCAGCAATTCAGTGATTTGTACAAGTCTACCTGGAAAGTTTTATTGATCAATTCAATATCACTTGCCTTCAATCAATAGAGGAGATCTTGTCCTGAAGTGACCCAACTGACTATAGCCAATCCCTCACCACTAATTCTGGTTTGGTTTACTTAGTGCAACATCCATACTTGAGTCCAATATTTTGGCATTTTGGATGTTTATTTATCTGAAAATCAAGTATGCTGTAGTCTTTGTTTCTTAGTATGATTAATGAGGAACTTTGTTACATAGGAGCTATTTTCTTTACAAATGCACATCTTAAACCCTAACAGTGTGAGAGAAAAAATCCACGTATGCCCACAGCTGTTAGGCATCAGAGCAATCAAGTAAAGAAGATTCAAAAGAGAAGATGACTCAAGAGCAGAAATGATGATTTCAAGTTGTAGGAACATTAGTTTATATTATACTGCTAATAGAAATAGGCATGTATTAGCTCTTCAACCATACCGGTGACCACATGCAGTCATTAGAACTCTCCCTTTAATCACTATGAATCTCTACCTGTTTTTGTCTTTCAATACCTGTTGCCTCATTTCTGTAAAGATTCCATATTACTCATTGATCTCTGCAGTCCATTCCAGTTTTCTTCATCACCTCAAACATTTTATCCCATTTAACGTTCTAAAATGATGGAAACTTAATAGTGATACAAAAACCACAATTAATTATGGGGGTACAGTCTTGGTTAAAAGAAACATTATTAGATAATGAGATTTTCCCCAATGGTTACAACGTGTACCGTAGAGAAAGAGGAGCAATTGGTGAAATGTATTCGTCATTGTTAGCAAAGACTGCTACAATTTACTTGTGTTCATAGATCACGGTCATGAGTTACTAGGGTTAGACTTCTGAGATGAGAAAAAAGAAAAACTCAGGGTAATGGCTGCTTACCATAGTGATAGAATGAATGATTAAGAAGAGAGTCTTGGGAAAAAACCAAATTCACATTCTGAGTTTAGAAATGAGGGTAGAATGGTCATTATTGGTGAGGATTTGAACTTACTAGCCGTCAGGTAGGTAGGAAATAAGATTAACAACACAAGAAAACTGAGATTTGCAAATATCTTAATGAGGTAAGGGAGTTTTAGACAAGTGGTAGAGAAAAATACAAGGGGACCAAAAGCCTTGTGGGGTGTCAAATAACTGAAGGAATAGTAATCATGAAGCAATTTTGTTGGGTATGAGAGGATTCAGTAAAACAGTTTTAGAAACAAATCCTTGGCTATGGGGGTTGCTTAGCATGGATTTAACTTCTGACTTTTTTTAACTGATACCATGTATAAAAGTTGAATTTAATTTGTAGAATTTGGTCACTATCAGCTTATTTTGGTTTCCACCCTTTGAAAGTGAAACAGTCGCAAAAAAAGGGACTATTAAGTTGGTATATAGTTGTCGTCTATGAAATAAAAACAAAAGTTTTTAGAACCGCATATATTCTTGTTTTAGTTCATGGTTTCTGGTATCAGTCACAGAGTCTCACTTCACTATCGGCTTTGATCCATGTCAAAATTGCAGTTTCCATGATGGCAAAAGGTTTAATTCAACCAACAATTGGTTGATACAATCCCCTTGAAGATGAAAACTTCCTAAGGTTTCACAAAAACATATTAGTCAAGCTTCTAGACTCAAACCTCACCAAAATATTCACACAGACAAGGAGCCATGTCTTATGAAGGTTCCAAGTTTTCTAGAGGTTGACTAGCACATGTTCGAAAATGCAAAATCACAACTTACTCCAACTGGCCATTTCACATTCGTACATGTCCACTCAATTGACTACATCACGGCATGTCCGATAATACCAAAACTGTAACATAGATGCAAGGGTCACATGACCAAACCACTCGTTAATTTTATTAGAAACAAGTCCAAACGTGTACCTGAATTCCCTAGTCTTTCTTTAGTCAAACTTGCTAGCTTTAATAAGTTGCCTTGTAAATTATTTTGGATATTTTAATACTTCTAACTTCTCTAATTAAGTGTTTCTTGTATGTTTATCTGGGCTAACTAAGACCACATAAAGCGTTTGTTTAGTTTGAATCTGCTGTGGATGTGTAAACATTAGTATTACAAGTAGGGTTGTTAGCCCTAACGGAGACCTACAGTTTAATGTAGAATCCGAACCACGGAAGCATTTTGGCAGACTTTACATTACATGGTAAGCTGAGCCAGAGGTGAAGGTCGAGTTACAGGTTTATGAAAATACCCGCCGAGACAGGGATTTGAACTGGGCACCTTTCAATCTCCAGTTAGATGCCTCAACCACTCAGCCACAAGGCCATTTAAATAATTGTTTATTCTAAATATTTTCTATCTTATAATTATTATATAGTAAATATGCCAATACAACTGTTGTTAGAAATTCTTTATTTTTCGGACACGTTTCGCCTCTCATTGAGGTATCTTCAATGTACAATGTTTTCCTGTAGTATGCAATTAGTTATAATTTGAAAATAATTTTGTTTTCAAATTATAACTAATCGCATATTACAAAAACATTGTACGCTGAAGATACCTCGACGAGAGGCGAAATGCGTCTCAAAAATAAAGAATATCCAAAAACATTTGTATTGGCGTATTTACTAAATAGTAATTATTAGTTTAACAAGCAACTGTGGAAGAAATGACCTGCAATAATCACATATTTTCAATCTTCATGCTTATATACTTTTGCTACCATTCTTTTTTTGTAATCATGCTCTGAAGTTGGCACATGTCATGTATTTCCACTTTAATATTTATTTCTAATTTTTAGTCATAGCTAGTACTTTTACTCGTGATTTAATTCTCCCAACCTTCCCTACGTTATTTTATTTAAATATTGTGGATTACAGTTGTTTATTGCTTTATATTGCAAAATGAAAAATAAACAATTAACATGGACCTTTATATTGAGCCATTTAACTCAGAAACCTAAATTTTATAGTTTCAAATTAGTTAAATGTAATTTTTTCCCTCTATTCTATATTCTAATTTGTAACTCTTCCTAATGTACTATTAAATTAAAGATTTGTTTTCGTATTAACTGAATCTATTTTTTACTAAAGGGACTATTTTCTTGCTCCGCACTCTTGTGATTTAAGTTTCAATTAAAATACTTCTTCCTTGAATTATCTATCCTACTCCTTTTATTATTTGAACTTCCTCATTTAATTTAAATGTTATTTCATTTTATTCTATGCTGTATTAATAAAATTATGCTCACTACTTTTCACAATGTCTTCTATCATTACTGTGGAAAATCGATAATATCTTTTGCATTCTTTACCTTTCTATTAAAAATTATTAGTTCCTCTTGTTCTTACCTTTTACTATTTGATTTTTATTCTATCTGACTTTAATTCATCTTACTTGCGTTTTTCAAAACTGCTAATAATCCCTTCTGTTGTTGTGTTTAAAATGTTTAATATTTTGCTTCTAAGATGGTTTGGAGGTTCAAAGTTTTTTATTGCAATGATTATTACAGTCTCTTCATAGTCATTATAACATTGTATCATCCAAATTTTGTTTATCTATAGCCTGCATTAGCAAGATTTTTCGCATGACTAGGAAACTGTTCCCCTACACAGAGGTCAAAATTAAAGGGGAAATAGGTGCAATTATAAAAAGGCACAAATTTCAGAATTGAAGAGATATTTCCGGGAAAGGTTCAGCAAATGGAGTGATGGCACAAGTACAGTAGAGGTGAAGTGTAAAGAGTTTGAGGAGATAATAAAAAAGGTTTACAAAATATTTATTCCAAAACAGAAACTAAATGGAAGGGCAGTACCTACATACTACAATAGGGAGGTTAAAAGAGATTAGTGAGAACACAACAGAGTTAACAAAGAACAAAAACAAACAAACACCAAGGCAGTATGGAATATTTGAAACAATTAAACCAGTAATTAATAACACCAGAAAGGAAAGCTAGAGATGGTGCAGGAGGACCACAGATGCTTTAAGAAATTTCTATGGCTATGTTAGAACCCTGAAGGGAATGGAAGGTATTCAGACAATTATGGCTAAGGATTGAGAAGAAGTTACTAAGGATTTAAAAAATGCAGAGATATTGTGTGATTGAATTAATGAAACTATTAGGGACTATCCTCCTGTAATGGGAGGAAGCAAATCAGAGGAGCACCTCTACATAAGTAGAAATAAGGAAACAAAAAACTTTGAAAAAGATCCTCAGGAAATTATTAACAAACAAAGAAAGTTAAAAAAGCAAAAGGGGCTGGTATAGATAATATTACTACATATTGTTTAGAGATAGAGGGATACAACACTATCCTACTTTGAAATATTATTTAGATTGACTGAAGTCTTGCTGCTTACCAGAGGACAGGCAAAGAGCAATAGTAATACTGGTCCATAAAGTAGGGGCAAACAAATAGGGTTGAAAATTACAGGCCAATTAGTTTGACATCAGTGATATGCAAAACCAAAGAGAGAATAATCTACAACTATATCAGAAATGAACTAAGTTTTTATCGGCGTTGTATATTTATTAAAATTTCTTGGGAAACTAACAGTTAATTTTTTTCACCAAGAAAAAATAATAAATACATCAGAAAGATCTATAAGGATAGAAACTGGTTTGCATAACAACAAAATAGCTTTAGGATGTATATTCATGCGAAGTCAGTTGGATATCAATATGCAAGATTTTAATTATTATTATTAATTTAGTTGTAATGGAGCACACAATCCGGTGGCAATTCTCTGACAGTTAATTAACCCGTTTTTTTATTATTATTATTTATCTTATATGATTTGAGTGTTAAATTTATCTCCCATCTACTTTTGCCATTTACAAATTTTAATTTTAAAGTCCTTCAGCATTTTTAGTAAATTATTCATAACATCACTTGGTAATTTGTTCCAATCCCTGACACCCTTACCCACAAAAGAAAATTTTCCCACCCCCTTATACATCGAGTGCCAGTTGTAGTCATGGTCACCTTTCCCATACCATGCACTATCTCTAATTCTTTGATCAATATCACTCCAAGCCCCATCACCAACATATGCCTTGTACATTCCCAGCACTCTCTTCACTCTCCTTCTGTAATCCAATGACTCTTAATCCAGCTGCTTTATCATATCAGATACTGATTAGGTCCTGTGACAATTTCCACAAACAAATCTAGTTTCATTTCTTTGCATGCCCCCAACTCCTGTATTTTATACCTAAATGTGGGACCATTATCCTGCATTGCAGAGTCTGCTTTCCTGGACTTCAGCTTCGATTTAAGCCGATCTTGTGCATCTTCAGGTGACACATTCACTAGGCGTATATCCTCCTGCAAGGTATCCAAACAGCACTTCCTGGGTCACCTTCATGGTCTTTGGCTCTCAGGACTTACATCAAGTACAGTTCTTGCAACTGAAAAGTTGCTGCTGTGCAGCAACATGGTCATAACATCGCAAATGACCCTCTCACTTTTGCTTAGGTATTAGAGCAACACCCAATGCAGCCTGAATGTTGTCATTGCTGATGTAGCCCAATCCAGTAAGTTCTTGCAGCTAGCTAATCATCTTCATCTAGTAACAACTTGCAGCTAGCTATTCATCTTCATTTTCATGTCATGCAAGTGTTGTTCACATCTTTTTATGACTGGCAAACATTTAGTTCCATACAGTGCCACTGATCAAATGATGATTCTGTAAATTTTTGATTCAAGGTTCAGTGGCACATATCAATCAAAAACGATCCCTTTGAACTAACGCCACTTCATCTAGGCTGTGTTGACTCTGGAAGCGCCTGACCATCCGAACAGTTTAGTGTTCCCAGGTATTTGAAAGCAGATGACATACGGAGTTTAATGCCATCAGAGCTAACAGAAGTATCACTTGGAACTCAATGTGCTTGGTCTTCCTTATGTTAAGTTGCACGTAGTGTTTGTCAAGGCAAGTTTCCCTTTGTTGGATTTGTTGTGCAAATTCCCGACAAAACTTGCAGGCTACGATGATATTATAAGCCTAGAGCAATGTCCAAGGGTGTGGAGTGAGTAGTTCTGCAGCAAAGATATTGAGACAGAGGATGAATAGGAGAGAGGACAATTCAATACTGATGAATACCTATTCTGATGAGAAAATTTGTGGAATTTCCTGCAGCACATCACAGTTGATGGCGATCAGATCCCATGTTGTCTTATTTCATGAGATATTCTACCGAATGCCTTTTCAAGATCCCAAAAAGCTGTATGGAGTGGTTTCCTATTTTCAAGGTATCTTTCCACCAGAAGAAGTATGGCGTGAATAGCATCAATCATCCCTGTGCCGTTTCACAAAACCACTTTGATTTTGGGCAATCATAACTATATCCGAAGGTATGCATCTTTACTGTATGATAAAATAGGTGAATCAGATAATAGTTGGAGCAGTCAAGCACATCCCATTTTCCTTTCCAAAGTGGCTATTGTGACACTAGTGAACCAAAAACAAGGAGCTGCATCTTGCTCTATAACCTTGATATAGAGATCTGCCATTAAATGAGTTGCCTGTGATCCAAACCATATTCCATACATCCAATGGGATATAAACGAAATCATTCATGTTTCCATTTTTCATTTTCTTCAAGGTGGTCTCCAATTTAACAGCTGTGATGGCTGGAGCAGGCTAAACACAGGATCTGCATGTGGCATACGCAAATGTGGAAATTCTTTGTTGCTGATATTTTCGAAGTAATGTTTCCATCAGCTGTGGATCTCAGTCAGTTTCTATAGAAGTTCCTAGTTTTCATTCTTAATGGTCATAACATGCTGTAGTGATCACCGATTAATAAGTTACTCTATGTTAGGCATGCATACTTATATAGATTCCTTAAAGTTTGGTTTCATTCGGTTTTTGTTTGCTGTGTTGGTTGCTAGGAGAGATATGGCTGGGTCTTGATACTGAACTAAATCATCGAAAATTGCATTTTCGAATCGTGAAACATCAGAGGGAAGTATGATGTAGCTGGCGTTGGTGAAAGATTGCAAAATATTTCATAAACTGGATTAAACTTATTACAAGGACAAAGAACTGCTTACGCATCTTCGATAGTTAGATGTTTACTATAAAATAATTCAAAAGAAGAAGGGCGACCATGTTTCAAAGAGAAATAACTATAAAACATTCCATAAAACAGAGGCACCAGGTAGTAACAATGCACAAAGAAAAATACCACAATGCTCAACATCCCGAGTGGAACGGTGACAAACTCTTCGCTAATCGGTAGTTTTTTCTTGCTCCCTCTGGAGCATTTAGCACATTGTACATGTTCCTATAACAGTCTCCTTTTGCCCTTGCTTTCTATATTTCTGCCAATCAGATTCAAGTCCCAATTTGAGCCAGGTCTTGTAGGATAACTTCTTGATGGCATCTTGCACCTGATCATTTCACCATCACACTTATTTGTTGATGAAATGAAATCTAAGTAATGTTGTACCCATAATCTTGATGGCACAGATCTTAAGTTTGGTGACTGCTGTCCAAACTGCAATAACATTGTCAATGTTCACGCATATTTAGAGCACCTGTAGGTGTTTTTGCTGGATGTGATGCTGCTTCAATTTTCAATATTTATTCTGTACTGCTGTAAACTTAAAAGTTTTTCTTGCAGAGGTTGAGCCAGATCCAGAAACTGAGGAGGAACAAGTTTCGTTGGGGTGTGATGTTGCCTGATGGTATGGCTATTGCATTAGTTACAAACTTAGTGTTACTCCTTAGAAATTAGCCAATAAACAATTTACATATTCATAACAATGCTGCAATAGGTAATGAGGTGCAATGGAAATTTTCTGTGAAATGTGTTAACCAAAGCTAAGAACAATGCCTCAGCACATTCCAGGATTCTATTCCCACTCACATTTCAATGTCCAAAGCTCTGCCCATCATGTACTCTGTCAAAACCATTTCTGACGAGTCCATTCAAATCACCATCAATGGAGATCATTTTCTTCAACAGACTACAGGTAGGTTTCAAGATTGTTCCAGAATTCTACCTTTAGATTATCCGAGTACCCAGTTTGTGAGGCATAGCAGGAAATTATGCATAAGGGTTTGGTACTACAAATGATCTTTGTAGACATCAAACAGTCAGAAAGATAGTTTCCCTCAGTGACAGTCTTGGAACTTTGTACTCACAGTTATAGCTGCAATATTCCTGTCTGTTGTATTGCCGTGATGGAAAAACTTGTATCCTTGGTTAATTTAAGACTATGATGGAAAAAAACAGAATAATACAGGATAAAGAAAAATTTAAATTAGGAAGGCAGCGATAGTCTGCTATGATGGTACAATTTAAGAAAGTTGTCCATCGAAGTGATTCAAAGTACAGACTTGCAATCTACTTTTGAAGGAAGTTATAATACTTGTTTTCATGGAAACAAATCTTGAAACAAAATTAAATGAATATGTATGATTTATTTTTTAGAGTTATAATTGCTTCAGCACTAAGAAAAATGTATGTAGTCAAAAATAATAATAATGACAATTTCACATATGTAACAAGGCAAAAGTGCTGAACTTAAGTAAGCTGACTCTGTCATCTTATAATGTGAAAATACAAGTTGAAAAAATTACATATTCAGAGTTTCTGCAGACCATTAAAAATCGAGTGTTTATACTGCCTTTACATGTAAATCCCACTGAATTTAGAAATCAAATCTACACTGCAGCTGCATAAGTGACGTCCAATATGCTAAATCAAGTTTGGAAAGAAATTAATATCTGGCGAGACATTTGCCACACAACCAATGATAGTAAAATCAAATAAAAGTGACATTTCAACAGATTCTGTAATTCATATGAATAATTTCTATAAGGTTTAAAAAAAAGAAAAATTGTTCAGAGAAAAACAAATTATTTTATTCCAAAAGTGATTACAGAGAGATGGTATAGAAAAACAAAAACATGGAGATAGACAGAACAATGAAATGTCAGGTGTAGCTCTGCATCAGCAGAATAACATGATATATACATCATCAGTACTATTCCAAAAATATATTCTGTGTATATGTGATTATTTTCTTCACTATGTGTGGCAAGTGAAGGATCCCTGACTGAACCTGAGAAAGAAGTTTTCCCCAATAATTGATTGTTTGCAGAAGTGGCTAGTGTCAGCATTTCATTCAGGATATTTATACTTATACAAAAGTACATAATGCAAATATCAGTTGTGTTCATTACATGCACAATAATTTTAATGATAATCTGTCAAAATAAAACAGTACAAAATGTCTTTTGGAATTAATAGGGAAAGAAAGCTACCTGCCTCATGGGAAGGGAGAGGGGGGTATCGAAGGCACATGCCACATCTGGCTATGTCGGGGGAGGGGGGAGGGTCAAGGAAGGCCAAAATGGATTCATATATTTTGTCAACACTCCCTAACCAGAGAAAAAGCAAAGTGAGTAAAACTCAAAAAGTTCATTATAGAAATGTTTTAAAGAGTTTATTTCATATACATTTATCTGTTTCTTATAAGTTATCACTAACAGTAAGCATAAAAACTATAATATACCTTGAATGGTACATCACCTCGCTTGTGTGAATTCAAAAACCTCAGGAAAGGAGATAAAGGTTTTTTTGGTCTTCCCATCTCTCGGATTTTCTGTGAACATAAGACCACAAAACTATATCACTATGAATACAAGGCAGAACTTTACCACTTAACTACCACTCTCAATCATTGTGTCATTGTTTGCCCAAGTGGATGTGCCCAATTGTCACCTCACTTTATCATTTTCACTACACCAGAAGAGACAAGGGTAAGCTGAAAAGTAATGCACACATGCTTGTAGAACATGAACGAAATGAGCTACAAAAGAGCGCCTGGTGGCATTCAGAAGTAACATTCCTCCTATACACGCATGCGCAGTTTGAATTCTTTGCGTCCATTCAGTTTTTTTTGTTTTTTGTTTTTTTTAGCAACGTAAATATGGAGACGTGTTCTTGTGCTATGTCAACGAGAGTTAAAAAGCGTGCTGTTATTGAATTTTTAACTGCTAAAAAAGAGACCGCTACTCAAATTCATTGTTGTTTAAAGGGTGTTTATGGTGACGATGCTGTTGATAGGTCTACAGTCAATCGATGATTGCACGACTGGAAGGCCACAATTGTTGACAAAAAATGCAGCGGACGCTCGATCACTGCCACAGGCGACAGGCATTGCAAACTCGTCGATGACTTGATTCAAAATGACCAGCGAATCACCCAACTGCTTATCGCAAACCATGTTGGAATATCCAAGGAGTGTGTCAGCTTCATTATCAACCAGTTGGGATACCGGAAAGTCTGTGCACGATGGGTACCACACCGTTTAACAGACGAGGACAAACAGCGCCGAAAGGAATGCTGCCAGCAACTTTTGCAGCACTACCGTGATGAAGGAGATGACTTCCTTTTGAATATCATGACGGGGGACGAGTCATGGGTGCATCATTACGACCCAGAAGAGAAAAGACAAAGCGCTGAGTATGAACATTTGTCTTCTCCTCAGAAAAAAAGTTCAAAACACAACCATCCGCAAAAAAATTCTTTTGTCTGTGTTTTGGGATGCTCATCGAGTTTATGTGACAGATTATCTGGAACGAGGTGCAACAGTAAATTCTTCTCACTACATACAGTACTCTACAACACCTTCAACGTCGAGTTTGTCGTGTAAGAGGCAGCCTGGAGCCAATAATCTTGCATCATGACAACGCTCGTCCACACACCTCACGCGCAAACTGAAGAGGCAATGAGAAAGCTGAAGTTTGAACCGCTTCCACACCCTCCTTATTTCCCCGATCTTGCGCCTAGCGATTTTTATTTTTTTCCTCTACTCAAGAGAGACCTCAAGGGTAAACATTACACCTCGGACGATGAAGTTGAAGCAGCCATCAAGTCCTGGATTCAAGGAAAGTCTGAGGAATTTTTCAGTGACGGAATGAAAAAACTTGTTGCACTTTGGGAGAAATGTATTTGTCTTAATGGCAACTATGTTGAAAAATAAATATATGATTCTGAAGCTTAAGAATTGCACTTTAATTTACTTTTTGCCCGATCTTCCTAACTGTTTTTGTCCGATTTCTACAAGCATGTGTGCATTACTTTTCAGCCTTCCCTCGTATATTCCAACCTGACCTGGCAACCAGTTCAAAAAACTTGTTTAATTTAAATGGAAAAGAAAGGGAAAATACACACAACACTCACCCAAGTTGAAGGGAGGAGGGCAGCAGCAACACAAAACAACACACAAACAAAGAAAAAACAATATTTCAGGTGAAAACCCCTTTTTCAAGTTAACAGAGGTAGATGGCTGGGCTTGCGCAAGACTAGCTTTCGACGCAGCCACTCATAGAACTTAATTTAAAGAATGTCTAAGTAAGAACTAGTATTGCAGGATTTACATGTTTCAAGATATGCTCATTTATAACTTGATTGTATCTGTGGTTAGGACAGAATTAAACTCACCAACAAGCAGCAAAAAAAAAAAAAAAAAAAAAAAAAAAAAAAAAAAAAAAGACAAATTGGTTCAGTATGGCTCCTTTGAGAAGACACAACTAGTTTTTAGGTTGTGATCAATATGAAACTTTTATGGCATTATTAACAGGTAGTAAGCTTTGAGATGTGCAAGCTCTCTCCAATGGTAGGATTGGTGAAGTTGGAGAAGCAGTGATTTGGGCAGATATACTGAAGTTGCTACAGAGAATAGACACATTAGTTCCAAAAAAGTGGTACTGGTAGGAGATTGGGACAAGTTCAGAGTATGTAGGGGATAAGATTGTAAACAAATAATAATAAAAACATGTTTTGTCGAGGTATTTACAGTTAACTGAGCCAAAAGAAGTTTTTGAGGAAACTAAGTTAAGGAAATAATCATTCAAAATGGCTAAGGAAAAGGTAGATAATAGTGGAGCAATAAGAATGATGACAGGAATTTGAAGAGCATGATAGCTGAAGTTACTGAAAGTTTTATTGACTAAGGTTGCTATAGAAGAGAAAGAAAGGAGAAGAAATCAAAATAAAAAAGATGAATTCATAAATAAAAAAATGAAGAAGATTATAAAATGGTGTAAACAATATTTAAAAGAAATAATAATTAATATATTAAAGAAAGGAGCAGTAAAATAATGTGACAGACACAAAAAATCGCAAACTGGAAGACAATGGTAAAGATCATGGGTATAAATAGCAAGAAAAAAAGATATGAGAACTATGTTGGATAAGATGTAATGTTTCAAAAGAAAAATTACGTTAAAGGTGTCATGAACTAGAAGAGAAAAAGAAAAATTCTAGATTGCATGAAAGGCAACAAATGGGTATTATTTGATTAGAATTTATTCTGCTAGTCTATTTGACCCTACCTCCTTTCCTCTCCTTGGAAATCAATTCTGCTTTCTTCACCTCTTGTCCAATCAACTAATATTTAGCAATGTGTTGCCAGTTTCTCTCTCTCCCTCTTATTTTTTAACTGTGGCTTTAGGATCAATGACAAAAATATAATTAAAGCTGGGCAAGGAATAGAAGAGAAATGCATACTGGCCTTTTTGAAGGAACTATTCCAGCATTCACCTGCAGTGATCACAGGACACCATGGATGTCAAAATTAATATGGCTAGACTAGGAATCTAACCGTGTGTTCCAAAATGTTAGTCTAAGACTTTATCACTCATCCACCAGGCACAGGAGTTTTTTCTCTAACTTTCTCCATGCATTCATCATGTACTATCACTAAAGAAGAGTGTAAATCTGAAAATTCCATCATAAATTTGTGTTCATTGAGGATTTTTTACTCAGTTAAGTTATAATTTCTTTCGATGTCTCTGTTTGTACTCCCTAATTTAACATTTTTTCCTGTCAATCCCATGAAAAAACAAAACATATTGCTTCCTGCAGAAAGTGCTGCATGGTTCTTCTCCTGATACTAAATGAAAGAAAACTGTAAAGTCATTCTAAATCATTGTAAATTGATGTCAAAACTTGATAAAATAAATCACAATATTGTTGTATTCATAAAATCTACATAACAATACTAAGGAAAGAGGAAGTGGCTTTTAGGCAATATAAATAACAAAGGATGGAGAAAATGACTCATCACTCCCAAAGTTGAAGGCTGGGACAAGTAAAAAAAAAAAAAAAAAAAAAAAAAAAAAAAGTGATGAACAAAAACATATACAATATTTTGGTTTTATACCTTATTCTTGTGATAGGAAACGAGACATATGGTTCAGGTTGTGTGCACATGCCAAAGTTTACCACAGGCCCTGCTCTTATAACTAAGATGATATATATATATTGCAGGTGGTGATTAAATTGATATATATAATAAAAGGGGATGGGGTGTTAGAGCGAACAATAAAAAAAAAAAAAAAAAAAAAAAAAAAAATTGTAAGATTTTTTCAAAAAAATTATTACTTGTAAAATTATAACAACAATTATATTATTAATAATAATGAGCGATGGGTCGAAATGGAGAATTTTATCGGTTAGTGGAGGCCAGGTGGGTATCTGGTATCCAGGATACTTTGGTATGCAAGTTCCCATCTCATAAAAATGACAAAAGCAACACATGAGTTTTACAACAAATATCACCATACATAAACACAACGGGATGATAGTGAGGCAATGAAAATAAGAAAGGATATGGATAATAGTCCAACACTTACCACAGATTCATGTAGGTCTGGATGTATACACGTCACCTCTTGCTATATGTCTCGCCTCTGTCATGAGTAAGGTTATTCACCAAAATATTGTAAAATGTATTCATCTTTTTTGTGTTTGTCCTTACCCATCTGCCATCATCTGTGATGGGTTATTTTCCATATCCTTCTTCATTCTATATATATTGGCAGCCAGCCGCCAGTGTGCAGCCTTCTCACTCCTACTGATGAAGAGCCATGGGCTCGAAAATTATATTCTATATGTGTTCGTGTTTGTTTTTTTTTTTTTGGTGTACCAACGCCGCAGAAATCCTATCCTGATGTTTAATATATCCTCCAGCAGGGCTATGATTTCTTACAAACATGCCCTGAAATGAGATCCATACTTCCTAAAATCCTCCCTGCCCCTCCTAGAACTTGTTTCAGCAGACCTCCTAACATCAGTGAACTTTTAGTCCACAAATACAGTCTTCCTCTTCCTATGTAATAACCCCCGCTGCAAGATGTGTGACATACACCATGCTTCCACCACTTTCATCAACCCTGTCACAGCGGAAAGCTTCCCTATCATAGGACACACCACTTGTGAAACCACCCATGTAATTTAAGAGTTAACCCTTTCCTCCCTGACGGTACTTATAAGTACCACTGTATTTACCACCATATAATACAATACCAGTGTCCACTGCATTGTTAAGCCTGTTGATGTACTGTTGTATGATTAAGTCAGACAATGACAACATTTATATTTAAATTTCTGGGTGAAATTGCCGAGAAATTAATTTTCTAAGTTGGGGCTTGACAGCATACTGACCAAAGTGACAAGTGGTACATTACAATGAATTTTTAGATGATAATTTACTTGGTAAGTGTCAATTTCTGTTATTACTTTTTTAGTTTGAACATTTAACCATATATTTTTTACCTATAAAATATGTTTTTCTAGTTTCTTTACTAAATAATCTAGAAAAACCAACGTGGACTTATAAGTACCGTCAGGGAGTTCTGGGTAGTTTTGTACAGATTATTGGTCAATAGATTTAGCAAGTATACAATTGGTTTTATCATTGTTTTTGATATTTTCAAATGGATATTTTTATGAAATACGCTCTGATTGAAGCTCTTCTCTTAGAAGTGTATAATTTATCAGCTCTTCTCTTATAAGTTTATAATTTATCAAGGCAAAAATGAAGAAATGACTGGAATGGTCTCAGATTACTCATTAGGTCTAAGAGTGGTCTTAGAATTGACTGAAAAAAATGGAGCAATGTTATCTAGTATTATGTGAGATAACAACCATAGAATTAGTTAACTTGCGTAAGAAATAGATAAAATAATATAATGGGATGTTTAAGTTGGTAACCGTGTAAACCAAAGATTTAAGCTATGAATATCTCTGACTGTATCTATGTTTTTTTTTTTGTTTTACTCATTGATTAGTAGACTGGCTTAAGAAATTGTTGGTTTGAGTTTTTTTTTGTTAAACTTGTGAAAGTTTTAAAATATTGAGAGTACAATAAAAAGAAAATCAAACCGAAGGAGAATTCTTTTCAATGGCTGATGAATTAATTATTTTTAGAGAAAGGCGAGGCGGCTAACGTTTGACATTTTTGGATAAAATCAAAAGTGCATAACGGGCCCAATCAAACAGCAGAAGTAAGTATTAACCTCGCAATTGGCGAACCTGGACCAGGATTATGGGTGTTAATTAAGATGATTAACATAACACCTTAAACGTCTGGAGTTTCTTCTGAAGCAGCGTTATCAGTTGAGCAGCAGCAGAGAGCTGATCTACGGGCAAGTGCATCAAGTAAGAGAATTCCAGTTTTCATTTTGTTTTTGGGGCTGCAGTGTCAACGATCAGATTCCAACAGGAAGGATAACTAAATTTTGAACACTCAGTAAATTATTATGAAAGTGGAATCAAAGTTGAACTTACAAGTTGAGTTACATTTTGGTAAAGAACAGTTGCAAAGTTAATTTTTTTTTCATGTGACAAAATTAATTAAAGGGGTAAAATTTGTGATTTTAAGAAATTGTAATTATATGTACAGCCAAATTAGTTAAAAGAGCAAAAGATCAGTATTTTAAACATTTTCGTATATATGTGTCGGCTTTATTTCCAAGCCTGAGGCCGTAGAATTTTGTTGTTTCCTTTCAGTGGTAATATACATGTTTTCAGCTGTTACGATAAAAAGTTGTAAGTTAATTGGTATTTTTTCTGTGTGTTCCTAAAAATTGTGTTGCGGAGTTGAATGTGGACAGCGTTGTATCATTGTTGTGGATTGGAATTGTAAGTTTGTAATATCGATTGCGGTTTAAAGAATTTCTGCTAAGAGTAATAATACCGATGTGTTTGCTTGCATTATGAAATTTTAAATGTCAAATTATTATGGAAAATAAGTGTGAAAAACTGGTTAGTGAGTTGGGAGAAACAAATAGTAATATGTCAGAGGGGGAAACGGTAAGTTCCGGAATCTTAAGTTTTGACGGGAATTATGAAAACCTAATGGGTGTCCGAGGAGATAGTAATTTGGTGCAAAATAATTTCAGTAGTAGTCCTATTAATAACGGGGATAAAGATGGGGTTACCGGTTATTTTCCAAACAATGATCTCAGCAACATTGATGAGGATGACGAATTGGTTGATGGAGAAAACGAAATTAATGGGGGGCAGAATTCAATAGGACATGCAGTTTTGCCAAAACCAAATCAACCTGAGTACGCTCGAGAAGGGAATACGGACCTAAGGTTGCTATTAAATGCTATCAGAGAAATGAAACAAGAAATGAATCGGAGCCGAAAAAGTTATTCAGAGAATTGAGAAAAATCAAGAGAAATTCAGGCAAGAATTGAAACAAGACATAGGAGAACTTAATGAAAAAATCGAACGTAGTCAAAGGAGGGCAGAAGAGATGATGGGGAGGATGTCAGACAGAATTGAGAAGGTGGAAAAGGAATCAGAAGAAAGATTACAGACGATTGAGAGCGATATTTTTGAAGTTAAAAAAAATGTACAGCGAGACGTTAATGTTTTGGTAGGCCGCTGTATAGAGGAAAAAGAGAAAATTATCACTGAAAGAATAGAAGGATCACTAAGTCAGAAAATGGAAGGACATCAGAAGGATATTGAAAGCAGGATGGAAACTATTTTAGAATGCCAAGTGCAATGTGAGATTAAAATACATAGCGTAGCGGAACATGCTGATAATGTAGGAAGACAAATTACTGGTTTGTCGACGGAAGTAGGCCAAATGTGTGGGAATATGAGCCACATTAATGAAAGACTTGAAAAAGTGGAAGGGCGGCCAGACACCGTGGTTAGTCGTATACCAAGTTATTGTCAGATTACTTTACCAGAGACTGTGTTTGAACCAAGCGGAAAAGTACACCCCGCCGATTTTGTAAAGATATATTCCCGAACCTTGCCAATAGAGTGGTCGGATACAAATAAAATCCGCTATGTACAAAGCAAATTAAGAGATGAGGCTTTTTCATGGAGTTGTGAAGTTACAGAGAGGTGTACTAATATGACGAATTCCTAAAAATGTTCCGAGATAGATATTGGTCTCAGAGAAAACAGCGCACGGTAAGGAGTGATTTTTATAACTGTAGGAGATACTATAGAGGCGACGGCAGTATGAGGAAATTTTGCGAGGAGATGAGAAAGGAATTGCGGCACCTGGACCAAAAGGTAGGGGAAGTAGAACAAGTGGAGATATTACTACAGAAGCTGCCTCGGCAAGTTCAAGATAAACTGGTGGTTAATCAATGGGATAAGATGGAAGATTTCTTGGACATGCTGGAAAGACTCGACCGATTCCAAGAAAGTTATGAAAATAATATTGAAAGGATCGAGAATCTGATCACAGATATGGTAAGCCAAGGGACTATCAATACCGGGAGCAAGCAAATCTTTGGCCACCGAAAGGAAGTGGAGGATGTGGACGAGAAGGATTGCACAGGCAAGAAAGGGAAGAGGGGCGTAATTTTAACAACAATGCGAGTAGTAATGACTACTGGCATAATAACAATAATTATACATCGGGGGAACGAAGCAGCAACAGTCAACCGCCAAAACAAGTGATGTATGTGAGAACAGAAGATAAAACCGAAATCAAGGAAGGAAGAGGGGCGGAAAACTCAAGTCCGCGACTGTGAAGGTCCGCACGGGAGCGAGTGGAGAAGTTAAAGGACCACCCTATACTGAAAAATATAAAAGTGCAAGCGCGGAATCTATCCAGGGCAACAGGCAAAACAGCATGGCCAGATACTTAGAATGGTGGAAATGTCTACATGTAATTAGTGATAAGAGATGCGAAACCAATTCCACATATGAACGAAGTGGGTGGAATAACCAAGAGATTGAAGAGATGGCCGAAATCAATGTGCGGGAGGAAGAACCTAGTGAAAGAAAAGTTGAAGAAGAAATGGGTAGGGCGGAAACGAAGAGCGAATTTTTGAAGGATAAATTCACAGAGGAGAATTTAGCAGAGGATGATAGTCAGCTACCATTGGATGATGATGAAAGTGAAAAAGATATTCCTAGCAGCGATGATGAAGAATACGAATATGGAAGCAGCGAAGTTGAGTATGAAAGTAATGAAGAAAACGGAGTAAGAATATTTTTTATAAGGAGTTATAATGATGATAATAGAAATGAGGATTTATCGCAAATAGGGAGAAAAAGGAATAATGAAACCGGTAGTCTTAAAAAAATGAATACATCCTGTTTACAAGCTAATGCCGACGTACCTACGTGTTTCGTATTCGACAAAAAGGATCAAAGCAAAGAAACTAAAACATTTTCGCGAAGTGCAAACGAGGATAGCCGCCATCAAGTTGTTACGAATTATTTAGAGAAGGAATATCCACCTGATGTTAGAAAAAAGGAAATGATTGAATGGTCGCAACATGAGATTATGAAAGACTTATTGCAGGAAAATGTTTGTAAAACTGTGGAAGATAAAGATGAAACATTTTTTATTACTAAAGAAAAAGAGAATTTAAAAGACGAAATTCAGGGATCAGCAGAAATGAAGAAATGGCATAGAGAGGGTGAAGAGAGATGTGAAGACAATAATCTGATTGCGGGAACATTTAATGTATTAAAAGGCGAAGGCGCGAGCGAGTGTACCGAAAGTTATGAAGGAAATGACGAAGAGTTTCAAGAGCAGAGAGCCTGTGGTCGTCAAAAACCAGAGGAATATGAAAATAATCAAAAAGTGAAGTGCTTTGTGATATGAAGAGAAGATATTAAAGAAGATGAAGACGAAATTTTGAAGGGAAAAGTAAAAAAGAAGAGGAAAGGATTAAATATACACTATGATGGAAGGAATATACTACGATTGAAGAAAGAAAGAAACGTCATGACCAAAGGATTCGGTTGACTGAATTCAATGTTGGTGATTTGGTATTGGTTAAAACAAAAACAAAATCGTGTGAAACAATGCCCAAATTAAGAAATAAATTGATATATATTGGGAGCCTTTAATATTCAAGGATAAACCTCATCCAAATGCTTATTTTTTAGTCTACCCGGTATCAAAAAGGAGATTTGGATTGCGGAATATAGTAGTCTTAAAGCTTTATAGGGCGAAGGAACACTAATATTATGACTGATGATCACATAGCACATATTCTTATTTGGCCATGTATGGTATTAGATATTTCGATACATGTTCGATTTTTTTGTTGAATTGAGGCAATTTTTACTAACATAATGTATGTATTGAGTTCTAATTAAGTGGTAGTCTAATTTTAAGTTTAATAATTTTTATTAATTGAATGCAAAGAATATCTAAAACTGATCCTGAAATACGACAAGTGAAAAAAAAAAAACTAAACATTATTTCGATTAAAATATTATAATAGAATTTTTCATAGGAATGTGAGTAAAATGTGATATAGTGAGTAATTTATTTTCTATTTTGTAAATGTAACTGTGGTTGTTATTTAACATTTCGTTTTGTTGAAATCATCATTTAGTTAAATAATGATTTAACTGCTCCGAAATGGGGGGCATATGTGAGATAACAACCATAGAATTAGTTAACTTGCGTAAGAAATAGATAAAATAATATAATGGGATGTTTAAGTTGGTAACCGTGTAAACCAAAGATTTAAGCTATGAATATCTCTGACTGTATCTATGTTTTTTTTTGTTTTACTCTCGTTGATTAGTAGACTGGCTTAAGAAATTGTTGGTTTGAGGTTTTTTTTGTTAAACTTGTGAAAGTTTTAAAATATTGAGAGTACAATAAAAAGAAAATCAAACCGAAGGAGAATTCTTTTCAATGGCTGATGAATTAATTATTTTTTAGAGAAAGGCAAGGCGGCTAACGTTTGACATTTTTGGATAAAATCAAAAGTGCATAACGGGCCCAATCAAACAGCAGAAGTAAGTATTAACCTCGCAATTATCATTATTTTTCATCAGTTTCATTATTAAAAAACTGAAACAACTTTTGTTTATTGGAGAAGCAGACCCTACTGCAAGGGACTTTCTAACAATGTGCTGATGGAAAACTAAAAAGAGGAGATTGTGACAATGAATTTACAAACCTAGGTATTTGCTACTGGAAATGGAAGGATAAAAAGGTCATATATTTAGTATCACATTTTCATGGCAGAAGTGAAACTCCACTACACTGGTTGGGGTCAATGGCAACTTCAACAGATGGGCCCTCTCTCGGGGTGGATTGGTGACCTGGTGGATCTTGGACCAGAGGGCCTCTCTGGCCGGTCATCGGGGGCCACCTCCGGCAGTAGGTCCCGTAGCATTTTGCCCATCCTGCCACTCTGTTATTACACCACTAGTTATATGCAAAGAAAAAGATGGATTGAAGTCGACAATTTCATGCTCAGGAGTCGTCAAGGACTACAATACCTTCACGTGTGGGGTTGATACTGCTGATCAGCTGATGACTTTGTGCAATGCTGACAGAAGATTACAGAAATCATGGTAAAGATTGTTTTTGGGAATTCTGGATGTTGTATTTGTCAATTCCTATAACATAAATGGTCATAACGTAGTACCAGTTTTTGAAAACCCTCCTCATAGAAGTCTGCCGTCTGACTTGTTAACCACTGCATCACAACTGTTTTGACTTCGTTATCATCTTCAAGACGCTGACCGCCCAGGTGTTTCTTCAAGTGCAGGAACAGATGGTAGTCACTGGGCGCCAGATCAGGGCTTTACAGAGGATGATCTAGAGTTTCCCATTGAAAAGATGTGATGAGATCTTTGGTCTGATTAGCCACATGTGGACGGGCATTGTCATGCAGCAAAACGATGCCCTTGCTCAACATGCCACGTCTTTAGTTCTGGATTGAACGGCGCAGATTGTTCAATGTCTCACAATAAGCTGCTGCATTGATTGTCTCATTACGAGGCAGAAATTCCACAAGCAATACTCTTTTTCTGACACAAAAAACTGCACGATTTTCAGGGCAGAAATCGTTTGCTTGAACTTCACTTTTTTGGTTGAATCTGAATGCCGCCATTCCATGGACTGTTGCTTTGATTCAGGTGTGACGTAGGCCACCCATGTCTCATCTCCCGTAACAATTTGGCTTAAGAAATTATCACCATCGTTGTGGTACCGCTGAAGGAAAGTCAATGCACTGCCTATACGTTTGGTTTTGTGCACATCTGTTAACATTTTCGGTACCCAACGTGAGCACAATTTTCGGTAATTCAAGTGCTCGGTCACTATGCAATACAAAACACTACGAGAAACATTAGGAAAGTCATCACACAAGGAGGAAATTGTAAAGCATCTGTTTTCTCTCACCTTATTGTCCACTTTCTGTACCAAACTTTCATTAACGACCGAAGGACGCCCACTCCGTTGTTCATCATAGACATTTGTGCGGCCATCTTTAAATGCTCTCACCCACTTTCTCACCTTTCCATCACTCATAATGTTTTGTCCGTAAACTGCAGAGATCTCACGATGAATATCGATCGGTTTTATGCCTTTAGCACAAAGAAATCTTATAACAGCCCGTACTTCACAGTCGGTGGGATTCACGATTATCGGAGGTATCTTAAACACTCAGTGAACAACATAAACAAGGAAGAATTAGACTGTAATGGTGTCAGTGCGTAGGCAAGAGATGCAGGTACCCAGTGCACATGCGCGGAATGCCGACCATAGCGCTGCAGCCACGGTGTGACAAAACGCTACTTACTTAAAAAAATACGCCTCGTATCATTTGTATTTGCATAATATTTTATATAATTATTAGGGCAAGCGTAGGAGACAATTTCAGCACACCTTGTGGTACACTTTTTGAAAAAACTGCTGCGCCTAAAGATGTGAAATTTAACATACAGATCCAAAGTCAATTCTAGATGTGCCATCAATCATTATTTTTGTAAAAAAATCACACACATAAATAGTTATATTTTTTAATATTTCTATTCATTCATGCTGAGAGAAGCCAGAGGTGATCGCGTCACGTGGTTTGACACAGTTATTGTCAAGAATTAGTGAATCAACTAACGCACAAGATATTGGAAACGTAGTTTTGCTTTTAATGTGTCCATTGAGAGGGACGCAGTTTGAAAACTGCTGTTAGCATTTATACAATAACTTACCACTGAACTTTAAGTACAGCCATCTATTCACAGATAATCAAATAAACTGCTCACTAAAACTGTAGTTTGTGATTCCGATGTTGACCTGAGAAGTTACGCTCCAGAAAGATACATATAAATTTAATTTTTTGTATTAAATATGATCTATGGTTGTTGAATCTTCTATGTAAATACATCTGTGATTTGTGTAAAATTAGATGCGACAGTTTTGGAGTTATATAAAGACATTCCACTCCTACACTTAATCAGTTATTTAAATACCTATACAATTACAATGACTTACGATTCAATGTTTAATGAAAATCAAATAAAATATAAAAGGAATGTACACCTAATCAGCACGCTTCAAACTTTAATCGAAAATAACGTTGCCCCAACTAAAATATTGAGAGAATCTGAACTCCAGAAAGGAAGTTATTAATTTATTTTATTAAAGATTCTTCTGTATAATTGTTAAGAAATGTTTGTGTATGTGGGGATTCAACACTGCAATTTGATGACGAATTATTATGCAATTCGATGAGACTTCGAGATATAGCATGCCAAAAATCAGTTGTAGGTACAGTTTCTTGTGCTTTTGGTGACGTTCCTTCTGGTCCAGGCTGTATTTCAACGTAACAACAACCAATAGGAAGAAAATAAAACATCTATAATTAATTTCCACCATGCTGATATAGTGGTTTTGGAGATTTGTTTTTCTGGTCCAGCCAGGATCTCACCCTAACTTCCTCATTTTTGAGATACAGAATCTCGCGAATTAAGCAAGATATCAAAAAAATTATTCCTTTATTTGTCTCGTCAAGTTACATATGAATTCGTCAGCAAATTTGGCTATGGCGAAATTTTTCTTCTGGTCCAGGCCGCATTTCAAGTCTAGGGTTGTTGTGGACGTCATCTTTGCGGATGCGAATGTTCAGTGCTTGAAATCCGCGGATGCGGATGTTTTGCAGAAGCAGATGCGGGTGTGGAAAAATAAATTTATAATTATTTAGATTTTAATATTTTATCAAAAATAAATTTAAACTAATCTTTTTTCATAAGTAAATTCTAATTCCATATCATACTACAAAATTGATTTATTTTTGCCTCATGTTTCAACAAAAAAAAGTATGGGATGATTTCACAAGTGAATTAAATTGTTTACGTAATAACGCACACGTCTAAAAATCAGTCTTTGTCATATGAACTTTGTGGAGTTCGTACCTAGACTAAATCAAACGTCAAGCACAATTCTACGCCACCATGGATCTCTGCGCTCGCTTTTTTTTATTTTTTGGTCTTATAGCTATACGCCTCTTCGACATCGAGGTCATTCGAGGAGGGTAACGATCGTGGCTAGGAACTGGAAGGAATTTGGCAATAGTCTTTTAAAGTAAGCATTCGCCTGGAGTGATTTGGGGAAGCCATGGAAAACAAAAAGATGGATTCCCGAACGGGGATTCCAACTGGCGTTCTCCCGAATGCGAGGCCAGGACGTTACCGCCTACTCGCCACGCTCAGATCCGTGCTAACCACCCAACTTCCCACCGCTCTAGTGGTGCATTCACAGTACAACTTGTAGGACCTAAGATATATTTTCGATAAAAGAACTCTTGATAGTCTGTGAAAGTGGTTACAAGTTCCTTTTGATTCAGTCAATATTTTTGTAACAAAAAGTAATAAGATTATTATACATTTTAATTTAAATACAGACTGCAAAGATTCTGTAAAATAACAATAATTTCATGTGATCTAAAAATTCCAGTCACAGAGTTTCTTATCAGCCGCACAGTGCACCTCTATTGTTGTCGCCTGTTTTTAAAAGGAGAACTACAGTTTAACGTGAAATTCGAATCACGGAGCATCCCAGCATCTTAGCATTAATAAATCAAAGCTTTGCCAGAGGTGACTGTCAATTTTAAGACCCATGAAAATTACAGCTGAGACAGGGATTTGAACAAGGGACTTTCAGTACCCCAATCGTATGCCGTATCTAAGTCAAGAGACAAATCTGGATGTAATGACAAATATTCAAACATAGTAAAACCAACTAATTTTTTCTGTATAATTTATTTTTGCTATCCCAAAATACAAATGTACTTTTATATGATTGAATACATATTTTTCAGTACTTCTAAATTCATATGCTTGCGGCGATTAATTCGGATATGGAAGGTTCGCGATTCGAAAATCCGGGTCTCAGATGCAATTTTTACAGGCCTTAAAATTGACCTTCACGTCTGGTAAAGCTTTGATTTGTTAATGCGAACATACAAGGACTTTACCTACACTTTACAAATATCTGATGAACCTGAAGTAGGGCTGAAAAAAGGACTCTTACCTAAAGCAATCAGTAACGCTAAAAAAATATTTAGTCGTAAAGGACCAGAAATCTCTTAACTCTTTCTACACGATTCTCCATCTCGACCATCGCGACACTGGCCCACTCCGTCAAAAATTAAACCAAACTAATGACGGCCAATACTCGGTGCGGTGTCGTTTGAACTCACTTCAATTGAGTGAGCGAAAACAATAAGAAAAGTGTCGGTCGGTGACTGTGCGGGCTCGCTGCGGTATACTGTAGCCTGTCCTTTACTTTACTTGCAATTTCAAACTTGTGAATTCGTCACTTAGTAAATAACACCATTTAGTTCATTGTTACTTTTACTGCAAGTTTGTCAGAAAACAACCACTTTTTTGCTAGCTAAGCGACGATGGGCAGGATCTCGAAAAAAGAATAATATGTATTGCAATGTAAACAAAACATCCGCAATACATCCGCATTAAAAATTTGCGGATGTGGATGGGAAAGCTGATTTCAAGCGAAAGTTTCACACTTGTGGATGCGGATATAGGTTACATCCCTAAATTTCAACTTTGAGATACGATATCTTGAGAACTAAGCGAGATATCATAAAATTTATCCTTTATTTTCGATTTGTTTCGCCGAGTTCTATAAAAAATCATCATCAGATTGTGGCGCTGCTGTGTATGTTATATATATGTATTATACTGCATTATTATTCAGTTATTTTTATTAGAGGAAAATGCCATGAAATCCCACGTTGACAGGTCGTAAAGAACACATACGTAACCGGTCGTTAATGCGTAATGTAAGAGAATGACCGCAAGAAGATCGAAGTAATGTAATACAAAATCATTGAGATGATGTTCATTTTTATGAGAATGCAGTAAATTTTGGACAAAAAAAAAAAAAAAAAAAAAAAAAAAAAAAAAAAATAATGATTTTAAATTTTGTTGTTGACGTCATTGGTTTGATGTACATATTGAAAAGGATGGACTTTGTTCTATTTGTGATAAATATAAAGAAGAAAATGAAGTGAATATGTTTTCTAAAGAAAATAATATGGATCCAGGTATTCAGCCTGATGTATTGAAAAAAATAACGTTTGTTGAAGAACAGTAAATAGCTCAAATTCATCCAGTAATTACAGTATATCGGCTTAAAGGTGGTCAGTTTGGATATAGTGGCCAAGTGATTAACTTTCATCAAGATATTACAAATGTTAGAAATTCATTAACTCATTCCATTGATACTATTTAACGAAATATATTTGTTAGAAGACACGGGGGCGAAGAGTATAAAGATTTTATTGTCACTGTCGAGGCTGCTTATATATCTTAAAACTAATAATCCTTGGTACTATGATATTACAATGAACAAAAATATTTTTAAAAAGATTGCCTAATAATGAACAACAAATAATATATAGCCAAAAACAACAAAATATTTTATGCTATATGGATAATGAAGAAAATTATGAAAAAATAGTTATTTAACAATATTTATGAATCTGGAGCTCCAACAAATACTTTTAAATGTAACCGAAATATTTAAGGATTGTGTCTTATTACAAATTTGCCTAATTGTTTTTTGTCATCAAACTAAAACCATGGTTTTTGACGATAGTTCATTTAAATATTAAAATTCTTACAATTATTTATTAATTTCTTTAGTTGTATATAATATTTCTTATAACAAAACTTCGCGAGCCAACACAAAGCCGGCTTTTATCATCATTTGTATTTGCATAATATTTTATATAATTATATATATTTTTTTATAAATATATATTTTGTTCTAATTATATTTTGATCTTCCCACCGATCAGAGATTAGTTTGGATATTTATCTATGCTCAGGTATTGGCTCTGATTCACTGACCCTCTACTTTTAGGATGTTTGAATTTACCCCCACCATTTTCCCGGGCGGTTTTTCTGTGAGGCAGTCTCCAGCTGCGCCCACCTTTCATAATGTTCTCCCGTTGACGAAGGGTTTAACCCGAAAATTACTTTATTATTTGTGTTTGTGTCTTTTCTGTGTGTTCGCGCCCCACATCCATCTACACCTACACATATACTCTGCAATTCACAAAATTGTGGGTGGCAGAGGGTGCTCAGCACCAAAGCTAATCTCTTTGCTGTGCATTCCAATTCTTAATGGTACGAGGGAAAAAAGAATTCATATATGAATCAGTCCGGCACCTTATTTCTCTAATTTTATCTTTCCTGTCCTTCCGACTCAAATAGGTTGGTGGAAGAAGTATTTCACTACACTCAAAAGTGAAAGTGGGAGTACATCATCTTAATGTAAGTGGTGGCTCATTTTCCTATCCTAATTTGATTCCTTTCCACTACTTAGCGTCTTGATTTCATATATATATATATATTGTTAGGAAACAAAGGCGCTAAAAGCGGATATATTGAACATTAGGATAGGATAAAAAACCAACGCTTATCAAAGAAGGGGATTCTTGCGGCGTTGGTACACGAAAAAAACATGAACACACAAAGAATAGAATTTTCGAGCATAGCTCTTCCTCAGTAGAAGTGAGATGGCTGCACGCAAGCGGCTGGCAGCCAACTGCATGAGCCACAATCCTCAAAGCACTTCTGATAATACCCTTGAGCTCTTGCAGCTATGTAGTCTTTTCCTCCTAAATTGTTGCAAATCTTTGTCCTTTCATTGGTCTCTTCAGTGTTGGAAACAGGAAAAAGTTGCAGGGGGCCAAATCCAGTGAATATAGTGGCTGAGGCATGATTGTGCTGTTGTTTTTGGACAAAAAATCACTCACAAGCAACGATGGGTGAGCAGGTGCATTGTTGTGGTGCAAAAGCCGTGAATTCTTTTCCCACAAATCCGGATGTTTTTTTCATATTGCTTCTCGCAAATGGCACATAACTTCAACATAATACCTCTTATTGACTGTGATGGTGATTCCACGATTCTCCAACAATATTTTCTTCACTTCTTCGGCATTTTCATCAGTTATTGACGTGCTGGGGCATCCAGAATTAAATTAATCATTGACATCTTCTCAGCCATCTTGGATGAGCTTGTACCACTTATAAACATTTTTTTTTACTCAAAGCAGGTTCACGATATGCCACTATAAACATCTCAAGTGGTTTGGGAGCACTAAATTCCATTTTTTACACAAAATTTGATGCAAAATCTTTGATCCATTTTTTCGACAGCAGAAAATCGTCTAACACACAAAACACCTCTAACAATTATGCCTCTCACAAACAATGCAAAGAATGTTATATAGTTGACACTGTGAATATATTTGTGGAAAGAGTATATGAAAACAAGAAAAACAAAAAAACAAAAAAATGAAAATCAACTGTACAAATCTGGTGAAATTCATCTTACTTTCTGAACAAACCTCGTATATATATATATATATATATAGATTGTTTGGAAACAAAGGTGCTGAGAGCGGATATATTAGACATTGGGATAGGAGAAAAACAACCGCTTACCAAAGATGAGGGCTCCAGCGGCATCAAAACACGAAAAAACACACAAACACAAACATAATACAAATTTTCGAGCTTAGCTCTTCATCAGGTTGTAGGATGAGGTGGCTGCCCCGCGGAAGCTAGCAACCAACTGAGGAGACCACGCGGGGTGCACATGGTCGGCTGGAGAGGGAGGGGGGAGAAACAACATGGCGGGAGGCGGGGGTGGGGGTGGAAGGACCTAAGCCCGAAAATGATAATTAGACTGCACAGTGGAAACGTGGTTGCAGTCATAAGGTCACTGGCATAAAACAAACCCAGGAAAACACGGGGGGGGGGGGGGGGGGGAATCTACTGAAAACGATCCCGTAACAGGGGAAAGCTTCTATATCACTGGATCGGCTACCTGCGTAACTTCTCACCTATCAACTTACCTGCAACCACTGCCCAGCCTCCTACATAGGTCTGACCACAAATCCACTGGCCATCCGGATGAATGGACACAGACAATCGGTCTGGACTGAGAACCCTGACCACCCTGTTTCTTTTCATGCCACCACTCATAACACCAACAATTTCAACACCTGCTTCACAGTCCGCGCCATCAAAGTACTCCCAGACAAAAGCAGCATCTCAGAACTGAGAAGGTGGGAACTGGTCTTTCAGTACCAACTGGGGACCAGACAACCACCTAGACTAAATTTAAGATAGCTCCAATTTTCCTCTCCTCCGACCTTTGCCCCTTACCTGCCATCATTTCCCACAAAACCATCGCTCACCAGAGCTTTCTCTTTTTGTACTTAGATCTATTGCAATAATTTTTTTCTCTCGTGTGTTTTATATTATCATATTTTTTCCGTGTGTAGTATTTTTTCGTGTGTAATATTTTCAATAATTTTGCGTGTGGAATAAATTTTTATGGGGGCACTTATAGATCGTTTTCAGTAGATTCCCCCCCCCCCCCCTCCCCGTGTTTTCCTGGGTTTGTTTTATGCCAGTGACCTTATGACCGCAACCGCGTTTCCACTGTGCAGTCTAATTATCATTTTCGGGCTTAGGTCCTTCCACCCCCGCCTCCCGCCATGTTGTTTCTCCCCCCTCCCTCTCCACCCCGACCAGCCGACCATGTGCACCCCGCGTGGTCTCCTCAGTTGGTTGCTAGCTTCCGCGGGGCAGCCACCTCATCCTACAACCTGATGAAGAGCTAAGCTCGAAAATTTGTATTATGTTTGTGTTTGTGTGTTTTTTCGTGTTCTGACGCCGCTGGAGCCCTCATCTTTGGTAAGCGGTGGTTTTTCTCCTATCCCAATGTCTAATATATATATATATATATATATATATATATATATATATATGTCATCTTTGCGGATGCGGATGTTCAGTGTTTGACATCCACGGAAGCGGATGTTTTGCAGAATCGAATGTGGAGGTGAAAAAAATAAATATGTAATTATTTAGATGTTAATATTTCATCAAAAATAAATTTAAAATCATAATAAGTATATATTTTATGATAAGTTCTACAAGTTTTCATAAGTAAAGTCTATTCCCATATAATACTGCCATATACATTTATTTTTGCCTCATATTTCAACAACAAAAAACGTGGGATGATTTCACATGTGAATTAATTTATTTACATAACTACGCATGCATCTAAATATCAATCTTTGTCATATGAACTTTGTGGCTCAACTAATTCAACTGTTAAGCACAAGGCCACGCCACCACACATCTCCGTGATCGCTTGGTTGTTTTTGGTTTTCTTTTACTATACGCCTCGTCGAGGTCATTAGAGGCATGAAAGGAATGGGAACGAAATTGGCCATGGCCTTTTAAAGGAAACTTTTGCCTGGAGTGATTCAGGGAAACCATGTAAAACACAAATTTAGATGCTCAGAAGAGGATTCGAACCAGCATCCTCCTGAATGCGAGGCCAAAGTGTTAAAGCTCACGCACCACACTCGGTTCCGTGCCCACCATCCACCTTCCCACCGCTCTAGTGGCGCATTCACAGTACAAATTGTAGGACCTGTGACGATCTGATTTTCGATGAAGAACTCTTAATGGGCACTGAAAGGGGTTACAGGACTACATATAGGACCAGGGCCGCCGTAAGCGGGCGTGCAAGGCGTGCACCACACGCGGGCGGCAAATTGAGGGGGGCGGCAAATCGAGGGGGGCGGCAAATCGAGGGGGGCGGCAAAACGAGTGATCGACAGTCGCCGCCCCGCAATAGTTGCCACTCCATTGTCGCCGCGACGAAATTTGCGGCGTATTATGTAGTGGCCGACCTTTTTTTTTTTTTTTTAGCTGCTTTGGGCGGGCGGTGACACTCGGGATGGCAACAATGGGGGCGGCAAATAATGTTCGAAGGGGCGGCAATCTCACAGTTTTCTGACCCGGTTCGGAAATTTCCTAAATCCACCACTGGCTGTAGTTAGACAGGGGGCGGCATAATCGGTATTGCACGCGGGCACTCAAACAGCTAGCAGCGGGCCTGTATAGGACGTGTTGGTAGTGGTGGCCCTAGCAAGTTTTTCAGGTGGTGCGAGATCTCATTGTGGCATCCCAAATGAGCAATCGCTTATTCATGATTAAGGTGTCTATACAAACAGACTGAAAATAACTTGCATTTTTTTTACATCCTACTAATATTATAAATGTAGAAGTTTGTTTGCTTGGATGTTTGTCACTGTTCCACGTCGAAACAAAGAACGGCTTAGGATAAAATTTGGAATAATGTATTGGCTCTCTAATTTTATTCCGGTCAAAAAATTTGTTCCCGTGGGGTTCGAATATGAATACGTCTATGAATGCGTTATGAATTTCACTAGATCAAAGCTGCGGGCAGAAGAGAGTCTTTATATATTAATAATAACTCAAACATCAGAAAGATTAGTATAGGATAGCAGCAGTGTGAATGAGAAACAACAACAGTAAAAAGGAACATTATATGTTTGAAAGGTTTACTTAAGTTACTATGGAGTACACAATGCTTACATCACGTATATGTCAAATTAGTTTTTAATAAGTTGTTTTTAAAACAAACAAATGAGGAAATAAAATCATAAATACAAGGCCTAGATTGCCACCTTCCTCGCTTTTGCTCTATTAATGCAATATTATTTTCAATTGATAAAAATGCGAGATTTGTCGGCCTATCTTGAGTCTAAGTTTACTGTAAATATGTTTTGATAAGTTTTCATTTACTTTTCCATTAGCGACAGTTACAGATATAGACTATGGTTAGCAAAATTTGAAGTGCTGTCCACACATTCGGAAACATATCCTGCCAACCATTTTCTTTCATAAGTTGAACTTTTATTGGTTCTCCTGATTCAGGCCTCATCAACAATAGTTTCAGTTAGAAATTTTATCAACCAACTCACATTTTTCACCTTGAGTTAAACCTAGTCTAAATCTGCCCAGGATTATTCCAATTCGGACTTTGCAGGAATCATTTTGATGTGTAAAAATGACACTGTATCCTGAAATTTGCAGAGTTGTGTAAAATGAGTGACCGACGCAGTCACAATTTTATCAATCATATGCTGAAACACGTTCATTGTAAACAATTCTTCTGGATCTGTTGCTATCTCATCTACGGCCTCGTAGTCAAAAAAATCTCTATTTTCTTGGGGATCTGATAGGATATGTCCCAGTCTGAGAAGCAGTTTCTTTAGCTGTTATCAGAACGGAAGAATAATTCCGGCACTCTTCATCAAATTCTGAGCTGTTTTCCAGCAATTGTGAAGCATTTCATGAATCAACTTTCAGTCTGCGTAGCCTTGCTTACAATATTTACTTAAAACAATGTACTAAACCTGGGGTGTAAGGGTTTGGGAGAGACTATAGTAGCCTTTTCCAACCAAATGTAAACCTTTCCTTCACTTGGTGCACCCTGTTTGCACGGACGAGGCTCTGGCGACTGAAAGATTCCCGGTATAAGGAGTCACCCACTGCTTGCCAACGGCCTTCAAAAGGATGGCAGAAGGGCAGGGAGCAGTTCAGGGCACCCTCTTGCCCTTGGGGTTGGAAATGGCCCCTAAAGGCGGATGAATCAGAAATGATCAACGGCATGGGGATGCAGAAGGCAGCAGGAAACCACTGCATTAAAGACCCAAAGGGTATCCTGAGGAAATGTAATCCTCTCAAATAACATATATCTTGATGGCTTCTTCTTGGGTAAAATATTCCGGAGGTAAAATAGTCCCCCAATCGGATCTCCGGGTGGGGACTGCTCAAGGAGGAGTCATCAGAATGGATAGAAACATTGTATGAGTCGGAGCGTGGAATATTAGAAGTCTGAATAGGGCAGGCAGGCAAGAAAACTTAAAAAGGGAGATGGAACGACTTAAGTTAGATGTTGTTGGGATTAGTGAGATTAAGTGGAAGGATGCACAGGATTTCTGGTTTGGGGAACACAGGATAATTAGCACACAAGCTGTCATTGGAGTCTGGTGTAGGATTTGTAATGAACAAGAAAGTAGGGAAATGGGTGAGTTATTACGAACAGTTTAGTGACAGGATTATTTTCATGAGGTTAGAAACTAAGCCCGTCCCAACCACATTAGTACAAGTGTATATGCCAATGTCACAGGAATATGACGAAGAAATAGAAAAAATATACGCTGAAATTGAAGAATTAATCCAATATGTGAAGGGGGAGGAAAATCTAATAATCATGGGTGATTGTAATGCAATAGTGGGAGAAGGAAAAGAGGGGAATACTGTAGGAAGTTTTGGTCTAGGAGATAGAAATGAACGAGGAAGCAGGTTGCAGAAATGGTATACTTAGGTCTAAGAAGCATCTCTGAAAGGAGCTCAACCGAGGACGAATGGAATGCATTAAAGACCAAAATAATGAAAGCTGGTAAAGAAACATTAGGCTTTAGGGAACAAGCTGCCCGAAAACCTTGGATCACAGAAGAAATTTTGGAGCTGATGGATCAGAGGAGAAGGTACAAAAATGCTCAGGATAAAGCAGGAAGAGAGCAGTAAAGGCAATTTAGAAATCAAATAAATAGGAAATGCAAAATAGCAAAAGAAAAATGACTACAAGAAAAGTGTGAAGAAGTAGAAAAGGAAATGGTCGTAGGAAAAGTAGATGTTGCATATAGAAAGATCAAACAGAATTTTGGAGAAATGAAGAAAAGAGGTATGAACATTAAAACTGCCGATGGGAAACCTCTTTTAAGCTTAGAAGATAGAGCTAACCGATGGAAGGAATACATTGAGAAACTGTATGTTGGGGACGACTTGAACAATAGTGTACTGGAAAAGGAAGGCGATGTCGACATTGATGACTTAGGAGATCCTGTTTTGAGGACAGAATTTAATAAAGCTCTGAATGACTTGAAAGCAAATAAGGCAGTTGGAATTTATGAGATCCCTGCAGAACTTCTTAGATCTCTAGGAGAGGAGGGAATCGAAAGATTATTCAAGCTGATATCAAAAAGTTATGAAACAGGAGAAATTCCAACTGATTTTAATAAAAATTTCATCTTCACACTTCCAAAGAAAGCACAAGCTGACAAATGTGAGAATTATCGCACCATTAGTCTAACATCACATGCTTCAAAATTACTGACCAGAATAATATACAGAAGGATGAAAAGGGTAGTAGAAGAGATAGTAGGTGAAGATCAGTTTGGGCTTAGGAAAAATCTCACTACAAGGGAAGCAATTCTGTCTTTAAGATTAATACTTGAAGGGCGGATCAAGAAAAACAAGGATACTTTTATGGCATTCGTTGATTTAGAAAAAGCTTTTGATAATGTTAGGTGGGACAAGATGTTCAAAATTTTAAAGAAGTCAGGTCTAAAGTATCGAGGTAGAAGAATACTCTATAAACTATATAACAATCAAGTGGCTGTAAAAAAAGTAGAGAATCACGAGAGACATGCATCAGTTAAAAAGGGTGTGAGAGAAGGTTGTAGTTTATCCCTGTTAATATTCAACTTTTATGTAGAAGAAGCAATGAAGAAAGCCTAAGAAAAATTTCCATGTGGCATAAGTTTTCAGGGAGAAAAAATCAGTATGCTACGATTTGCTGATGACATTGTCTTGACAGCAGAGAGGGCTGAAGATATTGAGAAGTTACTGAACAAAATACTGAAGGAAGATTTTGGATTGAATATAAATCAAAGCAAGACAAATGTGATGAAATGTAGCAGAAATGATACCAATACTAGTAGATTAAATATAAAAATAGGATCGGATGCAATAGGAGAAGTAAGTGAGTTCTGTTACATGGGAAGCAAAATTACAACCGATGGCCGAAGCAGGAATGATGTTAAAAGCAGAATAGCACTAGCAAAAAGAGCCTTCATGAAAAAGAGAAATCTTTTAGTTTCAAATATTGATCTAGGAATTAGAAAGAACTTTTTAAAACTCTATGTGTGGAGCACAGCACTTTCCGGTAGCAAAACATGGACTTTAGGAATACCGGAAATAAAGAAAATTGAAGCATTTGAAATGTGGTGCTACAGAAGAATGCTGAAAATTAGGTGGACAGACAAAGTAAGAAATGAGCGAGTTTTGGAAATGATGGGTGAGAAAGGAAGTTTAAGGAAGAAGCTTACAGAAAGAAGAGACAGGCTGGTAGGTCATATTTTGAGACATGCTGGATTGGTTAATTTGTTAGTGGAGGGAACAGTCGAAGGTAAGAACTGTAGAGGAAGACAGAGATTAGAATATATGAAGCAGATAAATGAGGACGTGGGTTGTAAGGTGTATGTAGAAATGAAGAGGTTATGACAGGATAGGAAGGGATGGAGGATTGCATCAAACCAGTTGTAAGACTGACGACAAAAAAACAAAACAAAAAATAAAAACAAAAAACCAACTCACCATTGTAACTATGAACACAAATTGCTCCTTGATCTTGCTCAGGGACAAGCTTCTGTTGCTGCAACTGAATAATTCCTTTCCAAAAGTGTGTCACGAACCAAAGAGTAGGGTTAACGAACTGCAGCATGCCTAGAAACTCTAGTTTCCAAACGAGTTTCGCAAATTTTTTTTGGCGATGTTTCTTCCAAGTGCTTGGATATCATCGCTATGTTGATCGAGAGAATAGAACAAATATTCTTTAAAGAAATCCGGTCAAGTAAACCAATTTAACTGATCTTTTGGCGGCACCTGCTATTACCTAATTTAATGACAGCTACATGAATTAAAAAATCCTCGAAGATATCGATAAATAGGTCAGCGAGTCCAGCTCCCAGCTCTCAAAGAGTCACTTACCGGCTTGCGAGCATCAAAACACTCATGCACTTGGACTTCTTCTACATTAGTGTCAACAAAAGCTATGTTTAAGATAATTGTTCGTCGTAATAGACATTAGGAGTTCAATTCAGTATGAGGGTAAAGTATTTAGATGACTTAACCACAGTCAAAATTTTATTATTAACTTTATTCATTTTGAATACGTTTGCCAAAATAATAGACATTACTCTCCTTATTAGTAATACGGCGGAGATGCTACACCATTACAGGGTAATATACCCAGGAAGTTACCATTATTAGAAGTATTTAGAGTTTTAGATACGTAGCTTCCTGTGAACAAAAAATTAATGTTAAAAAGAATACTTTGGGCATCATTCATTCGAGGATTTTTAGTATTCAATCTGTATTGCCAAATGCTTGTATGTTACACTGAATTTTTTTAATCTAATCAATGCTGCTATCCAACTGAGCATGGTGTGCTGGTGATTTGAGGCAGTTTCGTGAGTTTTCAGATGCTCTGACAAGTAGATCCATTTATCAAATCCTTCTTTCTGCCAAATAAGAGTGAATAAACAGCAGTAAAAACAAATTACTTTATCTGCAGATTTAGAGTAAACAAGCCATCTTCTTTTAAAAGTTTCTCCATTTGGCATTACTCTTTAAAAAAGCGTATTTGAAAAATGACGATGATTTGTTTCCTGGATTTTTTCGTTGATCAGATAATTATTTCATCTCTAGCCGCAGAGTCAAAGAGTGATCATTTTGAAATATCATCATAATTTGTACTTTGAAAAGGCGACAGTGGTGGTATGTATGTCTTTGACACCCCATTCTGTAATATTTTGAACTGCAGACGATGCTCAAACCATTGCTAAATTTTCTCGTACATGGTGCCCTTTATCATCATGGGCCTCGCCTAAAGAACTTTTATTAAATAAGTTTTCTTCTGTCGCGTGTTGAAGTAGTTCCGGGGCCGACATTTCAGATGACTTCTAAACTCTAAACAATTTTGAAGCCTTCTCACCTTCACCTTGGTTTTGTTTTCTTTTTTAAGTATTGTGCATCAGACAGGTTTTCTTATAGGTAGCGACTTGTCTGTAAACAACACATTATACTTCGTAAATATTTATGATACCATTAATTGCAATCACCTAAGGTCTGACATGGCAGAAATAGATTAGTAGGTTGAATCTTGCCCCAGTCACATGCACCGACACAAGAACTCCAAGGGTACAGCCGAAAAGGCAGGAAACAGATGCAGGAGGCGCGGCGCGGCACCGGAGTGTGTAATTATGGGACGAGTTGTCATTTTCTTGATTAGAGTAACTAGAGTTGACTCGATTCTGTGAGGAGATTTGACTATGCATTAAGCTTCCATTTATAAACTCTTCTGGATGATGAGTATGTTAATATAATATGTGAACAGAAAGCTGGGTTATTATAGAATTTCTTTTTCATTGTTTGCACAGACTATCTCTCACTGAATTTTCGGTGCCCCCCATATGACGGCGCCTGGTGTGGTCGCACCGCTCGCACCGCCCTAGGGCCGCCCCTGCGTGTTGGATATTGTTGAACTCCCAGGCAACCAAAAAGGGTTCTTGCTGTCCAACAAGCTATAAGATATTTGAGGAAGCTATCGGAGGAAACATCCTATGAGTGTGCGATAAGGACACATGGTGTGTTGCGAGAAAGTATGAGTGGAAAGGATTGCTTGGAACATTTTGTTGGACCCCTTCTATTAGCATGAATGGGCGAGCATATCCTACGGTAGTTCTACATAGATGTCCTACGGACTGTAACTAGGCCACATTACTTTACATGGAAGTTCAAACTTGTAAATTTGTCACTTTTGGTAATAACACCGTTCAGTTCATTGTTACTTTTTTTTGCAAGATCGTCAGAAAAAAACAAAAACTTTGTTGTTAGCTAAGAGACAATGGGCAGGATCTCGTATAAAGAGAAAAGAATAATATATACTGCAACATAAACAAAACATCTGCTATACATCCGCATTAAAAATTGCTGATGCGAAAGCGGATGTGATATTTCATGCAAAAGTTCCGCACTTGTGGATGCGGGTGCTGATATCCATTACATCCCTACACTGTAGTAGGCACTGTAAACATCAAGGAAATGTATTAAGTAGAGATCAAAGAAGTTTGAATATTATACCCCAGAACGAGCAACAGCGCTAGTGTTCCTTCGCAAATTGAACGATGCGCGTGCCGCCATACTGATGGCAAACTGTTGGTTTGAGTGTGTGGTTCTGTACAGTTCAGACGTGCCGAAGTGATCGAGTGCTCGTATTTTTTTTTTTTATTAGAAGTGTTTGCTACCATGGTTAAGTCTTGCGCTGCATATAACTGCACCAACCGTGCTACAAAAGGCACAAATTTATCGTTTCACAAGTAAGTATGCATTTAAATAAGTTCCGAATCGTCTATCATAACAGGTGGATGTTATGTTCCGACGTGTTGGTCACAGGTTTAATATTTTCGTTCGATACAGGTTTCCGCTCCGAGATAAGAATAAATTGAGTGAGTGGTTACCTAAAATACGCCGGGACAGTTTTACTCCCACGGAACATAGTTTTATATGTTCTCAACATTTCGAGAAGGAATGTTTCTGGAAAAATGGGAATATAAAGATTCTGAAACCTTCTGCAGTTCCAACCATTTTCTCCTTTCCAGACAATAAATCGAAGGTAAGGATTATAAGCTTTGCAATAATCTTGCCACTGCTGGGACTGAAGAAAACAAGTCCAAAAAGGTAATATAGTCAGTTGAATTTCAGTAACTAGCCCGTGATTTGCCATTTTATCTTCGTTGAGCAAGTAAAGACCCTTAACAGCATAAAAGTTTCAAATTTTGCAGTGATTTGTTATATGACTGTACGAGGGTTTCGAAGTTCCCGCGATCACTCGCCACTAGCATGGCCGTCTTCAATTCGCTAAGAACTCTGGGATCCTTCAACACACGATATGAGGGGCCCGGTAGAGATTCAACAATATAAATAATGATGCTCATGATATCAGTAATACAGGGTGTCCACACCTGAACATCGGGGGTTTAATGCTTTATAAGATTTATTACATTATCCTTACAGTTATAAATGATATGTCAAATGAAAGAGCAACTCAAACAGTTTTATATACAAGCTTACGAGTGTTCTATGTGGGCACCATTTGTCACACGGCACACATCAAGTCTGTAGCAGAGTTCTTCCCAAACGTTGAGCAGTGTGTCTTCAGTAACTGTTGCAACAGCTGCTTCAATCCTCTGTTGTAATTCAAGGAGGTCGGCTGGTAACGGAGGCACATACACACGATCCTTGATGAAACCCCAAAGGTAGAAATCGCATGGCGTTAGGTCAGGTGAACGTGGAGGCCACGCATAGCAAGCTCTGTCATTGGGCCCCTTGCGGCCAATCCAGCGGTCGGGTACAGTTACGTTCAACCAACCGCGTACTTCGTTATGCCAGTGAGGTGGCGCACCATCTTCCTGGAAAATGAAGTTCTCTGGTTCATATTGTTCCAACTGAGGGAAGAGCCATTGCTCTAGTGTATCAAGGTAAGAAGTACCAGTTACAGTCGGTTCATCAAAAAAGAAAGGTCCGTAAACTTTCCGCCGGGATACGGCACAAAAAAAATTGATTTTAGGGGAGTCTCGTTGCACTGGTACGATCTCTTGAGGATTTTCTGAGCCCCAGATCCGCACATTGTGAGTGTTAACATGTCCACTGAGGTGAAAGGTCGATTCATCACTGAAGACAACATGATATAGAAAATCTTCATCGTCATGTAACAACATTTCGTTAGCGAATTTGGCACGTAAACCATGGTCTGCAGGCTTCAGAGCCTGTAACAACTGTAAACGGTATGGACGTAGGTGCAAGCGTTTCCTTAAAACTTTCCAAACAGTCGACTTAGAAATTTCTAATTCGCGACTAGCCTTCCGAACAGATTTCTTTGGGCTACGAGTGAACGACTCTCTCACTCGCTCAACAGTCTCTTCGCTAACTCTTGGTCGTCCCGCGCTCTTCCCTTTACAAAGGCAGCCTGTATCTTCAAACTGATGATACCATCTACGGATGTTATTGTCACTTGGAGGATCATGCCCGAACTTAATGCGGAACGCACGCTGCACAGTAACTACAGATTCAGTCTTTGCAAACTGTAAAACACAAAACGCTTTCTCTTCACTAGTCGCCATCTTTGCTACTACTGCATTCTAGCGGATCGCAGCGGAAACATTTCACGCACATGCGCACTAGTGCCAACGAACAAAACTGTTTGAGTTGCTCTTTCATTTGACATATCTTTTATAACTGTAAGGATAATGTAATAAATCTTATAAAGCATTAAAACCCCGATATTCATTTGTGGACACCCTGTATTTGCATGCAGTATGCGTAAGATGAATGATCTATGTGCATTTAATCATTAGAAAATTGTTGGAGACTAATGGAAGGGGTGCAGCTACTTAGGTTTTCAATAACCCCTATGTCAAGATAGTATCACGAGTACAAAGGCATGGGAATGTCACCGTTGTACCTTAAACTTAACTTAGTCCGCAACCCGAAGGTTGGTTGGATCCTCCCAAAGGATGCATACTAGAGATGTGAATTTTAAAAAAATCCTGGACCTATAAACCAAGATTAACATTAGTATATGCATATGGCAGGGTATGAGTATGATGAAAACTCTAAAGCAGTGATCCTTCATGCTAGCAAGATATTTTTCAAGCTGGTATAGGTAGCAGTCTTGTCTGGCATCTGTTCATCTGCACTGAGAGATCAACTTTACCAGGATACCTTGATTGTCATATATCTCGATTTATTTGTCTGCAGAGTCCCAGTAGAGACCACTTTCTTCTATGAAACAATGTCATCACCTCCAAATTGAATCCAAATAGTTTAATGCTTCCATAGCCAGCAGGATCAACCAGTCTCAATCCCACTGGCCAGATCAGGGATGACATCAAAAGAGGTGTTAAAGCTTTTTACCCTCACACCACTCCCCTCATTAAGTTTTTGCGGACGGTGGGAGACTGTTCAATGTCATTGATCCACAGGATGATTCAGGAGGAATGGTAAATATTAAAGACGTGGTAGTATGAAAAATATTGAGTAAAAAATTTTGTATAAACATGTATCCAATTTTCATTCATTTTGCAGATACAGGTGCTGGAATGTTATGCATAAATCATGATCAAGAGCACACAAATAACTTATTGAAATACTTTCATTCACACAAACAACACACACATATTTTACAACAGCTTAAATTAGTTTGAATACAGAAATTGTAGCACTTTAATGATGCTTAAAGTTGGCATGTACAGTTCCGATGCATGCGCATCTCAGAAAATAAACAGACTGTAGTTGCTACGTTACGAGGTTGGGAACATTTAATTTAAACTTTTGTAAATATGCATAGATTTTTGCATGAATACAGTACTTCAATAAGTTATGTGTGCGCTCTTGATCATTTTCTGAGGTTTATTTTATGCATAACCTGTATCTCCAAAATTAATTAAAATTGTATACATGTTTATGTGAAATGTTTACTTAATATTGTTCATACTACCACCTCCCTCAGTATTTACCATTCCTCCTGAATCACCCTGCATATGACTTCCTTAATTCTTCTGGTGTACTGCAGAGATTCTGCTGAAATGAATGGCTTCAGTCAATAGGGTGATAGATGGTACTGAAAAATACTAGAGGACTATATTTAGTTCAACTGCATGAGTGTATTTTCAGACACTTGGATATTTTGGTAAGTTGAAAAAGCAACAAAAATAACTCTGATAGCTACATGTGAATAAAATATGAGAAACAATTTTGAACATAAACTGAAAACACATGTGAAAAACATTTCATTAAACAGATATAAGGGAGCATTTTTGTCATAATATGATGCACACAATTAAAATGCAGTAGAATTCTATATTTTATTATTGATTATGGCATTTTCTGATAATGTGAGAACTTCAAAAGGTTATAATGTAAGCCTTAAAATCATAGTGGGAAATATTCATCAATTACGAATATGTCATTAACATATGCAAATGGACCGTCCTTGAGAAAAATGAGAAATAGGCAGAAATATCTCAGAAAAGAGGCTAAATACCAAACAGAAATAAAGCAAGACATAAAAACTAGGGAAAATATTAAATTATGATAAGCAGTAAGAAATGCAATGAAACAGAAAATATATTAGTTCTATTACAAAAGTTGTATGTAAATAATGTAACCTTTTTCACAAAGAAAGACAAAACCAACCTACGAATAATTGTGAACCAGCATTATTTCAGAATGTTAAGCAGCTCACAGTTCTAGAGGAATGATGCAAAATGATGGAAAAAAATAAAGCATATGAAAATGTATAATTGTGACACCTAATTCAAAACAAATGGTTGATATATCAAGAAGAATCCATCTCAAGTGTTTTACTCCAAACTTCAACAAAATACTAAAGCTTGACCAGGAACACAAAAATATATGACCAACACCTATCTTATCTTATTCCTTTCCTCAGATGTTGAGCTGCATTTTGTTGATGCTTTATTGAGCCAACATTTTGCCCTAAGCCTCCGGGTATCTTTTATGGAAAATTTGTTCTAGAAGATGAATGGAGGCTTCAAGCAAAACTGTGGTACAATTTAGGGTTGTAGCGGAAGTCATCTATGTGGATGCGGATATTCAGTGCTTAACATCCGTGGATGTTTTGCGGATGCAGAAAAACAAATTTATAATTATTCAGATTTTAATAGTTTATCAAAAATAAATTTAAAATCAATTTTTTTCATTAGTAAATTTTATTTCCATATAATACTGCCACAATGATTTATTTTTGCCTCATCTTTCAACAACAAAAAATGTGGTATGATTTCACAAGTGAATTAAGTTATTTATATTAATTACGCATGCATCTAAAAACCAGTCTTTGTCATATGAACTTTGCGGAGTTCGTGGCTAGACTAATTCAAGCGTCACGCACAAGGCCACACCACCGCGCATTCCCGCGCTCACTTTATTTTTGTCTTATAACTATACGCCTTGTCGACGTCGAGGTCATTAGAGGCATGAAATGATCAGAGCTAGGAACAGGAAGGAATTCGACCATGGTATTTTAAAGGAAGCATTCGCCTGGAGTGATTTGAGGAAGCCATGGAAAATGCAAATCTGGATTCCCGGACAGGGATACAAACCGATGTCCTCCCGAATGCCAGGCCTACCCACCATGCTCAGTTCCGTGCTCATCACCCACCTTCCCACTGCTCTAGTGGCACATTCACAGTACAACTTGTAGGACCTACAAGATCCGATTTTTGATAAAAGAAGTCTTGATGGTCCGTGAAAGCGGTTACAGGAATACATGTAGGAGGTATTGGATATTGTTGAACTCCCAGGCAACCAAACAGGGTCACTGCTGTCCAACAAGCTATATATGTTGGAGGTAACATCCTACGAGTGTGTGATAAGGACACATGGTGTGCCTCGAGAAAGTACGAGTGGAATGGATTGGTTGGAACATCTAGAGTAGCGTGAATAGGTGAGCGTATCCTCCGGTAGTTCTACACAGATGTGTTATAAGTTGGAAATTGAATAAGTCGCTTTAAGGTCAGGGCACACTAGACCGCACCGATCCGTCACTGAACTGACACACTGGTCCGTAGCTCGTCCGTGTGACGGACAGGTTCCTTCTCTGTCTTCAATCTCTTTTAATGTATACAGTTCGTTGCTTCACGGAATTATTGTAAAAAAATTACCTCAAAAGTGATTTGGGGATCTCAGTTAGGGTTACCACCCGTACTTTATTATAGAGTACTGTAACAGCCCTCATACCTGAACTTTAAATAGAATTGTGTTTTATGAAGTATTTGTAGTGAGCTAAAGTTTGCTTGAAAATTATCTTGTATGTTGTTTTTTTTTTTTTTTTTTTCAATTCCCTGTAAATCAATGTAAATAGGTTTTGATTTATGAAAAGAAATTTTGTAAATACCATTTAATATGTTTAAGAACAGAATTGTGCAAGAGAATTGCTTAAATGTTTGTAATTCCAAGTATTAATGCAAGTTACGATGTCTAAGGACAATTTGTTACAGTTTAAAATGATTTCTGTGAATAATTTTGTGTTTAAGTATCTTTAATTTCCATTTCTGGACATTAATTCTGATTGTTTTTAATATGTTTCAATTGTTTCAGTAATTGTTAATGTTCGAGAAATATCTGGCAGAAGGTTTTGAAGTGTTCTAGAAATTTTGATAGAGCCTATATAAAGAAATCAGCAGAAAGACAGTAGTAGTTTATACAGGTCCACTTTGCAACTGCCAAGGACTGTGTTAGTAGTATTGTATGCAATCTCTGGATGTAAGCAGTATCGTTGACGTGTTGTTTGAAAATAAACGCAAGTTTAAACTGAAATACATTGTGGACTACTTAATTACTGTATTAATTAAACCACCAAGAATCTGACAGTACTGTACTTTATTTTGCGTAGGACTACTTTACAATCTACAAAGGAAATAATGTTGGTTAAAATACATTTCTTTTTTTTTTTCTTTTTTTTTGCCTGACTCCTGTTATCACCTCACTATTTGATCTCTTATGCACGAAAATAGTATCCCAACGTAGTTGACAAATGACCATCACTGTACTGGATTGAAAGATTCTCGTGTACATCAACATAGTCACAATGAAATGTCAAGCGTCACTTACTTCACATTTAACGTGTTTGTTTGGTTGAGGTACCTTTCGATTCACTCAATATTTTTGTTAACAAAAAATAATAAGAATATTATACATTTTAATTTAAATATACACTGCAAAGATTCTGTAAAACAATAATAATTTCATGTGACCTAAAAATTCCAGTCACAGAGTTTCTTATCAGCCATCGATGTCACCTATTTTTAAGAGACCTACAGATTAATGTGAAAATTCGAACCATGGAGCATCCCAGCATCATAGCATTAACAAATCAAAGCTTTGCAGGGGTGAACGACAATTTTAAGACCCATGAAAATTACAGCTTAGACAGGGATTTGAACAAGGGACTTTCAGTACCCCAATCGTACGCTGTATCCATCCGAGTCAAGAGACAAATCTGGACGTAATGACAAATAAATATTCAAACTTAGTAAAATCAATGTACTTTTTTGTCTATATAATTTATTTTTGTTATTCCAAAACACAAATGTACTTTTATACGATTGAATACATATTTTTCAGTACTTCTAAATTCAGATGCTTGCGGCTTGTGATTAGGGTATGGAAGGTCCCTGCTTCAAAATACGGGTCTCGGATGCAATTTTTAGAGACCTTCACCTCTGGCAAAGCTTTGATTTGTTAATACGAACATGCAAGGACTCTGCCTACATTTTACGAACATTTGAAGAACCTAAAGAAAGGCTGAAAAAAAGGAAACTTTTCTAAAGCAATCACTAACACTAAAACAACATTTAGTCGTAAAGGACCAGAAATTACTGAACTCTTTGTACGCACTTCTCGATATCGACCAGCACGACACCAACCCCCACCGTCAAAAATTAAACCAAACTAATGACAGCCGACACCCGGTGCGGTGTCGTTTGAACTCACTTCAATCGAGTGAGCGACAATAATAAGAAAAGAGTCGGTCGGCGACAGTGCGGTCTCAGTGTGGTCTATTGTAGACCGACCTTCACTTCACATGCAAGTTCAAACTTGTAAATTCGTTGCTTAGGTAAAAACACCGTTTAGTTCATTCTTACTTTTATTGCAAGATCATCAGAAAACAACCACTTTTTTTAGTGGCGACAATGGGCAGAATCTGGAATAAATAGAAAAGGATAATATATAATGCAATCTAAACAAAACATCCACAGATGTGGATGTAGGATTTCACGCGAAAGTTCCGAAGTTGCGGATATCCGCTACATCTCTAGTACAATTAAACAGCAACAAAATGCGGCTCAACAACCTAATAAAGGAATAAGAAATCAATTTACATCTGCTAAAACAGTTAAGAGTTGTATAGTACCCAGATTGAATGGTGAAGCCAGAGAAAAGTAGAAGACAGCCTTAGTAAAAGAAATAAAAACTTCAGACATTTTAAAAAGAAATTTGTGTCCAATTTATAACCTTATTCAACATCCTTTTTTCTTTCTGTAACTGCAACTGTTGTCGGGTCTCCTGTATAACTGTAAGTTGCTGAGGTGTCAACTTGTTTACATACTTTGTATACTCTTCATGGTAGTCAGTCATTTCTCTGTTAAACTGCTTCTTCAGATCCTCACGCAATGCAGGGTCTGCTTTCTCCCATTCAGCTGCTATGATTTTTACCAGCTCTGCAAACAAAATTAGAACTGCTTTATTCAGCATAATGGTTTTGAAATAACTTACCCAGTCATGGTTATTTATCCTAGCATAATCATGATTCAATTCTATCTATAACGTCAGTTCATAAACACAGTGATATTTATTGATAAAAACTTCAGCTACCAGCCATGTCAAAATGTTGCACTACTGACATTTTGAAGGTCCATTTCTTCACACTTATTTTCAAATATCTGAATTAAAATGGCAAGCTGGAAGCATGATCATCATCACACACCAGTTTACAGATTTACTTCAGTTGGTTGAAAATGAAGGCTTAGAAACTGGACCCTCGAAACATCAAGAGTGTAATATTTTGACAGGGCTGGAGGTTCGAGAAGTTTTTATTGATATACAATGGCATGAAACTCTTCTATCTTAAATCAAAGGTATTTTTGCTAAAAAAATTTTCTCTTATGGAGATACAAATCTCTCAAGTAAAATGTTTCTAAGTTTCAGGACTTGTCTGGTTGTTGTTGTTGTTGTTATTATTGGGGTTTTAGGGCGCGTCGACGACGGGGTCATTAGCGCCCTAACAACAACCAGGCGTGACAACGTGGCAAAATTGCCATCTGTGTGGCCGACTGTAAAGGGGTCGGCCACAGAGATAGCACAATAAAATACTAGCATACTAATTAAAATACCGTCTGCGTGGCCGACTGTAAAGAGATCGGCCACGCAGACAGCAACGTAAAACAAAAAAACTGAAAATAGGCAATAAAATATAAAAATACATACATTAACTGGTTGGCTGTAAAAGGGCCAACCAGTTTAAAAAACGCGTAAGCTGGCTGTAAAGAGGCCAGCCATTTAAGCAGTGTCACATGTAAAAACAGTACTTGGATTAGTGGTTGTAAATGGCCACTAATCCAATCTAAAACCTAGGCCGATCTGCCCAAAAATTTTGGGACAAGACCGGCCAAGCTGCAAAACTTTAAAACCATAGCCACGTTGTCACGGTCATCGCTTAAAATAAGGGACAGATCGTTGCCTAAGCCAACGTCTGCCCTTAAATCTAAAAACAATTCACATTCGGTTAAAATGTGGCGTACCGTCAAAGGTACACCACAAGCATCACATTCCGGAGGGTCCTCTCGGCGGAGAAGGAAACTATGAGTAAGAGGACAGTGCCCTATACGGAGGCGAGTAAGGAGAACCTCATCCCTCCTCGCCCGCTGGAAGGAGCTGCTCCACGGCTGAACGGTCGGTTGGACCTGCCGGAGCTTATTATGCTCGACTTCCAGCCACTGCCTCTGCCAAATATCAAAGATAAATCTCTTCACCACCGAGGCAAGGTCTGACTTTGGGACCGGTGCAAAGTCGATTCGGACATTGTCACAGGCTAACTTGGCAGCTTCATCAGCTGCCTCGTTCCCCCTGATTCCCACATGGCCCGGTACCCAGCAGAATATTACCTCCTTTCCACGAGATTGGAGGGAAAGGAGGGCGTCCTGGATGTCCTGGACTAGACAGTCTGCTGGGTACATATTACCTATGGCCTGAATACAGCTGAGGGAATCACAGCATATTATGAACAACTTATCACGCATTAGTTTCATATGCTGGAGCGACTTCAACACGGCATAGCATTCGGCGGTGTAAACGCTGCACCTGCCGTCCAATTTGAATGTGTAAGTCGCTCGAGGGAACACTACAGAGCAGCCAACTCCGTTAGCCTGCTTAGACCCATCCGTATACACCGGGGTAAACGTGTGTTACTGGTTTAAAATATCTCTAAATATGTTACTAAAAACACTGTCCGCAGTACACTGTTTGTTGTAACGAGACAGATCAAAAATAATTCTGGGCCTCTTTAAAAGCCAGGGAGGAGATTTACTCCAACCCTGGTGATAAAACGATGGGAGCTCGAACCCATGTTCTTCTAAAATAGCCTTTGCACGGTAGCTAAAAGGTTTGGTGGCTCTAGTGCGGTTAGTATACAGCCGCTCAAAACTCGGGTGTATGACTATGTCGTGCACGGGACTGCCAGGTGTTATGGCAACCTGCAGGTAGTGTCACACCATGAGGAGTCGCTGGCGGATGGCAAGCGGCGGCTCGCCCGAGTCAGCACATATGCTGGCAATAGGGCTGGTGCGATACGCACCCGTGGCGAGCCGAATTCCAGCATGGTGGACACTATCCAATATACGGAGGTAGCTGTCCCGTGCCGAACCATACACGATACAACCGTATTCCAGACGCGACCGTACAAAGGCTCTATAAAACTGTAGCAGGCAGGAGCGATCAGCGCCCCACGACCTGCCACACAGACATTTTAAAACATTAAGAGCTTTTAAGGCCCTGGCTCTCACATCTTTTAGATGCAGTAGCCAGTTGAGCCTAGTGTCTAAATTGAGGCCCAGAAATCTAACAGTATCAGTAAAACTTAAAACAGTGTTCCTCAAGGTAAGGTGAGGTTCTGGTAAAAGGCCTTCTGCAGCGGGTAAAAAGTACACTCCGGGTTTTCTCAGCAGAGAAACGAAAACCGGTGTGCACTGACCATTCGCCTGTTCAGCGTGAGTTACAGCTGCCGCTCAGCGCTTCTCAGGCTGGACGACGCAATAAAAATTAAAAAATCGTCCACATATAAGGAGTACTGTACGGGACTCCTTATAATGGCTCCAATGCTATTTATTGCAATAGCGAAGAGTGTTACGCTTAAAACTGATCCTTGAGGAACACCATTTTCCTGAATAAAAAGATCAGACACTTCTCTACCGACTCGGTACTGGAAGCAACGTCCCGATAAAAATGATTTTAAAAAACGTGGAAGATTTCCTCTGAAACCCCAATCGTATAACTGTTTTAAAATAACATGTCGCCAGGTAGTATCGTATGCCTTTTCGATGTCAAAAAAGACACCTACAAGGTGTTGGCTGCGGATGAATGCATCCTTGGATTGCCGCCTCCAGGAGGATCAGGTTGTCCAAGGTGGAACACGACTTCCATGAATCCACACTGAAAGCGGCTGAGCAGATTACGGGATTCAAGACACCAGATGAGGCGGCGGTTAACCATCCTCTCCAGTGTCTTCCCAGCGCAGCTAGTCAAGGCTATACTACGATAACTACCTGGCAACGATTTGTCTTTCCCAGGTTTTAAAATGGGGATTAATGTTGCTTCTTTCCACGAGTCAGGGAAGTGTCCTCCGGTCCATATATCGTTAAAAATATCCAGAAGGTACTCCTTAGCATCTTTACTAAGATGCCTCAGCATCTGGTACTGGATCGAGTCAGGCCCTGGAGCAGTGTCGTTGGCGCTGTTTAGCGCTGCCTCCAGTTCCCAAAATGTAAATGGGCAGTTGTAGGCCTCTGTATTCGACGAATCGAAGCACAGCGGGCGCCTCTCGGCAGCGACTCTTCGTCGCTGAAACCGAGGGTCAAAGTTAGCGGACGAAGTGATGGCGGCGAAGTTCTCCGCCATCAGCTGCGCTATGCTTCGTTCGTCGGTAATTATACATCCTCGATCCAGCAACCCAGATACTGGTGGGCGGGAGTACCTTCCGGATATACGGCGGATGGACTCCCATACTTTTGACGAAGGAGTGGAACGATTGATAGTGCTCACAAAGTTCTGCCATGACCTTTTCTTGCTGTCTTTAATAACTCGACGCTGCCTTAGCTCTAGCAATACGAAACGCTGCTAGGTTGTCAGTTGTTGGGCACAACCTAAAACGACGTAGCGCCCGTCTACGACCCTGGATGGCGGAACGACAATCGTCGTTCCACCAGGGGACGGGCGTCCTTCGCAGCGTTCCGGAGCTTTTCGGTATGGAGACGTCAGCTGCACGGTGAATCACTTCCGTGAAGTGATTCACCTTCTCCTGTATACTGCCACAGGGTTGCAGTAGTACAGAACGGCAGAAGAGCTGCCAATCTGCACCGCTGAGGTTCCATTTGCGTCGGTTATTCCCTCCTCCGCGTTCAAACTCTACGTGCATCCATATTGGGAAGTGGTCACTTCCATGAAGGTCGCGATCCACCTCCCAATGCACGGAGTCCGCGATTGAGGGGGAGCACAATGAAAGGTCGATGGCAGAGGACGATCCGGAAGCAGTGATGAAATGAGTCATTTGCCCTGTATTCAGGATACAAATTTCCTCCTGCTCTATCAATCTACCAACCACTCGGCCCCTGGGGCAATCGGTGGTAGAACCCCACAATGCACTATGGGCGTTGAAATCTCCCAAAAGGAGAAAGGGCCGAGTGAGTTGTCGTACGATGCCAACCAGGTCGTCGTAGCCGACTGACACACTGGGTGGCAGGTAGAGAGAGCATACGGTCAGTTGGATTGGACCGTGTATTTTCACCACTACTGCTTGTAATGTGGAGGTGAGAGCAACGGGTTCGGAGTGGACAGTGTTTCGGACCAACACCGCCACTCCTCCCTTAGCTCGATCACCCTCGGTATCGTCCTTTCGGAATATGTCATATCCTCTTAGCACTGGCTGGTGTAGTGGTCTGAAGTGTGTCTCTTGGAGACAGAGACACAATGGTTCAGACCGTGCTAAGAGTTGGACTTCCTCTTTGTGAGCCTGAAAGCCGTTGACGTTCCACTGAAGTATGGGAGCCATCCTACCTATTTAAAACCACCCGCCCCGGGTCGGGTGGGTCAGTGTCCGGTGTCTGCTGAGGAACGGAACCAGGTTCGTCCACCAGCATTACGTCGTCTTCGTGGTCCGAAGACGACTCTTGTTCTAAGGCCTCGTCGTCTTGCGGAACTTTCTTCCGCCGAGGCCTTTTCCCCTTCTTCCCTCCCCCAGTTGGGGACCTGGGAGGAGAAGCGGTAGGGGATTTCACGAACATAGAGGGGTCCGTATGCCTGAACTTCGGACCCCGAACTTTTTGAACTGTTTGCCATCCGCTACCAGCCGATGGCGTAGACTTTTCTGCTTCTGCTGCAGGTGCTGCATTCCGCCTCTGGAGATACGTCTCCCGCGGCAGTGGGACCCACACCTGCAGCTAATGTAGCAGATGGCTTTTCTTTTGCTGGTGGACCTGTTGTACCTGCTGTCTTACGGGCCGTGGTTGCAGAAGTGTTGCTGCCGACGTCCGCGGTCCTTGGTGTTAGGACCTTAGTGGGTATTGCGCCACATTTGCACTGACACGAGCACATTGTGCTCGTGCCCGTATCTACAACGAACGTCTGCGTTGCAACACTTTCCTTCCTGACGGGAGCTGACAACGTTTTGGCAAAACTAGTGGCAAAGACCGGTGGCGCAAGCGCCTTAAACCGTTTCTTCGCCTCGCCATACGATAGTCGTTCCTTCGTTTTCAGCTCCTGTACCTTCTTTTCTTCGAGGTACACTCGACACTCCCTGCTCCAGGCTGGATGTGACCCGGAGCAGTTAATGCACACCTGTGGGAGGGTGCAACTTGCACCCGGTTCATGTGCCAATTTTCCGCATTTCCCACAAGTGGCGTTGCCTTTACAGTTCGCCGTCGTATGCCCGAACCTCTGGCACTTAAAGCAGCGCATCGGGTCCGGAACATACGGGCGAACGTTCAGATTTAGGTATCCAGCTTTTATGGACTTCGGCAACGTCGGAGTGTCGAACGTCAGGACGAAGGTGGCAGTCTTTTCTAGATTGCCATTCACCCTTCGTGTTATCTGCCTAACCTCAACCACATTTTCTGATCCCCACTCCTTAAGGAGTTCCTCGGATGCTATATCGATCAGATCACGGCAAGTGATCACTCCCTTGCTAGAGTTCAGCGTTTTATGGAGTTCACATTTTACTGCGAACTCCCCGAGCTTCTCACACTTAAGGAGTAAGACAGCCTGCTTGTAGGTAGATGTCTCTAGAAGCAGAGTCCCATTCCTCAGCTTTTTAACACTTTTCAAAGTACCGGCGATTCCTTGCAAACCTTTCTGTATGTAGAACGGAGAGACCTTTTCAAAGGATCCCTCCGTTCTAGCCATTACTACAAAGGCGTTATCTATTAGATAACCCTTCCTGTTACTATTATCCTCTTCTGGGGGAGGGCTATCAACCCTCGCCCATTTTCCAACTCTTTGGGCATTAGATTGGCCCTGCGGGGTGCCCAAGCCGCAGGCAGAAGGGAGAAATTTGTTTTTTTTTTGGTAATTTCGTCCCACGAGTTCGGAGGAATGGATGTCAAGTGACGTGGAGCCCCCGCATCACGCCACCAAGCCCAATACAACAGGGGTGCGCCAGGTGCCCCTGAGGTTGTACGCTAACGGGTGGTTTGCCTCACCACCCATCCACCTCCTCGGCACGTTACTCACCTTGAGGTTGAGGGGTTTTTTATAGATGTTTTTACCGTCCTCGCGATCCGGGCGATGAAGCCAAGATCCCCGTTCTCCTAGGCACACAACGTTCCACCGCCACGCCCTACGGTGGTCGTTGAAGCATGGTAGGAGTTTACGGTGTGGGAAACTTGCGGCGCTCACAAGTTTCCAGCTCGGGCACCGCGGGTTCGCCAAACCCGTACCTGGCACTTGCGTACCAGGCCCCTGCGGGGGACTTGTCTGGAAAGATCCTGGCAATGGTCATATATGATGGCGTATTAACATTTATTTTTCACTCAAAACTGCTTCAACAGTGATAAAAAGCTTTGTAAAACCAATGTATAAGTTTTCTTTGATATATATAAAATTTAGTACTATGCAGTTGTAAAGTTTTGTAATAAAGAAATGAAATTCAAGTTTTGGAAAAAAAAATTTCACTCATTTTCAAAAATTTCAAAAAAGGGCTGCTGAGTTTTTAACAAAAACCTTAATTTGTAGAAATGGCATGGAATCTGAATGAAGTCACATTTCAAAAAAAAATATTTAAAAAAATAAATATCTCGAAAACTGTGAGACTTTTACTAAAATAAAATTTTGTCTTATAGTAGGAAATGATGTGACCTTGAAGATCAGTTTGGTTAAGAAAAAACTGTCGTACGGGAGAAGCAAATCTGGCTTCAAGACACTTGAAGGGAGAAACAAATATACTTTTATGGCATTTGTTGATTTAGAAAAAGACTTTTGATAATGTTAGGTGGGACAAGATGTTCAAAATTTTAAAGAAATCAGCTCTAAAATTTTGAGACAAAAGAATACTTTATAATCCTAGTAACAATAATAAAAGTATAATTAAAAAGGAGACAAGGTTTTACTCTATCCCCATCAATATTCATCTTGTATGAAGAGGAAGCTATATAGAAAGTAAAAGAAAAATATGAATGTGGCAATAGTTTTAAAGGAGAAAAAATCTGTATGCTATGATTTACTGATGACATTGTGCCATTAGCATAACAGACTTAGGATCTTGAAAAATTACTGAATGATCTGAACAAAATACTGAAGGAACAGTTTGGGCTAAATATAAACCAAGGCAAGACGTAAATGATGAAATGTTGCAGCAATATAAGATCGGATGTGATAGGAGAAGTGAGTGAATTCTGTTACTTAGGAAGGAAGATTACAACTGATAACTAAAGCAGGAATGATGTTAAAAGCAGAATAGCACATGCAAAAGGAGCCTTCTTAAAAAAGATAAATATTTTAGTTTCAAATATTGATCTAGTACTCAGAAATAATTTTTTAACTTACTGTGTGGAACATAGTATCACAGTGAAGCATGAACTTGGGAATACCAGAAAGAAGGAAAATTAAATTATTTGAAATCTGGATGCTGAAAATTAAGTGAATAAATACGGTATGAAATGACCACGTTTTTAGAAAATGGGTGAGGAGAAAACTTTGTGGAAGTCTCTTAGAGAATGAAGAGACAGACTGGTGGGTCATATTTTGAGACATGTGGGCTTGGTTAATTTGTTAGTAGAGAGAACAATCAATGGTAAGAATTGTAGAGGTAGATACAGATTAGAATATATAATGCAGATAACTGAAGATGTAGGTTGTACTGTTGAGAAGAAGGGGCTAACACAAGATGGGAAGAGAGGAAGACTGCATCAAACAATTCTAAAGATTGATGACGTAAAATTGAAACAAATAATTAGATTTACTACACTCCCACCTAAATCTTCATTATCAAGTACTTGTTTATTATTCAGTACAGCTGTAAGTGATCCAAAGACAGAAGAAATAATTAATTCATACCAAATCTTTTACATACAACAGCTCTGCATGATAAATCCTAAATATGATTCTCCGTCTGTACTTATTAAGTTTACTTACAGAATAATAGAGTACAAGAAAGTTGAATTACTATCAAGATAGTCAAGGTGGAATGGTCATAAAATTACCTATGAATATGCAATGCTAATGCACCTATAGTGTTGTCAGAAAGTTTACGAATACCTTAAATAAAAATAAATATTGAACTTCCCTTGTCAACATCTATTTCAAAAATTAAAAACTGCAATTTCAATACATTCAGTCATGTATTAGGATTCTTTAATCATTAACTGGTCCTTCAGTAGTCTTTTTGCACCGATAAAAGTTCTTTAGCATTGAGTCAATCAGTTTGCAGCATTCTTCGCTGGTCACATTATCTTGCCGATGAGGAACGTGGATTTTGGCTTGTTCTTTGAAATCTATATCACCATCAATTTCCAGAAGTTTTCAGTAGGATGAAGGTCTAGGCTGTGAGCGCACCAATAGAAAATGTTAATATCAAGATCTTCGATTTAGTGATTTGATCACCGTCTTATCAGTGAATGAAATTCCCACAATGCAGGTTACATAACTGATAGAAGCATCACCCTAACATTGTTAACTATCGCATCAACTACACAAATATCTCCAGCACACACCTCCCTCCCCCCTTTTACATATGTGATACATTCTCGTATCACCACTGATTCTACTTTCCGAGTTGTTAATGTGACACAAATTTCTTTTTTGTGGACGATAAACTGAAAATTTTCCCTGATGGAATAACTTGAAGCAGCATTAATTGAAAACATTACAAATCATCATGCCTCTTTCAGCCAAATGAGGCTATTTCTTATCCAGATTTTTAACCTTTTATTGGCCAGTTCATTAAGGAGTGTTTCCAATACATGTAGAAAGAATTCATCCCACTGTCAAGATATCTCTGTGAAACTGTTGAGACACTGACATCCATCTGGGGGGTCATATAGGGTTAACTTTTCAAGTCACTTACATTTATATCAGCTTTATCCAACATTACTATTTGGTGAGGTCTTGCACAAGTAACTGCTATGGGGAGCATCTTACATAGTTCACAATACACAAAGCAGTTGTTATTTGTTGGCATAACTTGCCAGTTCTTTTCATACAAACAGCTTGTCAATTTATGTCTTTTGTCATAATTACTTGCCAAATGTTGAATATCAGGCCTGCTTGGAAGGTACACTTACAATCACATTTGTAAAAAAGGGAAGGCAGTGGGGAAAAATGCACATAACAAATGGGATCATTTGTCTCCCTTATCAAGTTGATCCAAATGAATAAAGAATATTTTCAAGAAAGTTTCATGAAATGGAAGAACGGCAAAAGTACAGCAGAGTCGAGTGAAATGATAAAAAGTGGTGAAGAATTATTTATTTCAAAACAGAAAATAAAGAGATGTAGGAGAACCCACATTCTATAAAAGGGAGGTGAAGAAGTATAAAAGACTGTTGAGTAGAGAACATAAAAGAATTAAGAGACAGCAAGGCAGTAGGGAATAATTTAAACTAAACAAGGAATTAATAATTGCAAAGAAGGTGTCTAAAAATTTGTTTATGAATATTATAAGTGCAGTGGGACCACTTATGGATGGATGCATCTAGAAATTTTTATAGCTATATTAGAAAACTAACAGGAAGGCAGGGCGTTGAAACAATTGTAGATAAGAATGGAGATAAAGTTACTGACAATTTGAAAAAGTCAGAGATATTAAGTAAGTGGTTTAATGAAACCATTAGAGACTCTGGTTCAGGATGGGAAGGTGTAAATCTGAGAATGAGCTTATCCGTACAATTATAAATGAGCAGACTAAAAAATTTGATATTCATTATTTGGATCATGGAGGAACTAAAAAAATCATAAAGGGGCTGGTGTAAACAAAATTACTATGCATGTCTTAAAGATAGCAGGATGTTAAATTGTGCGTGGATAGTTCACTCATGGTCCAGTTTTCAGTGGAGCTGAAGTTATTGGAGTTGGGAATAGAGTTGAGAAATGATTCTGAGGACAGAGTGGATGTGGGGAAGTCTTGAAAAAGAAGGGGAGGATAGTTTTGGGGAAGGGTAGGAGGATCCAGTTGGGATGGTAGTTTGAACCACTCTAGGCTGGACTCAATCTCGTGCCACCTGTTGTCACTCTACACTGTGGTAGCAAAGTGATTAAGCATAGCAGTATAGTGAGTCGTGGATCAGAGCAGCATGGTCAAACTTTGGATGAGGTGAGAAAGAAAGAACCTTGGATAGGATAGAAAGTTGTGGTTACAAACTTTGGAGTAGTGTTACGCAGTACAGGATATTGGGATTCACAAGTTTTCTTTTTGCCTACCTCAGATAGAGGCTGGGTAGCATGAGCACACGTAAAGGAAACAAACACAAGGTACATTGCAGTTTTCAGATCTTAGCCCTTTATCGTGGATGGTGTGCTGCTGTAGAAGACTGCCTCCAATACTGACCATTTAAACATACCCCCATTTACGATGTTCCTTGATCAATGGGCACTATCTGAACCAGTCACTCACCCTCTGAAATGTTCTACTTGCTGATGAAGGTCTAAGACCAGAAAATTGTAATGCAACTTGTGTTTAAGTCCTTTACAGGCATTCATGATACTCAACCATAATCAAAAGTAAGCATTGGTTCATTTCTCTATACTATTTTGATTAAGTTAATTCTTCATCATGGGGATGACTTCCTACATTCCTTCACAGGGACGTGTATCCTTCTCAAAAATTGCGATTGTCCCACTCACGTTTCAGTAGACCACACAACTTCAAGAATATCTTGGTTCACAATACTTACTTTGTCAATTCCCCCAAACCACTACACTGTTCATTCCCATGCAACAGACCACACAGCAAAATGTACATCATGCACCACCTACTCTAATCTGATTACAGGGAAAACATTTCCCATCATGGAACATGCCACTTAAGCCACAACACAACTCTTATACTAACTCACGCGCCTCCACCACACAAGTTCATACTAACCTACTCAGGGGCGGCCCTAGGGCGGTGCGAGCGGTGCGACCGCACCGGGCGCCGTCATATGGGGGGCGCCGAAAAGGCAGAGACAGATCGTCTGCGCAAAAAATGAAAAATAAATTCTATTATTTTTTCTTTTTTTTCCCGTCATCAGTCTTTCGACTGGTTTGATGCAGTCCTCCATCTCTTCCTATCCTGTGCTAACCTTTTCATCTCAACATACCACTTACAACCCACATCCTCAATTATCTGCTTCATATTTTCTAATCTCTGTCTTCCTCTACAGTTCTTACCTTCGACTGTTCCCTCCACTAACAAATTAACTAATCCAGCATGTCTCAAAATATGACCTACCAGCCTGTCTCTTCTTTCTGTAAGCTTCTCCCATAAATGTCTTTCTTCACCCATCATTTCCAAAACTCGTTCATTTCTTACTTTGTCTGTCCACTTAATTTTCAGCATTCTTATGTAGCACAACATTTCAAATGCTTCAATTTTCTTTCTTTCCGGTATTCCTAAAGTCCATGTTTCGCTACCATAAAGTGCTGTGCTCCACACATAGAGTTTTAAAAAGTTCTTTCTAATCCTTAGATCAATATTTGAAGCTAAGAGGTTTCACTTTTTCATGAAGGCTCTTTTTGCTAGTGCTATTCTGCTTTTAACATCATTCTTGCTTCGACCATCGGTTGTAATTTTACTTCCCAAGTAACAAAATTCACTTACTTCTCCTTAACCCAGCTTTTAACACACATCATCGAGAAGAGTTTATAAGAATAAGAGTCTCAGCTTAATGCATAGTCGTATGTTATCATAGAATAGAGTCAATTCGAAGTTGCTACTCGAGTCAGTTCGAGTTATTCGAATCATGAAAATCACAACTCGTTCCAAAGTTGGCACCCTCCCGTGCCGCGTCGCGCCTCCCGCACCTGTTTCCTGCCTTCTCGGCTGTAGTCTTGAAGTTCATGCATGCGGGTACGGGGCGAGATTCAACCTATTTATCTCTTTCTACCATAATAGATACTCAGTAATTACTATTAACGTTGGTATCGTAAATATTTACAAAGCTTATCTGGCTTTTACAGACAACACATGTCGCTAACCTAAAAAAATAAATTTTATGGTGCATAATGCTTAAAAAGAAAACAAAACCAAAACGAAATTGAGAACGCTTCAAAATTGCTGACAATTTTTTTTAGAAGTCATCTGAATCGTCTCCAGAACTAGTTCAACACGAGGAGGAAGGAAACTTTTAATGAAAGTTATTCAGACGAGGCTCATGATAAAGAGCAGCATGTGCGAGAAGATTTATCAATGGCTGGAACGTCGTCTGCTGTTCAAAAGATTACATGTGGGTATACAAGACATACCACCACCGTCGCCTTTTCAAAGTACAAATTATGACGATATTTCAAAATTGTTGCTTATTGACTGTGCTGGCAGAGATGAAATAATTATTCAAGCAACGAAAAAATCCACCAAAAAAATCATGTACTTTATTTTTCGAATACATATTTTCAAAGAGTAACACCAAATGAAGAAACTTATAGAAGTAGATAGCTTGTTTATTCTAAATCTGTGGATGAAGTATATTGTTTATATGTTATTTATTCAACAGAAGGTCTCATTTTTATTTGCGAAAAGAAGGATTCGATGACTGGAGTTACTAATCTGAGCGTTTCAAAATTCACGAAACTTCCTCAGATCATAATCACACCACGCTCAGTTGTATAGAAGCGTTGAATCCATTAAATAACTTCAATATACTAGACAAGCATTTGTAAATATAGACTGAAAACGAAAAATCACAGTGGGTTGCTATCCTTGGATCTGAAATACTTCTAATGATGGTAACTTCCTGGGTATATGATCCTTAATGATGGAGCATCTCCGTCGTATTGCTAATAAGGAGACTAACGTCTAATGATATTGTCAAATGTATTCAAAACGAATGAAGTTCGTAATAAAATTTTGACTATGGTTAGGTCATCTAAATACTTTTCCATCATACTGAATTGAGCTCCTGATATAAGTCACGTCGAACAATTATCTTTGACATCATTTTCCTGACACCAATGAAGACGAAGTCTAAGTGCGTGAGTATTTCGCTGTACTTATAATTCGGAAAGTGACTCTTTGGCACCTGGGAGCTGCACTTGCTGCCCTGTTTATCACTGATACTTTGCAAAAGTTAGATTTGGATATGAACGATTGTTGAGGCCAAAGATATGACAGTGAATCCAATTTGGTAGGAGGAACAAATGTGTCCAAAGCAAAATTCTGAACCAGCATCTTCAAGCATTTTTAATCAATGTAACTGTCATTAAATCTGGTAATAGCAAGTGCCGCCTAAACATCAGTTAAATCTGTTTCCTTGTTCGGATTTCTTTGAAGATATTTGTTTTATTCTCTCGATAAAAGAAGGATGGAAGTGGTATTCAAGCACTTAGAAGGAATACCGCCAAAAAAAATTGCGAAATTCGTTTCAAGAATAGTTTCTAGCATTGCTACAGTTCGTTATCACTACTCTTCAGGTCGTGACGCCCTTCTGAAACGAATTATTCAGTTGCAGCAGCAGACGCCTTGTCATTTAGCCTTATCATGGAGCAATTTGAGTCCATAATTACAGTGGTGGCTTGGTATAATACATTGTTTCAAGTAAACTTTGTAAACAAAAGCTATGCAGACTGAAAGCAGACTTATGAAACTCTTCACAGTTGCTGAAAAACAGCTTGGGAGTGAAAGGGGATAGTCTCCACCGCCCCGAAACTGGTACTGACCTGTTGAAATATTTTTTTGATTGCTGCGTTATAATGTCCTCTTCAAGTTTTTTCACTCTCTTTTCTCTAAAAAGTCGCCACGAATAAGTTAAAAATACCGAAATGTGAGAATGACGCGCAACTATTAGATGCCGCAGGAGCTCAAAACCAATTACAATCTTTTGAAATGATGGTTAAGTCTTTGTGTAATATTTTCTTGCTGTTTTAGATACATTTCGTTGTAAAACGTCACACGAAATTAACAGATAGAAAAGTTTTATCCGCAGGCTCGCCATCTTAGAACCGATACAAGCAGTCAGAGATTGCTTACGTTTCTGAGATGGATAACGGAGAACGAATTTCCTGTAAACTTTTTATTCTTGGCCCAGGCCGAATTTCAATCTAACTACGATCACTATGACTAAACGAACCTGTTTAGGTTGATATGACCCCTGTACCGATAATTTTTGTTTCATTTTTGCATAACATTTCGTGGTTGCGGAGCGTCTCACATTTCGGCATTTTTAATTTAATTCGTGGCGACTTCTGCGAGAAAGGAGAGTTCAAAACGTGAAAAGGGCATTATAACGAAGCAGTTAAAACAAATTTCAACAGTTCAGTACCAGTTTTTGGGTGATGGAGAATATCCCCTTCCACTCCAGCTGGGAATTTGAGAAAGAGTGCCAGCTCTGATAACAGACAGGTAGAGAAGTTGATTCTCAGATTGAAAATTTCCTATTATTAACCTAGTCAGATGCCGAAGTATGTAAAGATTATTTGAGTATGAGCCGTAAATTAGATACCAACAGATCCAGAAGAATTGTTTACAATGAACGTGTTTTAGCATATGGTCGATGCAATAAAGATTTCGTTGGTCACTCTATTAGCACAAATTTCCAAGTGCATAGCCAGAATTAGCTTCAGAATAAGGCAAAAACAATGAAAAATACGTGTTGAAAATGGTTTTCCCTGGGAAAAAATACACGCATTTAACCTATTTAAGCATTAAGCATTAGTCTTCTAGGGTTCTGGCAAAATTTTGGTAAAGTTTATTTGCCGGTATTAAAAGTGGAAATTTTTAATTTTCATATATTTTCAATTTTATATATTTTTAAAAAATTATTAAAAACTGTGAATTTGACTTGGGAGTGAAAAGAGCATTGTGTTCACCACAGTAGCTTAAATAACTTATATAACTTCTCGAACATACAGTATTTCTTTTTACCGTTGTTTCTCATTCATACCGCTGCTATCATATACTAATTTTTCCGAGGTTTGAGTTACTATCATATATAAAATCTTCTGCCCGAGGATTTGCTGAAATGGAATTCACAAAGCATTCATATTCGAATCCCACTGGAAGTGCTATTTAGGATAAAAGTAGATGGATAATACATTATTCCAAATTTATCCTAAGCAGTTCAGTAGTTTCGACGTGAAACAGTAAAAACATCGAAGCAAACAAACTATTACTTTTATAATATTAGTAGGATGTAAAAACTGTGTTATCTTCGGTATATCTATATGGACACCTTAATCACGAATAAGCGATTGCTCATTTGAGGCGCCATGATGAGATCTCGCACCACCTGAAAAAATTGCTAGGGCCGCCTCTGAACCTACTACCAGCAACTTTTCCCATGCAGATTATCTACGACTGAGGCCTGGGGGGGGGTGTCTGTTTTCCAATTCCCACCTGCGGAGTTCGAATTGGGAAGTGGTATCAGGAAGTAATCTAAAAGCTCTGAAACATTTATTGAAGTCATGAGTTTTCTGAGAGCTGGCATGTCAAGCAACAAGGTGATTTATACTTTGGAAGTAAACTACAGTAGAAGTATGATTATCCGAGGTAAACAGGACCGGGACCACCTCGGATAATGAAAAACTCTGATAACCGGAAGTCAAGGAAAGAGATTACAATGAATTAAAAAACGTATTGAAATTGAAATAATACAATTTATTTAAAGTGTAAAACTAATTTGTAAAGCAATAAGTTGTTTTTTGTACATTAATAGCTGTTACCCGCGACTTCGTACGCGTGGACTTGGAGTTTCAATTCCAGAATTGGATATAGAAAACTGTTAGTAACGTAAGATTTGTCCCAAACAACACCGAGTCGACATAATATGATGGAAAGCCATCATTATATCATACTATCATCTAATCTGTCTCATGAAGAGAATCAATTTACAACATATTTAAAAACAGAAAAGTAAGCGAAGGTGCGGGGATGTGTGTGTGTGTGTGTGTGGGTGGGGGGGGGGGGGGGGTTTAACTGATGGCAGCTTTATTTCAGCTTGGTTTTTTCTTCTTTATTCAACATGAGCATCTGAATCTTATAATCTAATAGCAGCACATTGTCTTCTAGACCTGCACCTTAGGCCAGGTTTACGTCCGTAAGGCATGTCTAAAAGGAAGACAAATTGGTGCCAGAAACTTTTATGCAGACACAAATGAATAGTACAGTGCAGAGCAAATTGACTTCTATACTAAATAATAAGTTTTGTTTCTTATCGAAATTTATTAATAAATCAAACACTAACAGATTGCGTGACTGAGCAACCAACGTAACATTACAGACTAACACACGAATCTGTCTGTCTTTCATCATTCGATAAGTGCTTAAAATTTCGTGACTAAAACTGTTATTCATGCCGAAAAAATGTCCTGTGTCCTTCCTACACTATTTCATTGTTAAATTCCATCAATATTGATATAGCCATTTAGTCGTCAAAACGTAACAAAAAGACAGAAACTTACTTCCACATTTATAATATAATAGCTGGTACCTACGACTTTGTAAAGAATTCATATTGACAGCTATAGACATCTAACCACCCTAGTGCACGATGGGAGACTCGATACTATTACCACACACAAGTACCAGTCTTCTGCGCTATGTAGTTCCGGCAGCAAGGTAAAATTTACGGATACACACAAGTCTTTGGATGAAATACGAAAATATTCATATTCGAACAATTTCAAACACCATATCTCACACACTCCCACAGTTACCGAATTTCGGCCAACGTTGTGATCGATGGGAGACTCTGTGTTACTACAACACACAAACGCCAGTGATCTGCGATTGATAGTTTTCACTTAAAAGTGATACACCGTGACACATGCGTCTTTGGCAGAAATATGAAATTGCCGCAGGTCGACCATTTTCATCCCCCATATTTTCCACACCCCCATAGCTACCGACATCTAACAACCATAGTGCACTACATGAGATACGATTCTACTACAAAACACAAACACCAATGCTCTATGCTATGTAGTTGTGGCAGAAAAGTGACATCTGCGGTGACAGTCGAAATACGAAAATATCCTTGGTCGGCCACTTACAACCACCATATCTACCACAGTACCAAAGTTTCTGAAATTCGGCCGCTGTTGTGATCGAAAGGTGACTCTGTGCTACTACTACAAACAAACGCCAGTTATCTGTGATCTATAGTTTTCGCTGAAAAGTGATACACCATGACACTTTTGTCTTTGGCAGAAGTATGAAATTGCCACAGGTCGATCACTTTCAACCTCCATATCTCCCACACCCCATAGCTACCGACATCTAACAACTATAGTGCACTACATGAGATACGATTCTACTATAAAACACAAACACCAATGCTCTATGCTATGTATTTGTGGCAGAAAAGTAACATCTGCGGTGACAGTCGAAATACGAAAATATCCTTGGTCGGCCACTTACAACCACCATATCTACCACAGTACCAAAGTTTCTGAAATTCGGCCGCTGTTGTGATCGAAAGGTGAGTCTGTGCTACTACTACACACAAACGCCAGTTATCTGTGATCTATAGTTTTCGCTGAAAGGTGATACACCATGACACTTTTGTCTTTGGCAGTAGTATGAAATTGCCACAGGTCGATCACTTTCAACCCCCATATCTCCCACACCCCCATAGCTACCGACATCTAACAACCATAGTGCACTACATGAGATACGATTCTACTACCAAACACAAACACCAATGCTCTATGCTATGTAGTTGTGGCAGAAAGGTGACATATGCGGAGACAGTCGAAATACGAAAATATTCTTGGTCAGCCACTTACAACCACCATATCTACCACAGTACCACAGTTTCTGAAATTCGGCTGCTGTTGTGATCGAAAGGTGAGTCTGTGCTACTACTACATACAAACGCCAGTTATCTGTGATCTATAGTTTTCGCTGAAAAGTGATACACCATGACACTTTTGTCTTTGCAAGAAGTATGAAATTGCCACAGGTCGATCACTTTCAACCCCCATATCTCCCACACCCCCATAGCTACCGACATCTAACAACCATAGTGCACTACATGAGATACGATTCTACTACGAAACACAAACACCAATGCTCTATGCTATGTAGTTGTGGCAGAAAGGTGACATATGCGGAGACAGTCGAAATACGAAAATATTCTTGGTCAGCCACTTACAACCACCATATCTACCACAGTACCACAGTTTCTGAAATTCGGCCGCTGTTGTGACCGAAAGGTGACTCTGTGCTACTACTACACACAAACGCCAGTTATCTGTGATCTATAGTTTTCGCTGAAAAGTGATACACCATGACACTTTTGTCTTTGGCGGAAGTATAAAATTGCCACAGGTCGATCACTTTCAACCCCCATATCTCCCACACCCCCATAGCTACCGACATCTAACAACCATAGTGCACTACATGAGATACGATTCTACTACGAAACACAAACACCAATGCTCTATGCAATGTAGTTGTGGCAGAAAGGTGACATCTGCGGAGACAGTCGAAATACGAAAATATCCTTGGTCAGCCACTTACAACCACCATATCTACCACAGTACCACAGTTTCTGAAATTCGGCCGCTGTTGTGACCGAAAGGTGACTCTGTGCTACTACTACACACAAACGCCAGTTATCTGTGATCTATAGTTTTCGCTGAAAAGTGATACACCATGACACTTTTGTCTTTGGCGGAAGTATAAAATTGCCACAGGTCGACCACTTTCAACCCCCATATCTCCCACATCCCCATAGCTACCGACATCTAACAACCATAGTGCACGACAGGAAAGACGTTTCTACTACCACACACAAACACCAAACGTCTATGTTATGTAGTTGTGGCAGGAAAGAGAAGTATACGGAGATACGAATTTTTGGCCGAAATATGAAAACGCCCTGCACTGACCAACTTTAATCATTATATCTCCCACATCCCCACAGCTATCGGCATTCGGCCAACGTTGTGCACGACAGGAAACTCAATGCTACTTCCACCCACAAACATCAGTGATCTGTGCTAGGTAGTGGTGGCTGAAAAGTGAAATATAGGAAAAAACACGTCTATTTTTATATATATATAAGATTATGATCACTTGCCAAAAAAGTTTTTAATTATCTTCATAATTTTGTTTCTTTTTTTAGCAGAAGTATAGCGCCAACGCTGTAGCATCATTATGTGCTTTCTTCCTGTTGCTCAATATACTCAAGTGCTGCTTCTATTCTTTTTAAACCTTCAGCATGAGAAATTTTTGGAACAGTTTCATTTTTATCTCATACAAAAATTTGCATCAGTTAACCCAGCGGCTCGAATAATCGGAACTAGGATAACCAGACTTTTACTGTACTCACATGTAACCACTCATTTTGACGGATAACTTGTTAGAGGGTTTGCCAATGTAAGAACTCTGGCGATGAAGGCATGTGAGCTGGTATAAGACATAAGATGTTGTACAGGCAACATGACCTATGATGGGATAGGTTTTTCCAGTGGTATAGTTAAAATATGTTGTTGTGGGTGGATGCATATTGTTCGTTTTGCAACGGGGCCTGTTACAATGGAGGAATCATAGGGTGGTTTAGAAGCATTAGAGGGTTGGTATTTGTAGACTAGTGTATTTTTTAGGTTAGGTGGTCTGCTGGGTGTGGTGGGAAAGATAGTGGCGAGAATTTGACGCATTTCCAAAAAAAATATGAGGAAGTTGTAACCAAGACGAACACTCTGGTTTAGTGATTCCAGGCCAGGAGAGGGGGGGAGGGGGAGCATACGGGTATGATGGAAGTGGGTGACAGAGGTGTTGAATGGGTAATGTTGAGAATGTTAGAAAGAGATGTTGACTGTTGTGTTGGTTGGGGAGAAGTATGCCCAAACCAAAGTAGCTATTGCAGAGGGAGGAAAGTTTGCAAAGATGTTTTCATACTACACCAGAGATTAAGGAAGTTGGTTAAGGGTTGACTGCAGTGATGAAATACTAGGAGAAGGATTTTGTGTAAGGAAATGAGTTGGGATGTGTTTTGGTGGGCTTTTAGGGCATGCTGTTGAAGGACTAAGTTGGTGAGTGGTAAGGACTGTTGGAAGCAGAACAAGTGGAGTGTAGAATAAAGTTGTGCATTACATCCAGACACAGAAAGTTTTATAGGAAGTCGATTAGGCAGTACATTAAGTGAAAGGCTGGATTGGAGGAATAGGCTGTGAGTGCAGGGTTGGAAAACAAGATGTGAGATTTGAGTTTCACAAGATGGGATGCATGATGCTGGTAAAGGGAAAAGTATCTCTGAAATTGTGATACAGTGACAAAAAAATAAATAATCGAAAATATAATGGACATGGTTATGTCATATAACCTTAATTTTGTCAGTACACCTTCAAAAACAGATTAAAGGGTCCTAAAAACACTTAAAACAAACAGAAAATCAATTTAGCATTTTCCAGAAGTTTGAGAGTCAGAAAACATGTTAGTAAGGAAAGTTCAAGGTATTTTATAAGTTTTTGAAAGTACTATCAAGAGAGCAACATTTTTTCAGAAGCCTTTTGGCCACATTCATTTTCAGAAGTGTAAAATGAGATTATAATTAAAATTAGGCTTAACACTTGTGGCCTAGAAAATTATATTAAGGAGATATTGTGAACTTAGTGATCTTGCAAGCACATGGAAAAAATTGTGCAAGAAACAGTTTTAACTAAATTTTCAAGGTACAGTAAAGATTCATAGCTCAAAATGTTAGGCACAAAATAATACGCAACATATGAAAAGATAGGGTCAATAACTAATAGGAAAGTATGTTTTTAGTCAAAATAAGAGATTTCGCTGACATTGTAATTCAGAATTTCTACGGACATACAGGCATAGGCATAGAAACCACATTTAAAATAAAGAAAAATTTTCACTGAACATACAGAGCAATTTTCTTAAATATTCCAACAATACTTAAGCCGTAAAAGGTATCATATATATTATTTCTATAAGGTATTTTTTTGTCACAAGCCTGTATCTTCCTTCATACTTAACCGAAATCAATGAATGAGGTGTCATTTTAAAGCTTATGGTCTTCCCTTTGGTCACATCATATTTTAAGAAATGAAGTTTTCGGAATTAGGCTCTTAAAGGGCGAAAATGTCAATATTTCTAAAATGCTGTTTTCTGTGTTATGAGTCAAATATCTACCTGGATACCTATCTGAGATCATTTAATGAAGTATAATTTTAAAGATTAAGATATCCGCTTTAGTGACGTCATATATTAAGACAGAAATTTTTCGGAATTCAACCCTTAAAGGGCAAAAGTATCAATATTTGTGCAATTCGTTTTTGTGTCACGAGCCATTTGTCTCCCTTAATATCTAACTGATATAGATAAATGAGGTATCATATTAAATATTAAGGTCTCCGCCGTGGTAACATTATATTTTAAGAAAGGAATTTTTCGTAATTCGACCCTTAAACGGCAAAAATGTCAATTTTTCTAAAATGGTTTTTTTGTATCTTGAGCCATTTATCTCCCAGGATATCTAACCAAAAAGAATAAATGAGGTAGGATTATGAGGAGTATTGTCTCAGCTCTGTGAAATCATATTTTAAGAAAGAATGTTCTTGGAATTCTACCCTTAATGGGAAAAAGTATAAATTTGTCTATAATGCATTTTTGTGTCACGAGCGATATATCTCCCTTAATATCTAACCGATACAGATAAATGAAGTATCTGCGCCGTGGTAACATTATATTTTAAGAAGGGAATTTTTCGTAATTCGATCCTTAAAAGGCAAAAATGTCAATTTTTCTAAAATGCATTTTTTGTATCTCGAGCCATTTACCTCCCAGGATATCTAACCAAAATCGATAAATGAAGTAGAATTATAAGGAGTAATGTATCAGCTTTGCGAAATCATATTTTAAGAAAGAATGTTTTTGGAATTCAACCCTTAAAGGAAAAAAGTATAAATATTTCTATTACCGATTTTTGTGTCACGGGCGATTTATCTCCCTTGATATCTAACCGATATAGATAAATGAGGCATCAAATTAAAGAATAAGGTCTCCGCCGTGGTAACATTATATTTTAAGAAAGGAATTTTTCGTAATTCGACCTTTAAAAGGCAAAAATGTAAATTTTTCTAAAATGCGTTTTTTGTATCTCGAGCCATTTACCTCCCTGGATATCTAACCAAAATCGATAAATGAAGTAGGAATATAAGGAGTAATGTATCAGATTTGTGAAATCATATTTTAAGAAAGAATGTTTTTGGAATTCAACCCTTAAAGGAAAAAAGTATAAATTTTTCTATAACCGATTTTTGTGTTACGAGCGATTTATCTCCCTTGATATCTAACCGATATAGATAAATGTGGTATCATATTAAAGAATAAGGTCTCCGCCGTGGTAACATTATATTTTAAGAAAGGAATTTTTCGTAATTCGACCCATAAAAGGCAAAAAAGTCAATTTTTCTAAAATGCGTTTTTTGTGTCTCGAGCCACTTATCTCCCTGGATATCTATCCAAAATTGATAAATCAAGTACGATTGTGAGGAATAATGTCTCAGCTTTGCTGACATCGGATTTTAAGAAAGAAGTTTTTGGAATTAAACTATTAAAGGGAAAAAATATAAATTGTTCTACAATGTATTTTTGTGTCACGAGCCTTATATTTCCCTTGATATCTAATTGATATAGATAAATGACCTATCGTATTAAAGACTAAGGTTTCCGCCGTGGTAACATTATATTCTAAAAAAGGAATTTTTCGTAATTCGACACATAAAGCGCAAAAATGTCAATATTTCTAAAATACGTTTTTTGTGTTTCGTGCCATTTATCTCCCTGGATTTCTAACCAAAATCGATAAATGAAGTAGGAATATGAAGAGTAATGACTGAACTTGGTGACATTATATTCAACCTCACTATTCATCGCATTTTATTCGCGAAATTTTCGCACGGGTAGTCTAGTTTTCTTAAATATTCCAACAATACTTAAGCCGTAAAAGGTAAATTAAGGTTTAAACGTAATAGCCATTGCAAAGCATCAGTATAGTGACAAAGAATTAGTATTAAAGGAAATAGATAAGGAGGAAATAATATTACCATCAGATAGAGAATCGAATTTAGCACAGTTTGAAATATATTTGGAGATAATCAACATCATAGTTTTTAGCTGACTTTGCAATTATACTCAGGAGTAAATTTTCACTATTAAATACATTTGGGATCTAGCCATGTTATATGTCAAAAGTTGAGGAAATTTTTATAGAATATTTTGATAACAGAATCATCTCACAGACTGAAGAATTGTAAGAATGATGAAAGATTTAAACTTTAGCTCGAAAACCACAACACCAAGGAGAAAAACTCTCATAACCAAAATTAACATTTAAAATATGCTTCACTACATATAAAAATTTCAGAATAATCGTAATAAAAATAAGGTTTCCCTTTGTTAAATTGTGCATATTCTGAGTCAGCTGGGCACAATATGAATATAAGGAGGCCACACTAGCCAGGAGGGCAGCAGTATTCCGGCTGAAATTGGATTGGGAGCACGGCATGTTGGTCAGTCGCGGAGATGTAGGAGAATATTTTAGTAGTGGTGCAGGCTTCGAAATATTTTCACATCTAGGAATTAGGAGTAAGTTGCTTACTGTGCAAGGATGGTTTAACCTGTAATCATTTATTTCTGATAGAATTCTAAAGGTTTTCTATTAGCCCCTACACTGGTACCGAGTTTATGTTAAAACTTTTGCAAAATATATAATTTTGAATTTATCAAGATGTCTAGAGTTTTATTTTGATGATATACCTTTACCCCTTGAGGTAATTACGAGGGATTGGCGACCGTTAGACAGAATCTGTCAAGGTACCAGACACGATCACAGTTTAAGACAAACTGCTGTAGGCAACAACCCCCGCAAGCAAATTTCTTTTACAGCTAGTGAAAAAAAATAATAATATTAATGCAGAATACATAATGATAATCTATACAGTGGTAAGTAAAAAAAAAAAAGAGCCAGGCAAGGATAGTGTCGGTGTTACTTAATTTGTGATACTTATAAGAAACTGACAAGCTGGTTGATAGGGAAAAACACGTGACAAAAATATAAACAAACAACAGTGCAATCCGGGGCAGTCAGATTGGCAGAAAAGTAGGAAGAAAAAACAAAGTTCAATAAGTCAGTGGATTAATGGCATGTTGAATTACAAGATATAAGAAGCAAACATATACATATTGTAAATAGAACACAAAATTAAACCAATATAGGCACAGGAAAGTAGCATGGAAGAAATATAAACTTTAGGGTGGATTAATAGTCACAGTCAAAAGAAAAAATCAAACATCAAAACAAGTCAGAGACAAAGAGGTGGAAATTGTCTACACAGAAGCTGGTTTTAGTATGAATAATAGATAAAATGGCCACAAGTTAAAGGTTATGTGGGCAGGGTGTGACGAGGTAACACACCTAGAAACAGATGGGGGGGGGGGGAGACAAATCAGAAGTAGAAAAGGGAAAGCAAAGGCCAATAGGGACAACTATTACAGAGTAGAGAAGGCATAAAGCAACAATGAAGTAGGATGAAATGCCATGAGGCAATATTTACAGATAAAGGAAAAATAAATTTTACCAAACACTCACCAAAGTTGAAGGGAGGAGAGCGGCAGCAACAAAAGATATAATTACCATAGAAACACAATATTTCGGGATGTGTGTCTGAACTCGTGCAAGCGCCTATCGTTAACACAGCCACATGTAGGATGGAATCGACAATTGGAGGAATGATAATATTATCATAAATATTAACTGGGAGAAAAAATAATAAAAAAGGGAAAATGTAAAAGAAAAGTAATAATAATAATAATATTTAATCAAATTGTAGTGGAGTCCTCGCCCCAGTGGCAATTTCTCTACATACCCATCTTCCCCCTTTCCTGCAACCACCTACATTTGCCCTCTACAAATTTTAACTTTAAATTCTTTTAACATTTTTAGTAAATTATTCATCATTTCTCTTGGTAACTTATTCCACTCCCTTACCTAAAAAAAAGAGAATCATCCTACACCAGTGGTTCCCAATTAGTTTTTCTCGAGTACCACTTCAAGAAAGAGCTCACTATCGCGTACCCCCATTATAGCTGAAATGATAAATAATTGAGTTTATCCCAGTCGATTGCTTCGCACAACAGCATTACAGAAATATAATTCACACACAGTTTGTCTTAATATATATTTTTTGGCGAGTACTGTTTTCCTAATTATTTTTTTAACTATCGGAGTGATTACCTTAGCCAAGAGATTACTGCGCGTACCCCTTGAAGCAATCTCACGTACCCCTGGGGGTACGCGTACCACTAATTGGGAACCACTGTCCTACACCCTTGTGCCTGAAATCGAAAGCCAGATTGTGGTCATGGTCATCTTTTCCTTTCCATACATTACTTTTAATTCTTACACCAATATCTTTCCATGCCTCATCGCCAATATATGGCTTGTACACTCCCATGACTCTCTTCACCCTCATCCTTTCTTGCAATGAATACCATTCCAGCTCTTTTATCATAGCTTTTACTGATTGCATTCTGCGATAATTTCCAAAAACAAATTTATACCCCTTTTTTGCACCCTTTCCAACTCCTGTATTTGATACACAAAATGTGGGTCCCATACTACACTACCATATCCAAGCAATGGTCTGATCAAAGTTTTGTAACCCAGTTCCTTTACTTCTCTTGTACATCCCCTCATCACTCTCTCCAACAAGGGCAGAATTTGGAAACCTTTCCCTACTACCTGTCCAATGTGTCCTACCCAATCATGCTTGTTATCAAATGTAATGCCAAGATATTTACATTTTAAGTCTTCAACAAGCAATTCTCTCCCAACCTTATAATCAAAATCAACCTTTAGTTTTTATTTGTATATCTAATAAGCTCACTCTTCTTTGTATTTATCATCATCCCATGTTTACCAACCCAACCAGATATCCTGTCCAGATCACCCTGCAACTGTTTACAGTCCCCAGTTGTTTTGATCCTTTTATATACCATTATGTCATGGACATACATACGCCAAAATGGTCAGTCACAAAAGGAAATGGCCCACCATGGTACACATGTGAAATTAAAAAATTACTCAAAAAGCAAGGAGGATACATGCACACTAGAGAAGGCTGGGATACAGTAGTGATTTAGAAAACTCAATTGACTCATTTTGCTCCTTTCATATAGCATTAAGTAATCTGCAAACAATCTCATTTCTGATAGTAAACAATCAACACTATTATTTATTAGAATAATGAATAGCAATGGTCCCAATACACTACCCTGTGGCATTTCCATTTTTACTTCCACTTCTTTTGATACTGTTTTTCCTAACCTAATTTTCTTTTTTCAATCTTTAAAAATTCTTCTACCCAGAAAATCACTTTCTCATCCACTTCAATAGTTATTACCTTATTTACTATCATTTTAAGGCTTTTAATGATCTAGTGTTACACTTTCAATTTTGCCTCCCTTGTCCATTTCATCTGATATGTCTAGCATATATCCCACCAACTGAGATTCGCATGATTATCTTTGCCTTAAGGCATGTTGCCTTCTTGAAAAACACTTCACTCCTCACATATATTCCTGATGTGGTTACATACCAATCTCTCCATTATTTACCTACCACTGATGTCAAACTGATTGGCCTATAATTTTCGACTCTATTTTTTGCCCTTCCTTTAAGTACCAGCACGACTATTGCACTTTTCCGGTCCTCTGGTAAGCAGCAAGTATCCAGACCCAATTTAAATAATATTTCAAGAAAAGGTCCAAGTCATATCCAACTATCTTTAAGATATCTATAGTAATATTATCTACACCAGCCCCTTTATATTTTTTCAGCTTTTTTATTTCATTCATGATATCCTCAGAATGAATTAGAAATATTTTGGTCTCCTTATGTCTAACTGTGTTGTTAAGCTTGTTCTCAGATTTAGAACCCCCCACCGTTTCCGATTCATTTTTCCTAATGCTCTCACTAAACCAGTTACTTAAAATCTCTACCTTTTTCAAATCCTCAGTAACTTCTTCCCCATCCTCATCTATAAGCATCTCAACACACTCCCTAACCCTCAGTTTTCTAACATAGCCATAGAAATTTCTAGATGCAGCAGTCAATGGTCCTTCTGCACTGACAATACTCCTGGTAAATTTAAATCCCCACCCATAATGACCATTCTATTCTCACCTCTGAAATCTTAGTTTGAATTTTATTTCCCCCCAAGAGCCTTATCTTCCATCTTCATTCTTCCACTGCGGTAAGCAGCCAACACTCTGATTTTTTCCTTTTTGCTACCCCAGAAATCCACCAAGTATCTCATGGTCATGATCTATGAACACCAGTGTGGTAGTTTTTGATAACTAGTATGAAAACTCCTCCACCAATTGCTCCTCTTTCGCTGCAGTACATGCTGTAACCATCGGGAAAAACCTCACTGTCAAGTACTTTAACCAACTCTCTACCCCAATTATTATTATTTTACTTATGGCTTTACGCCTTGTCGAGGTCACTAGAGGTGGGATAGGATTGGGGACAAGGAATGGGAATAAATTCGACCATGGCCTTTTGAAGGAAGCATCCCGGCATTCACCTGGAGTGATTTGGGGAAACCATGGAAAAACCCAAATCTGGATGCCTGAACAGGGATTCGAACCGCTGTTCTCCCGAATGCGAGGCCACAACCGTTCATCCACCATGCTCGGTACCCCAATAATTACTTGTGGTTCTTGTAACCCTATTAATTTTGCAAATTTGATTACTTTGTTCATTATACTTCTACAGTTCACCAGCAACACCCGTATTACTAACTTTATATTTTCAGTCCTTCCAGTTCTACCCCCATCAGTTATTGTTTCAGAAAATTAATCTATTTCTTTAACATCTGTGATCTACAATCAGTATCACTTTGATCATCTATTTCCATCCCTTCACCAGCAGCCCCCCTAACCTAAAAAAAGGCATGGTCCTGACCCCATCATCACTGGAAATGGGGTCCCTTACTGCTTTAGCTTACAACTCAGAAAGTACTCTTTTGCTCCAAGTATTTAGTTATAGGTCATGCCTAGTGAAACTCCACCTACCAATAGTGTTCACAGACACAACCCCCATGGCAGAACTAATGGCTCCCCAAGTAGCACTGTGTGTAAAATGTTTTCATACAATAATGACAAAAAAATAAAAAATTGAAATCACATTTGGATAGGATAATAACCACTGCTTACCAAAGCAGAAGATTATTGTGGTGTGGACACATACAGGGATAACATTTTTGGGCTCTATATCTATACCATCATAAATCTGTAGGCTAGCTGTGTCTGTTGTAATGTTTGATTACACCAGTATCATGCAAAAACTACCACTGTAATTTGGATGGAGTTTTCAAATTTTAGAGCTAATAGTTCAAATTTAAATCTGTGGAAATGGTTACATTTAGGCTTTGTGGGCCCCTAGGCTATACGTGTAGTGCAGGCCCCTGTAGGGTGGTTTAGGAGCATTAGGGGGTTAGTATTTGTGGACAAGTATATTTTTTTAGGTAGGTGGTTTGTTGGAGGTGATATAGGATTTGGTGAGAAGAACAGTGGTGAGAATTCAACTCATTTGTGGAAAAGAACTTAGGAAGTTGTAGTAAAGGCAAAGCATGATTCCCGGCCAGGAGAAAATTTGATGAGAAAAACAGTGTTACAGTTGCTTACGGGTTGTGTGCGTTGGTGTGACATAAAAATGATACTCCTCTTTTACATGTTCCCTGTTCTTATTTGGATAAATTTCTTTCCCGTATTTAATATTTCCAAGTATATTATTGCTGCTCTCCCCACCACCTCCAACAGTCAAATCCATCCCGTATGAGGCTTTGTTGACTTTAGGCACTTGCACGAGCTCAGGCACATTTCTGTTTTCTTGAAATAGTGTGTTTCTTTGTGTTTGTGAATTAAATTTTTTATGGCTGCTACCCTCCTCCCTTCAACTTTAGCGAGTTTTGGGTATAATTTATGTTTCCTTACGATGTAAATATTGCATTTATTCCTAGTCCACTGTTGCTGAGATTGTATATATGTAGGGTAGCCATGAAACAATAGGCACTAAATAGCGAAAAGGGATTAAAAATTAATTATTAAAAAAGATGGAGCACATTTTAAATTTTTATTTCTCATATACTATAAAAGATGGTCACACATCACTGAAAGGAGGAAGGTTCAGTTTTGTAACACCCGTGTATTAGTTACTTTCGCTGTCACCACAGGTGCTGTTGTCTATTTATGTGGAAATGGCAAGGCCATGGGAGATGTCTTTTTGTGTGAAACAGCATGCAAAAAGCGAATCCATTATTGCTATGCCGCATGCATTCTATCGTAAGTTCAATAAAGTGCCACCTCGTTATAAATAGATTTATCATTAGCATAAGAAATTCATAGAAGATGGGTGCATATAAAAAGGGAAAAGCATTGGTCATCCTTGAATGTCAAATGGAGATCTTGAAGCAACAGTGGATGAAAATAATAGGCTGGGGTTACAAACTTTGAACAATCCTCTATATAGTGACCTTTGGCATGTATTCATATCTTTATATATCTTGGGAAACAAAAATGCGAAATCTGCTCCTTCTTTCTGAATAATACTGTATGTATTAAGCTTTTGGATTGGAAATAACAACCACTTACTGAAGTTGAAGGTTGCTATGTCGAAACATGGATAAACACATACACAAATACAGCACTGAAATTTTTTAGTTACATCCCTTCATCAACAATAGAGGGGAGCAGCCGTATTATTGCGGCAGGTCGCAACTCCTCATATATGCCAATCAAAATGCTTTTAAGATATCACAATAAGAAAGGAAAGGGAAATTAAATCAATCACTTGCAACAAATAAAGTTAGGAAAGCCACGACAAACATATAAACACAAACATACTTTAAAATATTCTGGTATAAACCTTAATCATATTAGAGGTGATATATATGGCATAATGATCTGGTGTTTACACTCTGAAACTGCCATATATTAAGAAAATCAGAGAGGAGACCATATGCATCTCTCTCTCTCTCTCTCTCTCTCTCTATGGATGTACATGTGCACACTATATGATAAAATGTAGTAAAAATAATAAAAATCAAGTGTATGTAATGGCAGTTCTAAGAAATTTTAAAAAGAAAATTGAATTGAATTGATTTTCACTAAAAACTATTGCAATCACGTCCATCACTAAATAGACTGATAGCATCACAAAAATTTAATGAACCTGTAGTGTTCCAAACAATCAAATAATTTTCCGCCATTATTACTCTCCATATAGGTAAATTAAAAAGCAATAATTATCAAATATGGGTAACAATCAGATAATGGTGATAATGAAACTACTGTTATGAAATGAAAATGAGGAAGGAGAGGGATAATAACTCATCACTTCTGACAGGTGAATGCAGAAGGGCCAGACAACACAAAAACATGAACACACTTTACAATACTCTGGTAAATAAAAATATTGCTAAGATACATAGCAGAACAAAAAAATACAAATCTTTATAATGTGGAAATGGTAACCTGTAATCTTAGCATCAGGGTTGTTTCGTATGATTGAAGGGCGCACTTGTGCCATGAACCGAAAGTAAGGTGACAGTGGCTTCTTTGGACGTGGTGGCAAACCCAGTTTCTCCTCTACTGACCTTTTCAACCCACAACTGGGCTGATCTATTGAGACTGCTCCCCCAGATTGTCTGCCAACAAAAGGAACCATAAACGTCAGTAACAGTCTGAAATATTGAATTTTCTGTCAATCTGCATATTGTTTGGATCCATCAACATCAAACAGTCAGTGGGTTGACCACAGCAATAACTGTTCAAACCAAGTGTTGATGACTGAGAATATGGATAATTATTCACAAAACTGTTGTTTGGTTAAATAATATGATCTGCACAAAGTGTAGGCTTATGAATGTCTTATTATAAATTACTTTCACAAGATGTCTGAATCACAGTCTTCATAAATACCCACTAAAGTATTATTAAGCACAACTCCAAAGCAATAGATAAATGTTTGTTTGTAACACTTCTAATTAAAGATTTTTCACAAGAGACCTACTCTATATGTCACAATACATATTAAGATATTGAGTATCCTATGTGCCACATAGCTACAACTCAGAAGTCTTTCAGTACACACCTCCACACTGTATTCACACAAATTATTACAAAATGATAAGAGAATATTTGCACACATATAAATTATCAGCAGTTTCATAAATATACAACTAAGGAAACTGTCAACAACTCTGGAACCAGAAGAGTATTAAGTCACCTATTCCCAATCTATGGATTCAGAGAAGCCCAGATCATTTCGGTCTTTCGCAAGAAATACAAGAGGAATACTAGGAATCAAGGGGATGAACGATATGCTTTTTACAATATGCTGGACCAAGTTACATAATAATCACCAGATTGTTAGGCAAGAATGTTCTTCCATCCGCATAGGATAACAGGTGTTTTACTGTGCAGTGCAAAGGATGGCTTAGATCTCAGACAGCTTGCTATTTGAATTCTCAGGCTTCTGTACCAAATTTGTTAATAACAACTGGATTTTGCGGGAATGCTGAATTACGTATTTAACAGTCTAAGCTTTTGGCTGTATTCTACAGCCTTTGTGTGGCAGCCAATAGCTTAGACTGTTAAATAAATAACGCGACATTCAATCAAAATCAAATTGTTATTAGTTTGCGATTTATACCATCCCTTGCAAATATGGGCAGCACTTTGGGCAGATGGTATGCTTCATGTTTCAGCACAGTAGAGAACATGTGAGATGTGCGCTTGGGACAAGTGAGTAAGTTACTGATACTTTGCACAGTAAAGACGAGATATACAGGTTTCACTTCAAGGTGACACAAATACTAGACCACACAAAAAGATATAGGGGCAGCATGATTAAGGAGATTTGTCTTGTAGAAGACAGTGTTAACAAAGACATTAGCTTTCAGTCATTGCAGTATGGAACCCACTTATTAGCAAGTTGAAGGAGGAAAGACAGCCATCAAAATCATTCCAGAAAACAATCTGACCACCAGTTGACTCCCTCCACTACGTGTATCCTTGTCACACTTTCCGCTACCCTGCCCAACTTCTCCCATCATGCTTCTGATGCATGGAGAGGTGCTTGGCATATTTGATCATGACACCATCTGTAACATTGACTGGCATAGTGTAACATTATTTATGATGGTTGTGATGTTAAATAAATGACTTTTATAGATAGAAATTAAGAGTGTAATCTTTTGCAGTTTATTTACTTTAGTTTGTTCTGCCTAAAATCCTCCAATACCAACAACCTTTGACAGTGTTTGTAATAATTTTGAATTAGGTTTGATCCGAAGATTTGCAGGTTCGATTCTATTCAAGATCTAATCAATTTTCTCTCCACTAATATGATGTTTCGAAACTTCTCATTATGCAACTATTATTATTATTTTAAAACTTAATCCGCTGCTAAATTAATCTAGTCTTGCTCGTTTGACTTTTCTACAAACAATTCTCTCACAACTAACTTCTTCTCTTTTTTTTCAGAGATCCTATCTTTTCTAAACATATCGGAGCAAACAATATTTATTCAACCTGCTATTCTTTTTCCTTTTCCCCTTAAGCTTTTAATTTGCTAATATTATGAAATGTTATGTTACAATAGATTACAGGAGGGCACTCACTCTAAGGAACCGGATACTTGTCAGAAAATGAAGTCAGAGAACGACTTAAAAATGTTGTGTCAAACTGATACACTCACCTTGTGAGTGCCCAAAAACTTTGGTCTACATCTGTCACAGTCATCATTGTAAGAAGTTTCAAACTGATGTGGGTTGTCCAGCACATCCTCTCCCAAGTCTGGCGGTCACTCCAAGATTTTTCCTCCACTACTTGTCTCCAACTACTCACTTAGCATCTGTGTCTTCATAACTTGGTCCATCCATCTTGTCCGAGATCTTCTGATTGGTTTCCTTCCCTTCTTGCTGTTCAGGAGTGCTAACTTTGGCATTATCCCCTCCTACATTCTCATTACATGCCCCAGCCATTGTAGTCTTTTCCTTTGAACGTCTCTTCCAATGCTTCAACTTGTAGTCCTCTCCTGATGTTTTCATTTCTGATTTTCTCTCTTCTCATGACATTCTGTATCCCTCTCAGAAACTTCATCTCTGCTGCTTGTAATCTGCAAATATCTCTCTTTGTCCAAGTCCAGGTTTCAGAGCCATATGTCAGTATTGGAAGGTAAAATATATAGCAATGTTCTGGCTTCCTTCCCTATGTTCCTCCTCCAAATTACATCCTTTATCTGAAGGTACAACTGTCCACTCTTCCATATTCTCTTGCTCTATTTCTTCCTCCATCTTTCCATTGGTACGAGGGTGGTTTGAAAAGTTTCCGACCTCAATGTGAAGATGGCAGCAATCGTAAATAAAAGCTAGTGAATTTTGTTGTTTATCTCTTGACAGTTACTCACCAAAGTTTCAGCCATTTTGGACGCACAGTTGTTATGTAACAGTCGTTTGAGTGAGTTGATGTGAGTGTTTTTGTGAAAATTGACAAAATCGAGTATTGAGCCGTCATTAAATACTTGTTTTTGAAAGGCAATACGCCTACGCAAATCAGAGATGAGTTGAATTCTGTGTATGGGGACTCTGCACCATCACTTACTACAGTGAAATTTTGGGCAGCTGAATTTAAACGTGGCCGTAAGAGCTTGGGAGATGATGAACGTTCAGGACGTCAAAAAACTGCAACTACCAGACAAAAACATCGCCAAAGTTCACCACTGGTGCTAGACGACCGCCGAATTAAAGTGAGAGAGATAGCAGATCTTATGAACATTTCAAAAGAATGTGTTTGTTACATATTAAATCAACATTTAGGTATGAGAAAGCTGTCCGCGCGTTGGGTGCCGCGTTTGCTCACATTAGACCAAAAACGTGTTCGAATGAACATTTCCAACGCTCTGTTGGCGCAGTTTAGGCGCAATAAATCCGAGTTTTGGCGCCATTAATTACTGTAGATGAAACTTGGATACACCATTATACGCCCGAAACAAAAATCAGTCCAAACAGTGGACTGCAAAGGGGAACCGGCTCCAAAAAAAGCAAAAACTGTTTTTTCGGCTGGGAAAGTGCTGGCGACTGTTTTTTGGGATAGTCATGGAGTTATTTTAATCGATTACCTTCAAAAAGGAAAAACCATTACAGGAGCATACTACGCATCATTACTTGACAAGCTGAAGGCAGAACTTGCGGAAAAATGGCCACATTTGCAGAAAAGAAAATCCTGCTTCACTCAGCGGTTGCCATGGCGAAAATTCACGAATTACGGTTTGAACTGCTTGACCATCGCCTTACTCACCAGATCTAGCCCCAAGCGACTTCTTTTTGTTCCCTCATCTAAAAATTGCGCTCGGAGGACAGATTTTCGTCAAATGAAGAGGCAATCACCTTCGTGAACAATTATTTTGCAGAGAAAAATGCCGAGTACTATTTACGGGTTACAGAGATGGGAGCATCGCTGGGAGAAGTGTGTAGAGTTACAAGGAGACATGTTGAAAAATAAAAAAAAATGTCTTGTATCTTTGTTAGGTCGGAAACTTTTCAGACCACCCTCGTAGCTACCTTGCTTCCCAGATACACAAACTATTCTATCCATTCCAATTTCTTACCATCAAGTAACACTTCCTCTGATGTGTCCTGTGTTTCTTCCTATCCTCATTATCTGGGTTGTTTTTTTTTCCACTCATCTCTATGCCAAGTTTCCACATTGCATTCCACCATTTCCCTAATTCCCTTTCCAACTCCTGCTCTGTCTCCTCCCATACAATTACAATATAATTATTATTATTATTCCGAATAACCCTTTTGGAGGGTACGATAAATCAACTTTGGCTATGTTTCTTTGTATTTAATTTTCTTTGCTTCCAAACTTCCTTCATTCTTTGAGAGTGTTGTTCCTTTTGTTCCTGGGTCCATTTCCTTCCCTTGATGTATTTCTGTCTCTCCTGAAAACCTGCCTTGTGAATTACTTCTCTAAAAAGTGTTCTGTTGTCTATTATATCTGCTTTCACTCCAGCATTTTCATGTCCTTTTCAGTTTCAGTGAACCATGTGGGTTTGGATTTGTATTTGTTCAGTAAGGTGAAGATCTGTTTTGTTAGTCTATTACTATCCATTCTGTATATGTGCCCGTAAAATTTCAGTCTTCTTTTCCTCATTATAACTGTTAATTTTTCTATTTTGAATATAGTTCTCGGTTTGGTCTTAATTTGTATTCAGCATTACTATTAGGTTTGGGTCCCAGTATTTTTCTCAAGATTCTTCTTTCTACTTTTTCCAGTTTTTCAAGATCCCCATATCTTGTTAGCTTAAGCGTTTCTGCCGAATACAACGTTTCTGGTCTAACCACTGCTTGATAGTGCCTTAGTTTTGTGTTCCATGATAAGGATTTTTTGTTATATATGTTCTTTGTCATATGAAATGCTCTTTCCATTTTATGTATTCTAGTTTCTATTGCAGTCTTTTCTTTTGTGTCACTCGTTATCCATTCTCCTAAATATTTAAAACAATTTGTTTTAGCTATTGTTCCATTGCGAAGTTTAAGATTTTGAGGAGCATCATTGATGTTTGTCATGAACTGTGTTTTTTCATAAGATATATGTAATCCTACTTTGGCTGCCTGTTTCTCCAGTTCTTCGATTTGTTCTTTTGCACTATCCAGTGAATCAGTAATTACCGCCATGTCATCTGCAAAAGCTAGACAATCTATGGTGATTTTATTTGGATTTCTTCCCAGCTGAACACCCTTTGTGTTGATGGCTTTCCTCCATTCCCTCACTACTTTTTCTAATGCACAGTTGAAAAGTAGTGGAGACAGACCATCTCCCTGTCTCACACCTGAATTAATTTCAAACGGCTCGGAAATTTCTCATAAATTTTACTTTGGACGTCGTATTTGTTAGTGTTCCTTTAATTATTTCAGTTGTTTTATTATCGAGTCCTAATTCTTTCAGAATATCTATTAGTACATTTCTGTCAATTGAGTCGTAGGCCTTTTTAAAGTCGACAAAGGTAATTACATATTTCAAGTTCCTGATTTTTCTTATTTCTATTGTGTTTTTAAATTAAATATTTGTTCTGTGCAAGATCTGCCCTTTCTAAATCCTGCCTGATATTCTCCTAATTGCGGGTCTAGTATACCTTCAGCTCTCTTCAAAAGTGCCTTGGACAATATCTTGTAGGTCACTTCCACGAGGGAGATACCCCTATAGTTGTTAGGATCTGTTTTGTCTCCTTTTTTATGGAGGGGATGTATTAAAGCCGATGTCCATTCTGGTGGTAAGCTGTTTGTGTTCCAAATTTCATTGATGATTTCTGTTAAACATATGATCATGTTATCACTAGAGTGTTTCCATAATTCAGCAACTATATTATCTTCTCCAGCTGCTTTGTTATTCTTAAGCTCTTTTATGAGTTCTTTAATTTCTTCTATTGTTGGTGGCTTTGAGTCTGGTTGCCTTGGTATCATGTTATCAAAATTAAATTTTTCTTTCGGTTTATCAGTTGTGTAGTTCTTTAAAGTATTCAGCAAGAATTCTACAGTTCTCAGTATTGTTATATGCGGTTTTCTGTGTTTTTGGATCTTTAAGTTGTAAGCTTGGTGGTGAGTATTTCTTTAAATTACTCTTAAATGTTTTGTAAAAGTCTCTTATGTTGTTTTTCTTAAAATCTGATTCAATTGATGATAACTGGTCTTTGATATGCTGTGTTTTGACTTTTCGGAGACCTTTGGATGTTAGTTTCCTGGCTTCTATAAATTTTTCCCTATTCTTTTCGCTTTTATTTGCATTCCAGATGTTCCATGCACGTTGTCTTTTTACAATTAGTTCATCACACTCATTATTCCACCAAGCATGTTTCCGTGTTTTTTTAAGGAGAATGGTTTCTTCTGCTTTGTAAAATGTCTTTTGAAGCTGTTCCCAACCTTTAGGAATCTCTTTCTTTTCCAAGAGCGTTTTGAAATCATTTATTTAGCCAACTTCTGTGTGTCAAACTTTTTTGGTTTGTATTGATTCTTTTTTCTAACGATTGGCTTAATTTTGAATTTAATGATGGATAAGTAGTGATCTGAATCTAAACTAGCACTCTTAACAACCTTAACATTAAGTATCTCCTTCGCGAGTGTCTGCTTATAGCAACATGATCAAGTTGTTTTTCACCACATATTGGGTTTGGTGATACCCACGTAGTTTGTTTCCTAGGCAGTTTTTTGAAAAAAGTAGATTTTAGTACAATATTATGCTCCCTGCATAGGCTTATGAGTCTTTCTCCATTCGCTGTAGTTCTTTTATGTGCAGGGAATTTTCCTACTATAGACCTATGTTGACGTTCTTTGCCGATTTGTGCATTAAAGTCTCCAAGGAGTATTATTGTGTTTTTCAACGGAATTTGGTCTAAGGATTTGAAATAATTTGCCAGAATTCTTCTGTTTGTTCTTTTTGTGTTTTGTTTTTCTCGTTTGTTGGTGCGTGTGTATTTACAATGGTGTAAAGTTTATTTGCTGATTTAAAAGTTAGTGTGGACAATCTTTCATTAATGGATTTAAATTCTATTATTGAGTCTAATATTTTTTTGTTTACAATGAAACCTGTTCCAAATTGTGGTACATTCTTCATGACCCTTTTTCCTGGTTTTCCTTTAAATATTCTGAATCCTTCTGAATCAAAGGGATGTTCATCAGTATATCTTGTTTCCTGAAGAGCTGTTATCATAATATTTTTCTTTTTTAGAAAATCTGTCAAACTTTTAAGTTTTCCTGTCTTCAAGAGAGAGTTTACATTAAATGTGGCTAGGTAATTTATGTTTTTGTGCTTAATTTTGTGGGTTTGTTCTTTAAGGCAGGTTTCAGGATGCTCCGACTCATCCTTTGCACAATGTTGTAGGCCCCCAGAATCCGAATGCCTACTTTTCATTTCCGTGGAAATGGGAGACTGGTTACTCCCTGGGGTAAAATCTCTTACAAAGTGCATATCCATTGTTGATTGCTTGTTGGGTTAGGGGAACGAGTCCCCTAAAAATACGTCTCGAGGTTGTTAGCTCCGAGGAATATGTTTTCAGCCGCACCTCTGGTGAACAGACGCTGACCACTCCGCCGCTTGTTGCAAGTCAGACGCGGGATGGATTTTTCTTGAGTTGCCTCTTCCGCTAGTTCCGCCGTACCGAGATTCATTCTCTCCGCCATCACTACCGTTGAGGTCTTCGCACTGTAGTCCTAGCAAGGAGCCCTATAACAGGGTGCTACCATCCGGAGCCAGATGGACCTGTTTTTTTTACGAGGTTGATACTCCTCCCGCTCCTCCTTCCTTACCCCTTGCGGGATTACAATATAATAATATACAGGGTGTTACAAAAAGGTACGGCCAAACTTTCAGGAAACATTCCTCACACACAAAGAAAATATGTTATGTGAACATGTGTCCGGAAACGCTTACTTTCCATGTTAGAGCTTATTTTATTACTTCTCTTCAAATCGCATTAAACATGGAATGGAAACACACAGCAACATAACGTACCAGCGGTGACTTCAAACACTTTGTTACAGGAAATGTTTCAAATGTCCTCCGTTAGCGACGATACATGCATCCACCCTCCATCGCATGGAATCCCTGATGCGCTGATGCAGCCCTGGAGAATGGCGTATTGTATCATAGCCGTCCACAATACGAGCACGAAGAGTCTCTACATTTGGTACCGGGATTGCGTAGACAAGGGCTTTCAAATGCCCCCATAAATGGAAGTCCAGAGGGTTGAGGTCAGGAGAACGTGGGGGCCATGGAATTGGTCCCCTCTACCAACCCATCGGCCACTGAATCTGTTGTTGAGGAAGCGTATGTGCAGGAGCTCCATCGTGCATGAACCACAGGTTGTGTCGTACTTGTAAAGGCACATCTTCTAGCAGCACAGGTAGAGTATCCCGTATGAAATCATGATAACGTGCTCCATTGAGCGTAGGTGGAAGAACATGGGGCCCAATCAAGACATCACCAACTATTCCTGCCCACGCGTTCACAGAAAATCTGTGAATCGAGGAAGTACAGTACATACTAACGAAACTAAAATGAGCTCTAACATGGAAAGTAAGCGTTTCCGTACACATGTTCACATAACATATTTTCTTTGTTTGTGTGTGAGGAATGTTTCCTGAAAGTTTGGCCGTACCTTTTTGTAACACCCTGTATACAACATAATAATATATAATAATAAAATTGGGACTAAACAAAGACTCAGAAAAGATGGATGTTATGGACAATGACCTTGTCAGTATCTAAATTCTGAAATTTCACAAAACTGTGTGTAGCAGAAGATACTTTGTACTAAAACTAACTCTGTGCATTCTAATCATAAATGGCATAAGGGAAGAAAGAGTTCATAAATTCATTTAAGCACCCGTACAACACCTGATTTCTCTAATCATACCTCTCCTGACATTGTGACACACATAGTGTGGTGGAAGAAGTAATTTGTCACACTTGTAAATGAAAGATGTTGTTTGCATGTTTGAAAAAAAAAAATCCAAGGGTAACCTACATCACCTCCCAGACAATCTATGTTTCTATTCTGTGATGCTTTCATAAGGACTGTGGCAAGCAGACACAAATCGAGTGGCTCTTCTCTGTACCTTCTCCATACTATCAATCAATTCCTTGCAATATGGATCCCAAATAGCAAAACAATAGTCCATGAGGGAGGGTTTTGTACTAAACCCCCTTAGGCATTACAGTTCTCCAAAATTTTAGCAATAAATTGCAGCCTACAATTAGCTCTACCTACGATCGAAGTTATGAGCAGGGCCCAATTCATGTTGATTTGTACTGCAATGCCCAAATACTTCAGGAACTCGACCATTATGTATATTGCCATGCATTTTTTGCAATTTACTGTGAATTGTCATTGATCACCAAAGCCGAAATAATGTACAGATGCAGTGTTGTTCTAGGCCATTTTTCCGCAGTTGCTCAGTAAATTAATTGATAAAATAATGCCAATGCATTAAAGCTATAAAACTGTTGCACTGGCATTATTTTATCAATTAATGTACAGATTGCTTTGATTTTTTAAGCAGTTGACTAAATTCCCCATCTGCTGCTATTAACATTGCCCCAGAAGAGGGATGCCTGATGTAACATCTGATTAGTAGAGGCTACTTCATCAACAATGTCATAATGTGATATACCAGTTAGAAAATCTCATATCCATTTACAAATCTTCTCTAAAAGGTGGCTGTGGAAAAGAGTCAAAAACTTTCTAAAAATAATGTTTTAACTTGTGACTCTGAATTAATAACTTTCTTTACATCATGTGAAAATAGAGCCAGTTGTGTTTCACGTGACCTATTCTTCTGAAATCTGGGCTGTATAAGCAATTTGTTTTCATCCAGAAAACAGAATATAACATGCTCAAAAACTCTATTGCAAAGTGATGTTTCAAATATGGTTCAGTAGTTCCTAGGATAATTTTGACCTACATACTTTAAAATTGGGACCACTCACTCAATTTTAGTCAGAAGGTACTTTTTACTTTTCTAAGGATTTGCAGTATGGTTTAAATTAGATTGCATACTCTGAAAATACTTTTATCGGGATGCCATCAGGATCCAATGCTTTCCCCCCACTTTAGGTGCATTAACTGCTTTACGATACCTACAGTCTCTCTTCACAAAAAACTCATCTCTAACTCCACATGTCATGTAAAAATGGGTATATTACACACATTTTTGTAAAGTGAATGAATTTCTAAACTTAAGTATGTAAGCCTTGTGGTAGCTTTCGTTAATCCAACTTCTGTCATGTAATAGTGCTGGCATAGGTGTTGTCCCCCCTTCCGACTTTTCTTACATTCAACCAAAATTTCTTTGGGTTTCCCATGAGGATTTTAGATAACCAATTGCAATGGGAATCATTAAAGGTCTTAGGCATCACATTTTTCATGAGTCAATTGAGTTTCTATATCACTACAGTATCCCGGCTTTCTTTAGTGTGCATGTATCCTCCTTTGCTTATTGAGTATTTTTTTTAATTTCAGTTGTATACCATGGTGGACCATTCCCTTTTGTGACTGACCATTTTGACGTATGTATGTCCATGAAATAATGGTATATAAAAGGATCAAAACAACTGGGGACTGTAAGCAGTTGCAGTGTAATCTGGACAGGATATCTAGTTGGGTTGGTAAATATGGGATGAAGATAAATACAAAGAAGAGTCAGCATATTAGATACACAAATAAAAAACAAATGTTAATTATGAATATAAGGTGGGGAAAGAATTGCTTGCTGAAGACTTGAAATGTAAATATCTTGGCATTACATTTGATAACAAGCTTAACTGGGAAGGACACATTGGACAGGTGGTAGGAACAGGTATTAAAATTCTGCACTTGTGGGAGAGAGTGATAAGGGGATGTACGAGAGAAGTAAAGGAACTGGGTTACAAAACTTTGATCAGACCATTGCTTGAATATGGTAGTGTAGTATGGGACCCACATTTTGTGTATCAAATACAGGAGTTCGAGAGGGTGCAAAAAAGGGGTGCTAAATTTGTTTTTGGAAATTATCGCAGAATGCAATCAGTAAGAGCTATGATAAAGGAGCTGGAATGGGATTCATTGCAAGACAGGAGGAGGATGAGGAGGATCATGGGAGTGTACAGGGCATATACTGATGATGAGGTATGGAAAGATATTGCTATAGGTATAAAAAGTAGTGCACGGAAGGGAAAAGATGACCATGACCACAAGCTGGCTCTCGATTTCAGCAACAGGGGTGTGAGAAGATACTTTTTTTTAGCTAAGGGTGTCAGGGATTCGAATGAGTTACCAAGGGAAATGATGAATAACTTACCGAAAATATTAAAAGAATTTAAAGTTAAAATTTGTAGAGGGCAAATGTAGTGGGTGCAGGATAGGGGGAAGATGGGTGTGTAGGGAAATTGCCATCGGTGCGTGAGCTCCATTGCAATTAAATTAAATATCTTCTCTGATTATATGTATAAACCAATGCCACATTTCTTCAACAGTCTCTCTCGATAAACATGAAGGTATGTTCTAAAACATATTTTTTCTTCTGGCTTTACGCCTCGTCGACGTCATTAGAGGCGGGATGGGACTGGGGACAAGGAACGGGAAGGAATTCAGCCATGGCCTTTTGATTGAAGCATCCTGGCATTTGCCTGGAGTGATTTGGGGAAACCATAGAAAACCAAAATCTTTATGCCCGGATGTGGATTCGAACTGTCATCCTTCTGAATGAGTGGCCAGAACATTAACCGCTCGCCCACCATGCTTGGTCTAAAACATTCTTCTGAAATATTTTCTTATTTGTAAAAAATCCTGCCTTTCTGATCAACTATTGATTTTATGGTTGCGAATATCTATTTGTGATCACTTCCAGAAGTCGTTGAAATATCTATGGTTAATTCTGACATATCTGTAATGGTAAGATTTAAAATGTTTTCATTACCATCACAACACCTGTTTGGTTCAATAAGTTGTCATGATGATGACCTGAGAACAGGCCGAAAATTAATTCACAAGTTATCTCTGCCACCATTAACGTGAACATAACTCCTGCCAAGGTAAGTTGGAGTCACCTCCTAGAATTACTTCATGATGCTGGAAACATCAAACTATATAATTACATTCTGTGGGCCCTCCTACCTCAGTTTAAAAAAGAAAAAACAAAAGAGTTGTTGGTTGCTAAGGAGATGATAGCATAACAAGAACCGGCTAGCAGTTGAGTTGTGTGTAAGCACTTTCGAGCTGACGACATCTAGTTACCGTATAACAAGAACCTTTGTAATCTTCGGATACTTCTGAATGTAATATAACGAAAATAAAGACCAATGAATGATATGAAAGTATGTAATCACTCAAGCATCTAAAGATTAAGTTTGCATGGAAGTTTCGCATCAATGGAATGAGATAACACGAAATGCAACAGCATCCACACTGCCCGTCACCCATCTTGCTAATTCACGTGTGTAGTTCACTCCTGACCTATTAAAGAGAACCATAGCCATTGCATTTGATTCAGCCCTTCCATGCGGCTCTGAATGAGAGGTCCACAATCAGTTCTGTCAACAATGCTGCCAATATCTTACACAGTTCACCATTTCAGCCAGCTGCCAAAGGATGAAAGAATAACCTCCAACCAAAGGTAGCAAACATCATTTGTGTTGACATGCACCGCAATCTGTAACTGGCAACTCCCCAACCGCTCAATAGCATGCAGGATGGTCTGCTCCACATCTCTGATCAGGCCACCTGGAAAATGCCAAATGGACAGTAAAGTTCCTCCTTTAAGATCCACTATTTCTGTCAGGGATTCAATAAACTAACATTAAAGCTCCCAACCACAAGAATCCCCTTTGGCATTGCTGAGACCTAGAGGGATGGGCACCACAAACTCGCTCGCAGGATAATGGCTGTGGCACTTCGATAAACTCTGGTAATGTGACAAACCAGTTGGACAGAGGTACAAGCGCAGCTTCCTGGCATCTGAGCTGTTTGACTGCCCCCGCTTGCAGTTTTCAGAAAGAGAAATCACACACCAGTCACTGATATGCAACCACCACACAGCTTTCATTCTCTCTACCTAAGTTACAGATATAATGATAGATAGAGGAGAACCATAAGAGGGCTGGCTACATCAGAGTCTCTATAGAGTTGATACATGTAGAAAGCCTCAAGGACCAAAATGTTTTTGAGACTGGGTGGCTTGCTGTAACAAATGTATTGGACTGTAATGAATATAGAAAGATCACTGACAATTTCAGGCAAGGAATGTAGGAAATCACATCTATGTCACTTGATTTGACTGATGTGCAAAAGATCTAGACAGAACTGAGTATGATTAACTTTTGATTGATTTTGTAGTACAGAAATAGTGTAATGAGGTCAGATCATAACATAAGAGATTTTTAAAAGTTTGGTGGGAGAGAGGAAGAGGAAAAAAAGAGGGCAGCAACAGAGGGAAATGAGAACTTCTGGCAAGTTTTGGGACTACTGGGAGAAGGATTCTTCATCAGAGCAAATGTGTCAGCTCAATGTGGCTAAGCTGAAGGGAGGGAACTGTTTGTATGGAAGAAAGATGAAATATGTTAAAATGTAAGCACTGATATAAATTTATGACAGAGGTATGTATGCAATGTGTCACAGGGAAATGTCAGTTCACAGGAAGGTACTTGAGAGTTGGTCCACATACAGTTTAGGTATTGGCTATTGTTCAAAAAATTTATCAAGTCAAAGGAGTGTTTTTCAATGGGGGTCCACATCATAAATATATCAACTGAACCAGAAAAAGCAGCTTGATGGAGAATTTGATTCAAGAATTTTTAAACATACCACTGAGTGTATTTTTTTTACATGTTCAATGGTACCACTATCAATGAGATGTGTAAAAAAAATCATCCCATACATGTAGGGGAAATAGACCAATCTTTTTCTCGTATACATCTACTGATAAGTTTCATGGCAATAAAACATATACGCTGTGAAATTTCATCACTCATAATGCAAAAGCAGCAGAATTAAGATGTGACATACTCACCAACATGGTTAAATAATAAAGGGTCCATTTTTCCACTGGTGACTGAATCCCAAAAAGAAATGCAGTCAGAGATGCAGATATAAAGAAAACGTTTTTCTTCCTCCCCCCCCCCCTTTTTCGCCTAACCACTTTGTGAAATTTCATTGTACAGGCCAAAAAACATCGTAGTTAAGGTGAGCAGAGTGCCAATGTAGACAGGGCACAGTTATTTAATCCACCCTACATCCTTCTCCTTTTTAATTTAAATCAGGATGCCAAATGTTCCAGTTTTCAAGGTCTGCCATCTTGTTCCCAATTTCAAATTACTGACATTACTTTTTGGATAATGATTAAAATTACTAACCGAAATATTATGAAGTGCGTTTTTTTCTATTTTTTTTTTTTTCTTCTTGTGTACATTTGGCCCTCCTACCTTCATCTGTGTTAAGTCACAGGTTATTTTCCCTATTTTATTTTATTGACAATACTTTCTGTATTCCCAGTATCACCAAGAAACTTTTTGCATTATTTCTTCTTTTTGAAAGATTTGTTCTTGATTTCTCTTTTATTGAGTGTGTGAATACATGGTATCACTCCTACTCACTGCCAATGTCAGCAAGAGTCTTTTAATATTCACTCCTGCCCTATCACGACATATCATTCTTGTGTAGTGTTGGGATTGCACATGTACTTTTTAAATATTGGAGATGCTATATTAATTAAACTTTCTGCTTGGTGGTGGTAAGACAGTTCATATACTCATAGAATTAAAATAAATATATATATATATATATATATATATATATATATATATATTAGTTAGGTTTCACGAAAATAAATAATGAGACAGAAAAACCATGTCACCAATGAAACAAAATCATGTAGTGCAAAACTTGAAAGAATAACCTTTACTAAAAAAATCTGGATTAGAATACTTGTTCTTTCTCATTTAACTAAGTCATGATGGACAGTCTGACAATAGATCACTTAGCCAGTAAAAGAAATTTTTTTATGGTTTTAGAACCTGCTGTATATTTCACCTCTGCTGTGACTAGACCTTCAATTTGGAATCCGAATCAAAAAGCGTCCTAGCATACTCATATGATCAAAGCGTAGCCTGTAAAAATTCTTGGGCACACCAGTATTCAGAAGTGTGAAGGAGGGCTGCTAGATATGTTTTTGGAAATTATTTCTGGAAATTACAGCAGAATGCAATCAGTAACATATATGATAAAAGAGCTGGAATGGGATTCATTGGCATACAGGAGGAGGATGAAGAGGGTCATGGGAGTGTACAAGACATATATTGGTGATGAGGTGTGGAAAGATATTGGTGTGAGAATCAAAAGTAATGCATGGCAGGGAAAGGACGGCCATGAAGCTGGCACTCGATTTTAGGGACAAGGGTGTGAAATTACCACAGAACACAAATCATTAACTAATATGATAACGGAGCTGGAGTTGGGTGGGATTTCTTGGAATTCAGAAGGAGGGTGAAGAGGGTCATAGGAGTGTACAAGGTATATATTGGTGATGAGGCATGGAAAGATATTGGTGGGAGAACTAAAAGAGGTACGTGGAAGGGTAAAGATGGCCATGATCAGTAGCTACACTTAATTTCAGGTATAAGGGTGTGGGAAAATTTTCTTTTGCAGGGAAGGGTGTCAGGGAATGGAATAAGTTACCAAGAGAAATTTGAATAATTTACCAAAAACGTTGAAAGAATTTAAAATTGATACATTTAGAGGACAAAAATAGGTGGGTGCAGTAAAAGTGGGGGAAATGGGTGTGTATGGAAATTGCCACCAGAGTTTTCGCTCCATCACAGTTAAATTAAATTAACCCAGGAATCTGAGTTTCGTAGCCAAACACCATATCCTCTGCATTACCATACCATTCATTCAGGCTCTGTACTGCTCTTTATTTTCTGTGTTGTAATAAATATTTCTCCACCCTCCTTTATCTCCTTGAACTCTTCCCACTTTGACTCCACTGTACTTGTGCCATTCTCCCATTTGCTGAAACTATCGCTGAGATATCTTTTCAGTTCTGAAATTTGTGCATTTTTAAAACTGTAACTATTTCCCCCTTCACTTTTGGCCACTGGTTTCGTAAAACCTCTAATATACATCAGAACTGCATCATGAGCACATATTCCTTCAGTTATTTGACACCTGATAAGGTTATCATCCGGCTTTATTAGGAATACACCAAATATGTTTGGTTCCTTTATATTCTGCTCTACCGCTTGTACAAAGCCTCCTTCTCTTAATAAAGTATTTGCAAATGTCTGTTTCCTTGTGTTATTAATCTTATTTCCTACCCAGTTGATACCTGGTAAGTTTAAATCCCCACCAATAATGACTATTCCAAGCTCACTTCTGATCTCTGAATATGAATTTAGTTTTTTCCCCAAGAGCCTTATCTTTATCATTCATTCGACCACAACAGTATACAGCCAAAACACTGAATTTCTTTTTTATTGCCACAGAAGTCTACCCTAAGTAACTGATGGTCATCATCTCTGAATGGCAGTGAAAAGTAGTAGTCTTTGCTAACCAGTATGAATACCCGTCATCCAATTGCTCCTCTATATGTACATCTACATCTATACTCTGCAAATCACAAATACTGTGGGTGGCAAAGGGTGCTAAGCACCAATCCTAATTCAGTGCATTCCAATCACGAACAGGACGAGGAAAGAAGGAATACATAAATGTATCAGTACGGCATCTTATTTCTCGAATCTTAACCTTCCTGTCATTGCGACCTAAATAGGTTGGCAGAAGAAGTATTTCGTTGCACTCGTAAATTAAAGATTTTCGCATATTCTCCAACAAATTCAAACGAAAACGACGTCATCTATCCGCCAAACAATCCCAGCCCAACCTGCGTATCAGCTCTGTGACATTTACATAAGGACTGTAACTAACAGTCACAAATCGAGCGGCTCTCCTCTGTACTTTCTCTAACGTGTTTTCAATCCCTTGTGATACAGATCCCAAATTCCACAACAGTATTCCAAATGCGGACGCACTAGTGTTTTGTATGCTATTTCCTTTGTATGAGCATTACAACTTCTCAAAATACAACCTATAAATCGTAGTTTAGAATTAGCTTTGCCTATGATGGAAGTTATGTGCCAGTCCCATTTCATGTTGCTGTGTACTGTTATGCCTAGATACTTCAGGGAATCTACCGTGTCAACAACTGAATTGTTAACTTTGTACTCATGAACAAATGGGGTCTTTTTATTACTTATTTGCATTGTCTTGCACTTTTTGCAGTTAAGTGTAAGCTGCCATTTACGGCACCATACTGAAATAACATCCAGATCACGCTGAATTTCTAAACAACCATCAGAGCACCTCACTTCCCTATAAATAAGTGCATCATCAGCAAAAAATCGCATCCTGCAAATTAAAGTTGTCACAGAGATCTTTTATAAAAAATTAAGAAAAGAAGTGGTCCTATTACACTTCCTTGAGGAACGCCAAAAGTAACATCTAGCTTAGAAGAGGCTTCCCCATCAACAACAACATACAGTGACCTACCAGTTAGAAAATCGCGTATCCATTCGCAAATCTGATCAGATATACCGAACGCTCGAATCTTCGCTAAAAGTGGGTTGATTGGTACAGAGTCAAAAGCTTTCTGAAAATCCAAGAAAATAGCATCAACTTCTGATCCTGCATCAATAACTTTCCTTACGTCATGCGAAAACAGAGCCAGTTGCGTTTCTCACGATCGGTTCATCCGAAATCCGTGTTGGTTTGCTGTAAGTAACTCGTTTGTATCTAGAAACTTCATAACGTTAGAGCATATGACATGCTCCAGAAATCTACTGCAAACAGATGTTAGAGATATGGGTCGATAATTTCTAGGATCTCTCCAATCTCCTTTCTTGAAAACGGGAATCACCTGCGCTATTTTCCAGTCAGAAGGTACTTTTCTTTTTTCTAAAGACTTACGAAATATATCTGACAGAAATGGTTCTATTTCTTCCGCGTATTCAGAAAATACTCTTACTGGCATATCATCGGGACCCGGCACTTTCCCCCACTGTAGTAGCTTTATGGTACCTACACTATCAATTTGTACTGGATCCATCTCAAATTCTACATGCCGCTATTAACAAATGTAAATAATTTATATGCAACATTTGTAGAGTGTGAACCGATTCTGATTTGGCAGGAGTACCATAGGCTCCATTTTACCCTGGAAATATCTAAGGTTCTGTGCAAAAACATAAAAACCTACAAATGTGCAACAAATTTCAGTCCTAATCTACAATTCCTCCTATGGATATCATGATGTTACAGGTGCTGCAAATAACAGTTACCCTATGTACTGATAACATAAACTGTAATTTTGGAGAAAGGAAGTAAATTACTGTATTCACAAAATGAAACGAGAACTTGGGATGACCTGAAACGCTTACCATCATTTACAATGTTGAGTCAGGCAGGTGTTAATATTCTCCCAATTGTTATTGATATAATTGCCCTAAAAATATATTCCAATTTCTATTTAGTTTGGGTTGCAAATTTTAAAGAATACTGCAAATCTGTGGATCTGTAGATCAGGAGTGGACAGGTTTAGGGATACAGTAAACAAGATGGCTTGCCCTACTTCCCTCCAATTAATGTGTTCTGTGCATGTTTTTTCCTCTAAAATCCTGATTTCAATAACAATACAAGCGTCTGTTTGCCACATAAATCATCTTCAGAAACCCTTAATCCGAGACTTGGATTTATCTTATTTACAACCAGGAACAAACTATTCATCCAGACGTATAGAAAAATAGGTCCGACAGCAACACTTTTTGAAATAATTTATATATTGAGTGATTTGAATACAAACTTGGCTTTATCAATCAGCTGTCAGAATCTTTCTTGTAAATTTGGAAACAGAAACAGCAAAATTTAACAGTACCTTTATTTTCTACCACGTTGCTGCTTAGCATTTGTAACAATACAGCAATACTTTTTTTTGATTTATTACTTTGCTAGGTATTGGAACATATGACACGGTATGATTGGGCAACACTGAAAGAGATACTGTGCTTGGAAGAATTACAACCAATAGATTCTGCTAAGGAAATAAACACTAAGGGCCTTATTACACTAGGCTGCCAGGCAGTATCCAGTCTCACCACCATGTCTGATAACAAGCTTACAAATATGCTCCTTCTTGCACCTTAGGATTTTAAAATTGCAGAGATATTGAGTGATTAGTTTAGTGGGACAATCATCCTGTGATGGGAGGGAATGAATCAGAGGACAGTTTCCCTAAAAGTATAAATGAGGAAACTACATAATTTGAAATAAATTCTCAGGAAATTTCGAAGGAACAGAGATAGCTAAAAAAAACGTAAAGGGACTGCTGTAGATGTTATGATAGATTTATTAAAGACTGTGGGATACGATATTGTACCTTACCTTGAAATTTTATTTAAAATTAGTTTGGAGTCTTGCTGTTTACCAGAGGATTGAAAAAGAGTGATGGTAGTACCGGTTCATAAAGGAGGGGTTACAAATAGGGTTGAAAATTACAGGCCAATTATCAGTGAAAGACAGAATGATGGAAATATTTATATGCAACTATAAAGAAATGTCTGTGAAGATAGAAACTGGTTTTCAGATCGAAAACATGGCTTTAGGCAAGGATATTTCAGATGAATTGGACGAGGGAGGCCAAGTTGATAGTGTGGCACTACTTCTTTTTAAACCAATTGACAGAGTGAGCCATAAAATGATTCTAAATAAACTAAAATCTATTGCTTTGGATGAAAAAGTTACTTGCTGGGTAGAGGAATTCTTAAAAACCAGAAAGCAAAATGTTAGAGTAGGAAATACATTATCAAAAGAGGTGGAAGTAAATATGGGAGTGCCAAAGGGTATTGAGACCGTTGCTGTTCAATATTTTAATGAATGATTGTGTTGATGGGTTACAGTCAGAATCTAGGTATTTTGCAGGTGATATAATGGTTTACAATAGTATCAAAACAGGTGAAGACTGAACAGCTTCAGGGTGACTTGGATAGAATATCTAAATGGGTAGGTCAGCATGGAATGAAGATAAATGCCAAGAAGGGTCAGCTTATGAGGTACACAGATAAAAAGACTAAAAGTTAATTATGATTATAGGATGGGGTCAGAATTGCTTGTCGAAAGCTTGAAGTGTAAATTTCTTGGAACAATGTTTGACAACAAACGTAACTGGGCAGGTGGTAGAAAAAGGTTACAAAATCCTACATATACTGGAGAGGGTGATGAGAGGATGTAACAGAGAAGATACAGAATTCGGCTACAAAACTTAGACTATTGGTTGAATACAGTGGCGGATCCAGGGGGTTGAAGCCCCCCCCCCCCCCCCAAAAAAAAAAAAAAATCCTGGATCCGCCACTGGTTGAATATGGTGGTGTAATTTGGGACCCACATTTTGGTTATCAAATACAGAAATTGGAAGGTGTGCAAAAGAAGAGCAGCTAGATTTGTTTGTGCAAATTATTGCAGGACCAGGCAGTAACTGATATGATAAGGGAACTGGAATGGGACTCATTAGAGGAAAGGAGGAGTGTGCTGGAAATGTACAGGGCATATGTTGGTGATGGGACTTGGAGGGATATTGGTCAAAGAATTGGGAATAGGTAGTACACGGAAGGGGAAAGGCGACCATGACCACAAGTTTGCGCTCGATTTCATGCATAAGGAATTGGGAAAATTTTATTTTGTTGGTAATAGTATCAGGGATTGGAAGAAATTACCAAGTGTAGTGATGAATAATTTACCAAAAACACTTAAGGAATTTAAAATTAAAATTTGTAAATGGGAAAAGTAAATTGGGGAGGAATTTAACATTCTTCTATGAAAGAAAATTTATATATGACAATTAGATGACTAGGGAAGTTGCCACTGGAGTGTTAGCTCCATCGCAGTTAAATTAATAATTAATTAAAAATAGAAGGCGAAAGGGGAGAAAGATGCAGGTAAATCATATTCTATCGCTAAGGGAGTCTATTCTCTTTTTGATGAACTGTATTCATACGGCAAGTTTTTTATTACTTCAGAATGTCAAAATCATCTTTCTTTCAATCATTGTTGTTAATAAAGGTTGATATTAGCGGGAAAGATACGAAAATAAGAAATGCTTCTTGCTTTTCCCTTTTGTCTTCTCCACACTTTCATTTCCACTGTGACATTCTGTAGTCCATTGGACATATTGAACTACACAATTCGCGTATAATGCAAGGATAACAGCAAACAGACTGCTCAGCTGTGCGAGAATGGAAACGAGTGGCTGGCTGGTTGCACCACCAGTTTCCTGCACGCATCGCCAACAGAGTTGCCAGTGGTGCGGGTGGTTGCGCCACCAGGCGGCCTAGTGTAATAAGAGGCTAAGGTTGTAAATAATGAAAATGCTTTGTTTGAAAAATACATACATACATACTGAGATATATGTGACACCAGATCTGCTATCAGGTAGAAGTTGAGCAAAGAATCACCTGACCAATGTTGACTGAAAAACGTTTCCCCCTTTAATGCCCGTAGTGTGTAATAATCAAATATACATATGATGACAGTTTTCTCCTGTTTGCCTGCAACTAACAACCCTACTAAAAGAATTTTTTCCCATTTGAATGCCTTTGGGCTAACTGACAAAATCTTAGCTATCCAATGAAATTCATTTGTCCCAAAAGTAAAAGCAATAAAAGCATTTTGTCAAGAGATGTTGGTCTGATACAGTTTTTAGAGCAAGTTGCTTTTGTGTACACATTATCTATATTTACTAAACTATCTGTAAGATAATTTCACCAAAGTTATGCTTGAGACTAAACTATTATCTCCTAAAACTGTTTCATTATCCTCCAACTGTTCACCACTCAACACATGCATGTTTCTTCATCCTGGCAACTGCATTTCTGGTGTAATACATTTGACTTAACATCATGTAGCTTTAAAACTGTGCCCTCACTACCATAATATTTCCCATAAGGGTTTTATTTATTTTGATACAAGTGTTGGGAACCTGGTCATGTTATAGCTATGGGACAACAGCACTCTACACTCAGTCTGAAGGGACACATGTTCCTTAGGCAGTAATATCCCAGAAAAAGCCACCAAATAAATATGAAGTCACTCAAAATGTGGATAAATGCCTAAGATGTCTCTAGTATAGCCAATATATTTCCTGAGACAGACATTCCAAATGGCATCCAATAATCGGGATTACTGGAGATCACGATTCCCCAGGGAGTTGGCATCATAATACTGCAGGGCTCAAATGCAAGACTCTGCTAGAAATTCTTTCCGAAGTACATTTAACAGTTATATGCTGGTCCAGGCTGTCTTACAACCTAATTTCTTGTTGAAAATAATGGTCCAGGCTGTATTACAACAGAGTTACTGCTTGAAAATAATACATCTTGCGAATGACTACAGCAGAATTACAATGATATTATTTATGTTGTTGTAGCGGAATCGCGATCTCCAATAGACCCCACTGATCTACATTGAAAGGTGGTTGATTTAGAGTATTTCTGATAATTTGTTTCCAATTGCCCTCAGAGATCTCAATTTTATTGCTATTTATCACATCATGATAGTGCAGCAGGTTGTCATTTGCAAGAAATGCAGCCTGGACTAGAATGAAAATTTGTTGCAACATTTATTTATTTATTTATCAATCTTGTTCCATGGATCCCTGCTGAGGAAATACCTCTGGGATGTGAAACATGTCATTGTTGATACATATACACATAAAGCATGATTTGAAGATACTATAGTTGGCAGCAAAGATGTATACAAATAGGCTATAGTTATTAGCCAACATTGTTGTTTATGGTAATATTGTGTCACATTATATCTAATTTTTGTTTCTTATTGCTTTGATGCACACTTTTTTCAAGTGGTACCATCTACAGAACATGTGTATGAAATTTCAGACTGATAGGACAATTTCTTGTGTGTTCAGCCTTACTGTCCTATAACCCATATATTCTGAAATTAATATCTACATAAACAGCAGCAAGATTTATGTGGGTGAGGAATATACATCCCGCATGATATTCGGGGCGATGTAGGTTAAAATGAATTTCAGCCATTCTGATTTTAGTTTTTTGTTGTTTTCCAAAACCATCTAAGCAAATGCCTGGGTAGTTCCTTTAAAAAGCCATCACCGAACCTCTTTCCTGTGATGAAACTGGGCCAGGTGATCCTATACTTGCCTGTCTCCTGCGCTGGGCATCACCCCGTGGAATGAAACTTAAAGAAGTTTATTGTAAGATTTGAATTTATTGACATTCATTATTTTTCCTGTTCTTATAGGGTACCAGTGGCGATGTATAGAAGCTAAGGTGAAAGTGTTTTAAGAATTGGTACTAATAACTGTAGGGATTAAACATTTGCAGGTTAACATATTTTTGGTCAGGAATAATTTTAGTTGAATAATAAACACTATTTTTTAAAAATTTAAACCGCTATAATAATACGAAAACTGTCACATCACCTTGACAACAATCCTCTACAATGTCTAAATCCAACACTTCCCAATCTTAACATCTCTTCACAAACAATCAACATTATGTTTACACTCTCCAACAGATTCTCCAGTCTCCAACTACAACTACTTTTCCCCCCACCAGCGGGCAGAGACGGTAAAATCCAAAGACGAACAGGCAGTCACTGAGTTTAACCCATGGAGGAAGGAATTATATGGAGGAGAAGTGACGCTAAATCGGTGAAGCAAGCACTAAACTCTCCCGCATGGTGGCAGCACCGGCAGCGATCATATGGCGCTTCCCAACAATTAAGGTGTTCACATTGTGGTAGATGCAGTGATTATTTCATTTAGTATTGTGTATAAGTGTTTAAAAATGCCAGCTTGTGTTGCGTACGGTTGCACAAATAGGCCAGACAGAAAAGAACCTGGAATATCATTTCATAAGTAAGTTGAATTGTAATTATCGTTGTTGAAGTGAGCGGTAGACACCGCAAACTTTGCAGCACGTCTATAAATATTTAGTCATAGCTCTCAATGGGATGACTTTGTTCTCAAATTTTTCTTGGTGTAGTGTAGAAAATCAGCAAACTTGCTATTTTGCACCTAATAGACTAGCATTATTTTTTAACGAGTGTTTAAAATGAGATTTAAAGGGGCGTGTTTTACTTCGCGATTCAGTGAATTTACTGTTACGATTTCTTTCGTCACGTTGCTGATTATACTGACAATGGATGATGAAATTAACTGTTATGTGAGAAGCTGTGAGTTTTATTAATTTTTTAAATAGCTATTTCAGGCCATTGACTTAGGTTATTTTTAAAGCTTCATATAAGACTTGTTTCCGTTTGTAATTACGTCTATACCTATTTTTACCGATTTTGAAATCTTTCTCATCTATTTATGTCGAAACAGGTTCATGCAGAAATAAAAATGGGCTTCATAAATAAAGAAGTTATTGGCCTTTGAACAAAATCAATTTGGGGAATGTGTTTCTAATTTAGTCTCTTTTTTTTGTACAACATTCTCCCCCCCCCCCGGGATCTAAATCTAACTGAGAGATAATTTTTTTACAATTGTCCTAATAAGTAGGGCTGTGAAATTAGACAACACATCTTGATCAAGAGAATGTTCATTAAGGTGACTGAATAAACATTTTATTTCTGGTACCAGCCTACAAAATGTCTGGGTTGCACATCCCTAGAGTGGGTCCTCTTACTTTTTTTCTGGTCTAGGACACATTTCAGACTAACCACAAGTGGTAGTAATAAAACTGAAATATCCATTCTGCATGTCAACCATATAATCATTGTGGCTTTGACAGAATTAATTTTTGGTCCAGCCTGCATCCAAACCTAAACCCCTCAATTTGGATGTTGTATATCCCCCAAACTAAGCAAGATATCGAAAACATTTATTCCTTATTATCGAGTTTTTTCGTCATGTTACATAAGAATCCATCATTAAATTTGACTTTTGCGAAATTTTTCTTCTGCATTTCAACTCAAGACACCTCACTTTTGAGACAGTACATCTCGAGAACTAGGTGAAATATCGAAAAATTTTACTCTTTATTTTTTATTTGTCTCGTCTTTTTAAATAAAAATTCATCATAAAATTTGACTTTGAATAATTTTTTCTTCTGAATTTCAACCAAAACCATTTCACATTTGAGACAGAATATCTCGAAAACTAAGCAGGATATCAAAAAATTTTATTCTTCATTTTTTATTTGTCTCATCGAGTTACATAATAATCCATCACCAGATTGCGGCGTCACGTTTATCCTAGAGTCCCCTTGAGGTGTTTGTACATATTCCCCGTGTTTGTTGGGAAGCGGTCAAGCCCCCACCACTCTGGCCATGCCCCCCCACTCCTCCGCCGGCCTGCTTCACTCCCATGCGTGGTAAAGGTCTCTTGCGTCGTCTCCATATTATTCCTTCCTCCATGGTTTAACCCATGGAGGAAGGAAATATATGGAGGAGAAGTGTCATTAAATCTGTGAAGCAGGCTCTAAACTCTCGTGCATGCGCAGTGGCGATATTGCGAACCCAAACAAATGCGATGTTCACATTTAATTTAATTTTAATTTAATTGCAATGGAGCACAGGATTCGGTGGCAATTTCCCTACACACCCATCTTCCCCCTATCCTGCACCTATCTACATTTGCCCTCTACAAATTTTATCTTTAAATTCTTTCAAAGTTTTCGGTAAATTATTCATCATTTCTCTTGGTAACTCATTCCAATCCCTGACACCCTTACCTAAAAAAGAGAATCTTCCTACACCCTTGTGCCTGAAATCGAGTGCCAGCTTGTGGTCATGGTCATCTTTTCCCTTCCATGCACTACTTTTCATACCTATTGCAATATCTCTCCATGCCTCATCGCCAGTATATGCCCTGTATACTCCCATGACCCTCCTCATTCTCCTCCTGTCTTGCAATGAATCCCATTCCAGCTCCTTTATCATATCCGTCACTGATTGCATTCTGCGATAATTTCCAGAAACAAATCTAGCAGCCCTTTTTTGCACCCTCTCCAACTCCTGTATTTGATACGTAAAATGAGAGTCCCATACTACACTACCATATTCGAGCAATGGTCTGACCAAAGTTTTGTAACCCAATTCCTTGACTTCTCTCGTACATTCCCTCATCACTCTCTCCAACAAGTGCAGAACTTTGAAACCTTTTCCTACCACCTGTCCTATGTGTCCTGCCCAGTTGTGTTAGATGCTGTGATTATTTCATTTTGTAATGTGTATAAGTGTTTTATAATGCCATCTTGTGCTGCATACGGTTGCACAAATAGGCAAGAGAGGAAAAAACCTGGAATATCATTTCATAAGTAAGTTGAGTTCTAATTATCGTTGTTGAAGTGCGCGGTAGGTTTTGCAAACTTCGGTGCCTGTCTATAAATATTTAGTCATAGCTCTCAATGGAATGACTTTTTTCTCAAATTTTTGTTGGTGTAGTGTAGAAAATCAGTATACCTTTCTATTTTGCACATAACAGACTAGCATTACTTTTTAACGAGTGTTGAAAATGAGATTTAAAGGGGTGTGTTTTACATCGCGATTCAGTTAATTTAGTATTGCGCTTTCTTTCTTCACTTTGCAGTTTATACTGACAGTGTATGATGAAATTAAATGTGTTAAATTATGCTATGCAATCTGGGAATCTTGATGGAGCAAACGATGTTGTTACTGCAAATACAGTTTGCGATTCAAATACGCGTGTGTGGTTATGTCTAAATAGTTTGATTCTGTAGCGGCAATTTAATGGAGATTGTGGTTAGGTCTAAATGCAGTCTGTACCAGAATGGTTTTGTTATTCCATAAGGGACAAAGAATTTATCTATTACTGTTAGTAATTTCATGAGAACCAAGTTAGTTACAAAACGTGTATCGCGATATAAACTGCTTCCAGGTATTCCCAATTAAGCTTACGATGTATGGTAACAAGACATTTATTCTGATCTAGGCCGCATTTCAACCTAACCACAAGTGGTAGTAAAAAAACTGAAATATCCATTCTGCAAGTCCACCATTGTGGCTTTGGCAGAATTAATTTTTGACCCAGGCCGCATATCAACCCAATTCCAGTATATCCTGAAAACTAAGCAAGATATCGAAAAATTTTATTCTTTATTTTCGATTTGTCTCGTCGTGTTACATAAGAATCGATCATTAAATTTGACTTTTGCGATATTTTTCTTCTGCATTTCAACTCAAGAAACCTCACTTTAGATTCAGTAATCTCGACAACTAGGCGAGATATCGAAAATTTTTATTCTTTTTTTTTTATTTGTCTCGTCTTTTTAAATAAGAATCCATCATCAAATTTGACTTTGACCAATTTTTTCTTCTGAATTTCAACCAAAACACTTCACATTTGAGACAGAATATCTCTAAAACTAAGCAGGATATCAAAAAATTTTATTCCTCATTTTTTATTTGTCTCACCGAGTTACATAATAATCCATCACCAGATTGCGGCGTTATGTTTATCCTAGAGTCCCCTTGAGGTTTTTGTACATATACCCCGTGTCTGTATGGGTTCGGCCTAGCCCCCACACTCCTCCTCCGCCCGGCTTCACTTCAAAGCGTGGTGAAGGTCTCTTGCTTCGTCTCCAACTCTCCATATATTTTCTTCCTCCATGAGTTTAACCATGGAGAATATATTCCTTCCTCCATGAGTTTAACTCAGTGATTACTATTATATTGTCTCTGTGTGATTACTGCAATTGGAATATTATACCAATCAATGTTCAGCACAATTTCCGTTATTATTTTTACACTTGTAAAGAATATGATGTCCAGTTTGTACTATTCGGTCACATGCATTGATATTTATTTATTCATTCTTCATTATAATGAAACAGCGAGGTAGTAGGAAAACAAAAACAATCAACCAGCAAAAGTAGCAAAGAGGGAGTGTAAAGGCTTACTCATGAATAATATTATGGATGGAGGGAACACTGAATGAGATAAACAGAAATTTCTGTCGTTTTAGGGAAGAGAAAGTATCAACATCTGTAAAAGTGGAAATAGTAAACAACTGTTAATAGGGACATATTTCTAAATTTGTCTCCCTGGACGAACAGGAACGGCCACCCCAGTATCCGATATCATAAGTGAAAAATAGCTATGTGCTGACAAAAACTTACACTTTTTTCACTTTTAGAATAAGGTATTACAAACGTCCACAGTAAATAAAAATATATTTAATTTTTTTAATGCATATTTACTATTAGCGAACCATTTGTGACAAATTTATATTAAAGATTATTTTTTTCTCAAAACCATAACGAAATACTGAAATTATTTTATCAAAACTGTGAAAATTTTCGAGAAAAGTTATGAAACAAGTAAAAGATAATTACTTTTCCAAATATATCATATTACAATAAATGTTTGCGATGTGCCAAACTGTTGGCGAAGTCATCAAAAACATCATCATAACTCAATGATGTCGTCGAATCGGCCTTAATCTTAAGAATAGCTAAGTTATTTAAGCATTCTTCGCTTATGCAAAAGTGCGTGTAATTTTTAATTCACCTTACCATGGAGAATGATCAATCTGCACTGCAGTTCGTCACATGGAGGAAAGAAATATATGGAGACGACGCAAGAGACCTTTACCGCGCATTGAAGTGACGCCGGGCGGTGAAGGAGTGGAAGAGGGGAGGGGGGGCGGGGTTAGACCGCATCCATACAGACACGGGGTATATGTACAAAAACCTCAAGGGGAGTCTAGGATAAACGTAACGCCGCAATCTGGTGATGGATTATTATGTAACTCGATGAGACAAATAAAAAATGGACAGTAAAATTTTTTGATATCCTGCCTAGTTTCCGAGATATTCTGTCTCATATGTGAGATGTTTTTGGTTGAAATTCAGAAAAAAAAATTGGTAAAAGTCAAATTTGATGATGGATTCTTATTTAAAAAGACGAGACAAATAAAAAACAAAGAATAAACATTTTCGATATTTCGCCTAGTTCTCGAGATATACTGTATCAAAAGTGAGGTGTCTTGAGTTGAAATGCAGAAGAAAAATTTCGCAAAAGTCAAATTTAATGATCGATTCTTATGTAACACGACAAGACAAATCGAAAATAAAGAATAAAATTTTTCGATATCTTGCTTAGTTTTCTGGATATACTGTCTCCAAATTGAGAGGATTTATCATTATTATTACTCCGCGATTCACTAAAAGTATGTGGTGGAGGGTGCATTGCACCTATCGAAAAGGGTTATGGTTTGGAAGGGTTATAAGGGATATGGCAGGAGGCGCCCATGGGCTATTGTGAGGAACCATCCCCGCATTCGCGTGGAGTGATCTGGGAAAACCATGGAAAACCCAGATCAGGATGGCTGGAGTGCTTTATTGAAAGCTACTCCTGTCGGATTTTAAGTTTACTCGCCCGGTAAATCCTTTCTATTCCATTCCCTAATCGCTCGTGGGAAAAATGAGTACAGAAATGAATCGGTTCTGGTCCTGATTACTCTTTCGCGGTCATTTCGAGATATGAATGTTGCTGGCAGCAATATTTGCTGGCTGTCATTCCGAAATACGTCTGTCATGAATTTTTCAATTAGCTTCCGTCGAGAGCAACGCCTTCGGTGCTCCAGGTCTTCCCAATCTAACTCCTTCAACATCACACTTACGCTTTCCCTCCAACTATATATACCTGTCACGAATCGGGCGGCTCTTCTTTGGACCTTCTCTAAAGCCTCCATTAACCCCTTTTGATGGGGACCCCATACAGAACAACAATACTCTAAGTAAGGAGGTACTAGTGACTTGTATACAATCGATTTAACTTCCTGAGTCCATTGAGTTAAATTACGACCTAGAAATCGGAGCATACGATTTGCTTTTCCCATTACATTCTCGATATGCTCATTCCACGACAAATTATTACGAATTGTTACCCCTAGGTATTTAGCGGAATCTACCGTTCTAAGGACAGTGCCATTAATTGTATATTCATAGTTAAGTGGTGTCACCTTTTTACTTACACGCATGACTTGGCACTTTTTAGCGTTTAACTCCAACTGCCAATATTTACACCACGCAATTAATTTCATAATATCGTCTTGTAACAAAGTGCATTCGTCCTGGATTTTGATTTCGCGATAAATAATAGCATCATCGTCAAATAATCTTTTCATCCCCCCCTATTATGTCGCATAGATATTGATGTATATGAGAAACAACAGAGGCCCTAACACGCTTCCCTGGGGAACTCCAGACCCCACTTCAGTAAGTGATGAACGCTCACCTTCGAGAACTACACACTGTGTTCTGCCCTTCAGGAAGTCTGCAACCCAGTCGCATATTTATCTAGATATGCCGTAACCGCGAAGTTTCCTAAGTAACCTAGTGTGAGGCACAGTGCCGAAAGCTTTTTTAAAGTCTAATAGAACCAAATCAACCCGGGATTTCACATCTATAATTCACCACAAGTCGTGAATTAAAAGTGCAAGTTGTGTTTCGCAGCATCGGCCTTTTCTGAATCCATGTTGATTTGGATTTAAAAGCTCACCTTCATCCAACAACCGCATGACATTTGAATAGATGATATGTTCTAAAATCCTCCAAAATATTGAAGTCAACGAGATCGGCCTATAATTCTGAGGATCATTAACATTCCCGTTTTTAAACACTGGAGTTACGATAGCGGTCTTCCATTCGGCTGGTATTTTTCCTTGATCCAGAGAGATGGTATACAATTTCATCAAATACGGTGCAATTTCCTTTGCGTATCTTGAGTAGAATCTTGTAGGAATACCGTCTGGTCCGGGAGCCTTATTGGTTTTTACATTCATAAGCAGTTTAGTTATTCCCTCGACATCAAGAGCGAGATCATTCATAATTTTGTCAGTACGATTGTTAAATATCGGTATCTCCTCTGAGTTTTCTATCGTGAAAGCCTTTTTAAATATATCATTCAAAATTTCTGCTTTCTCTACGCTTGTTTCTGATAATTCACCATTTTCTTTAATCAGCGACGGCATAACCTTACGAGAGCCTCTTAATACTTTGATATACGACCAGAACTTTTTTGGATTAGTAATCAGATCTTCGGATAAATTCCTGGCTTGGAATTCTTTAAACTCATCGCGCATTGCCTTACGCACTTCCGCACGCAACTGGACTAATTTAGCACGATTAGATGAGTCCCCCGATTTTTTCACCGCGGCATGTAAACTCCTTTGCCTCCTGAGCAAACATTTCACTTCCCTATTGAACCAAGGGAAGTTATTACTGACCTTAATACACTTCTTAGGAACAAACTGGTTTAAACCGGTCCATATTAGTTCTTTTAAATTAAACCAAAGTTCCTCAACATTTGTATTTAGCGTGTACGTTTCAAAATTCTTCGCAAAGTGCTCAACCATACCTGCATCGTTTTCCTTATCGAAGCAAAAAACGAGTTTATCTTTGTCATGTTTCAGACTCATACTAGAGTTTAACGTTACCACAACCGCCTTGTGATCACTTATGCCGTCTTCTATACAAACTTTATCTACAATATACGGTTGGTAATTAGAAAAAGATCCAGAATGGACGAGGAATCTTTGTCGCACCGCGTTGGCTCTTCGACTATCTGTTCAAGAGATCTTTCTGCAAATGATTCTAGGAACGTTTCAGTTATTAACCTATATCTTCCACCCAACCTGAACGTGTATGTGTCCCACCTAACCAACGGTAGGTTAAAGTCACCACCCACGATCAATATATGTCCTTGAAATTTTTTGTAAATGTTATTAAGCGACTCTCTGAAGTATTAGCCAAATCAGAATCCGGAGGTCGATAAAATGACCCGAGTATGAAGTTTAAATTTTTGCCAATTTTTACCTTGACCCATAACTCGTAAAAATTTTCTGTTTCAGTTACGACAGAGCCATTAACGGTTTTACTTACGGCCACGAACACACCCCCGCCCATTGAGACAGTTCTGTTCTTCCGAAAAACATTGAAATGAGGGCCAAATACTTCGCTAGATTCAACTTCAGGCGTCAACCAGCTCTCGGTTCCTAGTATTATATTGACATCATTAGTCGCAACTGAGGCGTGAAAATCCGCTACTTTCCCTCTAATACTCCGACAATTTAGTACCATTATCCTTAGCTGTTTCGTATTGTTATTTGTGGAGTCTAAAATAGCATTTTCATACTCGGTAAACGGGTGAAGTAATTGGAGCTGTACTATTAAAATTATTCGCGCCATCACTACCGGGACCAGCTTCTATGTTATCAGCACATCCTCTTCGATGAAATGAAGGATCCTCGGGCCTCACGCTGTTCCTAAAAAATAATTCATATCAAGACGGTTCCATATTTTAGCAGTCACCTTGGACGCCATTCTAGGTGTGTAGTGGACGCCCGACCTGTCAAATGCATCCCAGCTGGCAGCTATCATCGGACGAAGGTCTACGAAGCCCCAGTTGGTTTTGCGACACAGCTCCTGCAAATTACTATTTAAATTAAAGATCTTCCACCACACAGTCTCCCCACAATCGACACGCGGCACCAAACTACAAATTGAGAACTGCAATGAAACTTTTTACCCGGGCGGCTTCATACGCCTTTCGGCCCAACTTGTCCATGGATTTAACTATATCTGGAACAGAAACACTACACGAGTCATTAGTGCCGACGTGCGCAGCTACTCTTAACTGATGGCAGTTCAATTCCCTAATCGCTTTTGGAATGGCCTCCATGACACTTGGTACAGTTGCTCCTGAAAGAGAAACGGAATGAACGTTAGTATGAGGATCTGCACCGTTCTTCGTGGCTAATTCCAGTAGCGGTTTCTCCAGCCGTCGCACGTTGGAGCTGCCAATGACCAGTAAACCTTTTCTTGGCAAGGCTCGGGGTCTGCAAGTAAATCTTCCCTGCTGCTCTTCTGGGCCATTCGCGCTTGAATCTACAGCCTCCTGCAACACAGAAAACGCGTTACGTAGTGGCAAGGTATCATTTTCCCTCCGGCTAATTGGGAATTTCGACGCCTTTCTCCGATCCACACGATGCCAGACGTTTTCTGCAACTGGAACCTGAAAATCCAAACATGCCGGTTCCACTACAGTTGGCTGCGGAATTTCTTCGACGCACTGCCGCTCCTCGTCTAGGATGCTCCATACCTGCGCTTGAAGAGACGCCATAGTATTAAGAATCTCCTCGAGAACCAGAAGCCTACCAGAACACTTTGCACAATCCGTCACCTGAAACAGACAAAAACGGAACTACAAATGAATACACAAAAATCAGCGACCGCTACTAACGGCTGCTAAGGCTCGTGGCTACTGCTGCTACTGCTGCGGAGCCTCAACTGCCTGGCACACTACATAAACAGGAAATATTCAAAGATAACGACAAAAACTAGCACAATTTAAATCAAACACAAAAGTTGGCTAAGGCTCAACTGACTGGGTTGATATGCAGCCTGGACCAAAAATTAATTCTGCCAAAGCCACAATGAATTACATGGTGGACATGCAGAATGAATATTTCAGTTTTATTACTACCACTTGTGGTTAGGTTGAACTGCGGCCAAGACCAAAATAAAAATAGTTAGCTTTTTACCATACATCGTTAGCTTAATTGGGAATAGCTGGAAGTAGCTTACATCGCGATACACGTTTTGTCACTAACATGATTCTCATGAAATTACTAACAATAACAGATAAATTATTTGTCCCTTATATATGCAACAACAAAACCATTCTGGAACAAACTGCATTTAGAACTAACCACAATCTCCACTTAATTGCCACTACAGAATCAAACTATGTAGACACATCCACACACGCGTATTTGAATCGCAAACTGCATTTGGGGTAACAACATCGTTTGCTTCATCAAGATTCTTAGATGGCACAAGATGGCATTATAAAATACTTAGATACATTAGAAAATGAAATAATCACAGCATCAAACACAATGTGAACTTTACATTTGTATGGATTCGCAATATGGCCGCTGCCACCACCGCGCATGCGCAGTATCAGCCGAGAGTTTAGAGGCGGCGTCACAGATTTAACGTCATTTCTCCTCCATATATTTCCTTCCTCCATGGTTCGTCACTGCTGTACAGATGATCTTAAGTAATGGAAACATGGAGGAAGGAAAAAAGTGGAAACAACGAAACGGACCTTCGTCACGTACTGAAGTGATGGTGGATACAGAGAAGTGGGGAAGGGACTTTCCCGAGATACGGGGAATATACACACAAATCTCTAGGGAATTCTACAATAACCGTGGCACCGCAATTTGATGATAGATTATTATGTAACTGGACAAGTAAAAAATGAAGAATAATTTCTTTAAATTTTTTTGATATCCTGTTTAGTTCTAAAGATATGCTGTCTCAAATGTAATGTGTTTTGGGTTGAAATGCATAAGAAAATTTTCCCCAAAGTCAAATTTGATGCTGGGTTCTTATGTAATACGACTAGGCAAATCGATAGTAAACAATAAACATTTTCGATATCTCGCTTAGTTCTCGAGATATGCCCTCTCCAATTTGAGGTGGGATGCGATGTGAGCCAAAATATAATTTCGCCAAAGCCACAGTGAACTACACTCTTGACATGTTTTATTTTTTACTATCGCTTATAGTTAGTTTGAAACGCTGCCTGGACCAAAATAAAAAAGTGACCAATGGCGTAAGGAACTATATATTTTTTTAAATTTTTGATAGTCGATATCTTGAGAACTAAGGGAGATATCAAAAAAAAAAAATTCTTGATTTTCGATTTGTCTCGTCGAGTTATATAACAATCAACCACCAACTTGCATCACCACCGTTTTGATAGTGCTACCAAATTCAGCATAAAATTCATTGCGAACATTTCGAGTAACAACATTGCAAACACCAGGATTCCAAGTTCACACAGCATAAATTATCCCAATTAATTTCATCATATACCTTTCACTATGAACTGCAATTAAACTACGCACGCACAATAAGTTCACTGTATCGCGATGTAAACTTGACCTGAAACCTATCTTGTTTACTTCATACTAATAGTAATAGTCAATTTCCGTAAGCTTAATCGGAAGATACTGTACTGGCCGTAGATAGGCATACATAAATTCGCCAGCACCATCAGTGAAGAATTTATCTTGTTACCATACACCAAAAGTCGGAAGCTTAGACCTCCAACACTCGTTTAGAATAAAGCTAGCCTATTATTTATAAAATGTGAGATAAGCTGGTTGTCTACACTACGTCAACCTACTGAGAGCCATGAATTAACTTTGTTTAACAGGCATTCTAAACCTATAATGATAGGCCCTACTCTTGCAGATATCGTTTTAAAAACTTAAAAAACATTAATTACAATGAGACTGATTTATGAAATGACATTCGGGGTTGTTTCATATCTAATCTGTTTGTACAACCGTACAGGCCCGCCGTAAGCGGGCGTGCAAGGCGTGCACCGCACGCGGGCGGCACGTCCAGGGGGCGGCAAATCTATTTAGCGGCGACGTTTTTTTAGCTCAACTACTGCTTCAGGCGGCGACAATGGTTGTGACGGGCGACACTTGGGGTGGCAACAATGGGGGCGGCAAAATAATATTCGATGGGGAGGCAAAATAATGTTCGAAGGGGCGGCAATAATCGGTATTGCACAAGGGCGTTCAAGCAGCTAGCGGCGCGCCTGCAACCGTATGCAACACAAGATGTCATTACAAAAACTTTGAAATATTAGTGAATGACTATTGAGAGCAGCAAACGCAATGCTTAAGTCCCGATGTTTTGGGAAAAGCAAAAATCCGCCGCGCATGCGCAGTCGGATTCAGAGATTACAGAAGGGTTCCCAGTTTTAGCGGTATGTTGTCCATGGAGCAAGCCTTCATGATGTTGTCTCTACTCATTTCCTAACTCCATGTACGGAAACACTTCTTCCAGATTGTTTTCTCTATCCAAAGCGGCTAATTGTTTCAAGCTCTGTGTTGTTGTTGTTTTTTTCAGATTGTATCTAACATATGGAAAAAAACATTCATCTTGCAGACTGTCCGCAAGGTCTTCCGCATTGACCCTTTGTACTTCTTTGGCGCTATTTATTATTTCCTCTTCTTTTTTTTCTTCTTAAATCTCCAGATAAATGACAACTTGCTATTAATATGGTCATATGCTATCTTTTGCCTATATACCTCACTTAAAAGCAAAATATGCATTGGAAGAAATGCGACCACTTGAAAATGATCACTTGATTGCAACAACACATCTCATTCTCCAGATTCGTCATAATTAAGTTTTCTTTTTTTTGATGGATCGTTTTTAAGAGCTATTAAATTTAAGAACGTGGGATGTACTTTTGCCATTCTCTTCATGCATTTCGAAAAAATGTCTTTTCTCTCAATAAATAAAATTAATCATTTTTAGAGAGGTACATGGATGGGAAAAGATAATCATAACCACAAATTAGCACTCCCACCTGTGATGCCAAACCTACGAGACTGAAAAACAGCAGTTTTCCCATAAAAAAGGAGTAGAAAACAGTAAAATGGTCATTTCAAAACATGAAACTTACTGTTTTTACATTTTTAATAGAATTAAAACCAATGAAGAAAATACATATATACTGTTTGTCAAATTACAATAGCTTATCGGACCTTTCAATCTATATGTAAAGTCGATTGACGGGTGTGAGTTCAACTATCGATCTCAACGATCGAGAGGAGTATTGCTGACCTATGGCGATATCCCAAAGTCAAGTGAGAGCGCGTGTATGCATGGGTGCAATGAACAGTGAAGTAATCTTGTGTTAAAAGAAGTTTCGTTCGTGCTACCGCGACGGATGAGGACTGGCTGTCGTTTTTCGTAACGCCTGTTGAAGCCAGTCACTTGAAGATAAAGTGATTAGCCAGTTTGACTGTAGTGAGAATGGTGTTGTTAAAAGCAGCAGTCATCGTGGATACAAATTACGCTCTTCCGCGTCGGTGTGATTAGCTCTGGCCGGTGTTTCGTACGGTTAGATAAGCCAGTGGCTACTCGTGGATACTGCTTGTTTACTATAAACGCTGAACTGCTGTTTCTAGTGTATTTCGAATACTGCAATATAACGAAGTACAGTGTCATGCTAAACGTGGAATGTTAACAACGCTTGCACTCGCTACGGACTTGTAATCTTCAAGAACAATTATTCAGGGTAGTGATTAATTCTTCTTGATGACAAACTAAATAAATATGGTTTGGTGGTCGGTGGTATAACTGAAAAAAACTTTGTGCAATAAATAGTGTTTGTGCTCAACATACTTCTTTGTGTATTTCGTTCAGTTAAAAATATTGGCAAAGCATTTCCACCCTCCATACAACCAGGCGGCCGTATTAATAATTCCTGAATAATTTCTTTTATGAACGAAGTACTAACAGCCGAAAGGCAAGGTCAAATCAGATTGACGATAAGTACAATACAATACAATACATTCATTTTCCATTGATCCCAATATAATAGACTGGCTCTGTGGGATGTGGAAAGTTGTCAATTTACAGATAAACAGTTGCATAACAAAATAATAAGTACACCATTAGATGTACAGTCATAGTATACATGGTACATTAAACACTTCCATTACAAAATAATACATACACCAGAAGATGTACAGTCATAGCATATATGGTACATTAAAAAAAATTCCATAACAAAATAATACATACACCATAAGATGTAAATAACATATATGGTACCATAAACAATTACGTAACAAACTAAATACATACACCAGGAGATGTACAGTCATAGCATACATGGTAAATTGATTATGTGAACTATATTTACACAAGATACTTGCAGTTATTTTTTAGATACCTTACAAATAAATTCTTCGACAGAGTAGAAGGAGTTGTCAATTAAAAATTCTTTCAATTGTGACTGTGCTAAATTATTATTATAATCTTTTAATTCCACATGTTTTCAAAAATTCAATTATTAGGTATCATTATATTCATAACTTTTATTTAAGAAATTAGATACAAAGAATAAAATTTTTTAAAAAAAATCAAAGTAAAATTATTTTTCGTCTTCATCATTAATTCTTTCATCTTCAGCGTGTTCTGATTAAGTTTTCATGTGAAAATCGTACATATTTTCATTATATTTCGTCATGTACCTTTCTGTGGTATTAAATGAGCAGCATTCGGTTATTTCAGCTTGTGTATGTAATGTTCCTTTTATACTTGTTGATGATATTCTGTTGCGTAATTTGGTTTCATTATATTTATACCTGCTATGAGATAGGCACAAATTCACACAGTGCAGGAAATGTTTGAGACCCATTTCCATTTTTCAATTCTTTTACATATGTTCAAAACTTGTTAACATCGGAGATTTCGTTTTGGTCAAAGGGAAAGTTAACATTTCTTAAAATTCGCCATTCTCTATCCAGCTCAGTTATATCATCTGGACAAATCTGTGGTAAGAAATAAAGTAAATCCGAAATTGAAGGGAAGTTCTTCATTTCGGTATTCATAATTGCTTTTGGATTTAGCATTTTCAGACATTTTAATGTACGGCAATGTTTGTCGTTAAAAGGAAACCTTTTTAGTATTTGTTTTAGAGCCTCTAACTAGAACTACTTACATTTCATGTAGAAATTTTTAAGCTTTTCTTCATCCAGTTCTCCGATTTCTTGCTTACTTCTGATCAGATTTTATATCATTCCACCGACGTATACTTCGTATAATGGTAAATGTTTCTGTTCGTCTGTAAAATCATGGTTAAGTATTTTTGTTTCTTTTGTGTCTGAAATATTTCTTTTTTCACATTTTTCTGATTCCGTGAGGTCTAAATATTCTGTGTAATCTAAATATTCTGTTTGTACAAAACACTAGAGATGGGTAGGTCTGGATGGATACGGTTCCACTGACCCGTATCAGTTGCGCTAGGGATGGATATACATCCGAGCGCTTGTCGGATCTGTTTCCGGCCGGACCTGTATCAGTGCGCCACAGGTCTCTTGTGGCCGGAGGTTGAACCACGGCTGGACCTGCAACCGCGGAGTTGAAACTGTGTGTCGGACCTGGAGCTGTTCATACTTCTCACGTAATTTTCATTACAGTTCTGATTGAAATCTATGTTTTGAAGAGTTTAATGGCACTAAATGTGCAACTGGATAAAAGTTCAGTTTAAAGATAATATTGTAACTGAAAAACTATTTCTTAATCACTAACTACAACTAACAATAACTTAAATGTCCATGGGTGGTTAAAAACTGGTAATACTTTTTATTTGTCTGGTTCTGGTGTATTTTATGGCAAGCTTTTAAGGTGAGGAATTTTTTATGTGCCTAATAAGAGTGGACTTATAATGTTACTTGTAATTTTAATTCGTTGCAGTCTTATTAAACTTTTAACTTCCAGTTTGATTATTATTCCGTTCTAGAGTTTTTAACTTTTTCAATTCTGATTTAGGGTAGCCTTAAACGAGAAAGCAGATAGGGCATTTAAGGCAAATTATATATATGTGTGTGTGATTATGTGGCATTATTCCGAGGGACTCTGCTGGCCGCTTATAGAGCAATATTTTATAATCCGACATGGAACGTCTATCAATCGCTCAAACAATCGGTTATTATTACGAAAAATTGGAACCTACCTAAGAATACTTGCAACTAAATGGGAAATAATCTCAAATGAAATTACAAATACCAGTAATTTAAGCTTTTTTCTGTAATTGCACTGAGTAAAATAAACATTTTCAAAGCTCAGAAACCACGTTACAGTAGCTGGTACAACATAATATGTTAATGTCATCTAATTAAAATGCCTGGTATCGCACTCAATTTAGCATCCACGACAACGTTTTATACAGTCAGTCAAAACAGTCTCACATAATATAAAGAACAAAATACTATATATTTAAGAACCAGTCTCACGTAATTTCTCACTCAAAATTTAAAATAAGTTATGCATGCAATTTTGTTTTTTGTTCATTTACAATAACAAACAGTTTCTTAAGTAGGTTATAGAAAGCTAATAATTATTTAAAAATGCTTAGCCTTTTTAAAGTTTTATTTTAAGTAAAAAAAAACTACCAGTTAACAAAGAATTTTGCTTTCATTTATTTTGTGGCAATACTTACAAGAAATGATTAAATTTTCTTTTTATAGAAGCCGACAGCAATTTTCGTTTTATTTTGATCAGTCTGATTATAGTGATTTTATTATATTACATACAGTTGTGAGTTTCAGATAAAAATAAAACAAAATTCACACATTTGGTATTTTTTCATTTCATAAATTAATGGATCAACACGATGTAACTCACGCTGCACTTCTCCTTGGTCGAATTTACATCCATCATACGTTCCGCTTACGCGACTGTAGGTTCGGACCCATACAGCTACGCCGGACACGTAGCGGGATGTAGATCCGCACACATCCAGTTCCGCCATACACTCCGGTCGCCCGATTGTAGACCCATAAAACTCCGCCGGACACGGAACCTGGATGTAGGTCCGCAGCGCTGGATGCACATCCAGACCAGACTCCATTAAATTCTCGGACCTGCCCATCTTTACAAAACACTCCAGAATAGTTGTGTATGCAGTCAATATTTTGTCGTATAGTAAATATAATTTTGGTGTTTCAGACTGCATTACTTTGTTGATCTCTTTAAATGCCGGTAACAAACTTCAAAAACTCCAGGCACAATTCTTTAGTCAGTTCGAGAGCCATGTAGAGAATTACTTGAGCCCAAAGTAAGCGATCGACATGAATTGCAGCTTGGAAATATGATTTTAAAGAAGGCAATTGTTCCAGAAGCCTGTTTACTGCCTCAATGAGTGACAACCATCTTGTTTGGCTAGGGTGAAGTAATTAATATCTGTGGCTTGCAATTTGTGAAAACTTGAAATGTTTTAAATCTCCAATATGTTTGGGAGAATTTTGTATATAGTTAAATACTTCTCTATAAATGTCCTCAACGCCTCTCGGCAATTTTTCGCATGCTTATGAAGCGCATAGGCTAAAAGAATGACAAATGCATTTAACAGCAAAAAGGTGAGGTATGTCATTTTTTAACAAAGTGATCAATAGATGATTACCTCCAAACATAACATTGGCACCATCAGAGGCAACACCAAGCATGTTTGATTTGTATGGTATACCTTTGTCGACAAAATATTTTGTTGTGCAGTGCTGTCGCTGTACCATCTAAGATTGGAAGTAAAGTCAGAAATCTATCTTCAACTTGGAAATTTGAGTGTACTGTCCTTACGATAAGCGTCAAATGTTTGATAGTAGACTTGTTGGTGCTTTCGTCTGCAATTAATGAAAAGTAATTGTTTTGTACCAGATTTTCTTCTGCTGTCTATCCTGTTACATTTACAACAATCGCTCTAGCTTTCGTCCGACTCATTTATAATTGTTCCGAAATTTTTGAATCTGGGCACACTGCGCAAATTAATTTAATCAAATGAGATGCGATATTAAAAGACTGGTTATGCTCAGCAATAAATCAGGCCATTGTTACTTCACTAGCTTTGGCCATTACTTTTGGGTCCTGTGATTTGGAAGTTGAGACTAGCATCGATGTTAGTTTTGGTTGTTTTTGTAACTTTATACAATTGTTGAGGTGTTTTGTAGAGGCTTTGTGGTATAGCAATTCGTGTATTCCACATTTTCGGTCGCATTTAGACGTGTAACAGCATGTGGAGGTAAATTTCCAAAAGGCTATGTGCTTCATCGCAATTAAATAAATTAAATTAACTTCAACTGCCATAGTTTTTACGTTTTTCTCATTAGTTGTAAACGACAAACAGAACACGTTATCATTTCCTTGAATACCCAATTTTTCTATATATTTGTCAAAAAATGTTTTAATGCGGCAATTGCTTCTAAAATCATCATAAAGTTCCCACTGTGATTTTATCCACATTTGTATAATCTGCCTCGTAAAGATACTCCCAAGTAGCCAGAGCTTTTAAGGCCGCATCAACTATCTCTAAGATACAACTATAAAAATTGTTCTCGTCCTCCAACTATTCAACTAATTTTGAGACAACTCGTGCATCGGCCGTATTCGCGTGCGTGTGCTTTGGTATGTGTAAAAATTCTTGACCGATTTTATTCTATTACCAAATATTAACGTTGAGAGGAATGAATTCTAAATGTCTTCTAAAATCTTTAATTTGTTTTAGTTATTGCCTTAGGTTCGGTTATCAGAATGATGTCCGAGAGTTTTGTTACACTCATATTTTAATGTTACACAGTTTATGAACTAGTAGGAAAGCTATCTAAACATTAACTGTACTAGTTTGTAGAGATAATTATTGTGAAAAGAAAAATTGTTTAGAAAGGGTTTTATTTTTGTGATTTAAGTAGGTGTCACAATGTTTAAGAGACATAAAATGTTATATTTACCTTACTTTGTAGGTTGATCACTATAATGCCATTTTTAAATGCTGTTACGGAGGACTGCAAGGTTTATTATTATTAATTTAACAGCAATGTAGCTAATGCTCTGGTGTCAATTCTCCGAGTTATCTAATTACTCCTTTTATAAACATTTTATTTTATAATTGGCGTGCTAAATTCCTCCCCCATTTATTTTTATAATTTGCAAATTTTAATTTTAAATTCATTAAGCGTTTCTGGTACATTATTCATCACTTCACTTGTTAATTTGTCCCAATCCCTGAAACCCTTACCAACAAAAGAAAAATTACCTGCTCCCTTATGCATGAAATCGTGTGCCAGCTTGTGGTCATGGTCGTGTATCTATTTACATACACTATTCCTAATTCTTTGCCCATTATTCCTCCAAGCCCCATCACCATCATATGCCCTGTATATTCCCAGCACTCTCTTCACCCTCCTACTTTCCTCCAGTGATTCCCAATTTCACTTTCTGAAATAGAATTTTTTTCCCTTTTGCTGTGAGGATTTTGGTTTTATTTTGACGATATGTTGTTACGATCAGTTATTTCTGCTTTAAAATATAAATTTACGTGAATTCAAACAAATCTTGCGCAGTATAGCATGTTAAGGCTTATATTTAATTTCCTTCGCTTACAAATCACAGTACTATTGATGACATTATTTCAGCCACATAAAAGTAATTCCAAAATGTCATGATATGATCACGGTATAGTGTATGTATTAATACACATTTGAGTGAAATTGATTTTCGAACTTCACGTTTGTATTTAGGTTCAAATGCACCTTGGACCAGGATGACAATTGACACGCTATTTTACAGCATAAGGTATAATGGATCTAGTTTTATAATTTATGCGGTGTAACATAGGGTGTTAGTGCCCTAGATCATTTTTAATTTCATTCGTTGCATATTGCTATCGTCGTTACCACAATAGCGCGTAAGGAGATAAACATTAGAAAATCTGGGTTATGAAGTTATTTTACAGAAAGAACAGTTTATTTTACTGCCTGTGGATTGAACAGCAGCCAAAATTTGTAGACACGTGCCTGGCAGATATTATTTAAGAATATTTGCACATGAGAGCCACCAAATCTATATACTAATACACTAAGCGAAAACTTATGTTACATTTTTAAGAATATTGCGCGCACGTAGAAGTGTGAGATTTGGCATAGTTAAAGATTATATGGAGAAGAAGTGAAGGAAATCTATATATAATATCCGTAACAAATACATTAAATTAAATAAAATAAACCGCTCGCTTGCCTACGTACTTCGGTCAGATGGCTGGTAGATGGCGTAGCTAGCGGCCTTACTATGTCTTCTTTGGTGAAACAAAACAGTCGAAATTAATCTCTGAACTTATATAGAAGCAAGAAGCAACATTTTGAGGGCTGGTAAATAGTGTAGCTAGCGGCCAGAATATTGGGCGAACGGAGGAACTTAAAGAAATACAGAAAGCTAAAATTATATGTAATATATTTTACAAACCTTGGAATCGATATAAGCAGTCAGAGATAATCGATTGCTTCAGTTGTAAACAAATGCGCAGTTTGTCTCTGGTTTGCGATATGGGCTGCGCAGAACGTTTTTCCCGTAAACTTTTTACTCTTGGTCCAGGCCGATTTTCAACCTAACCATGATCACTATGACTAAACGAACCTATTTTGGTTGATAAGATCCCTAACATTTCGCGGTTGCGGAGCTTCCCATATTTCGGCATTTTTAATTTAATTCGTGGCGACTTTTCCGGAAAAGGAGAGTGCTAAACGTGAAGAGGACACTATAAGGAAACAGTTAATCCAAAATTCAACAGGTCAGTAACAATTTTTCACTGGTGGAGAATGTCCCACCCACCCAAAAATATAATAAGCATAGTTAATACATGTTACAAATAGATTATTAAAATAAAAAATTAATTTGCGAACGTGTGTGTGCGCGCGTGAAATAGGATCGGAACGTTTCTATGTGAATTCCCCGCATTGAGAAACTCTGTGGTCTTTGGTAAAACGAAAGACTCGGATAAAGTAGAGATTAGTGATTGAAGTTATGAAAGGAATACTTTGAAAAGGAAGGAATATAGCGATTCTGCCAGATACTATACGGTCATTTGATTATTTAAAATGTTAAACTTTGGTTAAGTGTCTTTTGATTTTTTTAATTTCTGTAATTTCATTAGAGAGAGAGAGAGACAAGAAATAAGGAATATTTATTTGCGTGAAATTCAAAATGATAATAGACCAAATTTAAATAGCGAACACACAAAATGACGAAATTATTTTGATAGATACATTTAAATGCCCATGTTTCATAAAGCTAAAGCAGTTTTCTGGTGAACCATCGATAAATATATTTCATCATTTGCTATGGTTAGATTAGAAGCTAAAATTTAGCATACAGTCACGCGTGGAGTGTATCGTTTTAATTTTATAGGTAATACAGAGAATTACTAGATTATTACTCTTTCATGAAAGAAACTAAACAACGTAATGAATTACGGTTGAATTTCGATCGCTGGGCGATCACTAGTATATATTAATCGAGTAAAGTCCATCGAAATATGGGCAGTTCTGCAGAAGTTATGGAAAAACTATGTATTGCCACATGTTAGCTGTTTCTCAGACATCTTTATTTGAAAAAAAAATGAATTTCGTATCCATTATGATATGTAAGGAAGAAGTATTGGCGTATTCTCATCTATTGTACGGCGGGAAGACATATTCTACCAGAGACAGACTGTTTAACTGTCTACCAGAGTCAATACATGTCAACCACGTTAGTAATCTAACGTATTTAGCATCGAAACTGACCTGTTACGATGTAATTAAATGGTGATTACGGTTGAATCACATATTCCGTTTATTTTAGAGTACTGCAGTACAGAAAACTGAAAAAATGTAAATAAAACGGAATCCTGTTTCGTCAAATTTTTGCGAAAGGAGCGAGTGTCTGAAAAGTTCATAATGATCCGTGGCCCACAATTTCCCATATATAAAGGTTTTTAATTGCTTGCTCCTTCCCATGGTAGATATTAGTAATTAGCTATTTCCGCAGATTTTGATTCGCACCATTATTTCCAAAAATTTGAAAACCCCGTCCAAACTGCTGTGATAGTTTTTGAGACACATGCAGCTTGCTTACAGATTTACAATAGTACAGATTTCACCATTGACAGACAGTTTTTATGTGCTAGGCTATTTCGTGTGCTGTTAGTTTATTACAAGCTTCTTTCAAAGTGTTCTGTCCTTCTTTGGAAGAGACCGTGAAAATCGCTTCAACTGTTTTTAAATTGTGCCAGAATATTCATGAAATAAATGTTGTAATTGAACTCTGTTGCTACGTGTGGTGAAGGGTTTCAATCGCGCAGATGACGCCAGAGTTCGTTTGGGTGGCCGAGTGGCTATTGATTGATTGTCTACCGGACGTGAGATCACTAACCTGTCCGATAGTATCTCCTTCTTCATGTTTCTTCTTATCAGGTTGACGGTCTTCTGTCTTCACACCAGGCAATTGTTGATGACGCAGTATTGCCAGACTGCGTGGGCACATAGGTGTCGAAAGCAACTATTTTTTGTTATAGATGTTATATTTTTTATAGAAAGGCTGCGTAAGTTCTTCGTGACTTGTGTGTTATTAGCCCGATATGGATTAGAAAGGTTTCACGTAAAGAAACAGAAGTTACAGCACAGTTCAGGTTTATTGCGGTTATATATACACCGACAATTTCACAAACACGGAACGTAACTCCTATCCCACGCAATATGTTAGCTGCATCCGCTATCTTGAATTTAGACTCCAGCTGCCGAAATGGGGTATAAAGTGATACTGCAGGTAGTAAATCGCGAACTGCGTATTACATCTGTGCGCTACGTAGACTCTCTGAGGCCGACTGCCTGCGACTCCGCTGCGAGAAAGCGTGCCTGCTGATATCATGGAGGAAGGAATATATGGAGACGACGCAAGGGACCTTCGCCACATACTGGAGTGAAACCGGGTGGAGACAAGTGGGGAGGGGAGGCCGCCATATTGCTTGACCAGAGAAACACGGAAATATGCACAAAAACCTCCAGGGAATCATAAGACAACCGTGGCACCGCAATTTGATGATGGATTGTTATGTAACTCGACGAGACACATCAAAATTGAAGAATAAAATTTTTTGATATCGTGCTTAGTTCTCGAGATATACTGTCTCAAAAGAGTGGAGTTTCTGTTTGAAATTCAGAAGAAACGTGTCCCCAAAGTCAAATTTGGTTATAGATTCTTATGTAACACGACGATACAAATCGAAAATCTTATATATAAAAATCAATGTTTGTTTGTTTGTATGTTCGTCTTCTATGCGTTCCTGTACCATTTATCAGATTGCAATGAAACTTTGGAGAGTTTTCGAGTGTGCGCCTGCGAAGGTTCCTGCGAAAAAAAATTCCAAAAAGTCGCCCCACTAATCCCCATAACACCCATAGTTTAGGCAAAACCACATTTTTTATCCGATTTAGATAGGAATTTGTACACTTATACTTTAAAACAAACAGAAAAATACTGCCTACGTATGGTTCCGAATATTCATCCCCTCTCCCCCTTTCCAACCCATTACGTTTTCACCCCATAATTTAGGCAAACCACATTTTTTATCCGATTTAGATAAGAATTTGTACACTTTACTTTAAAACAAACAGAAAAATACTGCCTACGTATGGTTCCGAATATTCATCCCCTCTCCCCTTTCCAACCCCATTACGTTTTCACCCCATAATTTAGGCAAACCACATTTTTTATCCGATTTAGATAAGAATTTGTACACTTATACTTTAAAACAAACAGAAAAATACTGCCTACGTATGGTTTCCGAATATTCATCCCCTCTCCCCCTTTCCAACCCCATTACGTTTTCACCCCATAATTTAGGCAAACCACATTTTTATCCGATTTAGATAAGAATTTGTACACTTATACTTTAAAACAAACAGAAAAATACAGCCTATATGGTTTCCGAATATTCATCCCCTCTCCCCTTTCCAACCCCATTACCCCATAATTTAGGCAAACCACATTTTTTATCCGATTTAGATAAGAATTTGTACACTTATACTTTAAAACAAACAGAAAAATACTGCCTACGTATGGTTTCCGAATATTCATCCCCTCTCCCCCTTTCCACCCCATTACGTTTTCACCCATAATTTGGGGAAACCACATTTTTTATCCGTTTTAGATAAGAATTTGTACACTTATACTTTAAAACAAACAGAAAAATACTGCCTACGTATGGTTTCCGAATATTCATCCCCTGTCCCCCTTTCCAACCCCATTACGTTTTCACCCCATAATTTAGGCAAACCACATTTTTTATCGATTTAGATAAGAATTTGTACACTTATACTTTAAAACAAACAGAAAAATACTGCCTGCGTATGGTTTCCGAATATTCATCCCCTCTCCCCCTTTCCAACCCCATTACGTTTTCACCCCATAATTTAGGCAAACCACATTTTATATCCGATTTAGATAAAAATTTGTATACTTATACTTTGAAACAAACAGAAAAATACTGCCTACGTATGGTTTCCTAATATTAATCCCCTCTCCCCCTTTCCAACCCCATTACGTTTTTACCCTATAATTTAGGCAAAAATGGTTCCTGTCAAAAAACAAATATTTAAAAACCCACCCCTCTTCCCCATAATGTAACTCGACGAGACAAATCAAAAACAAATGATACATTTTCTTGATATCTAGCTTAGTTCTCGACGTATTGTATGTCAAAATTGTGGAGGTTAGGGTGAAATCCGGCCTGGACCTGAATAAAAATTCCCAATACCACTATATATTCGCGGCGGAAATTACCTATACATGTTTTACTTTCTCCTATTGAATGTTATTATGGTTGAAATACGGCCTGGGTCAGAAGAAACGTCGCCAAAAGTACATGGAGTAATATACTACCTATAACTGATTTTTAACATGCTAAAACTCGAAAACAAAGCGAGATATCAAAAATTATATTATTTATTTTCGATTTATTTAGTCGAGTTCTACAAGAATTCATAATCAAATTGTAATTTGCGATGTTTTGATGATGATGTGAAGTTAGGTTAAGTTAGTAGGGGATTACTGGAGATCGCGATTCCTCAATGAATTGGCGTCTTAATACTGCAGCATTTAAATGCTAGACAACGTTAGAAATACTTTTCCAAGTATATTTAACGATGTCTTGCTGGCCCTGGCTGTATTAGAACCTAATTTCTGCCTGAAAAATTTGGTCCAGGCTGTATTAGAATTGAATTATTGCTTGAAAATGTTACGTCTTGCCACTGACAACAGCAGTATTATGAAATCATTTAAATATTTTGTCTACATTGTAAGTTATTAATAGTAAATGTTTACTACATCGAAGTGGTATTCACAG